>CM074718.1:699255793-699886087 GCA_037306005.1 Rhinophrynus dorsalis
TGGCAGTTCTGAAGATTTTGAAACCCATTGTACCTCTATTTTTCTTTCACATAACTTGAGTAGGTCCGAAAGCATCACTTGTAAATGATCATTTGTCATAGGTTCATACACATCACGTACTATCTATCTGTTGCGTGATCTGGGGAATTCTAATTTTGTTCTTGCTGTTCCCACAGTTGCTGTTCCTTGTATCTGGTGTTTACAGTGGCTATTTTTCTTTTTACATTGTTGTTATGGGCCAAAGCTGCTAATTGAGTTCTTGCCACCATGCAATCCATTCTGAAATGACTTCTTTTGGGACGATATTTCAGTACCAAACTATGGTACGATTCAATACAGCCGGTGTGGGAGTATTGTACCAGATGTTGAAAGTCCTTTTCCAGCTTTGGATCTGTAACAATTTGGTGAAGTAATTCATATGGTGGACTTTTTTTCTTCAACCAATGTGTTTTTTTTTTGTTGTGCACTAAGTGCCTTATGTTTGCATGCATGATAAACAGACTGATCCTTCCACTTATGCTGGTTTGTTATATGATGTAAAAGTGAACGCCACCTTTCACGCAAGGACTGTCTATCTCCCTTGCATGTCTTTATACTCCACCAGAAATGGTTGATTATTGCTGGAATCCATTCTCTTAGAGGAGCATATACTTTCTTCAAAGTAGCTGCAAGTAACCTTTTTTTAAGACTTTTAGCATAATGCCATATATCAAACTGATGATTAATATGTGGGTATTTTTCTCTTATCATTTTTCTTATTCCCACATGCCTATCAGTTGCAAGAACTTTTACATTCAATTTTTGGGATTTTAATCTTTCTAGCGACTTAGCACAAGCTGACTTTTCCATTGCTACTGACGATGAACAGCTTGTTACTTGCTCTACTTCAAAGTCCACTATTTTTTTGGTTTACATATCTATCATTGTGTAAGCGCAATATTTTGCAGAGTGCCCAGGACTGTCACACTGTCCATCACCACCAAGACCAACAGGCTTACTTTCAATTTCTTCTATAATTTTGGCTTGTTCTTTTTGCCAATGATGGTCTATTATTGCATACAGATAATTTTTTTGATATCTGTAAAAAGAGGACTCTGAGATTTGTTGCAGCCCAAATATACTATTCATCTCTGATATTTTTTTAAAATTGGCCCCACTAAACAAAATACTTGCAGCACTCAGAATGTTACCTGCCGCAATGCGTTGCAGACGTGGTTGGCTTTCCCATAAAAGGCAAGAGTGTCCATTTAAACACTCACCAGTACACTAAGAAAAGAACCTTCCACATTTTTATCGAAAGATATAATAGGTGCTGTGCAATTGGTAGCTTCTTGGCAAGGTATATATCTAAGTAATTGGTCGAGACAAGATTCAAAAACAACGAACTTACGTTCATTTACAATAATATCTTCTAATGACTCCTCTGTTACAGTTATGTCCGATTCCAAACCTGACATTGAAGTATCAAGTGTAAAATCTGGATCTTGTTTTTTAGACATTGAAGTGATTGTCACATCTAATGCTGATGATTCATCCATTGACTTGTGATATATTATATTTTTGGATGTTTCTCCTTTATCATCATCTGTCTCAGATAATTGTACACTTTGCTCATCCAATCTTACAGGTGTTATGGTAGAGGCCTCACCGTGTAGCCTTAAAGTATCTCCTTGATGTGTAAACTGAATCCTTGGTGGAAAATGTAAATAACTAACACTGGGTAATGGTTTTTGAGGCGTTGAAGTATGCATTGGAATTGGAGACAATGTAATATCTGAAGCTTCTATGTGTGTTTGTTTGTAATAGCTATGGTCCAAAACTACATCCATTGTATCTCCAACAATTGAATCTATTTCTTCAGGAATTTGAGTACTTGAATCCTTGAGAATGGAAGTTGGTTCTGTTTGTGTGGACACATCCGTGTTTGAGTATTCTGTGTTAGTTGATACATCTACCGTTTCTTTTACAGTTACATGTTGCTGGAAAGGTATAGAGGTAGAGGATTGACCTAGACCACTCTCATGCACAACTGAAGTTGTACCTGTTCCTGGTAAAGTGGGAACAGCATCCTCCTTCAATACTCTTTTGCTACCATGCTGAATATAAGAATCTTGGGTAAAATGCAAAGAGCAAATTCTATATTTCATTGATTTAGTATCCATAAGAATTTGTTGAACAACTGCGTTGACATCTTCAAATGAATGTCCTGAGGATTCAACCCAAAGCTTTATTTTTTCCGCCTGCTTCGGGAAACGATGCAGACTGACTTCTGAGCTACCATGTTTTCTACCAGTCCTACTGACACAATCCCGGAAGAAACAATTTGGCATTTTCAAAATCTGAATGACAGAAATAGAGAAATTAATGTATACCAAAAAATATTAAATACTGCTACAGCAAATATTTATAGATGTTATCCATGCATTACTAAAAAAAATCATAATTACAATAGTAAACATTTCAGTAAAATGCAAAATGGATAACAGGAATAATTCTTTCATATTTACAGATATATCAATTAATATATTGCAGGTATAGTATACAAACTCCTCACTGAGGGTCTACTTTTCACAAAGCATTACATTAACCTTTTCTACTCAAAGTTGCCATTATACGTTATTTAAAAAAAAAAACAAGGGCAAACGGCCTCACATACTACAAGGGTTAATGTGTGATATAATTAATAAAACAATATAAAAAAAAAACAAAAAAAAAAAACACAATACTACTATATATTTCAGTGTGTACATATGTATGTGTGTGTGTGTGTGTGTCTAAATAGGTGTGTTGGTGTGAAGATGTGTGTGGGTGAGGGGGTGTGTGGACGTGTGTGTTGGTTTGGGGGTGTGTTGGTGTGGATGTATGTGTATTTGAGTACTTCATAAAAGTGTGTGTGAGTATGTCACAGACACTACACATTGGTTCAACTGCTCAAAATATTTGTTTTCTATTCTGAATATGGCTTGATAACACAAAACAGTGGGGTTTAGTGTTATATATTTTGGCCAAAATGGAGATACGGATTGACTTGAACATCAAGGTACACACACACTGTCATTCATGTCCCCAGGTGTTAAGGCATGTATTGTGATTCAGACAATTATGCAGATTTATTTAACACTACCCTTCTTTTTGGTTCCAATCAACATGATGGGTTAGTCAATAGCTGGCAAACATACACAGAATACATGAAAAATAAGGGCTCAAGAAGAACTCTGAACCCCCTTCATTGGTAATTAAAAAAAAAAAAAAAAAAAAAAAAATTCAAAAAGACAAAATAATCCAAAAATATTTTTTTCTCAGTATATACAGATGTATAAAAAATCTGTTAAAAAAAATGTATTTTTTTTAAAAATTAAAAAAAATTAATTATATATATATATAGTGTCTCATTATTTTGGCCAAAACATATAGAAAGCTTGCCTGCCCCGTCAAGGCACCCCAACGTCAGGCAAGTCCCTAGCTGACTCTAATATTTTAAAATGTATATGTTGAGAATGTATCTATGTATGTATGTATGCATGTATGTATGTATATATGTGTGTATGTACAAATAACTATATTTAGATGTATGTATGTGTGTATATACGTATAAATATACTTTGTATGTATGCATGTGTGTATGTATACATATATATATATAATTTTTCATTTTCTGAAAAATAGGTCCAATAAAAGGAAAAAAAAAAAATTACTGAGGGGTAACATGAGAGAGGAGGGTGAAAGACAAACACATAAGGATCAAGTGATGAGTAATAATGGTGACATACATGTAGAGAGAAATGGAATACATCAATGGTTAGGAAATAAGAAGAGAGAAGAAATTATAAAGAGATAGATTTGAAAAAGACCTTAAAAAATTAATATAGATGATTGATTTGAAAATGTTCACATAAAACCATAATAAATTAAGTAGTACAGAAATTATGAAGGGTTAAGTATTAACCCTTTGAATGCCAGAGGGGTATGGAATACACTGCAAATCAATACATAGCGTATAACTAGGGCACTCAGAGGGTTAAGAGAATGTGGACAATGAATAGGGAATATACAGAAAGATTAGATAAAGTTTAAACAGCTGCCTCAAAATATGTGATGGATAAAGAAAATACAGTGGACCATAAATAATAGATAAGAGACTTAGCATGGATAAGTGCTTAAAGGGATAGTAATACTTTGTTTTATCTTTATTTTATTTTGTAGGCATTAAAAAAACATGAAGAAGGATATAAGTCTTATCTCTCAAACCTTTATGGTTTATGAGATATTCACAAGCAAAGTTCCCCTCCCCGCCCCTTTTTCCTAGTGTAAGCAATCTCTTCTCAGATGTGAGTCTGGTTGTATGACAGGACAGATAACAGAAGGGGACAATTTTCTTTGTATGAGAACAATGAAAGCCCTTCCCCCCTTGACAAGTTTTTCAGGTTTTTCCCTTATCTTAATTGAAGATTGTCCCTCTCTGCAGTCTACCTGGGCATCTCTCTTCTGATCTGGTTGAACGGGGGGGGATACTTTGTTTGTGAATATCTCTTAGACCATAAAGGATTGAGAGATAAGACTTATATCATTCTTCATGTTTTTTTAATGCCTACAAAATAAAATAAAGTTAAAATGAAGTATTACTATTCCTTTAAGGTTAAGAGAATCTAATTACAAGGAGAGCAGCATGAAGAATGGAGGGCATTATCTAAGTGGATTAAAAAAAAAAAATAAACCCACAGAGAAAAACTAATGTCTTTTGCAGGTCTAGTCTGTGAAGAGATAACAGGCTGTGTGTAGCAGAAAACATAAGAATTTATTTTTCCTTTCATTAACACCTTGAGTGCCAGAGGGGTACGCAACGCCACGCTTTCCATTGCATGCCTTAAACCTCAGGCACACAAGGGGTAACATAATAGATTTGTAATGTATCACATCTTACAAATATAAACCTTTCAAAACATAATGTATGCATAGCACAGTACACATTGTCAGAGGGGTACAAACTCATTGGTCTGCTGTACCCTCCATTCATCTATAACACTAGAAGTGTAATTATTTGAGTTTAAAAGAAAACTAAATAAATGCAGGTAGAGAAAAAAAAATTAAATAAAAATTTATATATTTTATATATATATATATATATATATATATATATATATATATATGCAAACAGTGTAGGTTCTGGGATAATATGTAAAAGACTATTAGTATTATCGTTAATAACCCTTTGAGTGCCAAAGTGGTACTGAATGAATTGCTTTACAATGTATTCTGTACCACTCTGGCACTGAAAGGGTTAAGAACATGTAAAATGGGAGAAATATATTTTTTCAAAAATTTCCAATAAGGGTTACATTTTAAAAACTTTTCTATAATGTCAATTTAATGTTGTAAACATTTATAGCAATTATATTGTGGGGTTACAAATATAGATCCCACAAAAAATTATACAACACAACTTAACATGATCATAAAAGAACTGCCCCCCAACATTGGAGAACAGATAAGGCCCCTAATACCAGCAGATCCAAAAGCGGGCTCTTTCTACATGCTACCAAAAATACACATAGAAGGAAACCCTGGAAGACCGATCATTTCAAGAATTGGCACACACACAGAGAATATCTCTGGGTAAAAAATACCCTGAAACTCCAGGTAAAATGATTTCCCAGCTTCTTTCAAGACACCACGGATCTCTTGAACAAACTAGCAGACTTGTGGCCCATTCCAGAGAGCACCATTCCTGCCACTATGGATGTAGAATCCCTTTACACTAACATTTCACATGCAGATGGCATAGCAGCATGCCAAGAAGATCTGGAAAGAAATAACACAGCCACGGAACCAGTAACAAAACTCATACTTTATACTCACCCACAACTACTTCAAGTTTGGAAAGGACCTCTACCTTCAGAAAATGGGGACTGAAATTGGTACCCGAATGGCACCACAATATACCAACTTGTTTATGGCAAAGTTAGAAGACGACTTCCTGTCCACCTGCCAGACAAAACCCCTGGTTTATCTCCACTACATAGATGATGATCTTATCATCTGGACCACCAGTGAAGAGGAACTACTCAAATTCCACAAATTACAATGCATACCACCCCAGTATCAATCCAACACTCAGTCACTCACGCACAAACAACTTCCTAGACTTGACTATCAGTGTTAGGTTTAACTAATATATAATGCTATATTGATGTAACTGCTATTGACTACTTTAAAATTATCTGGATAAATTTGCAAATTCTGTTTAGTTACAAGAATACACTACGGCCATATGGCTTATCTATATATATAAAAGAAGACTTTGTGCCTGCCAAAACACACCCAGGGGAGGCATAAAGCAGGAGTTACTACTCCTATTGGGTGATTCAATCATGCAGGGAGTTGGCCGCCCCCACTATGCAGCCCGCCCATCACTATCAAAGTCAGAAAAAAACAATATGGCCGCCACTTGCTCCTACACCACAGACAAACACACACATGCCCCACTCACACACACAGACCACCACACACACATGCCCCACTCACACAGCACCACACAAACACACACACATGCCCCACTCACACAGCACCACACACACACACACATGCCCCACTCACACAGCACCAAACAGACATGCCCCCACTCACACACACAGCACCACATACACACACAAAGCCAGAAATACATATGGCTGACACACACACACAGTCACTCACCCTGACTCCCAGAGGCCTCAGCAGGACCTGTACTGCAGCACCAGAGGAACAATATTGCACTCAAAGGGTTAAGGTAAGTCCTCATTGCTCAATTACTTCTTCACTGTCATCATTTGCCATGCAAGACACAGGACAGACAGCAATCAGGTACACACTTAACCCACTGACTGCCACAGGGTTGTGTATCACGTTTTACCCCTCAGGGAGTGTGTTCAAACCCCTGACACTGTAAACTTGCATTTCCCTCCCACTTCTCCTCCTTCCCCAGCCTATTACTAGCACTTTTCCATATTTATGTTAAGCCCCGCCCCCTACTCGCTATTAAGCACCGCCCCCTTTTAACCCAAATTGCCCCATTGCTCTCTCCACATCAGCACCACATGAGGGACTCCACAAGTAAAAGTTCACAGGTATTACACACTCATGCCCCACTCACACAGCACCACACACACACACACAAAGCCAGAAAGAAATATGGCTGACACACAGTCACTCACCTTGACTCCCAGTGGCCTCAGCAGGACCTGTAGTAAAGCCACTGAACGGTGCTGCATCACCAGGGGAACAAAATGGCACTCAAAGGGTTAAGGTAGGCCCTCATTGCTGAATTACTTCTTCACTGTCACCATTTGCCATGCAAGACACAGGACAGACAGCCATCAGATTCACACTTAACCCACTGACTGCCACAGGGTTGTGTATTAAGCTTTACCCCTCAGGGAGTGTGTTCAAACCCCTCACACTGTAAACTTGCATTTCCCTCCCACTTCTCCTCCTTCCCCAGCCTATTACTAACACTTTTACACATTTCTCTTAAGCCCCGCCCCCTACTCGCGATTAAGCCCCACCCACTTTTAACCCAGATTGCCCCATTTGTCTCTCCACATCAGCACCACATCAGTCCCCTCTAGGGACTCCACAAGTCAATGTTCCCAGGTATGAACACACTTCCCACTGCTATTTAACTCTCACATGCCTCTCTATACCTTAACCCTTTGAGTGCCAGAGGGGTACACAACTCATGAGCACATGTGTTTCTGCTCATATATGTTGCGTGTCTGTGTGTGTACATCTCTGTTACATATGTGTGTCCATGTGTGCATCTCCAGTGTGTCTGTGTGTACATGTGTTTTGCATGTCTCTGCCGCTCACTGTGTGTATGTGCATACCTCCCAACATTTCACATGGCCAAAGAGGGACACTGTAGTTTTAGGTGATATTGTTGGGGGCGTGGCTGGTGGGCGGGGCATTAGTAAGAAGTTTTTGGTTATTTCATGACCTATTACTGGCTATTTATGTAACTTAATAAATGATTTAGTTCAAGACCAAAGTATTTAATTTGCACAGACTAATGTATAAACACATATACTGAAGTTTATTGCTTTATTGCTGGAGAGCAAAGTAGTACACACCACACAGTCAGGGCTGGTGCAAGGATTTTTGCCACCCTAGGCAAAACCTAATTTTGCCGCCCATTTCGCTCCGCCCCTTGTGTCCCACCCCTTTATACCCTGCCTACTTATACCCAACCTCTTTTCATGATTGTCCTCTCTCTGCCCCCTGAGCCACTCTGCCCCTGTTCTGGAGATGCCTGTAAGAGATGCCCCCCACCAGCTCCAACTTGCCCCTTATCAGCTTCACTTTGGCCCACCAGTTCCACTTTGCCCCTATCAACTCCAACTTGCCCCCATCAGCTCCAACGTGCCCCCACCAGCTCCACTTTGCCCCCTCAGCTCCAACTTACCCCCATCAGCTCCACTTTGCCCCCCATCCTCTCCAACTTACCCCCATCAGCTCCACTTTGCCCCCCATCCGCTCCAACTTGCCCCCACCAGCTCCACTATGCCCTCTCAGCTCCAACTTTCCACTATCAGCTCCACTATGCCCCCAGCAGCTCCAACTTGCCCCCATCCGCTACAACTTGCCCCCCCATCCGCTCCAACTTGCCCCACCAGCTCCACTTTGCCCCCCCTCAGCTCCACTTGCCCCCCCTCAGCTCCACTTGCCCCCCCTCAGCTCCAACTTGCCCCCCCTCAGCTCCACTTTGACCCTCATCTGCTCCACTTTGACCCTCATCAGCTCCACTTTGACCCTCATCAGCTCCAACTTGCCCCCATCATCTCCAACTTGCCCCTACCAGCTCCACTATGCCCCCTCAGCTCCAGCTTTCCCCTAACAGCTCCAACTTGCCCCCATCGTCTCCACTTTGCCCCACATCTGCTCCAACTTGCCCCCTCAGCTCCACTATGCCCCCTCAGCTCCAACTTGCCCCCCATCACATACCTGTATCTCCCGCGCAGTCTTCTCTTCAGTAATGCAGAGCGAGCCAGGAGATTATGACTCCCAGCGCGCTCTGCATTACTAAAGATCCAACCCAATGAGGGAGCGCTGTAGCAATATAGACCTGACTGTGTTGTGGTTCCTGGCGTGGTGTGTGTGGGCGCAGCTCTTCTCCGCTGCATGCCCCCGCCCCCAGTACGTGTGCGCCCTAGGCCGGCGCCTACCTCGCCTATAGGTGGAGCCGCCCCTGCACACAGTCTGACGTCCTAAAAAGAGGGACAACAGGGTGGGAAAGAGGGACAGAGGGATTTGGCCCTCAAAGAGGGACTGTCCCTCCTAAAGAGGGACACTTGGGATGTATGGTATGTGTCTGCCTGTATGCTGCATATGTCTGTGTTTATCAGTGTGTCTGCATTTCAAACACGTGCGCCCAATGGTCATAACATGACGGGCAACGCCGTCCCATGTTGCTAGTTATAATCTAAAAATGGATTGCCAGTCCACTTAAGAAAAATTATAAGCAACTATTTTCCTCAAATGCAGAGGAAATATATAATTTGTAGGGCTTTAATATTAAAAGTTATAATTACCAGACAATTGAGGAGTTATTTCTCTTAGAATTCTGCAGATGGTGATTTCATCATGGAAGTTGGCAAACAGAGCAATTCCTTAGGCATTAACATTTTTTAAGGAAAAATCCTGATCAGAAAGTCACAACCCATCCTCCTTTAATTTGGATGACTATCCATATCATTATAATGTGATGTCAGACTAAATTATCTGGACTATCTGGTCAAACCTAAAATTAAGGTGTTTAGATTTTTGAGTTCTTCTAGCACTATTTCTATTATTCCTGAATATGGCACACCAGTACCGTAATACAATTTTGTATATATATGAAGACGTATTTTTTTGTTTGTTTTTTTTTCAAAACTGAGATTTAGGTCACCATACATCACATTTGTCAAACACCATAGATCTTCACATACTATAGTGAACCTCTTCTAGACATATCGAGTACAATTACAGCAATATATTGTCATAACATTTCACTAAAATATTTCCACCCCCAACTTGAAAATTAGATCATTTAAAGGGATAGTAATGCATCATAATAGCAGCTCTAATTATCTTCATAGTATTTTGGCCTTGGAGAGTGTTATTTCAACTCTGTCAGAGTTGTAGTTCAAGAGTAATTGATAAAGTATCCCCCTCCCGCCCCTTTTACTGATGTAACACTGCTCAGCTTAAAGCATCAGGGAGTGTCCAGGTAGATTGCAGAGAGGGACATTCTTCAATTAAGATAAGGGACAAAGCTGAAAAATCTGTCGGGGGGGCGGGTTTTTAATTGTTCTCACAGTAAGAATATTGACCCAGAGAAATTAGTTTTTAAAGTACGTATTCTCCTTGTAACTAGTGTTGTCTTCAATCTCCAGTGTGATTTTGTCCTTCAAGTAAGTAACTACCACTTTTGCTCTAGTTCTCCAACTCCTGTAACTATTAACATGTCTTAATCTGTAAGTAAAAGCGGAGATGCCAAGTGATTTACTCATTTCGATGGGGCCACTATTGTAAGGTAGAAAACATACAATGTAGCATTTCCCATATTCATGATGGTTAATCTGCTATATCAGTGTACGTTACTTTCTTGACTTGATGCCAGTGTGCATACAGGAATCTCATTTATAGAGTGATTGTATTGTACTATTTAGTTGCCTTATTTGTTAGCAGTAACCATCACGTATTTTGAGATGTCATGTTCGTTCCATCAGTGGTTTGATGTGGAAGGTACCTGTGCTAATACCCTCATGGGAGCCTAAGTATGGCGTTCCACAAAGCTAGGCCCTGTTATTATATGACCACAAACATTTTGACCTCTGACATCATTTTCTCAAGATATTATTGTAGCTCATTTATTGGATATGTCCACCGCAATACCCCAATACATTTCGCCAAATGGCTTCATCAGGGGGTTATAGTCAGAACCAACCTGCACTTTGGCTTTATTTATACTTTGAGAGAGGCTGATGTATGTTGCATCACCGCCTATTCCTCCTTAGATGGGGCGTGTCTTTGAATCCCCAGTCTGAAGAACAGGTTAACTCCATACTGGATAATTGGTTACCAATCTGTAAAACAAGTTGCAAATATTTAATATAGAATCAATATAATGTCTTAAAAAGATATTCATATAAGATGTCTTTTAAATGTAACCAGTCTTTACATTTGTGTTACATAATTTTCTTGATACTGTTTTTCATGGGGAGTCTCTTTTGAATGTAGTAAAATATCATGAGAGGTATTGATCAGTTTCACTTATTAGATGTCTCACTTTTTGATTTGTAAATATTTTGTTGGATGTGTGTTCAGGGACTAGATGTTTGGCTGTCAGGAATTCTTGACTTTATTTAATGAAGGGGCTGAAAGTAAATCCTTAGGGCTCAGTTTGTAGATCCACTCAGCTTCCCTTTGCAATAACATTTGATTAAAATCTCCTCTCCTTATGGAATTTTTCAAAGTTAAAATTCCTTTAAACTTTAACCAGATGTGTCACCATTATGATATTTCACTAAGTGGTGTAAGACTGGCTTCTCTATTGAGTATCCTTTGTTTAAACATTCTTTTGGTCTTTCACGCACATTTTTTACTGCAGTTGCATTCTAATAAATAAAAAACTCCTGATGTTCTTCAATTAATAAATTGTTGAATTTCAAATACTTGATTTTTATCCTGAATACTAAATGTTTTTTCTTTATGAATAGATTTACAGGCAGTACATGATCCGCAAGGATAAATCCCTTTTAAACTATTACTTTGAGCCAAGTTTCTTTTCTCGGACGGCTAAAATGACTATGTACAGAATGTCTTATGTTTTTTCCCTTTTTTATAAGTAATTTGTGGGCATGTTACATTAGCAAGATCTTCGTCTGCAGTTAGTATGCTCCAATGTTTGGTTAATCTTTTTTGTTGCAAATTATATGCCCCAATTATCCTGATAGTGGTGTTATCCTGTTGCTTGGGTGGTGGATTTAGAAATAGATTTCTATCTGCCATAAGTGCCCTTTGGTAGGCTCTTTTTAACATTTTTTCATAACATCTTTGTAGGAATCTCTCTTGCCGTTTTTTGCTTAAATTTTGAAATCTTCCAAACTACTAAATAGTCTCCTTATCCTAAAATACTTTCCTATTGGAATGCCTTTTTGAGTGGCACTAGATGTTCACTTATGGCTTCCAGTAGGGTATTTGTAGCAGTCTGTTTTCGATAAACTGTAGTTTGTATTTAATCATTTTTGTCCCTGTAAAATTTAATAATAAAAAAAGAAATACTTGTAGCACTTATTTCACTTGTAACTTTTAAGTTGATGTAGTTAGTATTAATGGAGGTAAGAAATTCTTCGAATAGTTCTTTTGATCCAGTCCATACCAGCATGATTTCGATGAAACACATCTATAACGTGATATTATTGGTGTATCTGCTCATTGCTTCAGAGAAAATGTTTCTTCCCACCACCCAAGATAAATGTTAGTGTATGTGGGAGCACAAGTGCCCCCAAAGATGTACCCTGTATTTGATGGAAAACTAGTTATCAAATGTAAAATAATTCCTTAATGCAAATTCCAATAGGGATAGTACAAATTCATTATGGGTGTGGTATCGTGTGGCTTTCATACCACCGTTATGGAGGATACTGGTGTACAAACTTGCCAGACAGTCCATTTTCTTTAAAGGGTATAACATTAATCTTTTTGATGGAATCCATTGAGTCCTTTTATGTATAATGGAAGACTTTGTACAAAAGTTCACAAAATTGTATCCACATATTGACTACATGGTTCAGTAGGACTTCCTATGCTGGATACAATTGGATGACCTGCAGGATTTGTTAAGGTCTTATGTACCCTAGGTATAACCTGAAAATATTGGATTTTTCATCATTAAGAACTCCTATTCTGATTTACTAATTACTCCTTCTTGTAGGCCTTGATCCAATATGACTCTGAGTTGATTCTGAAAGATTGTTGGATCACTATGAAGATTGGAATTGCATTGAGTTTCACCCAGTTGTCCATTACATTCTCTTATGTACTGATCCATTGGCATTATCGCAACATTTTCACCTTTACCCGGTATTGGCAAGGCCGGTAGAGCCTGGGTTGTCTCCTGTCTACGGGCTGCCTTGCTCGGTATATGGTAAGGCTGGTAGAACCTGTCCTGCTTCCTTGGGTTGCCTTACCCGGTATTGGCAAGGCTGGTAGAGCTTGTGTAGCCTCATATCTACTGGCTTGCCGGGTATATGGTAAGGCTGGTAGAACCTGTCCTGTTTCCTTGGGTTGCCTTACCCGGTATTGGCAAGGCCGGTAGAGCCTCACTTCACGAGTTCCAATCCCTTGGCTGCCTTGCACGGTATATTGGCTGGGCCGGTAGAGCCAATATTGCTCTTAGCTGCATCATATTCCTGTCTAATAAAGATGTGTGTACCTGTATATTACCCTACGGGGCTGCATTAACTTTTCAATAAAGTTGTGTTTTTACCTAACTCTGCTTCTGTGAGTCTTAACAAACCGTGACAAATATATTCCCTTAGCAACCCTTCAAACATTCTCCCTACCACAGATGTCAAGCTTAATGGTCTGTAATTTCCTGGCTGTGATTTTGATCCCTTTTTAAATATGGGCATCACATCTGCTTTACGCCAATCCGTGGGCACCATGCCTGAAATAAAAGAATCCCTAAAAATCTAAAATAACAATTTGGCCATGGCCTGGCTAAGCTTGTGTTAGCCAATCCCATGGTTGCTGTGACTGTTATGTAAAAGTTGTTTGCAGGTTCTTGTCCATTAGATATTCCTTGGTAAAAACAGAAGAAAATAAATTATTTAAAGCATCTGCTTTCTCTCTGTCCCCACTGACGATCTCACCCGTTTCAGATAACAAGGACCCAACATTATCAGACTTTCATTTTTTTTATCATTAATATATTTAAAGAATTTTTTTGGGTTGCTCTTGCTCTCCTTAGCAATAATTTTTCATTCTCCAATTTAGCTAATTTAATTGCCTTTTTACAGGTTTTGGTGGCCTCTTTGTATTTTGCAAATGCCTCTGCTGATCCCTCAGCTTTATAATGTTTAAATGTTGCTTTCTTGTTTTATTTCATGGATTACTTTACTGGTTAGCCACATTGGTTTTAATTCCTTTTATTTGTATTTGTTTCCAAAGGGTATAAATTTATATGTATTTTTGTAATGTTATTTTGAAGGCATTCCACTTACCTTCTGTGTTTTTTCCTGAAAATATTCCAGAAAATTGCCATTCAAGAAGTTAAGAAACTTACTGCTTTTAGCAGAAATAACTGTTCCATTTTCCAATCTATTTCTAGATATTTAAAATCCCCCATAATTTATAGATCTCCCTATTTGAGAATCCTTTTCTATTTGCATTATTAACTGTGATTCTTCAAGGTCACCAATATTTGGTGGTTTATAACAAATACCCACTATTATTTTATGGGCAGTTTTACCCCCATTGACTATTTCAACCAACAAGGATTCCACATGTTCACTACTATCATCGAATATATGTTTCCGTAAATGAGGCAATAATGCTGGTTTGACATGCAAACAGACCTCACCACCTCTTTTGTTTGACCTATCTTTTCTAAATAACATGTAGCCATCCAAACTGACCAGTCGTGTGTCATCCCACCATGTTTGTTATGCCAATCAAGTCATACATTTCAATTTCAGCTACCAGCTCCAGTTCCCCTATTTTACCAGTTAAACTTCTGGCATTTGCAAGCGTACAATTTATGCCACTGCCATCTTCCATTTGTAATTTAATTTTGATGTGGTTTATAGGCTTCTCCTTATCATCTGTACTAACCCCGCCCCCAGATCCTCCCACCTGATTATTAACTACATCGCCTTCCCTTTCTATACTATCTATCGCAGTATTTATTGGCCCCTCCTCCGTTTCCTAGTTTAAAATCTCCTCCAACAGTCTAGCCATCCTCTCCCCAAGCACTTGAGACCCTCTTGCATTCAGGTGTAATCCATTCCTACTATAGAGATTGTACCCCAAAGCAAAATCAGCCCAGTGCTCTAAAAACCCAAAGCCCTCCTCCTTATACCAAGACTTCAGCAATGCATTGAGCTCCCTAATCTCCCGCTGTGTCTTAGGTGTACTGCATGGCACAGGTAGTATCTCTGAGAACACTACCTTGGAGGTCCAGTTCCTAATCTAAATGCCTAAATCCCTAAAGTTTCCTTTTATGACTCTCCACCTTCCTCTTTGTTATTGGTACCAATATGTACCGAGGCAGCTTGATCCTCTCCAGCCCTTCCCAACAATCTGTCCACCCTGTCTGAAACATGCCGAACCCAGGCACCTGGAAGACAGCAAACCATGCATGTGCTGTGATCAGAGCCACAGATTACCCTATCTGTTCTCCTAATAAAGGAGTCCCCTACCACCACAACCTGCCTAGGCTTCACTTTCCTCTGGATCCCCTCTGTGCTAGAGGAACTGTTCTCCCGGCTGTTAGGGAGAACAGTCTTCTCCAGCAATTCCACTTCTGGGTTTGCCTCCCCAACATCTTCACTTAAATGAGCACATTTGTTTGGATGGAAAAACTCAGGACTGGCTGCCCTCTTCCTCTTCCCTCCCCCACTGCAACCACTTCTAACTGTCACCCAACTATGTGCCTGGTTCCCTTCTAGCTGATCTCCCTCTTTGCTAGGTGACCCAGCTAGACTCTGCTCAGTGAGCAAGAGACTCCTCTCAAGGTTGTCAATATCTCTGTGTTGCAATATGACTCTCCAGAGCTCAAACCTGAGCTTCCAGAGAGGCCACTTGCTCACACTTGCCACAGCGGTATGGACCCTGGAACTGCTGTTCCAAGCATGCATACATATGGCAAGATGTGCACTGAGTGAGATCTCCAAGCTTGCTCATCGTGTATGGTGTGAAATGTGAGTTCTTAAAAATGTAAACAATTGATTTACTCTTGTTTCTCTTACTGTGATACACCAACTTTTCACTTATTCAAAAGCACTTGGTAAAAAGCACACTGTTTGTGAGCACACTCTGAGTAAGGTGACCGCATATCCCTTTAAATCAGGGACACTTATAAAATACACACATTGCAGGGTTGCTTTGATTCCTGTGCTGTCCTGCAATGTGTATTTTGTGTCACTGATTTAAAGGGATATGCGGTCACCTTAACTCTGAGTCCTGTAACTTGATTTCTACAGACCTACACAGGTGATAGCTTATAAATCTCACCCTTAATTACATGCTCCCTAGACCCAAGAACCTTTTAAATTTTAACCCTTTAACGTCTTACTTGATTTCTACAGACCTACACAGGTAATTGTTTACAAAGCCCACCTTTAATCTTTTTTAGCTACATTTTCTTAATCTTTTGTTACCATTTCAATGAAAACCTGTACATTAGGTAAAGTATTAAACGGGGAGTGAATTTATTTAGTTTCACATCTGTAAAAGGGACCTGTAGTTCAACATTTTCGGTTTCCTCTAACAAGCTCATTAGGTTCTCAATATTCTCATGATCTTTGAGACATTTTGCCTTTTTCTTAAGTAAACAGCTTTTGCAATAGCTACTTTCTCCCAAACAAATTTTATATCTTTAAACCAATTAAACAGATGTAGGGTATTTGTAGGTACAAATGTTAATCTCCTTAGCTATGTATATTGCTTAATGGGAAGGTATGAATGCCTTGTAGGTTATCTGATGTTCTGATTCCCCGTACCCCCCATACATGTCTGTCCCTGAGGTCTGGAACAGATCCCAGAGGTGATTGGCCTTGGCTCTGTTCTAAATAATGAATGTGTGTGTGTGTTCTTTTTTATTCTTTATTTTATTTTTCCTTCTCACAGTAGACGGTGCTCCTACTTCAGTCAGTATAGTCTGTATCCTATTCAGTTAACCTTAATTTGATGGTTTATTTTTAATTTAATGGCCATTGATCACGTCACCTGTGATGCACACAACATCACATGTGATGCACTGAAGTAGAGTCCATTGTCCAGGAGGTGCATTTTGTGGCTGCATCACTATTTTCACTCAGTATTGTGACATTTGCTTCCATTTGCAAAACAATTAGGTGCTGTTTTTACTTTTGCACAACTGTCTGTGGTACTAGTTCAGTCATTGGAACCTTCTACACATCGCACATGTCAGTCATTACATTACAGGTCTGACTGTCACAACTGTGAATTGCATGTATGAGCAACACAGAACAGAAGGGGTTTAACAAGATGCTTCATCCAAATGAGTATCAGAGGGGAAGCCAATACATGGCAAGGTGTGCATTGTATACCTCTCTGGCAATCAGAAGGATGAACTGAGCTGAGATACATGGTTTGTAGTGTTGAGCGAGCGTGCTCGGCCGATGCTCGGATCGGCTCGAGCATCGCTCTGCTCGGCACATGGCGGTACTCGTCGAGTACCGCCATGTGCTCGCCCGCCATGTTCGGGTGGCGGGGATCTGTGCCGGAAGAGGCACAGATCCGAAGACGCTCCGCTGGACCACCAGGGACTGGAGGTACGGGGGCATTGCGGAGATGAAGGGGGCATTGCGGAGATGAAGGGGGACATTGTGGAAGAGGGGCATAGACTCTATGCCCCTCTTCCACAATGTCCCCCTTCATCTCCGCTATGCCCGTCTTCCACAATGTCCCCCTTCATCTCCGCTATGCCCCTCTTCCACAATGTGCCCCTTCATCTCCGCTATGCCCCTCTTCCACAATGTCCCCCTTCATCTCCTCTATGCCATAGAGGAGATGAAGGGGGACATTGTGGAAGAGGGGCATAGCGGAGATGAAGGGGCACATTGTGGAAGAGGGGCATAGCGGAGATGAAGGGGGACATTGTGGAAGACGGGCATAGCGGAGATGAAGGGGGACATTGCGGAGATGAAGGGGGCATTTGGAGATGAAGGGGGCATAGCGGAGATGAAGGGGGGCATTGACCAGGCACCCTCCCCTCATCAGAGCAGGGGGTGCCTGGTGTAATGCTCGTGTCGCCCCATGCAGTTCAATGGGGCTCGGGTGCTCGGCCGAGCACTCGAGCCTCAGGGGGTGCTCGGTCAGAGCACCCGAGCATCGGGGTGCTCGCTCAACACTAATGGTTTGTTACTTTTAGGGGCTTGGGTCAAGATCTACATAACTGTACTAAGAGCCCAATTTTCCCAACACTGAAGCAAGGAATAATGCAACAGATATGTAGAACAAATGAAATGACAACATCTATAACAGGGTGCTGGTTGTGGGACAGGGGGAAAAGGAGATTGTTACTTAACAGGAGCTTGAATCATAGTCTTGTCTCCTGTGTCATTGCCACCAGGGATGCCTTGTACCAGGGTGTTTGGCATGCTGCTATGGAGCAGCTCCTCCCGCCCGTTGAAGGTGATTGATGCTGGATCACCACCCATGGGCGTCCACAGAAATTTTTCTGGGGGAGTATAATTTTAATGACATCCATGATGTCCCTTTTTGACAATGTCATGAAGGGGAGGGACGTAGTCATTATCACAAAGTGCAGGCATGCAAAGGGTTGAGGAAACCTAATGCTAAAGCTTAAAGGGATAGTAATACTTAAAATGTTAAAATAAATATGTTGTAGGGTTTATCCCCCTGAGTAAAACAAGGGTACTCCCACTGCTGAAAGGTGTTTCATTCAAAAGTTATTCGTTTTCAAAGTTGAATTTTTTAGGTGCAATATCACAGTGGCCTGAAATTGTACAGTGGCGCTGTTGCTACACCGTCCTATGGAGATTTATGGTCAACTGACCAGAGTTGTCCATAGGATCGTGTAGCAACAGCGCCACTGTACAATTTCAGGCCACTGTGATACTGCACCTAAAAAATTCAACTTTGAAAATTAATAACTTTTGAATTAAACACCTTTCAGCAGTGGGAGTACTCTTGTTTTACTCAGGGGGATAAACCCTACAACATATTTTTTTTACATTTTAAGTATTACTATCCCTTTAATAGAAGAATCAAGTTGCCATTGTCTGATTTAAGTGTTGCAATTTCTAATCCTTTTTCAATGTTAACACTATTCAGTGCACCACATTAGTCATAAACGCATGATCAAGACACCATAACTAACTAAATTATAAAAAAAAAATTCTGTTTTCAGTGTTAAAGTACACAATCAAATGACAATTAAAATATGACAAATTTATTTCAAAATCTATTAACTAAAATATATTGAAATAAAGAACATTAAATATACTTAGAAAAAAAAAAAAATATATATATATATGTAAAGTTTAAGAATAATAGACCGCACTCACAGGAACTTGCAGCAAGGAAATAAGGTGGTGTTTATTGAAATCATTGATTTCAATAAACACCACCTTATTTCCTTGCTGCAAGTTCCTGTGAGTGCGGTCTATTATTCTTAAACTTTGGATTTAACTCTTCGTCTGATCTGCACCCAGGCATCAACGTGAATTTAACAGTGAGTGCCACCAATCTGCATTTCTTTTATATATATATATATATATATATATATATATATATATATATATATATATATATATATATAAACAATAGGTATAGGCAGTGGCACTCAATACTAACTTAAGCTCAAAAATCTGGTGCACATCCCATAAAGATCTACAAACATAATCAGCCTGGGCTTACTGGGACGAGATGGCACACAGCATGAATATGTGAAACAGTTTTATTCAAAAAGTACAGCTTCACTAAAGCTGAATGTTTTCGGTCTCTAACGGACCTTCATCAGGACAAAGCAAGTAAGTAAACAGTGAACTTAGAAATTAAATACCTGAGAGATGAAAAAAAATCGCATAGCATCCTATTTGCCCACCAATCCCGCTCCCAACGTGATGCTCCGTGCACCGGAGGGTCGGTGTGTGACATCACTCACAGAGGTCGGCACTAGGGGCAAAGGGCACTCTGCTAATTAAACATTAAAAACTTCAAATGCACCCAAAGACACCAAAATTGTGTTAAATAATTCATAAGAAAAGTAAAGTTCTCAAAAAAATCCCCCAATCATTGGAGAGACCACATCTGGACAAAAAAAGTTTGACTCCCTGTAATCCACATCGGCATCCCGCCGAACCAATAGGATCTGCAGAATACTTCACGCTGGACACACACGGGGCAAACCTGCATAAGCAAATACAATGTAACAGGGATGCAATATACATACTTTCAATGTTCGAATGAAGTAACAACCTGTGTTTAAATGTAAGGATCGCTGTCGGAGGCAGCATGGTCTGCTAGACAACATTCACCTTACGGCTCAAGCAACAGAAACATATAAGCTAATGAATTAAAGATAAACTATCTCTTACAATATTATGTTAAGTGTCTTCACATTAAACGCCATGTAAATCTTAAGTCTATTTTGTAAAATGTGTGGCCGCCGGCTGAAGGCAGCTAAATAATAAAGACCAAAAAATATCTGAAAAAAATACGGATTTACATTGTTCCAAAATCAACCACGTCTTTATATCCTCAATATTCCAAGGTGTTTCAATAAGAGAATTAATGTTAATGTCGCTTCTCTAAATGTTCATATATGGCCATAACTCCAAGCATCTTTGGTTATCATATGTTAATTCCTCATTTAGGGCAAACTTGATCCAATGTAATTAGTTACCCAACTTCATCCTTTTACAGTGGGTGTCTCTCCCTTAGTATTATATATAATAAGTGGTTGGGTGTAGCATTCAGTGGTTCATGCCACATGAAAGCCACCTCTGGTGTTACCACTAATCACAGTTGTCATTATCAATCCAAGTAGTGCTTAAAGACATTATCCAAAAGGTCTCCTCCAATTCTTAAACAGTGGAGTACCACTATCCTGGCTCCTACTGTATGATGGAAACACTGTCATGTGTCCTTTATAGGTGCAGCGTGTTCAAAGTGTATATTAATCTCGCCTCCAATTGGAGCAATAGTTGGCCACGGTTTCCACCTCTATTAGGAGTATGTGCTTGGACAATAGGCATAAACTTAAATTCCCCCAAGTTATGCTGGGCTTCATAGAAATGTCTGGCAACAGGTTGTCTCACTCTGTCTTTTGCATCCAAAGTTCCATCTAGTGCTTTTTTAATGGAAGACTTATGGTTATTAATTCGCTCCTTTATCATGGTTGAGGTCTTGCCAACATAATAGAGGCCGCAAGGGCAAACGATGATATATACTACGTATTTACTCTCACAATTTAAGAAGTCCTTAATGGGTATAAGTCTTTTAGTGTGCGGATGCCTGTAGTGTTTACCAACCATTATATTCCCGCAATTGGTACAGCCCTTACATTTGTAGACTCCCACGGGGCGCGATAACCAACTATTGTCCTGAGCATATTTGTCAATGGGATCAGCTTGTACAAGTTTATCTTTAAGGTTCCTTCCTCGTTTGTAACAAAACAGTGGTGGATTCTGGACAAATGAACCCAAACCAGCATCTCCTGCAAGGATGGGCCACCTGTCCAGGATCACTTGTTTGATTTTAGGGGATGCTGTTGTGTATGTAGTTTGTATACACAAACGGTTCAATTGCTTGTCACTAGTTAGTCTCTTTCGGGGACAACAACATAGATCTGTCAATTTTAGATGCCTTAATTCTAGCTGCTTCAACCATATCTCTATCATATCCTCTCTGGCAGAATTTCTCTGCCATTTCTTTTAAACCCTGTGCTCTGATGTCAGGGTTAGAGGTATTACGAATAACCCTCAACATCTGAGAATAAGGGAGGCCTTTTTTCAATGGGCCGGGATGATGGCTCTCTGCATGTAGGAGGGTGTTACGATCTGTAGTTTTACTGAAAATCTTTGTTTTTAAAACACCTTCCTCCAAATAGACAGTCATATCTAAAAAATCAATTGATGTTGTGTCAAAATTCAAAGTAAACCTGATGGAAGATTCAATGTTGTTTAAATAGTCGACAAACTAAGTGTAGTAGCATTACCACTCCATAGCAGGAACACATCATCTATATATCTCTTGTAGAATAATATGTTTTTATTGAAATGACTTGAAAAGATATGCATGTGTTCATAATAATCCATGAATAATGCTGCATAAGTGGGTGCCATGTTAGACCCCATTGCTGTCCCATGTATTTGCAAAAAGAATGAATTCTCAAACTTAAAATAATTTTTTTTTAATATGACATCAATCGGCAACAAAAGGTAGTCTATCGGGGGCCCACTATATGCTGCATTTGATTCTAATGCCGATCGTATTGAGAATTCCCCAAGTTCATGAGGTATGTTCGTATAGAGAGAGAAAACATCGAGAGTTATCAGCAGGAACTGTTCTTGGAGTTGAGTAGGTAACTTATTAATAAAATCTGTTGTATCCTTGATGTAACTTGAAATCTTAACCACACAATCTTGTAGAAAGAAATCTACAAATTGTGAAAGTGGATGACAGAGTGAGCCTCTAGCTGAGATAATTGGTCGACCAGGGGGCGCCTCAAGAGATTTGTGTATTTTTGGTATTGTATAAAAAACAGGTACCTTTGGGTAATGTTGAGTCAAAAATTCTTTTGTTTCTTTATTAATCCAACGGTTATTAAAACCTAATTGGATGATTGAATCAATCTTTCTTATACAATAAAGTAGGATCACGATCTAATCTCTTGTAGCATCTCTCGTCTTCCAATTGACTCAAAGCCTCTTCCCTATAATATCGATAGTCCATAACAACTATACCTCCACCTTTATCAGCCGGTTTAATAATGATAGATTTGTCTGACAGAGCTTTAATCGCTCTATGTTCCATTATACTTGTATTTCGAAAACGTATCTGATCGTTGTGTGCTATTTTCCTAGATTCATTAGAAACAAGGCCAATGAATGTGTCAATATAATTATTACTTTTGGGATCAAAAGTACTTTTCTTTTTAAAAGGACATTCTGACATAGACTTATTGTTCCTAAAGAAGTCCTTGAGTTTCAATTGCCTATGTAGTTTAAATAATTCAGTTTCCCATTGGAAAGGGTCCTGTTTAGTTGTAGGGACATAACCAAGTCCCTTACTCAAGATAGTCATTTCTATCGGAGATAAGGTACGTTCTGATAAGTTGTAAACACCTATTTCGTTCTTTGACGAAGAACCATAGGAGTAGGTGGTGCGGTTCCTTCCCCCTCTTCTTGTCTTTCTTTTGAATTTTTTAATTTGCTTTTTCTCTGTTTTCTCTCTAGAAAAGCACCTTCAGTGCCACTATCAGATATCTCTGATCTGCTAGATGACTCTGTGTCACTAACTGAGCCTGCCCCACTCTTAATTCCACTAGTTCTTGGCCTCCTATTAGGAAATCGTCTATCTGTCAATCCTTGCAACCAAGGGTAAACTCTAAGTTCTTTATGATCTGTCTGTACTTGTTTTAATTTTTCTTTTTTGATACCTGACAGATTTTCATTATATTTAAAAACCTCTCTAATTTGGTAATTAAATCTGCTGTCAGTTCCTTATTGAAAACGCTTTTATGTTTTTCTTGCAGGTTTTCAATCTCTACATGAACCTTCTCAATTTCCCTAGCCGACTGATCTATAACCAGTAACATCAGCTCAAAAGAACATTTACTTAAAATTTCACACCATCTGATACAGAATTCAGGATTTCCTCTCCCAATTGTAGGTTGATTCTTGAGTCTAAAACCTCGAAGGATTAATTTTTCTTTAAAGTAGTGGGTCAGGGTTACCCCATGTAGATAAAAATCTGTCTTTTTTCTTTAATTTCAAAAGATCGTTAAAGATCTCATTTGGTTTGTCAGGTCCCAATGCTAAATCAATCCCCTCTTGGAAGAGTGTATATCCTTGTTCATTCATTGTTTCTCTACTAAATTAGAAGTAGATGTGTGCACTTCTTCCATCACCTACTAGTAATCAGCGATCAAATACAATGTTTCAATTTAACTCAAATTGAACAATATCTCTAGAAGTGACAATTTATAAATGAGTGAAGTTTAGTGCACACACTTCTATTACTTGCTAATATCCAACAGTAAAGCATATGTAGAAACTGTTATTCATATGCAACAGGGTTTAAAAATCGCTACACAATCATATGAATTTGTGGTGCACAACTGTCATAATATGTGTGCTCAAGACAATAGGTATAGGCAGTGGCACTCAATACTAACTTAAACTCAAAAATCTGGTGCACATCCCATAAAGATCTACAAACATAATCAGCCTGGGCTTACTGGGACGAGACGGCACACAGCATGAATATGTGAAACAGTTTTATTCAAAAAGTACAGCTTCACTAAAGCCAAACGTTTTCGGTCCCTAACGGACCTTCATCAGGGCAAAGCAAGTGAGTAAACAGTGAACTTGGAAATTAAATACCTGAGAAAGATGAAAAAAAATCGCATAGCGTCCTATTTGCCCGCCAATCCCGCTCCCAACATGATGCGCCGCGCACCGGAGGGTCGGTGTGTGACCTCCAATGGGTGACCACGAAAGGTGTATAGATGATAACCATGAGAGCCACTAGGGACATTTGGGCAATATGACCAATTGTGAAGCAGCATTCAATGTAACACGGGTGCCCGACGGGGATAATATAGTACATAATTTGGCTTATGGATTGCAAGGTGAATGTAATCCATGATGGGATCCCTCATATTTAGTTATATATGTTTCTTGATTTATTCATGGATAACCGAGGGGATAGTAGAATGCTGCGCGATGTGAGGGAGTCATGCCTGTCCTCATTTGGCTCGTAATGGAGTGTCTCTGACTTTTTTGCGGTAACTCAATTTGGAGGGTATTCAGCAATGTAAAGAAAGTGGAAAATCGTTTTATGCATCTTTTTAATGTATTTTTTTTACAAGATTTTGAGTATGATGTGACCTTCAGGTGTATACAGGTTGAGGTGGCGAGGTGAGAGGTCAGTTAAACCTCCGCTTTTAATGTGCACTTATTTGTTTTTTAACTTGTTTTTAATTGAGTTTATTTTCTCCTTGTCCATTGAGATCAGGAGATTTACATGTGGGTGATTATTAATACACTAGGTGTGATTTGTGTTTAATTGACAGTGGGCGGGAGTGTTGAACTTTTCCTCAGGTCACAGGGTATTTAATGGGGGAGGGTTGTTCATGTCGATGTCTTGATAAAGATCCCTTGTGTGGGATCGAAAAGTTGATCGTAAATAAAGTGGCAATGTGGCATTATTTGAGCAGTCCTGCGAGTGCTGTTTTCATGAAGTGTATATGTGTGTGTGTGTGTGTATATATGTATGTGTGTGTATATATATATATATATATATATATATATATATATATATATATATATATATATATATGAGATATAAAAACTGGTCTCATCCAAATTGGAAAGTAAAATGTTAACTTTAACTGTAAACAGCCACACTGTTGCTCAAATTTAACAATCACATTTTTCAATGAGTAGTCTTGTACTATTTTAGTTCACCCGTTAGTGATCTCGAAAAGAACTGTAAACATCTGTGGTCTTCTGCAAATTTATCAAGTATTTTTCCAATCAGCTGTTTTCATCAATTTTTGCTTGATGTATGCTCATCATGCACAAACCCGATAAGCAATCATCTGCCATTGTCGACCTCAACCAGATTTTCACCCTTCTCATAGTGGTGAACAACCTTTCCACTGTAAAAGTGGTCACTGGCAATGTGAGAGCAATGAGAATTGCTTGCTGGGCCGATGGAAATTTGTGTGGTTTAGCAAATCCAAAAATCCATTGTCAAACTGTTCTTCCTTTGTTGACCATATCTCATACCATGTGATTGCTTCAGCTTCCAGATTTCAAAGTTGTAAATTTCTTATGTTTGCAATCTGGCATTTGTATTGCTCAAGTGACATTTTTGCCATTTTGTTTTGGGTACAGTGAAAACAGACTGAAATTTTTCTTATATTCATTGCCAAACAAACCTTCTAATGATAAGTCCATGTATGGCACATAGATGGATTGGCGATTGTATTCTTCTGCTGATGAGATACCAGAATTAGAATTAATTACTTGCCGGCCACGCTGTCTGGGATGTTCGATGTTGGATCAATTTTTTCTTCCATCCTTTGAGCATTTTAATATATTTCCTTATATTGCTCTTCAGCTTTTTCTCTATGATCACTGAACACAGTCAGAAGGCTTTGAGCGTCATCACAGTCCTAGAGAATATCAAGTTGAACAGCTTGGAGAGCCTGGCTTTCAGACTCCAATCCTGAGGAGTAGGTTGCAATGATGATCAATCAAAAGAGGAAGCTCACTGTGCTTGAGGAACATTGCAACTGATGTGTGTCCTGATGTGTTTTACCAGAGGCTGTAGTGACCAGCAAGCTTAATTGTTGAAACATTTCTTCAAAGATTAAGCTAAAAATTCTAATATTCTTATTTCTCTGTCCACTGTTTCACTCAGCAATGGCACATTGGGCATAAGAGATCTTCTTTTTGGACTCTCAAGAAAAACTTGACAATGGCTTTCACTGTGCCAATATAATTCAGTATATCAGGAACCAGCATTCAGGTCATTTACAACCAAATTCAATTTATATGCAGCACAATGAGCAAAAGTAGCTTTGGGATACTTTCTCTTTATTATGACTTGAACACCACCTTCCTTTCCTGCCATTGTAGAACATCCACTGTATACTTCGAATTGAGTTTTTCTAAGTTTAATCCAAATTTGGAACATGTATCTTAACCATATTTGCAATTGAGGTAGCATCCATTTCTTTTAAGATTGCAAACCCAAGGAATTCTTCTTTGAAAGCTACAGTGCTAGTTGTGTCTACAATTTGTACTCCAATTGACATCTGTTCTTTTCCAAATATGGCAGAACTTTCATCAGCAATGACTGAAAAACCATTTGAGATATTCACTAAGGAAACTAGATCTTCTCTCAATATTTCTAAACACAATGTAATTCATAAAATTTTCAACATGAACTGATGTATCACATACGTGGACAAGCGCATTTTCAAGATGGTTCTTTAGGACTATATCTCCTGATTCAATGCAAAATTGGTACAGACTTTGAATATTTCTAGTTGTACTTTTTTCCCCATGCAAAGCTATGTCATGAGTGCCATAAGATAGTGGACAGAATTGGATATAACTTTCTTTCACTTGCTGCTTCACAGTGCTGTCTATTTGACAAACAATACTTATGTCTGGTTTCTTTCTGATCTCCAAAAAGTGATTTGCATCCACTTATGCATTTTTATGCCAAGATGATGAAATATGGTTGTGTGCACTTTCATGAAAGCCTTTATATTTAGTGAAAGGCATAGTTATGAATGCTCCTTGTATTCCATGATGAACAAGCTGTGGAAAAAATATTTGCACATTGCACCTTTCAGTTGTGGAGAGTAGCAAAGCCATGGTGAATATTGACTTATCCACACCCAACAAAAAGCATGGTCCACTTGAATCCTTCTTGAAGTCATAATTTTCTTGCAGGGTATTTACTAGCATCTTGTATTTAAGATGATCTGTTAGCTTTTTTTGATGAATTAATACAATATACAATACAATCCGATCTAATTTACAGGAGCATCAACATGACTATGTTCTGTTGGAGCTGAAACTGTACCTTCAGAACTAGATTCTAGATCATCCAATTTTCATTTTGAAAAAAAATTGTTGATGTCCATTTCTAGAAAGAAATGGGGATCATTAAATACTCTGCACATCACCAGCTGTGTGAGTTGTAGATGAGAACCAAGCTTTCCTTGCATGTAGTTATTCTGGTAAGAAGAGATTTGTGAACTTCAAATAACTCGCCTACAATGCACTATTTATTGAATACAGCCCCATGTGTATGCAGTAGTAGAAACATTGAAAAAGTAAACATGTGGGTGCGTGGGTGTGTATATATGTATGTATGTATGTATGTGTATATGTAATATATATATATATAATCTGCACTGCACTGGAGGTCCTCTCAACCTGAGGTCGCCCCCAAACCAATGCAATCTAAGTCAATTAGATTTCTGTGACTTTGGGGATGTTTGCCAGGCCTAGGCTCCATGGAATAACATAGGAAGTGGAAAAGTGATATCACTGCACCTTAGTGCACCCCCCTCAGTATGGTAGATTGGTCTGTAACACTCATTATACCTGTGTGTTGCAGACATATATACCATTGAACCGACTGAAAGCAGAGTTCACAGGAATGTGTCATAGTGGATTTGTGTAAGTTCTCACATATGTTGACGTTTCATGAACGGAAGCCGTGTTTTGTAAAGCAATGCGTAGTGTTGCCTCTTGGTATTCATAGCATTAAGCACAAGGCATAGACCTGTTAAGTATCTGCTTCTGCATCCATGATCCACAGGTTCCTCTGCAGATTCTTGACATGTGGAACTCTGTAGGGAAAGAGAAGTACGCAGATGTGAGACAGTGAACAAATCACAGGTGGCTCTGTGAGGTGTCACATAGGGGACAACTGACACTGAGGGATATCACACGTTCGTTGTCAGTATGAACTCACCTGTTGCCACCCATTTCCTGGCACTTGGATCCTTTCAATCCACTGAAGGCTATTGCTCTGGAATGTTCCAGGCTGTATGTTCCAAGGTATTGGGGGAGGTGCTGTTAGCTCTAAAGAGGAAGGCCAGTAATTACATTCATTTCCCAACTACTCCGGTGCAGTGGCAGACAGTCAAGCAGGTCATCAGCATCCTTGGAATGGAGACAAAAAAAAAAAAAAAAAAAGTTGGAATATTGGAAAATGTGAAGCCATGTTGGTGATCTGGTGTTGTTGGCTTGAGGTGGGAGTATTCATGATACTCAAGGCAAAGTGTTCCCTGATGACCCTGGCACGTGTTTCCCCACCTATGAGGGTATCACCTTCCAATGGCTGTGTCACTGGTACCTCAGCAAGGGAATCAGGGTGGAGGTCAGCTAATAATCTGGTGTCCACATCAATATTATACAAGATGGCACATGTAAGTGTTATTTCACAAACTCTAGAGGGGGAGTACTGTAGGGTTCTTCCAGATCTCTCCAGGTAACGGAACCTACTTTTCAGTAGGCCAAAGGCGCTTTCTATTGCACTCCATGTCTGGCTGTGGGCATCATTATATCGTTGCTCTGCAGGTTTGAGGTTTAGCAAAAGAAATATATTGTTGTGCGCTTACTAGTGCGGTACTAATGAAAAAATAACACTTACCAGGAATGTGGTGCTGCTCTCCAAGCGGGATTTCGCAGTCGCAGTCCCAAACACAGATTTCCACAATCTAAGAAGACAGAAAAAGACAGAGAGCGCAACCACAGTTCCTTTGAGTGCAGCATTTAGTAAGTAGAGAAGAAAATCCCTTTATACCCCCCCTTAGGGTTCCACTCACTTGATAGAGAGGTTTTACCTGCCTCTCCGTGAATATAACTTGTCCAGAATAAATGGATGTCACTTCTGGAATAGTGACTTCTTCGCTAGCACACACAATGTTGTTGAAAGATAAAATATTTAAATGTTGTTGCCTGTTTTGGTCACACAACAATAATTTTAATGTGTGAATTGCACTGGCAACTTTTATTCAGAGATAAAAAAGTCACTAGAAGTGAGAAACCCTTACATATATATAAATGGGGGTTTCTAAGGATATAATCTTTATTAAAATGGTATTTTAAAATTTAGCAATATTAATAATAAGAAACTCACTGGGTTTCATTCCAACCCAACTGAGTGGTAAAGGGAACAAAGATACATAGTACAAAAATATAAAAATATATACAAACAATAATAAAAAAAGAGAGAGGAAAAAAAAAGTGGATATGATATATTATCCACTACGGTAATGTCACTCAACGCATTTCGTGTCTCAATTTTATATGCCACTTCCTCAGGAGTAATGAACATTGACCTGGTTTTCCACCTCCTTATATCGCCTCATCTCGCGCCAAACAATTCCCGCTTCTCCCATGTGCCTGTGACACCGTATCTGTGGGAACTAGAAGTGATGATCGCTTCCACGTTCCACTAATGGAAGGCATGCTATCACGTCACAGTTGCACCAAAGTCCCACAGAGCTTAGCAGCCAATAGTATCCTTCTATGTGCTCATTCCCCAAAAGGCATGACTCGTTATTGGGACCAAGGGAATCCCCATATTAAATACATTACACTCAGTGCGCAAGCGTCCAGAGTGTGACCAGTGGGTAGATTAACCAGACGAGTGAATCCAATGGGAAGATCAGCACATGTAGACACAATGAGTCACAGCCAGTTAGATAGACGCATGGTTGTAATGAGTGCAACAAGAGGGTACATATAGGTGGGGATAACCAAGTAGAGGTATAATGTGTGAGAAAAAAAAATATCAAAAAAAAAAAAAAAAAAGATAATGAATACCTTACAAGCAGGAAGCTATATCAATTTCTGCTTTTCATACCTCCTTTATTCATAGTATATTTAAGGTATAAATCCAAAAAGCTTCCGTATTACACAGCCTCTTAAATCTGCCAGTACAGGTATTAGCAATATGTTCTATACCTATTACTCTGATTGTCCAAACCTCCCCTGGGGCAGATAGTGAAATGTTTAGGTACCCCATGATTAGTGTCTTTACCTCTGTGTTCACTTCTTATTTTGAGGGATCTGATGGTCCTTCCTATATATTTACTCCCACATCCACAGAGTAACATGTAGATCACATATGGAGTGTTACAATCTATATATTGTTTGATGTCATAACTTATTGTTCTAGAATATTTTCCTATTTTCAGTCCTGTATTGGCAGTTATTACATTTTCGCAGTTTGCATTTAAAGTTTTCTTCAATCAAACTTATATTGTTATTGGGATTAAGACTTTTTGGTCTACTGGGGGCTATATATGACCTCAAATTACGGTTCTTCCTAAACGTTATACATGGGTGTTTACTGATACTTTCTTGTAAAAAAGGATCTTGTTGAAGAATCCCCCAATGTTTCTTTAAAATACCTTTGATTTTGTGCCCATATGTATTAAACTGGGTAGTGAACGCTAGATGTCGATTATTGTCCTGCAAGAAGTTGTTCCTGATTTTCTTTCTTAATATGGTTTGCCTATCTAAGTTTCTGGCTCTATTGAAAGCTGAAGTCAGTAGAGTATCTTGATAACCCTTTGTTTTAAACTGTTCAATAAGAGAGACCTTCTTTTTCAAAATCCTTTATCACTGCAGTTGCGTCTAACTCTGTGTAACTGCCAAAATGGTACATTAGTTAACCATTTGTGATAGTGTCCACTATCTGCTCTTATATATTGGTTGGACGTAACAGATTTCCTATAGATGGTGCTATGTATTTTTTGTTGTTGACCAAAGGATAATTTAAGATCCAAAAATTCAATCTCCAAATGATGAATTTTCACAGTAAATTTGATACACCTGTTATAAATGACTTAATCAGTTGATTTAGTTCTTCTCTACTTCCTTTCCATATGATTAAGATGTCATCTGTATAGCAGCCATAGTACACAAGGCCATCCCTTTGATTTGTAAGTACCATCGATCTTGAAATGAAAAGAAGTTGTGTGAGCATAAACTCTGCAAATTTAATTAGAAAGTCCTTCTGATTGATGGGTATCACAATCTAAATTTAAAAAATACGATAAAGCCTCCACACCTTTTTGATGTTCAGTGTTGGTATACAAGGCCTCAACATCCATTGTCACCCATAAATAGTCTTCATTGTGTGTGATGTCTTGTAGTTGTTCAAGAACATGTTAACTCTCACGTATATAACTTGGAAGCTGGATAACGTATTTTTGCAGGAAATGATCCAAACAGGCCGATAAATTAGATGTTGTTGAATTTATTCCAACTATTATAGGGCTCCCTGGTGGATTAGTAATATTTTTATTCCTGTGTGGTGATTATATTTTGTGATTTTGCTACTAAGAGGAATTCCTCTAATGCTCTTAAGCAGAGTTGGGTGGGATCTTGTTTCAGAGGTTTATAGAAATGATCATCTTGAACTAATCTATATCCTTCTTGGATATAGTCCTCAGTGTTTTGTATTATGATGGATCCTCATTTGTCAGCTTCAAGAATTGTTATCCTTTTTTTTTTTTTTTTTTTACCAAATTCTTGGAAGTCTTCATTTCCTCGTTATTCATATTATTCTTTTTCTGAATTATATGGCCCTTGATGGTTCGATTATAGTCCTCAAGGACCATATGATAAAAGCGCTCTATATACGGGCCTGCCTTTTGGACAGGATAAAACATAGATTTGGTTTTAAAGGATGTTCTGACAACAGGATTATGTGATGTAACATCTTCATCTTTCAAATCTTCCAACATTTTGAGGATTTCTAAGTCCTGTTCATTTATCACCATCTGTGATTTAGTTTTCTCTTTAAAAAATCTTTGTAAGGTCAATTTTCTTATGAACTGATTCAAATCCAAAAAGAGAGAGAAATCATCAGGTGGTGCTGCAGAGGCAAATTTGATGCCTTTAGATAAAACTGTTATAATTTTTAAATCTAAATCTATATCAGATTATAGTTTCCTTCATTGTAACTATGGGCTGGAATCATTAAACCTCTTGGGGGTGTATTCTCTGCTGTGGGTTTTTTCCTCTTTCTTCCCCTACATCCCCTTTTCGTTTTCCTTTGTGGGAAGGAATTTTTCCATTCTGAGAACCTCTCCAGTCCCCGGCTCTCCCCTAAAAAAGGAGGCTGTAATGTTATGTTGGCAGCTATATTCTGTGTTATATTTCGGGAACCAGGGGGCTCTTCCAAACTTTTACTTAGTTTTGTTCCCAACTGTGTTATTGTAAAGATAAGACTACTCCAACAAGGGATTGAGGAGCAAGAGGCTGGTTTACGATGCTTGGGAACAGTGTTAGGGTATGTTGGGTCCCCAAAGGGGACCGTGCTGCAGCCTAGCCGGATAAAGGTGCTAGCCGCGAAGCTAGAGTGGCCCCATTCGGTTGAGCCAAAAGAGTCCCTCGATGATCCCACTCAGACAATCTATACAACCTTGACCCAAGGAGAAACAAATTCCAACTGGAACAGTAAAACGCCTAGGACTAAACCTCATGAAACAGTGGTCACTGGTACCAGAGAGGTAGTCTTGAGGCTGAAAACCTGGAGATACATTAGCCAAAAAGTTAGACAAAAATAAAAATATCACTATCCGTGAGGCTGACAAAGGCGGGTCAGTTGTGGTTCAAAACATAACTGACTACATCAAAGAGGGATACAGACTAGTGCACAACTGTGATTTCTATCAACCACTAAAAGAAAATCTGACCTCAACATATTTACTATCCCTCAATTTTCTTACAAGCAGCCTTATATCAAGGAATCATAACTAAACGAATACAAATATAAAAAAAAACACAACTTACAGCGCTGTCTCACTTAGTGTTGAAAATGTGTGTCATACATTATGACTTTTATTTTGTGATCATTTTTTATATATGTAAAGTGCTCTTGGAAAGATGAGTGTACCTGAAGTATGCAACAAGGAATAAGAGGGTTCTCCAGTCCCCCAAAAAGTGCAAATACAAAAAAAAGACTCTAAACCTGCACTCCTCCAGCTTAAATAAAAGTGTGCCCTGTAAAGAGCATATATAATAATGTGAATAAATTTGAGGCTCTAGTTGCCCACATTTTTGGCCAAAAGAGGGGGTAAGCTCGCCAACTGCACCAAGGTACCTCAAGTGTGGCAAGAACCTACACTGAACACTTGAGTACCTATCTAAAAAAAAAATAAAAATAAATAAAACAAAATAATAAATTAAAATTGTCCCAGAAGGCTCTCTACAATGTGTGATTGCCAATGTATGCAATTAAAAACAATTAAAACACAAAGATAAAACAGGGTCAGTGGGGTTACTACCACACAAGTCTGCTGTTGTGGGTGTCCATACAAAGGACTGAGACTATCTCAGCCTCTATATAACCACCAGCAGACCACAAGAGGAGCAATTAGTTGGAATAGGCAAAGAATATAAAAGCCTAAATTAACCCCCTAAAGGCCAGCATGTGGGAAAGAGTAAGTGCAGTGAAGCATACATATGTGATATTAATGAAAGTGAGACGCTGCTAATAGTAAGCATAAGGAGATATGTGAAAACAAACAGAAAAAACAACTTACAGCGCTGTCTCACTTAGTGTGTATGTATTTAATAATGTTCAATTATGATTTTTATTTTGTGATAATTTTTATAAATGTAAAGTGCTCTTGGAATGATTGTACCTGAAATGTGCAGCAAGGGTTCTCCAGTCCACCCCAAAAGTGCAAACACAAAAAAAAAACTATACAAATATATATTTATCTGGAGCAACCGGATCCTGCATTCTTATGCACCCAAAATTCATAAGAAAATTACATGTCCCCCGGGTAGGCCTATGCTATGACAACCAACCTATCGACCTATCTAGATTCTGTGCCCCTCTTCCACAATGTCCCCCTTCATCTCCGCTATGCCCCTCTTCCACAATGTCCCCCTTCATCTCCGCTATGCCCCTCTTCCACAATGTTCCCCTTCATCTCCTCTATGCCCCTCTTCCACAATGTCCCCCTTCATCTCCACTATGCCCCTCTTCCACAATGTCCCCCTTCATCTCCTCTATGCCATAGAGGAGATGAAGGGGGACATTGTGGAAGAGGGGCATAGCGGAGATGAAGGGGGACATTGTGGAAGAGGGGCATAGAGGAGATGAAGGGGGACATTGCGGAGATGAAGGGGGACATTGCGGAGATGAAGGGGGGCATTGACCAGGCACCCTCCCCTCATCAGAGCAGGGGGTGCCTGGTGTAATGCTCGTGTCGCCCCATTGTATTCAATGGGGCTCGGGTGCTCGGCCGAGCACTCGAGCCTCAGGGGGTGCTCGGTCAGAGCACCCGAGCACCCGAGCATCGGGGTGCTCGCTCAACACTAAACATTACCAAAAAGGATCAATATGAAAGAACTTTTACAACACAATTCAATTCTTTCAGCTATAAGGTGAAAAACATCCTCAATAAACAATGAGGAATACTTAGCCCCTTAATGACTGACCGCGCGGGCGCGTTGCGGTCACTAAAGGACCACGGAATTCCATGACAGTCATAGTACATCATGGGTCGTTAACTCAGATCTACCCATGACGTACTATGACCATCATGGGTAGTTAAGGGGTTAAGCAGGATCCCATCTTAGGTAAGACAATTGGCAAATATCCGAAAATAATACAGGAAAAATCACAACATTCGGTCATACATAGCCCCAAGTCGGCTGAAAATCAGGGAAGCTAATATTGAACAAGAACAAAACCCAAAAGGAACCTACAAATGCCACCTCCCGAGATGTGCAAATTATAAGTTAATGGGAGATGGAATTTAAATCTTTTCAGGCATCAACAATAGTACCTATAAAATAAAACATATCAATTATAATACCGATTATGTCGTTTACATGTTGGTATGTGGATGTGGCATAAAATATGTTGGGTGCACAATCAGACCCCTAAAGAAACGTATACAAGAACACAGAGGAAAAATCAAAAAGTAAGATGAGTCATGGGGTGCCAAGACATTTTAACACATGTGAAAAAGGGGGAGTGGAGAATTTATTAGTATTAAGATTGGAACACATTCCAGAGACTACTGTGGGCAGATACAAAAAAAAATTGTGTACCCAGGAAGCTTTTTGGATTTACACTCTGAATACTATGGGTCATGGAGGAATCGATGCAGAAATTGATGTTGCATCATGCTTCTGAAAAATATATAAGGCTATTTGTGTGAACTCCTACATATACACATTTCAGTATTTTTTTACTTAAACTTAATTTTGGATCTTTTTATTTTGTTTAGATGTTTAATTTTTTAATATACTATTTTATATATAACATATATAATAGATTTTCTTTCCTGGCATACATGTTGTCTCTGTGGGGGTTCATTGTCGGCTTGGGGCCATAGTGTACATCTCAGTTATATTTACTTTTGTTTTTATGCATGCCTTTTTTGGGCTCCCTTACCCTAAGGATGAAGGGAACTACTTGGGCTGTTGTGGACTACTCTCATGGAAGCACACTATAGGCTCAACACCATGTGATTGAGCCTCTGTGTGTATGCATTGCGGAAGTTCATGGAACCTTGTGATATCGCCATCCCAGTAAGCAACTCCAATGCGGGTCAAGGGAGAAACGCAGTCATCGTTACATCATGAGTAGTCTCTATTTCCAGCGCAATGCAGTGTTGTATTCCAGGGGTGGAACTCAGGAAGTAATTTACTACTTCTGGATGTATCAGCCCATTGTAATGGATAGCGATGTTTGTCAGAGAAGTACAAGATTGGTGCCATTTTTGCCGGATGGAACCTATAAGACTCAGATCTGTCCATGTTAGTTTCTTTTTTGCTCCTGAAGTGGCGGCGCAATTGGTCACAAAACATGTAGAGTTATTCTAGCCCACATTCAGGGCAATATTGAATCTAGTATTATACAAGTTTTTTCATTTTTTATTTTCCTTTTTTTTGATTTTGTATTTTAAATTTGACACTACAGTTGGTATTATCACTATTGTCTTACCCCATTTCATATTGACTTCCCACACTGGGGTCCTATGTTGTGGTTGGGGACTTTTAGGGTATTCCTGCTGAGGTCACAGTAAGTTTTTACTAATATTAAACATTTACTATTGGCACCCTCATACTCACTGTGAATGAAAGGAGCTAGGTGGTATTTAGCAAGTTGTTATTATTAAACATTCAAAGTTAAGCCTGCATACTGGTTTACCTTTATGTGGCCTAATACTAGGAACAACAAAATCAAAATATAATACCTGCTGTCCATCTGAATTACTGTATGCTGTCACTTGCCTGGTGTGATGCCCCATAAACCAGTGCAGGAGATCTACACTGAGAGGCAGGCGAAACCTCTCATAAATGTGAGTAGTACTGTTGGAGGGGAAGGGGCATCTTTATAGATCATTCTGACCTAATAATACTTAGAGGTGTTTTGCATGATTTCTCTCTCCTTTTTCATTCTTGTTACATGTCTACATAATGTGGATTGTGACTGTGAGATCCACATTAACAGCAGCAAATCAACACCGTGGTAAGTGAACTTCCTGCGTTATCTAATTTCTCCACGTGTCAACAGAGCGCTTATAACTGACTTTTCCAACAAACTTTGTTTTGTAAACATAAGCTGGTGGTAAATGGTGAATCAAGTATGTGCTTCAAGTCCTTCCTTGCAGAATTGCTTTGTGATGATTTTCCAGTGAATCCTGCTGCTTTCCTGTTTAAATCCATTCCACTTGCAATGGATTATTTATAGAAGTAGACACACACCACATGAACAATTAAATATACCCAGTTAGTAGGAGTGGGATTATTAAGGAGTGGGTGGGATTAGGGGTGGGATTAAGGAGTGGAGGAAGGATGTGAGGGAAGAGAGATGTAGAGAGAAGATTAAATATTCCTGTTTTGTCCTCTTTCAATTGTTGTTGCTCACTTTGAAGGGTGAACACCCTAAGCGTCGCCCTAAAGGTGACATAAGGGATAATTTATGGTGAGCTGTTTCGGAATAGTGTTATTGTAGGATGAGAAGGTATAGATTCACTGCTAGTAGGCTGGTGTTTTACTTTTCTGTGAAGAATGAGGATATTTAGTGCAATAATGAATCTCTTGTGTAACTGTCAGTATTTTAGTCTAGGTCTGCAGGCTCATGAAGTGTTGGCAGGGGCTACAGTGGTAGAGGGGCAGGGGCTACAGTGGTAGAGCAGTGGGTGCTGCTTTCTGATAAATAGTATTAGTAGATCCATTTGTGATGTCAGCACTGATTAAATTGATTGGCATGTCTGTCATCAGTAAAACTCACGGATGGTAGTGTGTAGAGATGTAGGTTTGAAGAAATTGACCTGTATTTCCCATGTTTTGTGCAATTGTGTGAGAACTTATCTCTGGCTCTAAGAACAATTTGTATATATATTTTTCCTCTACAAAAGGATCTGTTATCAAAATGTATGGACTAAAGAGAGGATTCAAGCATTGGGAATGGGTTGAATAAAGATCAGTGACTTGAGTTAATAGTATTGTTCAATTTTAAAAGGAAACTATGAGCAGTACTAGAGAGAATATAGCTATAATAAAACTCTGTCCTGTGTATGTGAAAGCCATTGTAAGCCTGGTTTTCTTTGTATCCAGTTTTTACTACTATATAAATCATCCCTACATTTACTTATCTGGGTATGTAATGTGTATGATGGACACCTAACGAAGTAAGATGGAGATAACTGCTGATTCTTGGAGTATCGTTTCCCTTTGACTCTACCACTGATAATGAGAACACTGACACGTAAATACAGAAATGTCACCCTGACCTCAGTGAGCAAACACAAGTCATTACAACAGAAGCCTGTGTGGGGAACAGCCCAAAGCAAACACACTGAGGAAAAGGTGCGTTATTCGGGACAAACCAGGTGCTACCACGGGTGAAATAAATACAAATCCCCATGGATTTAAATTGAGCTATTAACCCTTTGAATGATAGAGATCTCTAGTTCCATATTCTGCAGCTGATTTTTCTTGGAATTGCTCCAGTTTTACTGGTGTGAGACGATAAACATGGGAACAATTCCAAAATCCACAAATCCCTTCTCCAATTACACAGTATGGCCAGTCATAACGTGGAATGGAGGGGGCTTGGAGACATATGCAGAAAATCACAGTGGAGCAATTCTATAGAAAACGAAGTCCACCAGTTGAAGAAAATACAAATTTCCACTTTTTTTTTCTTTCCCCTAGAACTTTTAACCCTTGAATAATAGTTCTCAAACACATTGCGCTGGATACCTAGTATTACCTAGTATTCAGTGGGTTAAAATAGCACTCTAAATCAGGATTTGTGGCCTATGATGAACTGGTTTGTCCCTTACTGATGGTGTAAAATAGACCCACAAATAACAATATTACCTCATTAGTCATCATTTCTTAAACACATAGTGAAGCCTTCAGGAGGATGAGGACTCGCTAAATACATTATTTACTGCTTCAGTATCTGGAGTTCACCTAGTTGGTGAGTCGATCAAGTTCATCTTTTGCCAGGTCTACTGGGTAATACTGAGAACGGTGCAAAAATCCCAACTGAAGTCATTTCTAGTTAAAGGGATAGTAATACTTCGTTTTAACTTTATTTTATTTTGTAGGCATTAAAAAAACATGAAGAATGATATGTCTTATCTCTCAAGCCTTTATGGTTTAAGAGATATTCACAAACAAAGTATCCCCCCCGTTCAACCAGATCAGAAGGGTGGTGCCCAGGTAGACTGCAGAGAGGGACAATCTTCAATTAAGATAAGGGAAAAACCTGAAAAACTTGTCAAGGGGGGAAGGGCTTTCATTGTTTTCATACAAAGAAAATTGTCCCCTTCTGTTATCTGTCTGGTCTATGGACTGGATTCCACATTTGAGAAGAGATGGCTTACACTAGGTAAAAGGGGCGGGGGGGGGAAACTTTGCTTGTGAATATCTCATAAACCATAAAGGTCTGAGAGATAAGACTTATATCATTCTTCATGTTTTTTTAATGCCTACAAAATAAACTAAAGTTAAAACGAAGTAGTACTATCCCTTTAAGTGGATAAAATTCCTTCCCGACCCCTAAAGGCAATTGGATACTGTATAAACATCCTACCTGCACTGTAACCGTTTGTCATTATACTCTCCCGAGATGAAAAAACACCCAACACTTCATCTGAAAACTCGTAGAATATCTACCAGTGATTATTTTGTGGAAAACACACAGTAGGCCACTTTTTTCATGGAAATGCCTCTGTATTTAAAATGCATAACATTTCTGATTTCCTGCTCCTAATTTGCAGTTTTCTGCATTGCTTTCTTTGCCCAAGATAATTCCTACTCACTACTATAGAAATCCAGAATGTCACATCATGTGCGGTGACTTAGGAAAGAAAATTGTTATTTTTTTGTAGTTGTGTAGTGAGATAGTTGGCACCAATACTCCTTATTATATTATATCCTATATAATAATTCACGAAAATGTGCATAATGAGTCATGTGCAGTAGAGACTGCCCGCGCAGAGGCTGATACAAAGCTGGACGCTCCTTCAGAGCGTGGCGCAGCCAGTCTCTACTGCACATGACTGCCCCGCGACCGGCTGGCAGTGGCACTGTGAAATGATGAAAAAAGCTCTTACCTCTGAAAATAGGCAGGTGTATTTAAAGACAATGTCCATGTTTCAGTGTCAGCTCGTATGCTCCAACGGACCGGTAGCAAGTGTTGTTTTGTCTGGAGCGATACGGGAAATTCTCCACTAAATCCCCAAAAGACTTGACTTATATCCAGAAAAAATCGCTAACACAGACAGTCAGCACTCTCAAATAAAAGCAATATATCCTTTATTGAAATAGTTAGTAAAAAAAATACCTTGACAACATCGCGGAGAAATGGAACAATTTCAGAGAGACTCTCATGGAGGATCACAATATAACCCACGTAGCAAACATAAACTTCAGTCTCCCACCGATCAACGCGTTTCGCACGACTTGCGCTTACTCATGACCTAGGGTTCTAACCGTCTACGTAGGAGCTTTTGAATCAGTCCAGACCTATCAACAACGATCTGGTTGCTCAAACAACCAATCCCTCTGCACCTCGGTATCAAAACAGTCAACACCCCCAAGGCATACAAAATAAAAGGTTAAATTAACCCATTAAAGGGCTCAATATGTATCCAAAGTTTGCCCCTTCAGTTTGAAATAACAAACCGAAAGTTATAAAATTTATTTGACCATCTGTTGTCCTGTGTGCAATTGCATCCAGCACAATAATGATCCGAGATCGCAGTAGGACCGGCCGAAAGCCTCATACACATGTCGTGTCTATGTCTGGACCAATTCATAACCCCGATAGACCGTACACTCCAATTATTAAAGATTAACAAATACACAATATTAAAATAAGAATACAATCAAGACCAAAGAAAATCATGTAAAACATGAATGATTCTAAGAACAAGCTCCCCAAGAGGATATTTCTAAAATATAAATGTAAATGTGACAACATCATGCTCAAGTAGTTAAGCAAACCATATATAATCATGTATAACAACTCACATCATATTCCTTATTCAGACCACCTGGATGTTTAGTTCCTAATTCAAAAATCCAGAAGACCTCTCTTCTTGATAATGTCATCCAAAGAGCCCCTACGTGGTCCTAATGTAACTCGTTCTATACCTTGTACAAGAAAGGTCGAATTACTACAACCACCGGTTTTAAAATGAGAGGAAACCCCAGAACGGAATTCTGTGCTTCTAATGTCACTAAGATGCTCGTTCATCCTTTCTCTAATAGATCTGGTAGTTTTACCAACATATTGAATTCTACATGCAACACAAGTCATAAGGTAAATTACCCCTCTTGTGATACAATTAATGTATCCTCTCATTTTATACACCCTATTGGTAACTGTAGAACAAAAAGTATTAGTTACATCCATTAATCTACAACATCCACACCTAGACCTGCCACATCTATATGTACCAACCACTTCCATCCAACTGGATTTCTTCTTTGTATTACTTTCTGACATGAACAAACTAGGTGATATTTGAGTAGATATAGTCGGTGCTCTCCGTGATACAAACTTAAAACCATTCTCCAGAGCTCTGTGTAATCCCATATCCGCGTACATTATTGGAATATGTTTTTTTACTAACTTTACTATATCTTTAAATTCCACACTATAAGCAGTTGAGAATACAACCTTGTCCAACTGTGGGTTCTTCCCCCTCTTCGTGGGTACCTCAACCAAAGCCCTGGAGGATGATTTATAGTGTAAAAGCTCTTTTCTGTTTTTCCGTCTAGCATTGTCCCAGGCTTTATTTAAAACCCATCTTGGGTATCCCCTTTGTAAAAATCTGCGGAACAGTTCACTCGCCCGTTCTTCAAAAAGAGCATCTGTTGAACAGATGCGACGTAGGCGAAGGAACTGTCCCACAGGTATGCCTCGTATGGTATGGCCAGGGTGGCAACTATCTGCCCTAAGTAGGCTGTTGCCTGCAATCGATTTACGATATATGTCTACTGATACAACTCCTGTATTCCAATCTCCACACAAGTTCAAATCCAAAAAGGGAATTAGAGTAGAAGAGCTTTCAGAGGTGAAAGTCAAATTCAGATCATTGTCATTAAGATATATCACAAACTTATGTATATCCAAAACTGATCCTCGCCATACAAACAGGAGATCATCAATGAATCTACCAAACCACACTATATGATCTCTGTATGGGTTCAAATCTCCAAAGACGCGGGACTCCTCCCACCAACCCATAAAAAGGCTGGCATATGTGGGGGCAAATTTGGCCCCCATCGAAGTCCCGCGTCTTTGGAGATAAAAACATCCATCAAACAGTGGCACTGTGGCCCGTGTAACAGGCTCTTCAATTAGTATATAATCGCTAAAACGTGTGTAACGATGCAGTCATGCCCAGTAAAGACTGACCGCGCTGCGGCTGATACAGAGCTGGATGCTCCGAAGGAGTGTCCAGTTCTGTATCTGCAGAAGCGGGCAGTCTCTACTGCGCATGACTGCCCTGTGACCGGCTGGCAATTTCAAGACCAGAATTAGTGTGAGGGTCTCCTTCCATCAACCCAACTGGAATAGAGCATAAAGTGGCAGCCTTGTTCACGTAGGGATCATCCGATTAGTACTACCAGAGCATATGTGGGTATCTCTTATGCAGATTACGAATCGGCACAACAACGATAACTATACAAAATATAAACCTTATTCTAAAAAAAGATAAAATGCATATCGGCAGTATCACTCGTGGATGTCAAACCCAAATCCCGTAGCACTTTACCTGTAAGATGAAATTAGATCAGATCCTCTTCACAACTCAGCAAGGCGTAGTGTCTGATGACCTCTCTGTGCATGGCATGCAGTGCCATAAGGAATGTCTTTTTGAGAAATTTATTTTAGTCTTGTGTTGCTGGTGCATGAAGGGTGTTGGCAGAGGCTGTGGTGCTAGAGATTCAGCGCTGGCAGAGGCTGTAGTGCTAGACATGTGGCGCTGGTTATAGTGCTAGAGATGCAGTGCTGGTAGAGCCATTTGTGATGTCATCAGTGATGAAATTGTCATGTCTTATCAGTAAATGTCATGGATGGTAGTGTGTAGAGAAGTAGATCTGAAGAACTTTTCCTGTACTTCAAGTTTTGTGCACTTGAGTGAGAACTTAACTGACTCTAAATAATGGGAATGGGTTAAATAGACTTCAATGTATTATAAGAGTTAATAGAATTTATCAGATTTTAAACCTGAAACCATTAGCAGAACTAGAGAGAAAATGGATATAAATTAATATAAATGCTGTCTGTCCTGTGTCTGTGTAAGCCTGGTTTTCTTGTAGCCAGTTTTTACTACTATATGAATCATCCCTACATTTACTTATGTGGGTATGTAATGTGTATGAAGGACACCTACCTAGGTAAGATGGAGATTAAACTGCTGATTCTTGGGGCATCGTTTCCCTTTATTGACTCTACCACTGATAATGAGATCACTGAAATGTGAATACAGAAATGTCACACTGACCTCAATGAGCAAACACAGGTCATCACAACAGAAGCCTGTGTGGGGGAGAGGAACATCACCCCCCAGACCAAATAGAACTGTCCAAAGCAAACACACTGAGGCTGATGTACCAAGCAAAAAGGGGTGCCATTAGGGGCCAAACCAGGTGCACCACAGGAGAACAAATACAAATCTACATGGATTTAAATGGAGTTATTAACCCTTTGAATGCTAGAGAGCTCTAGAGCATGGGGAAGTTTTCTTCAACTGCTTTATCCTGGAATTGCTCCAGTTTTATTGGTGTGAGAAGATAAACATGGGGACAATTCCAAAATCCACAAATCCCTTCTCCAGTATCACTGTCTGGTCAGTCATAACATTGAGTGGTGGTGGTGGTGGGGCTCTGGGACATATGCAGAAAGTCACAGTGGAGCAATCCTATGGAAACAATGTCCACCAGTGGAAGGAAATACAAATTTCCATTGTTTTCACCCTGCCAGTTTTAACCCTTAGAATGCTAAAGAGTTCTCGAATACACTGTGCTGAAGACCTTGTATTCAAGGGTTTAAAATCCCAATCTAAATCAATGAGGATTTGGGAAACGTTTCATTTTTGGCATATGATGAATTGCTTTGCCGCTTAACCCTTTCAGTGCCAGAGGGGTGCGGAACACATTACAAAGCAATGCGTTCCATACCCCTCTGGCACTGAAAGGGTTAATGATGGTGTAGTATAGACACACAAAAAACAATATTACTAGTGATGATCGAGCACCCCAATGCTCGGGTGTTCGGGTGCTCTGACCGAGCACCCCCTGAGGCTCGAGTGCTCGGCCGAGCACCCGAGCCCCATTGAAGTCAATGGGAGGACTCGAGCATTACACCAGGCACCCCCTGCTCTGATGAGGGGAGGGTGCCTGGTCCATAGGAAAAGGGCAGAAAATGATGGAAACACCACAGAAATGGTTCAGGGACAGCATAGGGAGGATGTCTGGATGCATCTTGGACTTCAGCGTCGCTGCTGGGAACGATCTTTCGCCCGTAGTACGCCATTTTTACAGACTGACTGTAAAACACACAAAAAGGAAGATAAAAACGACTTTAGGAGAAAAATTGTTACCAAACAGTATTTGCTGTATATTTACTTGTATATCATCTGCAAATTCTGCAAAAAATGTCCTCGATTTTTCGGAACTGGGGCCATGATTAAGAGGGAAACGTGCGCTGAGCCGACCATCTAAAACATTATGGGTGAGGGTCTGCTGCGGAGCTGACCATCCTAAACATTATATGCGAAGGCCCGCTAGTGAGCTGACGCTATAAAACATTATATGAGAGGGCCCGCTAGAGAGCTGACCCAATAAAACATTATATGAGAAGGCCCGCTGGTGAGCTGACCTATATAAAAATTGTCAAACAGCGCCCGCTGGTGAGCTGGCCCTATATAAAAATTATATCACAGGGCCCGCTGGTGAGCTGGCCCTATATAAAAATTATATCACCGGGTATATGGAAGAGAGTCAACCATATACCCATTTTTTGGGTGGAAGGGGTGAATGGGAATACAGAGTATTCCCATCATTGTAAATAACATATCTAAAGTGACTTTATGTTCCCCCGGGGCTTTCCTCCAGTGGAGTGGAGAAGTCAGGGGAAATCCAGGCCTTGTTCATTTTTATAAGTGTCAACCTATCAGCATTTTCGGTGGAAAGGCGGATACGCTTATCTGTTATGATGCCACCAGCAGCACTAAATACCCGCTCAGACAGAACGCTGGCGGCAGGGCAGGCCAGCACCTCCAAGGCGTAGAGTGCCAGTTCATACCACGTGTCCAGCTTGGACACCCAGTAGTTGTAAGGCACAGAGGGATCATTGAGGACGCTGACACGGTCTGCTACGTACTCCTTCACCATCTTCCAAAACTTTTCCCTCCTTGTGACACTAGGCTGCGCATCAGGGTGAGGGTGCTGGCGGGGTGTCATGAAGGTGTCCCACGCCTTGGAGAGTGTTGCCCTGCCTTTGTCGGAACTGCTGTGTGCTCCCCTTTTCTCCCCTTCTCGGTTGGCCAAGGTAGCACGTACTCTGCCGCCAGCGTTGTCAGATGGAAAATTTTGGAGCAATTTTTCAACAAGAACCTTCTGGTATTGCACCATTTTGCTTGTCCTCTCCACCGGAGGAATGAGAGATGAGAAATTCTCTTTGTAGCGGGGGTCCAGAAGGGTGAACACCCAGTAATCCGTGTTGTCTAAAATGTGTGTAACGCGTGGGTCACGGGAAAGGCAGCCTAACATAAAGTCAGCCATGTGTGCCAGAGTACCAACAGGCAAGATTTCGCTGTCCTCACCAGGAGGATGACTCTCAATCTCCTCATCCTCTTCCTCCTCTTCTGCCCACCCACGCTGAAGAGATGGAACTAAAGTTCCATGGCTACCCTCTGTAGCGGAGGCAACCGTGTCTTCCTCCTCCTCCTCCTCCGCCTCCTCCAATTGTCGCTGAGAAGACGAAGTGAGGGTGCTCTGGCTATCACCTTGTGTAAGCTCTTCCTCCCGCATTTCCACCTCTTCCACATGCAAAGCGTCGGTTTTAATTGTGAGCAGCGAGCGTTTCAGTAGACACAGAAGTGGGATGGTTACACTGATAATAGCGTTATCGCCGCTCACCATCTGTGTCGATTCCTCAAAATTGCGTAAAACCTCAGAGGTCTGACATCCATTCCCACTCCTCACTTCTGATTAGAGGAAGTTGAACGGAGAGGCGACGACCGTGTAACAGCTGGTACTCCACTACTGCCCTCTGCTGCTCACAAAGCCGGGCCAACATGTGGAAGGTGGAGTTCCAGCGCGTGCTCACGTCACACAGCAGCCGGTGAGCTGGCAATTGTAAGCGCTGCTGCAGCTTCAACAGGCCGGCTGAAGCTGTAGATGACTTACGGAAATGTGCACACACGCGGCGCACCTTGGTCAAGAGATCATGCAAATTGGGGTAGGTTTTTAGAAATCGCTGAACCACTAAATTAAATACATGCGCTAGGCATGGTACGTGTGTGAGCTTGCCGAGCTCCAAAGCCGCCACCAAGTTACGCCCATTATCACACACAACCATGCCTGGTTGCAGGTTGAGTGGCGAGAGCCACTGCTCGGTCTGGTGACTAATCCCCTGCAACAGCTCTGAGGCCGTGTGCTGTTTGTCCCCAAGGCAGATCAGCTTCAGCACGGCCTGTTGACGCTTCCCCACTGCAGTGCTACACTGCTTCCAGCTACCGGCTGATGGGTGAGTGGCGCTGCGCGCAGAGAATTCGGAGGTAGAAACGGAGGAGGAGGAGGAGGAGCCAATAACGTAGGTGCTGGCGGAAACCCTGATGGAGGTAGGGCCCGCAATCCTCGGCGTGGGTAGCACCTGTGCCATCCCAGGGTCCGAGTCGCTCCCAGCCTCCACGACATTCACCCAGTGTGCCGTCAGTGAAATGTAGCGTCCCTGGCCACAAGCACTTGTCCATGTGTCAGTCGTTAAGTGGACCTTCCCAGTAACTGCGTTGGTCAGGGCACGGGTGATGTTACGGGACACATGATGGTGTAAGGCGGGGACGGCACACCGGGAAAAGTAGTGGCGGCTGGGGACTGCGTACCAAGGGACAGCTGCTGCCATCAGGCTGCGGAAGGACTCAGTGTCCACAAGCCTAAATGGCAGCATTTCGATGGCCAGTAATTTGGAAAGGTGTGAGGTTAGTGCTATGGCCTGTGGGTGGGTGGCTGGGTATTTTTGCTTGCGCTCAAATGCCTGGGGTAACGACATTTGGACGCTGCGCTGGGACAGGGAAGTGGATGTGGTCGCTGATGGTGCTTCAGATGGTACAGGTGCAGGGCGGGAGGTATGCGGGCCTGCGCCTTCGACAGGCGATTGGCCGGCACCGAAAACAGGGGAAGAGGAGGCAGTGGAGTGGCCTGCAGACACAGATTGGCGATCCGGGCGTTCCTCCCACTTATTACGGTGCTTGGATGCCATGTGTCGGATCATGCTGGTGGTGGTGAGGTTTCTAGTGTTCATGCCTCGGCTCATTCTGGTGTGGCAAAGGTTGCAAACTACAATTCTTTTGTCGTCCGCACTTTCCTTAAAAAAACGCCATACCGCGGAACACCTACCCCTTGGCAAGGGAGATTTACGCAAGGAGGTGCTCCGTGGAACATTTGCGGGCCGGTTTGGTGCGGTCCGCCTTCTTTCTGTAGCCACACCACTGCCTCTTCCAGCCTGTTGCGGTGCTGCAGATGGCTCACCCTCAGGACTGCTGTCATCGCTCGGCTCTCCACCTTCCCAGGTGGGGTCAGTCACCTCATCGTCCACCAAGTCCTCCTCCACTTCCTCACTCTTATCATCCTCCTCATGTCTTGATCCCACCACATACTCAGTCATTGACAACTGTATATCATCCTCCTCATCAAGGTCTTGAGACAGTAAAAGTGGTTGATTTGATGGCAACTGTGTCTCATCATCATCATCATCCACTTCCTTTGACCTTAAATGCCGTTCCCCTCTGTCATCTTCTTGTGATTGGGTACCCTCTAGAGGTTGTGAATCAGGGCACAAGATGTCATGTTCCTCTGCAAGCGTGCTTGGAGAGAGGTTCAAATTAAGGATTGGTGATGAGACGAGCTCCTCACTATATCCCAGTGTGGGATCACTTCTTTGACCAGACCCTCTATGGTGGGAGGAAGGATGATCAGGGTGAGGATTATGTTGACCAGACTCTTGGCCACTGAGAGTGGACTTGGTGGAAGACAGGGTGGTGCTTAACCGACTGGAAGCAGTATCAGCTGAAATCCAACCGACCACCTGTTCGCAGTGGTCTGACCTCGAGAGTGATGTCCTGCGACGCCCTGTAAACTGAGACATGAAGCTAGGTATGGTGGATGTCTTTCCTTCTTGTGCTCTGGCACCAGGCACAGTTTCTACGCGTCCTGACCCGCGCCCTGAACTATCAGGATCACGTCCACTTCCCCGTCCCTTTTTACCCGCCTTCTTCATATTACACGGAATATGTGCTGCAAATCTGCAACTTTGCACACTAAACAGAATGTGCTGCTTATCTGCGGCTCGGCACAGTGAATGGAATATGTGACTTTGATATTTTACACTTTGCACAGTAAACAGAATGTTTTCCTAATCTGCAACTTTGCACACTAAACAGAATGTGCTGCTTATCTGCGGCTAGGCACAGTGAATGGAATATGTGACTTTGATATTTTACACTTTGCACAGTAAACAGAATGTTCTCCTAATCTGCAACTTTGCACACTAAACAGAATGTGCTGCTTATCTGCGGCTAGGCACAGTGAATGGAATATGTGACTTTGATATTTTACACTTTGCACACTAAACAGAATGTTCTGCTAATCTGAAACTTTGCACACTAAACAGAATGTGCTGCTTATCTGCGGCTCGGCACAGTGAATGGAATATGTGACTTTGATATTTTACACTTTGCACACTAAACAGAATGTTCTCCTAATCTGCAACTTTGCACACTAAACAGAATGTGCTGCTTATCTGCGGCTAGACACAGTGAATGGAATATGTGACTTTGATATTTTACACTTTGCACACTAAACAGAATGTTCTCCTAATCTGCAACTTTGCACACTAAACAGAATGTGCTGCTTATCTGCGGCTAGGCACAGTGAATGGAATATGTGACTTTGATATTTTACACTTTGCACACTAAACAGAATGTTCTCCTAATCTGCAACTTTGCACACTAAACAGAATGTGCTGCTTATCTGCGGCTCGGCACAGTGAATGGAATATGTGACTTTGATATTTTACACTTTGCACACTAAACAGAATGTTCTGCTAATCTGAAAATTTGCACACTAAACAGAATGTGCTGCTAGTCTGAAACTTTGCACACTAAAAAGAATGTGCTGCTAATCTGCAACTTTGCACACTGAACAGAATGTGCTGCTAATCTGCAACTTTGCACACTAAACAGAATGTGCTGCTAATCTGCAACTTTGCACACTAAACAGAATGTGCTGCTAATCTGCAACTTTGCACACTAAACAATGTGCTGCTAATCTGCAACTTTGCACACTAAACAGAATGTGCTGCTAATCTGCGGCTAGGCACAGTGAACGGAATATGTGACTTTTTTTTTTTTAAATCTCTGCCCCCCCAAACAAAATAAACTGCTGCCCCCACACACAGTAGTCCTAAAAAGGACTTTTGGGTCTTTTTTTTGTTCAACAACACTTTTCTTCTCCCTACACTGACTTTCCCTTCCTATCCTCATCTCTCCCTGGCTAAGACTGAGCCGAACTCGCTGGTCAGGTGCTATACAGCACCCGATCACGGGTTCTGGCCAGCCAATCAGTGTAATGCCAGCAGCCAACATGGCTGCTGGCATTACATTGATGTCAGAGCCTCCCTGCACGTTTATTGGCTGCGCAGCAGCCGCGAAACGTGCGGGGAGGAGACCCGAACATGGCGGGCGAGCACATGCGGTACTCGTACGAGTACCGCCATGTGCCGAGCAGAGCGATGCGTGAGCTGAACCGAGCTTCGGCCGAGCATGCTCGCTCATCACTAAATATTACCTCATTAGTCCTTTATTATACACAAAGTACAGCCTTCAGGAGGATGGTGACACAATAAATATATTATTCTTATTTACTGCTTCAGTATCTGGAGTTCACCTAGTTGACGAGGTTGAAGGAAGACGTGAGTGTATCAAGTTCATCCTTTGTCAGGTCTACTGGGTTATACTGAGAAAAAAACATTAAACTGAAGTCATTTCTAGCTCATATATAAATTGCATCCTGATTTGTAAGTGCACCGCAGGTCTTACTCCTAAATATTTATCCAAACAAAAAAAAAAAGAGGAAAATACAGTTAGGTATCAGGTACAGACCACACACCACTGTGCAGATAAAAGTGCTTAGCTTTTGTTAGGACATTAAGAAAATGTATTCTTTATTAGTATAATGAAAAATTGTATACCCACACTTAAAAAAAAAAAAACAAAAAAAAAAACAGTTATAACTCAGTTTTCTATATTTTTTGTCTGCTAATGGTACCACACTGGAATACACATTGTGAATCCGTATGGGCATTCTATTGAAAGACCATTTACATTAAAGTGTTAACCCTTGATTGTTTCATTGGTAAGTGTAATGATTTATTTTCAAACACTTATATTCTTGTATCTCATTTCTGTCAGCTTAATGCTGCTGGTTAACCCCCTGAGTGCCATAGGGGTACGGAATGCATTGCAAAAGCAAAAAGGTTTAATTCAAGTGAGAGATCTGAAAGATGCAGAGGAGTAGGAGCTACAATGAATCTGACGTGTATCAAGTGAAGCTCTGCATCTGTATAACTAATCCTCGTGGTTACGCCGCATTCTAATCAAACCGCAGCTAATGGTGAACTGTGTGCCAACATATAGCTGGAAGCACTGTGTGATACCGCTCAGATCTGTTTTCATGGGTCTGTTTAGCCATGTGCTCATGTTTAAAATCTTTGTGTAGATGCAAATTTCTCCCAAAAAGATGGATATTTAGCCCACTCAAAAAGGTCCATTTGTAATGTTGGAGCAAAGTTCAGACCCTTTTTTGACAGATCTATATGGAATTTTGTGAGTTCTACTCCTGATAAATGAAGTACTTGGTCCTCTTGTACCCCTGTCTGTTGCAGTCTCGTAGCTCCACTGGGACTCATTTTGTCCCTGATTTTACTTACTGAATTACTTTTATTTTTGTTGGTTCTATTCATCCTCCTGTTTCTTATTGAATGGTGGTCTTACTTCAATTTCTGTGTCTGGATTATCAGTGTCTGACTTAGAAGAGGGCAAAGTGTATAGGAGACCAGCTAACACACAAATTGATAATACACAGAGTGCTTCTATTTTTTTTATACTTTCTGTACTTTCATTGGCCGATTTGTCAATATTTTCTTTTAATACTGACTCAAGTTTAATAAAATCAGGTTCTGATTTTTTTTTTCTTATTTTCAGTTCAATTTCTTTCAATTGTGCTTCAATCTCTAAATTAGTTGATGATAATATATCCTTTTCTATCATTTCTAAGAGATCTAGGGAACATTTTGTGAGGATATCATCCCATTTTTATTGAATGCCTCATCCATTAGATGTGATGCTGTTATCAGGCTAATTCATAGGCCCCTAGTTCGGATTTTATTGGTGACATAACTTGTAAGTATAGTGATGTCCCAATTAAATCTGAAAATAAATTGCTACACTTCACAGTGAGTTGATCAGGGGTTAATAAGTAGACCGTTAAAACTTAAATCTAAACTGTCTTTCAATAGACTGCCCATACTGATTCACACTGCATTCTATGTGGAACCATTAGAGCACAGAGAATATACAAAATTTAGTTATAACTGTTGCAACAATAGAGTAATCGATGGGGCTAAATTCCTCTTTCAGAATAAAGGAAATTAAGCGTTAAATATTCAAACAAACAATAGATAAAACAATGGTATTTATTGTGAACAGTATGAATAAAGTGACAAACTGAAAGTAAAAAAAATGGCGTTTTCCACTTTGCACTTTTCGTTGGAAATTTTTTGCAGTTTTCCCACTTTTTCCAACTTTTTTTCACCTAGCTCATTGCATTGAAATCAATTGGTAGCACATTTTTCTCAACCACATAAATGCATGTTTTTTAGCTAGAGGAGAAAGGCAAATAAAGGGGAATTGAAGTTTAGTTTAGGGAGTCATTTAGGTAGGACATTTGTTCTCTGTAGTGGGGGGGTCTGGGATCACAATGGGGAAGAAAAAAGCAAGAAGGAGGTTGACCCCAAATACCCCCGAATTTGGTGTGACTGACTGGCAAGACAGACAGATGGGGTCCAAATTGCTTGCTGATTTTACTTTTATTATCTCTGTGCTGGGGAAGTCTATGAAAAGAAGTTGTTGTTTTTTATATATATGTGCCTGCCAAAACACACCCAGGGGTGGCAGTAAGGAGGAGTTAATGCTCCCATTGGGTGATTCAATGGGGGCATGAAATTGCTGCAGGGAGTTGCGCCACCCCCACTATCCAGTCTGTCCACCGCTATCCAAGTGAGAGAAAAAAATGGCTGCCACGCGCTCCTACACCACACACACACACACACACACCACTGACCACACAACTTTCCCCTCACCATTCACTCCTATACCACACACAAGCCACTCACACACAACATCACACCAGTTCCGGTGCCCAGTCATGCCCATGATCCCTTCTTATCCATTATGCGGCAAGAATTGTCCTCGTCCACACGCTTGCTGCCAGAGTCCAGAGCCAGGCTCAGTCGTTACTGGCGGCAAGTGCTTCTCTCCCTGTGCCTCTTCCCCTTCTCTGCGCATGTCTGCTCGACCATTTGGTCCACGCAGCGTGGGCACTTAGGTTATCACACAGACCCGGATCATAGACAAGGCGGGTACAGATCAGCACTGGTAACTAAAATTATGATTTCAGATTATATGAACTGCAGGCAGCTCCAAGCAAATCGCCAGTGGTCTAACCACTTGAGCAGCTGTTAGCAGGATCTCAAAGGGGGTTAACCCTTTAAGTGCCAGAGGAGTACGGAGTGCATTGCATTTGTAATGTGTTCCGTACCCCTCTGGCAAGTAAAAGTTTAAAAGCTCCTGAAAGGCTGAGAATGAATTCTAACATAATCTGGTTGTATGTATTGAAAGGCTGGGGCCTTGTGCACCATTCACTGTTGCTCAGATTGCGGTATGCATGCCCACCAAAGAGACACTGGTGAGATTACAGAGGAGGTCAGTGGTGTATGAGAGCATGGAAGAAACGCAAGAGAGAGAGTAAAACATAAATGTAATAGTACTCAGGGCTGGTGCAAGGATTTTTGCCACCCTAGGCAAAGCCTCATTTTGCTGCCCCTTGGCTCCACCCCTTGTACCACGCCCCTTTATCCCCGCCCCTTTATCCCCGCCCACTTATACTACACCTCTTTTAATGATTGTTACCTATGCTCTAATTAACAGATTTTTTTGTTGCAAATTTAGAGGACAGCCTATCAATTATTGTCACAGTAACCCAAATGCTTTTGCATGCAACACTTTACTAGACTAACTAATTTTGGATATTTTACAGTTTTTACCCCCAATTCAGCTTTTGGATCAAATAATTTAAAAAAACAAAAATTAGTACTTTTTTATTGTAAACATTTTTTTCATATGCAAAACATAACATAGCAGCATTGCACATGTATCAAGTTGCAACAAGATTCCCAAAAATAAAATCAAAATTACAATATAAATAAAAATTATACAAAACATGATATCAAATAGAAAAATGACAAACACTTTGAGATAGGAGAGACATTAAAGATTAACATTCCAATATTTCTAATATCTCTCGATAAATACAGTACAAGAAAAATAAATATGGGTTTAACATTCCAATGAACTAAAGTACAAAAGAGCAAATGATAACAAAATTAAAGTGCAAAACAATGTATAACAGTGCAAACCTAAATACCATCAATAATGCAAGTGCCAATCCTTGAACTCTGAGCTGTTTAAGTATAATTTCACTAAGGCTATTGTGTCTACAAAAAATTGACCTTTCTTGCTTTAGCATTAGCAAACTCCTTCAGCAATATGTCAGTCGATCTCATTAGCAATGGCATTCTCAATAGACAGCATGGCAAGACCCACCAGCTGTTCTTGTGACACTGAAGAACGCGGGTAATTTGTTTATGATTTTCAGTTTTGAGAAGCTTCTTTCACCCGAAGCCACTGTGATGGGGAGTGTCAGCAGTATGCGAAGTGCTATTGCTACATTTGGAGCAAAACCATTCCTGACTGCATAGCCCAGAACTTCAATTGGTGTCATGCTTGGTGATACAACAGGAGCCAAGATGATAAGCTCTTCACACAGCTGCATTCCATCAGTATCTTCATCCTTGGACTTTACATAGGTTAACACGTCTTGTAACTCCATACAGCTCTTCAAGAGTTGCTCCCTATCCACATCTTTAAGTTTCCTGATGTCATACAAAAACTGAAAGTAGTTGCTATGACCCTTTAGCTGTTCAAATCTCTCCTGAACAGATCTGATTACGACATCCAATATCATGTAGAAGCACTCAACTTTAAACTTTTTTTGGGCATCTTGGATAGGATCATCTGGTCCCTCATAGGAAAAAAGTCTCCTCTTTTTCCTCTTGTGATGCACTGAAGGGAACACAGGATCAATTTCCATGTCCAATGCTATCTTTCGTGCTTCTGTAAGTAACTCTTCAAATCCATTGTCAGACCTATAAGCTTCAATGTAGGTCTTGCTGGCTTCTAAAAGCACCACAACATCTGGCAAGTAAATTGTTTGACTCTGAAGAAGTTGGCTTACTTCATTAATACGACTTAATATGTTAAACCACATTACTGTCAAACACAAAAATGTAAAGTTGTTCAGTTCTTCTGCCAATGATGTGGCCTCATGTCTGGCAAGAGTAGTAAATGTTGCATCTTCCTCGATATCCATCAGTGTGTCATATATTTTGGCTATTTGGAATCTAAAAGGACGAATGGCATCAATTCTGCTAGACCATTTTGTATCTGATAGTGGCTTCACCGTCAGTCTACTGATATGCTTCTTTAAGACGTCCCACCGATTTGTTGAGCCAGACAAAAAAACATATTTTCTGCACGGTACCGAAAAATGAACTGGCTTCCCTACAACACATAGCAGCATCGTTGACAACGAGGTTTAAAGAATGAGCACTGCAAGGAACATAGAATGCTCGTGAATTCAAATCCTTGATTTGTTTCTGAACGCCAGAGTGCTTGCCTTTCATTTTAGACCTGTTGTTATACCCTTGGCCTCTCATATCCCTTATGGTATGTTCAGTTTCTCAAGCTCTGCCAGAATCAATTCAGTCAACCCTTCTCCAGTTGAACTATAAACTGGGATGAATCCAAGAAACCTTTCTTCAATTTTCACTTCAGGGTTTGCTGTTAGTGAGCCCCCTTGTGTGATTGAGACAAACCTAACAATGATGGTCATCTGTTCCACAAGAGCAACATCTGTGGTGCAGTCAAGAATGATGGAATAGTATTTGGCATTTTTTTATTAGTAGCAGAATCCATCTTGTTATTTCTTTGGAAATAAGGCCAATCAGTTAATTTTGTATATCCTTTCCCAGATAATGGCAATGAATTTCAGAATTTATTTTTTTAAGGTGGTTCTGCATCACTGCATCAAAGGTAGCCAGCATTTCCACAAGTTGCAAATAATTTCCATTGTTTTCACTGTAAAGTGTATCATTGCTTCCTCTGAAAGCCAAGCTTTGCTTACCCAGATATTGGACAATGGCTACAAGGCGCTGAAGAACACTTTGCCAGTGCTGAGTTTCTGTTAATAATCTGTGGTAAGCCAGGTCAATAGTTCTCCCTGATCCAAGCCTTAACAATAACTCATTCCACCTTGCTACAGAAGCAAGATGAGATGAAGACTGTTTGTGTGTTTTCAAAATATGAGATATATTTTTCCAGTCACAGACACCAGCAGTCAGACTTAATTCTTTGTTTGCAAACAGTTTGCAACAAAAGCAAAACACTTTGTTTAGCTTCGTAGAGTAAATTAGCCATTGTCTGTTCTGCACTTCTCCATTTCCATGGTGGCGTTTGTAATGGACTGCTGTAAAACGTCTCTTAGATGCATCTCTGGGAAATACAAAGTGTTTGCTGGGCCTTTCATTATGATGGTATCCCGAAATGAGGTAGTGAGGACATCTGGCCAATGCGCTCGATCTGAGAAATCCAGTGGTAATGCAGTGATCTCCTTTTGTTGTTGTAGTTCTGGGGATTTTGGAGAGTTCACTTCTTCATTTTCTGTGTCACAGTTGTTGATGTTGAAGCACCCACTGTCATGGCTGTTGAAGGTTCTTCATCACTATCCATATGCACAGAATGGTCTTTAACTTCACAATGTGGTTCATCATCAGCTTGTGTGGCTTTCTGCTTCTGATCAACACTAAAGAATTTACTTAATGATCCAGCCATTTTCTTGTCCTCTTCTTCTCAAAGTTTCCTTTTCCTTTTGAAACCTGCACCTGACCATTTCTTACGTGGTGGTCCAGACATTGCTCAGCGTGAATCAATCTACTGTAAAGAGCTATAAATAAATTACATACCTTCCATCACACACTCAAAGATGTTCCCCTCCTGTGACATTCCTGTCACATTTCTAGGGTCCAAAAATATCTAGGGCTAGAGCCCATGGCAAAATTCCACAATGCGCCTGCTACCCGTGGTATAGGCTGCTATAGCACCACTGTAATATTTCAAGCCATGTGAGTGCTGTAAACTACACCCATAATATGCAAGTCTAAGCTGAAATAACATATCAGTAGTGCAAGTATGTGAAATGTGTTTTACTAAACGCAACAGAGCATTGCATTGGACATGTCAGCAAGGGAAAAAGAAAAACCACTGTGGTACGCCACAGAAGTGGCAAATATAGTAAAGGAGAAAAAAGTATTTAGGAAATATAAGCAGACTCAGAAGGAAGAAGATAGGTATCAGTACAAGACTAGTTTGAATGAGGCCAAATGCATTATTAGATGTGCCAAAGCACACAGAGCAAACAAATTGCCCAGTCAATAAAAAAGGGGGATAAAACATTTTTAGATATATAAGTGAAAGGAGGAAAATGAAACAAGGAAAACAGTGAAAACAAAACATGGAAACTATGGAAATGAGAATAAAGGGCTAGCTGACTGACGAAGGGAAGGGACCTCTGTTAGAAAAACGAAATAGCAAGACATGGGAAGCATGCATGTTTACAGAGGAAGAAGTTCTACTTCTCCTCTCTATAAGGCAAAAACAAATAAATCAATGGGACCAGATGGGATACACCCAAATTTATTAAAATAACTTGAGTGTTCTGGCAAAACCTTTAACAGAATTATTCAGTCAGTCACTATTGACAGGAGTAGTTCCAGAAGATTGGAAGGTAGCAAATGTAGTACCGCTTCACAAAAAAAGGTAGCAGGGAAGAGTCTGGTAACTACAGACCAGTAAGTCTTACATCATTAGTGGAAATTAACAAAAACCATGTTAAAGGAAGGAATTGTTAAATATCTGAATTTAAATGGCTTGCAAGATATCAAACAGCGTCGGTTTACAGCTGGCATAGCTTGTCAAACTAACCTCAGATTTTTTTGACTGGGTAACTAAAATAATAGACCAGGGGGAGCAGTAGATTTAGCTTATCTAGATTTTAGTAAAGCATTTTACACTGTCCCTCATAGAAGACTCGTTAATAAACTGCAGTGTTTGGGTCTGGATGTAAAAATAGTTACACGGATAAGGCAATGGCTGAGTCACAGGAGACAGAGGGTGGTAGTCAATGGAGAATATTCGAACGAAGGGAGTGTCACTAGTGGGGTACCTCAGGGATCTGTACTGGGCCCCATTCTAATATTTTTATTAGTGATATTGCAAAAGGTCTTCAATGTAAGGTATGCCTTTTTTTCAGAGATCTGTAACAGGGTAGACATTCCTGGGGTAATAAGCCAAATGACACATGATTTAAGTAAATTATAAGAATGGACAAGAGTGTGGCAGCTGCAGTTTAATGTTGATACATTTAAAATAATGACCTTGGGATGTAAATAGGAATAATATAATATTAAGGGTACTTACCATTACATTGAGAATCATCAAGTAGTGAAGGGGTTATGAATAAGTCTAGCGCTACTATAGCATATTATAGTGGATGTCCTAATAGAGATCTATCTACATATGCTGTGGAATTATCTGGCAGTGAAGGGGTTAAAATAGATCTTTAGAGCATTTCTCTTTAGGGTCTGATTTCAAACTAGATAATGAAACAATGGTGTGCAAAAGTTGTGTTTTTTGTCCCTCTCCTTGAATAAAGTAGAGAGACATTTATTTTTTTTGTAGCATATTTGCATCATGTACTCACTCACCCTGCACTCCACACCGCCGCCTCTTATTACATTGCTCTGCCGGGTCTGCCCACTGCGGATGAACAGGATCTGTGCTGCCTGCAACCCCAGCTTCAGAAGGCTCTGGACGGCTCACGGCGGGTGTTGTGTAGAATTCAGGCCTCCTCTCCAGTTGCTCACTCCTCCGGTGCCTCGCTGCTAAGTGCAAACTTCTGATGGTGCTGAATGACTCCCTGGTCACTCACTCTGCTCCTGTGACCGAGCACCATGCTTTTACGTAACAGCGCCATTGCCCCACATTACAAGCACCGCACAGGCAGCCAATGAGAGAGGAGTATTATGTCAAAGCTCTCCTCTCTGATTGGCTGTGTAGTTAGACTATGCAGTTCGAATACGTGCCTCCGGAGCAGCTCCGGTAAGGTTCTGAGAGTGATACCTGCTCTGTCTCTGCTGCGCCCCCATAGATGTGCGCCCTAGGCCGGCGCCTATCTCGCCTATAGGTGGCGCCGGCGCTGATAGTACTGAATAATGGAATGAGCAATATAATGTGCCATTAGAAACCAGTCTAAAACATGATGTGAATAGGTATAAATTATGACAAACTATGTATTTCTTACACAACCTTTTTATTACACAACCTATATAAAAACAATGGATATAATCCCACTATGGAGATGCAGAAGCAATCGATTCAATATATAGTGTTGGTATATGGATGTACCCTTACATAAACGTTCCAATGAACTGGTGTGCACATAAAACATATATATATATATATATAGGCAATGAGTTTGACAAGGAATTAGGAGGATCTGGTACAGGTGTGGTGTACCCTTACTCTGTCTTGTTCTGAACAGTATTATATGGTGTAGGGCAACAAGCCCTACTCCTAATTCCTTGTCAAATCTCATTGCCTATATATGTTTTATGTACATACCAGTTAATTGAAACTTTGATGTAAGGGTGCATCCATATACCGCAACACTACATACTGAATTGATTGCTTACACTTCTGCATCTCTGTAGTGGGATTATATCCCTTGTTTTTATATAGGTTGTGTAATAAATATATATTTTGTCATTATTTATAACTTTTCACATCATGTTTTAGACTTTGTGCCTGGCTGCAATTGTCACATTATATTGATCATTCCATTATTCAGTACTACACTTATTATGTTTTTACACTCTCGCTGTCTCCCATACACCATTTACCATTGATTTCTTTGGCTCATCATTGGATCTGAACACTATATGGGAATAGCTGCACTGTTGCAAGAAAAGTATACAAGATTAACATCAGCACCTATAACTGGGCAGGAAATCAGGGACAGTTCATGTGTTATTTTGTCTATTACTTATAATACGCTATAATATTCAACCTTCATTTTAACCATCAAATCAATAAGAATTTTCATTTGTTCCTTATGTTGCCAAAACTCCCAAGTGTCCCTCTTTAGGACATAGTAGGTATACATACCTCCCAAGTGTCCCTCTTTAGGAAATATTAAGGGTCAGCACCTCCCAAGTGTCCCTCTTTATGAGGTATTAGGGGTCTATACTTGAGATGAGTGGGGTTAAAGGCGGGGTTATGGGTGTGGTTAAAGGTGTGGATATGGGTGGGGATAGGCATGGAAACTGGTGGCGAGTAACTTTTTAGGCCTGGCTTGAAATTTTGAGCCGTGTCTGTGTGTCTGTGTGTATGTGTATGTGTGTGTGTGTATATATGTATATGTATGTATATATATATATATATATATATATATATATATATATATATATATATATATATATATATATATATATATAATAATCTCTAGGGACTAACTGGGATATGATAGAGTGGACAACTTAAAAAAAATTAAAAGAAAACAGTGTAGGAATCAGTGATCTTCACTTAGGCTTGAAAAGCATAAGCTATACTCACATTTAAACCATGTCACAGACACTTTTCAGTGAGTGATATTAACACTGCCCCCACACAGATATCCAGATCCTGTCACTCAATCTCTCAAAGGCCAATACCTCCTGGCAAGGCTTGAAGAGACAACGCAGAAATCGGAATGTGAGGAGAGCTATACTGTTATCACGTGTCGGCTCCACTACTTGGTAACCGGCTTTGGGGCCAGTGGGATTTTATGATACAGACTCCGTATTTTACATTTTATAGTCCTACTGATGAAGTAGTGTTGAGGAATATGAGGAATATCGGGCTTTTTAATAATAAATGTTATACTTTGAACTGTTCTGCCATTTTGAGTTGCATGTTAGTGGATCACACTGCTGGAATATCGATGTGGTGACATGATACCTTCTAGTATGTTTTTTTTTTTTTTTGTGGGGAGAATCAGCATCGTAAATCCCCACTGGCCCCAAAGCTGATTTACCAAGTCACAGAGCCAGCAGGACACGTTATGTGAGTAATTGATAGTTATACAATCCTGAATTATATATATACAATATAGCTCTCCTCGCTTTCTGTTTTCTGTGAAATAAAATATTAGACAGCTGACTGGGAGCTCTGTGACTGAGGTAGACTTGATAGCCCTCAACAAAATGTAGTCTGTTGAATAAGGTAAGACATCACACTCCATCAGTTGTGCACTGTAGAGAGTAAAAAAACACACATTAGCTGAGTAATGTCCAGCAAATGTACAAGCGGGAAGGGGGAAAGGCGGAGCAGTGCAGGGACGTGGGAGTAAAGTACAAAAACTGACTGCAGCAATGGTTGCTGCAACGTGTGCAATAAATGATGATGATCCTAGTCCTCCTGGGGTAGATGCAGTTTGTCAAGGTCCCATCAATTACACCATGCCAGTCCCCCACTACCACTATCAATCACATCTGCCAAATTGTAGGTTGTACTTTATTTTTATCAACTGACATCATCATGAATATGTGCCAGTGTCACTTAAGCAGGAAGTAAGTTGTGAGCAAAGGACAAATGCACTCTGCATAATAACACATTTTTCAAGGTAAAATGCTGGGAAATGTTGCACCATATTAAAAAATAGGAAGAAAAATGTGTTTGAATAGGCGAAAAGGAGGAAAATTTATCATTGATGAAAAAGAGAACTTTAGCGAAAATAAGAGAAAAATCGGCCGTTTTTCGCAAAAGTCATATGGGGAAATTTTTCTCACTTTTCGCCCACCCCTAGTAATGACTAGTGTACTTACTGTATCAGTTTTATCAATTATGTATATCTATTTCCAATCTCCCATTATCAACAGGATATATATTAAAAACATACTGTATTTCAAAAGAAATCTGTGTGTCTCTATGGAAATTGTTCCATACACATCAGTCAAATAAAAACACATTGGAAGATAATAGCCACAATATATATTATACTAGTGGAAGCGCCCGTTACACGGGTCACAGTGCCACTGCCAGCAGGTCGCGAGGCCGCGGTGCGGGCAGTCTCTACTGCGCATGACTGCATTGTAACACACGTTTTAGCGAATTATTATATAGGATATAATATATATATAATTAATATAGCAAACTGGTTAGGAAGCACTCACAGTTCTAAGAGATTTGGCCTGGGTGCTATCAGTGTAGCCAAATAGTATATAGATAGAGATCACAGTAGCACACTCAGGACTTTCAAAATATAGGTAAATAATTTATTGTCAACGTTTAGGCCACTTACACTGGCCTTCCTCAAGACAATAAATTATTTATCTATATTTTGAAACTCCTAAGTGTGCTACTGTGAGATTATATATATATATATATATATATATATATATATATATATATATAATTTTAATTTAATGTGGGCATTTTCCAAAGTGTTTCGAAGCGTTACTCCCTCTTCTTCATCAGACAATATCAATTAAGCCATTCATAAAGAGGTCATTATTTTTATATCCAAACAGGAAATGATGGTGGTTCTTCAATTAACCCCATCTTTACTTATATACAAATATTAACAAGCTAATAATCTATCGTGACTGGCTGTCAAATATTAATACCTCAAATATGATGGGCTAGATAAAAATGCTAAATGAATACACATATATCCAATAGCAATCCATTCTTCATAGAACATCCCAAGGAAGCAAGCACTGGAAAAGGTAATACATAAATCTAAATCATTCCAGTACCTAGTCCAATCTACTAATTCCAAAATATCAATGACTAATCTCGTAAACTGGGACACTAACATGTATCCATTCATTATAACATCCTACACCTTCCCATATGCTTATTCTGACATTTCAGAACTCCCGACTCTCATGTTAAACCTACATAATGGAAGAGGAAGAAAAAAAACAAAGCAAATGAGAGAGAGAAACAAGAATATAAGATTATAGGAAAAGATCAAACATTCTACTCTCCCTCTATTGGCAATGTTCTGTATATAATAACCCCTAATGTACCACTTATGTGAATATCATCACTACATAACATTACTCTTGGGTTTTAGATGTTACAACAGCATTAATCTTTGGTATTATGTACGACTACATCATTATTCTTGGGTATTATGTATGACTACAGCAACTAAAATGATAAGAAACCGAATAATTCCACATCTAAATTTAGTCCAAAGGGTTGGACAGTTTTCATGTGCTGTAAATAATCCCCTATCCTACAATTTTAATGGCCATAAAAGAGAATCTCTCACATTTTAATCGTGACATTCTAAAAAAGTGCTGATGTACTATGATTTTTATACCCTATCTTAATATTGTATATATGTTCTCTGATACTATCCTTTAACCATCTTTTTGTATGCCCAATATATTGTTTATTACATGTACATGATGATATATAAATTACACATTGTGTGTTACATGAAATGAAATCTTTCAATTTAAATGTTTCCCCTCTAGTTATTGATTTAAATTGTTGTCTGTCCTTGTATCACATTTCTTACATCCCATGTAATCTCCACATTTCTACTTGTAACCAACCTTGTTGTGCTATAGATGTAAGTTTCACACTTGGTGCTATCTGAATACCCAAGTTAGGGGCTTTATTATAAACAATTTTAGGTTTATCAGATAATGTATTAAGGATCCTATCTCCCTTTAACACTTCCCAATGTGAACATATAATTTTTCTAAAAAACCTTATAACCTACCATATATGGACAGCTAATTGCCAAATTATTTTTTTTTCTACCAATAATCCCTCCCTATCTAAGGTTTTAATAGTAGAAATATCCTTCTCTTAATTGTTCATAATTTTTTTTCCAAAAATCTCCTTTTTTTTTTTTTCCTCCACCTGCAACTCATATTTTTACATCTGTACAGTTACGTTTGATTCTAGTGAGTGCACCTTTTGGGATATTTTTAAGCCAGGGGTGAGTTATTGTTTTGTAACTATTGACATCTGTAGTTTTAAAGAATATTTTAGTTTTAATACGATCCTCCTCCACATAGATCATTAAATCCAAAAAATGTATGTCATCATAACTAGACTCCATAGTAAATTACACATTGCATTGTCTGCTACAAATAAAAAAATCTGATGTAACTCCTCCCTAGAGCACCTCCAAATTTAAAAATATAGAAAAGACAACAAAGGGGCGCCAATAGTGAAGTTCAGTAGTTAAGCGATACAATGTATCAAAATATAAATTATACTCACATTCAAACAATGTCAGAGCTCCGATACCAGAGTTCACTGACAATCAGGCCAGCGGAGAAATTAACCCGTCTCCGTTCGGGACTCATATGTTGTAGATCCATTAAATCCAAGTGTCAGGCGGAACAGAAAACTTTATACCATATAAAATTTATTCACTCACAGAATATGATTAAAATAATAAAGACTTAAAGGCTAACGCGTTTCGCAGCTACACAGCCGCTTTTTCAAAGCCACTAACAGGCCAGTTGCTATCTTAGCCACATATAAAGAAAAAAGCCGCCCGACACAAACACTGAATATATACGTTCTTTGGATGTATTCACAATGATGTAATTTGAACGGTCCAGTAGTAAACCTGATACCGAACCTATACGTCTAGAAGAGGATCATGGGTTATTAACCCTCCAACCAAGCACAAAAATGAACGGGAGCCGCTGGACCTTTCAATAACATCAATTAAAAACCAGATGTATATACATTCCTTAGATATGTTCACAATGCTACAATTTAAACGGCTCAGTGGTAAACCCGATACTGAACCTATACGTTCAAAGAAAGGATCATAAAATATTAACCCTCCAATCGAACACAAAAATAAAAATAATAATAAAAATGAACGGGAACCACTGGACCGTTTAATGATACAAAAATGTGAATTAAAAGCCAGACTTGTACAATATTACAAATAATTTTCTAGCGTAGAATACACATTCATTACAATAGTTCTTCAATCTCCAAATTAAAACTATTAATAAAAATCTCAATGGAATACATATGTGCAATAGTTATTATTACTATTAAAAATCATCCATAACTAAACATCAGAAATGGAAATCGAGATGTAAGATAACTACAACATAAATGAAAATCATTTAAATATAAGTCAAAACGGGACTACCAGAGTCTCACATATCCCATACTCAACTCTCTAATAGTGAAATAGAATTATAATTAAAAAATTAATTAAAAAAATGAAAAAATAAAAATGAAAACATTTTAAAATGTATGTTCTATGTATCTTTTCCAGGTCTCAAGGCATGACATCCAACAACTCAAATTCAGTAGATCGCCACACTGCTCTGGAAAATCCCTATAACATTTAAGGGATTACATTAAGGTCTATTTTGGTAATTTCCCTCTTTCTCCCAAGATGTGACTGGTTTGCACAAAAATTGCTTTTGCTACTAAGTGTGTTTGTACATAACTCAGTGTGACCGAAAGGTACTAATATCCCCTTAAGAATGGCAAGATTCTATACATGGGCTACAAGGACATCCAGGTGACAGTCCATTTCAACATTACATGCTAAATAACCTTGAAAGGTGTGTGACATCTCCTGCACAGTATAGAACAGGTTTCATGCTGCCTACTCCTGATGTATATGAAAGTTTTGCCTGCAAACACAGCCTGCTCACAGTGAACAGGTTTCAAAATACACTTCTGTTTGTATGCAACCATAAATGTATCTGTGGGTTATCTAGTGTTTTCATGGTATATATCCATTTTATTATGTCTCATGTTATGTAATTATCCAGTTGGAAAAGAGGAAAGCATGTATGACTGCAAAAGTTATGAGCTATACACTAGTAAACAAAGCACCTGATGAACATAACTGACATTCCAGACAAGTAACACCTATAAAATAATGTAATTTAAAGATGTATGAAAAATAAACGTGCAATTATTAAACGTGGGATTTCATACAGAAGGTTAGTGATATTGCATGCTTGAACACCACAAGAAGCAGGATATTGGAACTTTTTTCATCACCAGCAACAATTGGTCAATCAGATACTGCGTCGTTCCATTCTTCCCAACAAGGAGCCAATAATCGAGCACCAAATAATGCACAGTGGTATAACATCATAGCCAACTGGCAACTTCAGTAAGAGAAGCATAAGACAAAAAAAAAAAAACAAAAAAAAAACAAAACATACTGAAGCCGCATGCATATCGAGAAAAAAATAAAAAATCCTTCCAGCCTCCAAATGGCAATCTGATATTTCCATAAAAGAAGACACAGAAATAGAGGGCGCCCAATCGTGCCTGTAAATGTCACAGATCAAAGGTGTGCAAATATAATCTGAAATATACTCACAAATAGAGTTGCTGGTCAGTGGCCTACACCAAAACCAGCTGTTAGGCCTGTGGGGAGGATCAATCTGCCCCCACTCAGATGTTTCCAACGCTTTATCAAATAATCACCAGTATCCAAAGGGTTAATGGTTATAAGATGAACTCAGCTGCTGAATGTGTAAATACTTTTTATTATATAAAATACAAAATAACAAACCAATTATAGAAATAGTAATAAATAATGTAATGTTTCGCAGTACTATGACTGCTTTCTCAAACAAACTGGTTGTTACAATACACAATAAAAACACAGCAGCCATGTTCACTTTTTAAATTTTCCCTCCATCCCTCTCATTGGATGACCCCAAAAGAGTTCATCAAATTATTTCCAGGTTTACAATAAAATGTATGCATATATATATAAACGTAAATTTTATATGGATATTCACAAAAAATCCAGAAATCAATTTAAAAAGTACTCTAAAATTACTTATTTGATATTATAAAATTACATATATAAGGTAACTTTGTTTTCATATTTATGTATTTTAATATTTGTGTCCTTAGGATTCTCACAGTACCATTAAGTAGACTTGTGCACGGGCAAAATTTTCGGTCTTAATTTTGTTCAGTCTTCCCATGACATCTCCTTGAGTTAACCCAATATCTATTAATTGTATTGTTTTATTCCACTTATTTTTATTGTATTTTTGCGTTTAAGTATATCCTTTCTGTTCAATTGTTTTGCCTTATTAAAGGCCAACTCCACTATTGTACTCTTATATCCTCGCTCCTCAATGTTTCCGTAGCTCAGCCACCTTCCTGATTTATTCCCGTTGGCTACAGTTGATGATATTGCCCATAAGGTATGTTATTTAACCATCTGGATAGATGGCAACTGTTGGCCTGTATATACGGATTCCTTGAGACCTCCTTTTTATAAATAGAACTTACTATACTTTCTTCCTCTGTAATTCCTATAGACAAATCCAAAAAATGGATCTCATTTGTGCTAAGTGTATGTAAACTTAATCCCTCTATCATTGCTATTTAAACCCTCTATAAAGTGAATTAGTGAATCCTCTGTGCCCTCCCAAATCAATATAATATCTATGTATCTGCTATAGAGCTCCAGGTCGCCACCCCCCCAAGCAAAGTCTTCCTTTCCAGACCCTAAGTTTGAAACTGGGTGGACCATGATTTTAGACAATTGTTCTTTTAAACTCATAGAACATTTAATTATGTATAGAGAAATGTGTCTCAAAAAGATTGAAGCAAATAGAAGAAGAATTAAGACCATATTTGGATACTTCTGTATTGCACCCATATTGCATCCTTAATGTGTCCTTATTGCACCCATGTTGCATCATAATTGCACCCAAATTGCGCCCATATCGCACCAATATTGCAACCAACTTGCATCCTTAATGCAGCGACATGTTAACGCACAATATGGTGAATGCGCCATTCGGAACTACGCGAAATGTAGAATTTGTGACACTTTAAGATGCATAACTTTAATTATAAATGACGCGGCCGAATACATGTAATTTTACGACTCAATACTTTACATGCGTCACTTCAGATGGATACCAATCGACAAACTAGCAAAGAACCTCACCCTCTCCGGTTCTGCAGAGGGGGCAAACACATTCAGCAGATTAAACGTGTTGCCCAGCTCTCAGACCCGGAGATGCAGCAGACGGCCTGGGATAACAGCATTCACACTCAGCACTTCAGGCCGAAAGGACTCAGAGAACAGGGTCACCACTCCACATGATGCCGAAGTGAAGTGGCTAAAGAAAACCCTGCCTCGCCACTCCAGATGCCAGTTGGCTTCAGTCTCTGGAGTGGTATGGGTCTTTTACAGGAAATTCACAGAGTACCCTCCCTGCTATAGATAGGAGAGTACCTGGAACCTGCGAAACCCATCCCTACAGCCATTGGTGTTGAGTGCTGATGCTTAGAGCCATTACTGTGTGTCTGGAAGTGCTTTCATCTCATCTCCCAGTGAGGCCTGATGAGACAGGCACAAATTTATGAACTTGCGGGAGCGGATATTTTCGGCAAACCCGAAGTTCTTGGCCCGATTGCTGGCACTAAGATATTCTCTGAGAGAGTGAATGATTAACAGAAAATCATTCCACCTCTCAAGGGCCAGGCGCACCTTCTTTTTATTTTGTCCACAGTGCTCTCAAGGAAAGCTGTTATTTCCTTGGCAGGGGTGACAGGGCTAGGTGTAGACATTGAGACTGTGGCAGCCCCAATGCCATCCCTGGGCTCCTCCTCGCTTAGTACTTTATAAACTCCCTTCTCCTCTAAGGGGGTATGCCTTCTCAGCTTGATCTTAATGTCCCCACTTCTAGGTGTCATTGAAGTGGGGTCTAATACACCTTTCGCGACTGAACCCCGAGAAGAATCTTGTGCCCCCTTGCTAGTATTAGGGGCTCAACGGTGGCAGATGGCTTGGTGACATGGGGAGCTTTGGAGGCTTTATATGCCTCCTCAGACTTTTCCACCACCGCCTGCGCAGCTTGGATGATTACATTTGGGTCAGTGGATGAAGTCGAAGAAGGGATCTCCGAAGTTGGAGCAGTCCCCTCCACGGTATTAATAGAAGGAACTGCTTGGTCACCCTCCTCCAATACAACTTGCCCTATTGCATCACCCTCTCCTGGATTTTCCTCTACAGGGTCATGAATGGGCATTATGCTTAAATCAATCACCTCCAGGAGTGGCATATCCTGGGGAGTTGGTATTACCACAGTGTCGCCACTGGAGAGTGACACTGGAGGGAGAGGCTGACTGTGGTCCCCAAAGCTCAGCACCTTAGGGACACTAACTGCCCATTCTGCAGGGGCTTTATTGGGCTTCCCTTCATACATCTTGGGCAAGACCAGCTGCATAGCTATAGGCTGTCTGCCCCTGTCTCCCTTATTGTCCTGCACATTCCCCAGACCCTTGGCCACATTATACCCTGCCAGGTCTGGGGGGAGTGGTGTGTGGTCTGTAGCTGGCTGAGATCAATAGCCAGGTCAGACAATGTCACCACTTGAGGCGGCGATGGATGGCTCCTCCTTTTTAACTTTGGAGGGATGGGTGATAAGCTCCTCCCATTCCCCCAGTGTCCCCCTATTGGTTTTACATTTCCTCTTCCTTGGGGTGTCATCCTTAGAAGAGGAGGTGCCTCCGCTACCCGTGCCCTCTTTAGAGGGCTGAGATATTTCCTCCGAACCCCCCATCCCCTACACTTGTAGGAGTGTTTATACTTGGGGGTGGCACCGGGGCAGTGGCAACACAGGGGGTAGTGGTGACATTCTTCTACTTCCTCCATTTTGCTGCAGCTACCTCTGCAGTGGTGGGCCTTGGAACAGCCTCTTTATCACTCTCTGAAAGGGGGACTTTCCCTTTTGAGGGCCCTACCACGGTGGTGTACGGGAGGTGCCTGGTACTGGTACTGGAGCCGGGGCTGCTGTTTTAGATCGCTGCCCCTTGGGGCAGCTCTGGCGTGTATGCCCCAGCTCCTGCGGTGCAAAGCACCTCACTTCCTCTGTGCTGTAAAATATACGGTACAGCACCCCCTCAAAATGAACCCCAAAGGACCCCTCAATACTGTCTGTACCCAGAGGCAGGAGCACTTGTACCTGCCTCTTAAAAGAGAGCACATGCTTAAATGCTCTCTCTTTGCAGCCCAGGGGAATCTTAGTGATGTTTGATTTTAACTCCCCTAGGGCTTGCAAGTGGGGGAGCAGCAAAGGGTCCGGTAGGAAGGGGGCACATTAGATAGTACCAGTCGTGTGCCCACCCCTTCCAGGGGTTCCACAGGGATATAAGTACCCCCTCAATGAGAGCTCCCTCTGCACCAAAGTATGTGCAGCAGCCAGCGTACATAGAAATAGAACAGCTTTGCCGTACATTTTGCTGGCTGCTACAACTGCAGAGGGGCTCACAACATCAGCTGCAGCCTTTACATATGCCCCTATGCTGTGCACCCCAGCCATGATACATCTTACTCCATGCCTCCTAGATAGCTGCTCTCCCCCAGAGTTGGCATGACTGGGGCTGGCACTAACCATCTGTGCAAAAGATCTAGTAGTAGGTGCAACAGGGGCAGTGCCAGTAGGAGCAGCCTGAGTGGAGGCAGAGGGAGCCTGAGGTCTGGGGCTTGTTGTCTGGGACACAGCAAGACTGCAGCTAGTACTTCCAGGATCCCTTATTCCATCTTTGGAATCCTGAGGCCTCTTTATTCCCTTCCCCATTTTAAAGAAAAATAAAATAAAAAGTTAGGAATTGTTTGTGAGTTTTTTTGTGGTTTTTTTAATTAGTTTTGTTTTGTTTGTTTTTTAAAGAGAGAGAGGTTGAAAGAGAGGGAGAGATGCAGTGCTATGTATTTGGCACTGGGAGGGTTAACAGAAAAAAGGTGTTTAAATCTCTGTCCCTCCCAGCTGCTTTCTCTCCCTCAAACAATTAAATCAAAAAAGAAACTTAAACAAAATAAATTTTCCCCACCAAACCAAAAAGTGTTCAAAAAGAAACTAAACAGATTAAATAAATTAAGTAACCACCAGGAGTGGGGGAAGGGTCAGGGGAGTGCTGCTGGATTGGAAGCCCACAGGAAGTGAGCCCTTTCTGGGGAAGAAACTCAAGCTTCTTGGGGCTTTAAAATTAAATAAAACAAATCAAAAGAAATAAACTAAAACAACTTTTTCTTATTAAACAGAGGGAGAGCTTTAGTGCTAAGCTAAGGGGAGGGTTAACAACAAGAAAGATGTTTAAATTCTTTCCATCCCAGCTGCTTGCTTCTCTCCCTCCAAATAAAATTAAACTCAAAAATAAACTTAAACTAACAGAAAATAAACTTTACACCACCCAACAAACAAAAAGTTTAAAAACAAATAAAAAGAATCAAATTAAATCAAAATAGAAAAAACACCCAGCAGCGGGGGTTGGTTCAGGAAGTGAGCCTTCTTGGGCAAGAAGCTGCAGCTTCCTGGGGCTCAACTTAAAAAGTGCAAAAATCAGCTAAACTTTTTCAAAGTTTCCCCAAAAAGAAATAAAACCTAAACTAAAGCTTTTTTAACTAAACTAACTGAAAAGAAAAGCAAAAGAAAAGAAAAACTCCCCTAAAAGAGGCCTTTTCAGAGAGCTTTCTAACACACAACCTCTTTCCTACACCCTCAGTCCAGAATATTATAAAATGTTGGTGCTTGCCTTATTGGCTGGCAAGCCAGCCAATCAGCAGATAGGATTTTTTTTTATTTTTTTGTTAAACCCATTAATCCCCTGAGCGCCAGAGGAGCAAGCAGTGGGCCATCAATCAGCACGTCACGTAACCCCAGCACCCAAAAGGGCAAAGAAAATAGAATAAAATAACTAACTTAAAGTAAAAGTAACTTAAATATGTAATATTAATTGAAATGAGTCCAGATGGGGGACACCGAGCACAGCGCATCATCTGAGGCCCACTGGGAGGTAAAGGATGACATTCCACCAGAGGCAAGGGCTTGGGTGAACTCTGCTCGGATACGGGAGCGCAGAAATGCCCGGAACAAAACTTCAGGCTTCATTGGAACCTCCCCGGACAGCACCTGCTTCTTGGTCACATAGATGGCCATCTTAGCCTGTGCCAGGAGCAGGTCCTCAGCCCTACTGGTCCGAGACACCGTGCGCCGAAAAACAAAGCGGTGAGGGGAGAAGTGCTGCCAGAACCGCAGGAGGAGGCCCCTCAGGAATAACAAGAGGGGCTGCAGGTGAAATAAATATGATAGACAGACTGACTCCATTCTGTGGCAGGGGAGTCCGTGAAACGGGCCAGGTACTCCCCTGCGCTCAGTGCACCATGGAGCACTCTCCAACTCAAATCCCGATGGGTCTGGGCACCAAGGTGGAATAGAGTGCCCTCCATGGGGGTCTCTCGCCCACGTCAACCGACGAGGGTGAGGAAGTGCACTGTGTGGAGCACGAGGGAATACAGCCTCTTCCTCAACATGCCACAGAAACATGCCGAGGGTATCACCCCCAACCGGCTTAAGTTGGGGGCTGGAGGAGCCGAGGGGGACTGACAAAGCTTTGGTTGTATGCTCACAGCCGGAGGCGAGGATTCCACAGATAGATGTGGCTCTCCGGCCTGTAAGGCCTCGTCAATGAAGGTGCGCGAGTCGGGGTGGATGGCAAGCTTAATCTCCTGGAGCAAACGGTACGGAACTCTGGGACTCTGGAGACCACCCAGTCCGACTGTTCATAGTCCAGGAGATCCCGGACTAGGGTCATCTGTGCTTGATGAAGGCGGCAACATATGCTAGGGGCTTCCAACATCCAAGCCCCCACAGCTGGATTATATAGCAGGGGCTCAGTCAGAATGTCTGCCCCCCACGCTGTGCCCTGCCTCGACACGGAGGCCATACGCCAGGCCTTGAGGGTTTCCGGTATTATGACGGAAGCACTGAGAGGTCGCTTCGAAACCCCTCAGGCTTGATGAGAAACAGTTGCCGGTCATACCCCAGATTGTGCAACTGGCGATAGAAACTGGAGGCCAGTGCGCACCACTGCGGTGAAGGATCGTAGTACAGGTATCTCTGCAGGTACTGGAGGAGGAAGGTATGCACCTGAGTGCATATACACACCACTCCCTGACCGCCCTCTCCCAGTGGGAGGCACACAACACCTGCAGAGACCCAGCACCTTGGGTACCCCGTAGAGTCGGAGTACCTCCCTGACAAATACAATTGCCAGTTCCATAGCAGATGGCAAGCCAGGGAGTGGCACAAAATGGGCCATTTTAGAGAACCTAAGGATTATGGTAAACCCTCTGGAAGCCGGCAGTTCTCCCAAGAAATCAGTAGACACGTGTGACCAAGGGTGGTCCCCATTAGGAACAGTCTGTAAGACACCCACAGGAAGATGTGCCCATTTCAAGGTCCCCAGACAAGTGGCACACGCTGCTGTAAATGCCACACAGTCATCTCTCATGCCAGGCCACCAAAACATACGGGACAATGACCAAATCCGTTGATTTTTCCCAACATGACCGGCCGCCCGGGAGGAGTGGTAGGTATTCATTAGTTTAGCCCGAAAAGGCTCGGCCACAAAGCACTTGCCCACTGGTTTCTCTGGAGGAGCATTGGCCTGGGATGCCAAAATCTCCTCTCCCAAAGGAGACGTGATACTTGTTCGTAAGGTGGCAAGTATACTGTTCGGCGGAATGATAGGCACCGGAATAGTCAGCTTCTGGGTCTGAGCCAAATTGTCTGGATAAGGCATCAGCACATACGTTAGTACCAGGTAGGTATGAGACAATGAAATTAAAACGAGACAAGAATAGCGCACACCTTGCTTGCTTCGGAGACAGCCTTTTGGTTTCTGATAGGTACATGAGATTTTTATGATCCGTCAGGATCAAAATAGGTACCTTAAAGGGATAGTAATACTTCGTTTTAACTTTATTTTATTTTGTAGGCATTAAAAAAACATGAAGAATGATATAAGTCTTATCTCTCAAACCTTTATGGTTTATGAGATATTCACAAGCAAAGTTCCCCTCCCCGCCCATTTTTCCTAGTGTAAGCCATCTCTTCTCAAATGTGAGTCTGGTTGTATGACAGTACAGATAACAGAAGGGGACAATTTTCTTTGTATGAAAACAATGAAAGCCCTTCCCCCCTTGACAAGTTTTTCAGCTTTTTCCATTATCTTAATTGAAGATTGTCCCTCTCTGCAGTCTACCTGGGCATCTCCCTTCTGATCTGGTTGAACAGGGAAGGGATAATTTGTTTGTGAATATCTCTTAAACCATAAAGGTTTCAGAGATAAGACTTATATCATTCTTCATGTTTTTTTAATGCCTACAAAATAAAATAAAGTTAAAACGAAGTATTACTATCCCTTTAATGCCCTCCAACAAGTGTCGCCATTCACGTAAGGCCAAAATAATCGCTAGGAGTTCCCGGTCTCCAATGTCATAAAGGCTTGGTCAACTTTCTCAAAAAGAACCCACATGGCCTCAAGGTTTTATCTGGACCTGGTTTTTGGCCCAAGACTGCCCCTACTCCAGTCTCAGAAGCATCCACTTCTAACAGAAATGGCAACCCAGGAACAGGATGTGACAGCACTGGAGCAGTAGAAAAAGCCAATTTCAAAGACTCAAATGGCTTAATTGCCTCTGGGGACCATTCAGATGCGGAGGCACCCTTGTGGGTCATATCAGTGAGTGGTTTTACAATACTGAAATAGTCGTGAATAAATTTCCTATAATCGCAAATCCTAGGAAACGCTGTAAGGGTTTGAGACCCGTAGGTCGTGGCCATTGTTGCACAGCTGCAAGCTTGTCCTTGTCCATAGTGAAGCCTTCTTTACAGATCATGTACCCCAAAAAGGTCACACTGGACCTATGGAACTCGCACTTTTCAAGTTTGCAATACAGCTTATTTTCCCTAAGCTTTTGCAAGACCGCAGAAACCTGGCCACAGTAGATCTCCAGGTCAGGCGAGTAAATCAAAATGTCATCTAGATACACGACCACACAGGACTGTAAGAACTCCCATAGGACATCATTGATCAATTCTTGAAAAACTGCCGGGGCATTGCATAGACCAAATGGCATGACTAAATACTCATAATGCCCCGTGCGAGTATTGAAAGCGGTTTTCCACTCATCACCGTCCTTAATCTGAACTAAATTATATGCTGCCCTCAAATCCAGTTTAGTAAAAATGGAAGCGCCCTTTAAGTGATCGAACAATTCGGTGATGAGTGGAATGGAGTAGGCGTTCTTTATCATTATTTTGTTAAGACCCCTATAATCAATACAGGGTCTTAGTTCACCGTCCTTCTTTTTAACAAAAAAGAATCCAGCCCCCGCAGGCGAGGAGGACTTGCGTATAATACCCCGAGCCAGGGCATCACTGATATACTCCTCCATGGCCATGTTCTCGTCACCAGACAGTGGGTACGTTCTACCCTTCGGTGGCATAACGCCTGGCACAAGTTCAATAGCACAGTCGCACGCACGATGTACCGGCAAAGTGCTAGCCTCACCCTTACTGAATACATCGCTGAAAGACTGGTATTCCAGCGGTAAGGAGGGAGAGGTACACAAAATTTTGGTAGGCTGACTCGGACAGTGTTTTTTACAGTATTCGGACCAAGACAATACTTCACAATTTCTCCAGTCCAATCTGGGATTATGCTTGTGTAGCCATGGAAACCCCAAAATGACCTCAAAATGGGGGGACTGGATAATCTGAAATTGAATGGTCTCTTTGTGAAGTGCTCCAATGCACACAGATAAAGGACAAGTGTCTTGTGTGACCTGAGGTGGTACCAACAGTCTCCCATCAATGGCCTCAATGTCGAGTGGAGAGTCTCTGCTTTGAAGTATAACATTCCATTGGTGAGCAAAGTTCTTGTCCATGAAATACCCGGCTGCACCAGAATCAATTAGGACAGGCATCATGGTAGTGTCAGAGGCCCAAATGATCACAATGTCTATCACAGGTTTACTTAGCATGCCCTCTGGGGACTGGTATACGCCACCTAGGTTCTGTCCCCCCACATGACCCTAGGTGCGCTCGTTTCCCGGCCGCACAGGACAGGTTTTGAGCAAATGACCTGCCCTGCCACAGTACAGGCAATAACCCCTGTTTGCGACGGAAGGAGCGCTCTTGCTTGGATAACCGCGTAAAATTGACTTGCATAGGTTCCGTGCTCCCTATAGCAGGACCCGGAGGTATGGGAGGAGATGGAGGCATGGGTGGGATATTATCCCTGTTTCCCAATTCGCCAGTGGACCTTGCACTGCGACTCTTGTATAGACTCCTCTCCCTTATGCGAGAGTCTATTAGAATAGTGTATTCAATGAATTCATCTAGACCCACCGGTAGGTCTTTAGCTGCAATTTCATCTTTAATCTTATTGTCCAGGCCCTGGGAAAATGCAGCAACCAACGCCTCATCGTTCCAGCTTACCTCTGCTGCAAGTGTTCGAAATTCAATGGCAAATTCAGAAACAGTACGTGTGCCCTGCTGGATTCTCATAAGGTGCTTGGCAGCAGAGGTGGCACGCCCTGGAACTTCAAACACACTGCGGAAGGCCCTTACAAATTCAACAAAATTTGTAGTAATAGGTTTGCCAGTCTCCCAAATCGGATTTTCCCAAGCTATAAGGCCTTGCCCGTGAGTAGAGAGATCATAAATCCCACCTTGCTTCTGTCAGTGGGGAACGCCTGTGGCACTAGTTCGAGAAAAATCTCCAGTTGGTTCAAGAACCCACGGCAAAGTGTTGGCTCCCCATCATATTGCAAAGGCAACAGAGCAGTAGTGGATAGGCCTCTAGAGGAGGAACAGGGAGTACTAGCCTGTGTCAATGGTGCCGGAACTGGAGTGGCCACCAAAGATGGTACAGGTGTCTCGATGCAAGCAGTGCGTTCAAGAATGGTCTGAATAGCCATAGACAGTTGGTCTAATCGTTATTCCTGCGTGTTTAATCTCCACAGGAGATTCTGGGAACTACCCTCACCAGCCTTGTCTGAGGCCATGGCCCTTTTGTACTGTCATGGTTTTAATGATTACTCAGACAATTGGGTAGGATAAAATAGGAAAGCTTTATTCAATAGAATAAAGTGCACAAGGCCCCTCATGGGTCCAAACTCTTACAAAGCAGCAGCAATAAAGTTTTGCACAGGAGAGGGCATACAAGATACATACAATAGTGAGGCTCTACCGGCCTTACCGAATACCGGGTAAGGCAGCCAAATAGCTGGTGCGACAAGGAACAGAGGAGGCTCTACCGGCCTTACCGTATACTGGGTAAGGCAGACTAGTAGCTGGAGTAGCAAGGAACTGAGGAGGCTCTACCAGCCTTACCGAATATGGGTAAGGTGGCCTAGTAGTTGGAGTAGCAAGGCACAGACAAAGTGCGGATGGAGGCAACCGTAAACAGGCTGAGTGCTAGGTGCAACAATCACCGATAGTTACCGGATCGCACTGACAGGAAGTGCTAACGGAGACCTCGGGTCACCACAGGCTGAGGGGAATCAGAAGGTCACAATAGTGACTGGGTAGCACTGACTGGAAGTGCTAACGGAGGCAACAGAGTACAAGCTGAGCGACAGGCAACAGTAACCGCTTAGTGACCAGATGGCACTGACACGGAGTGCTTAACGGGGGCCACTGATTGCAACAGGCTGAGTTAAATCGGAAGGCAACAGTAACCGCTAGTGACAGGTAGCACTGACTGCAAAGCGAGGGCAACAGTAAAGCAAGTCAGTCGTGCCTGGATCAACACACGGAGAGTGGTAGTCAGCCTCGGCCTGGGTCGGTACACAGAGAGCGGTAGTCAGCCAAAGCCTGGGTTGATACACAGAGAGTGGTAGTCAGCCAGAAACTGGATCAACACGGAACAGGAGCACCGAGTCACAAATCTCGGAGACACCACGAAAGGGCACCCGCTTGGTGACATGAGGGCGTATATAAAAGCTAGCCCTGGGAGGGGCTAACCAGCAAGCACCAATAAAAGTCAGTACTGCACAAACCCGGAAGTCAGAATGTCGAACAGTAATCACGGGCACCGTGATACTCCCACTTGATGTTACGAAAGGTGGTAGGCAGGGAGTCTACCTGTATGGGACCTTCTAAAAGGCCTGAGCATTTGGACCAGTTGATCTGAGCAGAAGAGGCAGCTGTATAAACCTTTTGGCATTCTTTAGCCAGCTCCAGATCAACTAGGTCTTGGGCCACGAGGAGTACATCATCGGCATATGCCGAAAGGACCACCCTCATGTCTGGCTCCTTCAGCACCAGCCCTGTGAGCCTCTTCCTCAACAAGCATAGGAAGGGCTCGATGGATAGCGCATATAGGTGTCCAAACAAGGGGCATCCTTGCCGATCCCCTCGTCCAAATACCAGGGGTGCTGTTAAGGACCAGTTGATCTTAATTAAACACACTGCAGAGGCATACAGCGTCTTAAGGTAACCCACAAAGTGCGAGTCAAAGGCGTATGCATGCAGAGTAGCTATGAGATATCTGTGAGCCACTCTATCAAACGCCTTCACTGGTCTAATGAGAGAAGGGCGAGTGACAGACCAGTCCTGCGGGCATAGCAGAGCAGATCCCGGACCAGAAAGATGATATTAAAGATGGTCCGGCCCGGGATTGTATACGACTGGTCTAAGTGGACCACCTCTGCCAGCATGGACCCGAGCCTTAAGGTGACAGCTTTGGCTTTGAATCTTATAATCCGTGCTGAGCAGCGAGACTGGTCACCAGTTTTCGATAAGGCGGTGATCCCCCTTCTTGGGCATAAAAGCCATTACTGCCCTTCGACAGGAAAGGGGCATCTCACCAGTCTCGAGGGCTTCCATTAGGACCAGCTGGAAATCAGGTCCTAGAGTCTCCCAAAAGAACTGGAAGAACTCTACGGTCAGTCCGTCCAGCCCCAGAGTTTTGAAATGCATTAGACTGAGGGCTTCAGAGAGTTCAGCTAGAGAGCTGGACTGATCTACCCTCGCTGACCGTTGGAAGCCCATCCCATAGCACCTTGCAGGCATCTGGAGAGATGGGATCCGGAGAGTACAGGTCTGCATAGAATCTCCGGGCCCTGTCCCGGATGCTCTCCGGATCCAAAAGAGGGGCACCGTCCTCCGCAAGGATGCAGGTGATATGTCTACGGTTACCCCCCATCTTCTCCAGTCTGTAGAAGAGGTGTGAGCCACAATCCATCTCCCAAAGGAATCTCAAGCGGCTTCGCACAAAGGCTTCCTTAACCTGGTGCCGTTCCAGGTGACAGAGAACCTCCTTCCTCTCTACATATTTGCGCTGCAAGGCTTGGTCCTTGGATTCAGCAGTCAGCCTTTGCTTAAAGCCAAGCACCTCCCCCCAGAGTGCCTCAATCTCGGCATTGCGCTGACTGCTGACACCCCTAGTATACTCCTGACACAAGAGTCTCAAGTGCACCTTGCCCACGTCCCACCACTGACTCAACATGGCAGTGTCACCCTTGAAACTCCTCCAGTCCGCCCACCTCTTCCATATCAATGCCGCAAAGCCCTCGTCCACCAACAAGGTATTCTTGAAGTGCCAATAGGCGGCTTTTGTCGCTGATGACGTTAGCGACAGCTTCACGGACGCACAGTTGTGGTCCGTGAACGGGGCCAGCCTAATGGCACTGGACTGGGCCTGCGACATGTAGTGGCTAGATATATAAAGCCTATCGATCCGGGAGTGGGACACCCTGCTATCTCTCACCCTGACACAGGTGAAAGTGTCTGATACCCCTGTGTGCTGTTCTTGCCAGATGTTGACCAGGGAGTAGCGGGGGGTGATCTCCCTCAAGGCCGACGCGGATGGTGGATAGTGCTCTGTCCCGACACGGTCCAGAGCTTCAAAGGTGCAGTTGAAGTCACCCCCGATTATAAAACACTCATCCTCATCGACAGTCTCCAGATAGGTTGACAAACTAGCAAAGAACCTCACCCTCTCCGGTCCTGCAGAGGGGGCATACACGTTCAGTGCAGCCTAGCTCTCGGACCCATAGATGCAGCAGACGGCCTGGGATATCCGCCTTCACACTCAGCACTTCAGGCTGAAAGGACTCTGAGAACAGAGTCACCACTCCACATGTGAAGTGAAGTGGTTAAAGAAATCCCTGCCTCGCCACTCCAGATGCCAGTTGGCTTCAGCCTCCGGAGTGGTGTGGGTCTCTTGCAGGAAGCTCACAGAGTACCCCCCTTGCTGTAGATAGGAGAGAACCTGGAACCTGCGAAACCCATCTCTACAGCCATTGGTATGAAGAGTGCTGATGCTCAGAGCCATTACTATGTGTCAGGAAGTGCTTTCGTCCCATCTCCTAGCGAGGCCTGATGGGACAGACACAAATTTAAAAACTTGCGGGCGCGAATGTTCGGCAGACCCAAAGTTCTTGGCCCGATTGCTGGCACTAAGATATTCTCTGAGAGAGTGGATGATTAACGGCAAGTCATTCCACCTCTCAAGGGCCAGGCGCACCTTCTTTTTATTTTGTCCGCAAAGGGTGCTCTTAAGGAAAGCTGTTATTTCCTTGGCAGGGATGACAGGGCTAGGTGTAGGCATTAAGACTGTGGCAACCTCACTGCCATCCCTGGGCTCCTCCTCGCTGAGTATTTTATAGACCCTCTTCTCCTCAAAGGGGGTAAGCCTTCTCAGCTTGATCTTAACGCTCCCAGTTCTTGATGTCATTGAAATGGGGTCTAATACGCCCTTCGTGACTGAACCCTGAGAAGAATCTTGTGCCCTCTTACTAGTACTAGGGGCACACTCAGGGGTAGCTAGCTGAATGGTGGCAGACGGCTTTATGACATGGGGAGCTTTGGAGGCCTTATATGCCTCCTCAGCCTTCTCCACAGCCGCTTGCGCAGCTTGGTGACATTCTTCTCCTTCTCTTTTGCTGCAGCCTCAGAGGTAGCTGCAGCCACTGATGTTTTTGATGGGGAAGGAGGAGGCATGGAGGCTGCAGTGGTGGGCCTTGGAACAGCCTCCTTATTGCTCTCTGAAGGGGGGCTTTCCCTTTTGAGGGCCCTGCCACGGTGGTCTTAGCAGGGCTGGGTGCTGTACGTGAGGTGCCTGGTACTGGTACTGGAGCCGGGGCTGGTGTTTTAGAATGCTGCCCCTTGGGGCAGCTCTGGCGTGTGTGCCCCAGCTCCTTACATGCAAGGCACCTCACTTCCTATATATAAGTCCCCCCCCCCATGAACCCCCTCTGCACCAAAGTATGTGCAGCAGCCAGCGTACGTAGAAAGAGAACCACTTTGCCGTACATTTTGCTGGCTGCTACAACTGCAGAGGGGCTCACAACATCAGCTGCAGCCTTAACATATGCCCCTATGCTATGAACCCCAGCCATTATACATCTGACTCCATGCCTCCTAGTGAGCTGCTCTCCCCCAGAGTTGGCATGACTGGGGCTAGCACTAACCACCTGTGCAAAAGATGTAGTAGTAGTAGGAGCAGCTTGAGTGGAGGCAGAGGGAGCCTGAGGTCTGGGGCTTGTTGCTTGGGACACAGCAAGACTGCAGCTAGTACTTCCAGGATCCCTTATTCCAACTTTGGGATCCTGAGGCCTCTTTATTCCCTTCTCCATTTTAAATCAAAATTAATAAAAGAAAGAAATTGTGTTTTGTGGGGTTTTTTTTATTTATTTTTTGTTTTGTTTGTTTTTTTAAAGAGAGAGGTTGAGAGAGGGAGAGATGCAGTGCTATGCACTTGGCACTGGGAGGGTTAACAGAAAAAAGGTGTTTAAATCTGTCTCTCCTAGCTGCTTTATTCTCTCCCTCAAACAATTAAATCAAAAAAGAAACTTAAACATAAACTACATTTTCCCCACCAAACCAAAAAGTGTTGAAAAGAAAAGAAACTAAACTAAACAAATGAAATCAATTAAACCACCAGGAGTGGGGGATGGGTCAGGGGAGTGCTGCTGGGTTGGAAGCCCACAGGAAGTGAGCCCTTTCTGGGGAAGAAGCTCAAGCTTCCTGGGGCTTTAAACTTAAATAAAACCAAAATTAAATAAACTAAAACAACTTTTTCTTATTAAATAAAATGAAAGAGGGAGATCTTTAGTGCTATGCACTGGCACTGGGAGGGTTAACAGTAAGAAAGCTGTTTAAATTCTTTCCCTCCCAGCTGCTTGCTTCTCTCCCTCCAAATAAAATTAAATTCAAAAATAAACTTAAACTAACTTAAAATAAACTTTCCCCCACCCAGCAAACAAAAATGTTCTCAAAATAAATAAATAAATCAAATTAAATCAAATCAGAAAAAAGACCCAGCAGCGGGGGGTGGTTCAGGGGTGTGTTCAGGAGAAAGTAGCCCACAGGAAGTGAGCCCTATTGGGCAAGAAGCTCCAGCTTCCTGGGGCTCAACTTAAGTGAAAAAATAAACTAAAAATTTCCCTAAATTCCCCAAAAAAGAGAGAAATTTGCTTACCGATATTTCCTTTTTTTCTGTGTATCTCCACTTCACTGAAAAGTATGGGATTTTATTCCCTTCCTTCAGCTGGTAGGACCATCCGAATCAATTTAAATAGGTGACACCCCCTCTCACTTTAGTTATACCTTTGTCCAAGCTGTAACACATATAATACATGTAGTTATTAGGGTGGGTGTGACGTGGAGATACACCGAAGAAAAGGAAATATCGGTAAGCACATTCCTCTTTCTTCTGTGTACTGCCCTTCACTGAAAAGTATGGGAACTTCCTAAGCCAAATATAGGGAGGGAGAATACCACATACTTAAATATTAATCAAGCCACAGATAACACATTCTTAGTCAAAGCAATGGATAGTAACATTTCCAAACAATTTTCTTTTTTTTTTTTTACCTTATTGAGGAATAGCTGCTTGTAAAACTCCTCTTCCAAATTCTGCATCTGTAGAAGCATTGATATCCAGTTTATAATGTTTTATAAAGGTGGATATAGACTTTCATGTGGCTGCTTTACATATTTCTTCTGGAGATGCATTAGCCTTTAATGCCCATGATGTGGCCATTGCCCTGTTTGAATTTGCTTTAATTTTAAAAGGATAGTAATGTTTCATAATAAAATCAGCTCTAATTAATCATCATAGTATTTGGACTTTGGAGAGTGTTATTTCAATCCTGTCACAGTTGTAGTTCAAGAGTAATTGAATGATAAAGTATCCCCCTCCCGCCCCTTTTACTGATGTAACACTGCTCAGCCAGATCAGAAGGGAGGTGCCCAGGTAGACTGCAGAGAGGGACAATCTTCAATTAAGATAAGGGAAAAACCTGAAAAACTTGTCAAGGGGGGGCAGGGCTTTCATTGTTTTCATAGGAAGAAGATTGTCCCCTTCTGTTATCTGTCTGGTCTATGGACTGGATTCCACATCTGAGAAGAGATGGCTTACACTAGGTAAAAGGGGCGGCAGGAATTTCATTGTTCTCATAGGAAGAAGATTGTCCCCTTCTGTTATCTGTCTGGTCTATGGACTGGATTCCACATCTGAGAAGAGATGGCTTACACTAGGTAAAAGGGGGGCAGGGATTTCATTGTTCTCATAGGAAGAAGATTGTCCCCTGCTGTTATCTGTCTGGTCTATGGACTGGATTCCACATCTGAGAAGAGATTGCTTACACTAGGTAAAAGGGGCGGGAGGGGAAACTATGCTTGTGAATATCTCATAAACCATAAAGGTTTGAGAAATAAGACTTATATCGTTCTTCATGTTTTTTTTAATACCTACAAAATGGAAAAAAATAAAATGAAGTATTACTATCCCTTTAAGAGGTGGTTTTAAATTAGCCTCTTTGTATGCTAAGATAATTCATTGTCTTATCCATGTCGCTATGTACTGCTTAGATGCAGCTGTCCCCTTTTTTTCCCATAAACTGGATAAACAGGTTATCTGATTGTCTAAAATCTTTAGTCCTCTCTAAATAGATAGATATACCTGACCAGATCCAATGAGTGTAGTCTTTTTTTCTTTGTCATTCATTGGATTAGCACAAAATGAGGGTAAACTTATGTCCTGATTCAAGTGAGATTCTGAGATCACTTTTCCCCTGAAGGATGGTTTCATCCTAAGGACTACTTTATCCTGATGAAAGGACAAATAGGGGGCCTGACAAGACAGGGATTGCAGTTCATTAACCCTCTTAGCCGAGGTAATAGCCATTAAAAAGACAGTTTTCCAAGTTAAGAGTTTTACAGAGATTTTTTTGCCTCAAACTTTGGTGAATCAATAAGCTGTGTTAGAACAATATTCAAATCCCATTCTGGAACAATGTCTCTAATTCTTGGGCGAGCTTTCTCAATAGCCCTAACAAATCTTTTAACCAGTTATCACGGTGCCTGTGCTCCCTTGTTTTGGTTTTGCTGCCAGTTATCCTGTGTATTGCTCTCATTGGTTGCCCTGTGTTGAGCCCGCCCAGTATGGCCTTTATATACTGGGCTGCTGCACCCACACGGTGCCCTTTTGTGGTGTTCCTGTACCAGTGCTAACTGCTCAGAGTTTTCCAGTGTACCGATTTGGCCTGCCTGACTACTCTTCAGTTCCTGCTCCTGTGTATCGACCCAGCCTGGCTGACGTTCCTGTGCAAAGACCCGCCTAGATCGATGTTACTGCTTCCAGTGTCCTTGTCGCCTCTGCGACTTTCTTAGTCCTCTGACAATCCGGTTACCATTGGCTTGTCCTCCGCTTCTGCTCCGGCAGATTTCCAGTGTTGTCTCAGTTACTGCTCCGGCAGTGCGCCTCTGGCCTAGTCCTCCGTTACTGTCATACCGGTTGCAAGTTTGTGTGCCTCTGTGATTGCTCCAGTAAAGTGCCATTGGCTTGTCCTCCGCTACTGCTCCAGCAGGTTGCCAGTGTTGTCTCAGTTACTGCTCCGGCAGAGCGCCTCTGGCCTAGTCCTCAGTTACAGTCATACTGGTTGCAAGTGTGTGCCTCCGTGATTGCTCCGGTAGCGCTCATTCTGCCTCAGTTCTGCTGGCAGTTCACGTATGTTTGCTGACCTTGACTTGTTAAAGTATCAATCCAGTACCTTCACATGGGACTGTTTACCATCATTGATGAACTTTAACTCCTGCAGTTCCGGACTCCTGGGAACCTACCTCTTGCCTGACCTGTGTCAGTATTTACCTTCATGTTATGCTGGACCTGTGTGGGCATTGAATAATTTACCTGTCGTGTGTCTGTACTATACTGTTGTATGCTACAGGACCTGTGAGGGTTCTTACTGTATTTTTCTATTCAATAAAATTGTGTTTTTATCCTAACCATGGTGTCTGTGAGTCAAACAAACCATTACACCATGTCTTCTGCCCAGTGCCTTGCTAGGACCACAGAGAAATCTGAACTTTTATTGAGACAGGGCTTAATCCCATATCAAAACCATTCTGCAGAAAATCTAGAATTACTGGAGCTGTGACCTGATCTTTTTGTATTTTGTTCTTAATACACCATACTCTAAAAAAGTTTCCAAATTTTGTTATAAATCTTTAGAGTGGATTTTTTTTCTTCCAGATATTATGGTTTCTGCGACTTTGTCTGAAACTCCTTGATGGAAAAAATCTGGATGTGGATGAACTATTGGACCCTGTGTCAATATATCCACTCTGCTTGGCAGTGTCCAAGGTTCTTGTATGGACATTCTTATCAGTTTCGAATACCATGCACGTCTCGGCCATCTGGGAGTGATCATGATGACTTCCAGTCTTTCCTGCCTTACTTTCCTGAGCACTTGTCTTATCAAGGGATTAGTAGGGAAGATGTATGCTAGAGAGAGAGTCCATGAATGCATTAGCGCATCCTGACCCACTGCATTGTCCATTTTCCACCCGGAATTGGAAATGTTCTTCTCCTAGAGCAAACCTGAGAAATTTTCGATTGACTTTTCTTATCGGGATGTGATAAGCGTCCTGTAGGACCACTTTTGTGAGAAAACTGTCTGGAAGTACAGATGTTATTAGTGACTTTGTTGATTCCATCCTGAATGACTTATTGATTAGATATGAGTGTAACCTCTTGAGGTCCAGTATGGTTCTGCATGAACCAGATGATTTTGGAACCGTGAATAAAACTGAATAGATTCCTTGCCATTTCTGATTCCCATTGACCGGTTGTATAACTTTTTTCTGTATCAGGGACTGAATTTCCTTCTTTATATTCTTCGGGATCTTCAATTACCTTACCATGAGACTCCAGCAGGCTGAGGCCTAGTCTCGGACAGTGAGGTGGTGATACTGGGAGACTGCTATTCCTGATACAGTACTCTTTTCGATCACCCACTGTGTGTATATATTTCTATTGCATAACTGTTATTATTCTCATAAGGTTCTATTAACTATACCGTCTGACTCCTGGTTTTGCTTGCCAACAGTAACACACTTTCAGTCAGATGAAACATAATCTTGCACTCCACAGTCAGGAACTTCCATCCTATATCAAATTAAAATGTAAAAATATTTTCAATCTTCCTATATCTACTTCTAAACTAATTTTAGATTTAAAGACACCCAGCTCCATCCTCTTACAGGAAATCCGAAAAATAGATACTAGTGTACATATACAGATCGTGCAGTCCTCCTCTTACAGTCTGAAGATAAACTTTCCTTTCCCCTTTTCCATTTTTCTTCTTTTCTTTCTCTTTCCTTCTTTCCCTCTAAATCCTTTCCTTCATATATCAATCTCATAAATTATAATATTAGATTTTACGATCATAGGAAAGTAGGCAGCTCGATCTCCTCATTTAACCCTTTGGGATTTAATGTGTTTAAACGAAAAATCCAATATGCCTCTCTTTTACAAAGGGTTTCATATCTATATGTACCGAGCTTTCAATACTTTCCAAACCTAATACCTTCAGGTTCCTAATACCCCCCCTGACTGCATGATCCAAAATGTTTAGGCACATCATGATCCACATCTCCTTTTCTAATTTTCCTACAATGCTCCCCTATTCTCTCCCGTAGGGTTCTAATCGTCCTACCTATATAGTATTACCCACATCCACAAGTCAATCTATAAATTACATAGGACGTACCGTAATTTATAAACTGACTTATTTCCACAGTTTCTCCTTGGCTGATGGGAAAACTTCTTTCACAATGCTCCATATATTTACAGGTACTACATTTTGCTATTGCACCTATAATTTCCTGTTTTGCGGACCTGGTAATGTTGATTTAATTACTGGTACCTTCTTAATAGTTTGAGCAATCTGATTGCACCTAGTAAACCTAAATTTCCTTCCCTTTCTAAAAGTAATTTTCTATTCTTCACTCAATTCTTCCACCAGAAGAGGATCCTGTCTTAGTATTCCCCAATTTTTTATAATGATACTTTGGATATTCTTGGATAAAACATTATAGCCTGTCACAAACTGTGGGTTTTCACTTCCAAAATTCTTTTCTTTACCGATCTTATTATTAGGGATCAGAATCTTTGCCCTATCTAAATTTTTTGCTTTCCGGAAAGCTTGATCTACTTCTAATTCTAAGTAACCTTTTCCTATGAACTGTTTTTTAAGATCCTCTCCATGTCTGAGGAAATTTTCCATTTCACTGCAATTTCTTCAGACGATGGAACTGTCCGTATGGTACATTTTTCAACCAACGTGGATAATGGCAACTATCCGCGCCAATATATTGGTTACATGCTACTTCTTTCTTAAGAATCATACTACTTATAGTTTCATCTCCCTCACCGATTAAACTTAAATCTAGAAAGTCGATCCTGCTATTAATGGTAGAAGTGAATCTAATCCCGCTGCTGTTGGTGTTCCATTTGTTTATTTGAACTTCCAAGGAGGCTTGATCTCTCTCCCAGACCAGGAGGACATCATCTATATAACGCCCATACGACACCAATGAGCCTCCACAGCCCCCCTCCTTCATTCCATGGCATTCTTCAAAATGACCCATGAAGAGGTTGCAAACGAGGGCACAAATGTGGTGCCCATGGCTGTGCCCCTGGTCTGTAGGTAGTAGCGTCCCTGGAACACACAATTGTGATTCAGAATAAATCTAATACTCTTCAAAATGAACTCCTTTTGCAACAGCATACATTCATCCCCATCAAGATGAAATGCAACCTCCTCCAATCCCAGACTATGTTCAATTGATGTATAGAGTGAAACTACATCCAGTGTTGCCCATATGTAGTTTCCTCGTTTCCACTTTAGATTTGCCATTTTCTCCAAAACCATTTGGGAATCTCTCAAATGTGATGGAAGCTGTACCACATATTTTTGTAAGATGTAGTCCAGAAAAGCTGACAGGTTTGACGTAAAGGAACCTATTTCCACAATGATGGGGTGCCCCGGGGGATCCACCAGGGATTTGTGCAGCTTTGGAATATGGTAGAAAAAACCCATTACTGACTGTTCCACCATAATAAACTTGTACTCCTCCTTGGTGATAATTCCCTTTATCAATGCCCCATCCATAAGTTCCTTTAACAGCTGTTGGAAAACTTGGGAGAGATCACCATTTAGTAGTTCATAGGACTCCCCATCCACCAGGATTCGAAAACCCTCTTGAATATAGGTATGGGTGTCCTAAACCACTAAGGTTCCTCCTTTGTCCGCCTCTCTGATTGTCAATAAATTATTCCTGGATAAACTTCTAATTGCTTGTTGTTCCGCTTTGCTGATATTGTATTTTTTACATTTTTTTCTTTTTTATAGTTCGATTATATTCCTCCATCACAATTTTGGCAAACATTTCTACATAGGGTGCCTTGTAAGTAGTTGGATAACATTTAGATTTAGGTTTAAAAGGGGTAGATTTAATATTATCTTGTTCTATCTCATTATTTTTCCCATCTCCTTTCAGTTCTAATAAGAGCTCCAAACATTCCTCATCCTTGCTATCAAAATTTTTTTCAGAGATATCTAAATTTTCCTCAAGTTCGTTACTATTTTCAATACTTTTTATTTTAAAATATCTCTTAAGCGCCAATTTTCTCACAAACTTTTCCAAGTCAGTGAAAAATATAAAATTGTTAGGTTTGTTTGTTGGAGCATATTTCAATCCTCTTTTTAGAACTATAAATTCTGATGGCTTAATTTTCGTAGATGATAAATTGTAAACCCCCTCTCTGTTCTTACCCGGGGATAGTGATCTTATCAATGTTTTTACTCTTTTTTTTTTTTTTTCTCCTCTTTTCCCCCTTCTCATTTTTCCCCCTTATTCCCTCTTCTCATTATCATACTCTTGTGTTGATCTAGAGTTGATTTTCCTTCCTTCCCTTTTCCAGTTTTCAACTTCACTGAGTTGTCTTTGACTAAATCTAAAAAAGGAGAATTACTAGTAGATGTAAAAGGCATTGGGGACTGCCTAACGATTAAAACCAGAGGTGTGTACCCAATGAAATTAGATGGGGTCGTGATGTCACAAACTAATTTTTCAACATCATCTACCATCTCATCTACTCTTTTGTATTATGAAATACCTCAAGCTTATTGTTCACATCAACAACTGATTGGATACTAAATGTATCCACACCAAATGTGATACACCCCTTATCTTTCTCGTATTCACTTGTAGTTTAATTGGAGTTGTTTTTTTCATAAATGCTAGTATTTCCTATTCTATTTCCTGACCTTTGGAGTGCCTTAAGACTAGATTCTTCATTTATTTTCCTCCCTACAATGATGTTATCTTTATGAATAGACTGTTCTTGCTGTATTTCCTCTTGATTATTAATATTGGTGCTCTGAACTACTTCCTGCGAACTTATACAAACTAAATCATCATTGTTCTCATTGGGCCTTTCTTTCCCTTGCCTCTCCAACATTCCTACCCTCTTTGTGGACTTGTTTCTTGTATATAAATCCCTATGTTCACCCTTTCTGTTACAATTTCTAATATTATTAGATGAGTAGTCCTTTTCATCTCTTTTAATCTTTTGTTCTTTTCTACCCCTTAGTTCTTTTTCTACTCTTTGTATTGATTTCCCAATGTTTGTATCTAATTCCTTAAATTTAGCAGTCTCCATCCATGGTTGGACCTCTGATTGTATGTGTGTAATTTCTATTTCAAATTCTTAAAAACATGATTGTTTATACTGCACCAAATATTGGATTAAATTAAACTAACATTAATCTAATATTTTATACCACCCCTCAATAAAATCTTTATCTTGAAAGCATGGTTGTCGAAAAAGTCTCAAACTTCTGGGAATCACTTTCTTCTCTAAGTAACTTTGCACAGAGAATGAGTCCCACCAATGTTTCATTTCTGCCGTTAACAATTGTTCCAATGTTTGACATACCCCCTTTAAGTTGACATTCTTATCCTTTGGATCAATTTTGTCATTCAAAAAAATAGCTTAACATCTTATCTTTTCTTTCCATTCTTGGTGATATACAACTCCTTGTTTTAATTAAACCACACTAAGAAATACAATGACAAAGAAAAAAAATAAAAAGTCAACTAATGTGTTAATAAATATCACTCAATCAATGGATTGAAAACATGCTCACTCTGATATACGATATAAGTTCCGGTTTTTGGAACGCAAGATTGTGTTCCATAGGAAAGGAAATATCTTTGTTAGTGAAGTGGGCGGAAGTGTAGGGAAAGACGAACATCGGAATGAGGTTCCATTGATTCCGTGATGCCATAAATTCTTGGACCTCCAGGTATGTGTTTAATTCCCCTGATGAAGCGATACTTAATCGTGAAACACATTTGGCTAGTAGCTAGACAATTTTAGCATTAATATTGAGTTTACTGATAAATTTTATTGCAATAGTTTAATAAATCACCCTTGTTTGTATGAATCTGGTCCCCTGGAGATTTGTCTCAACCTTAGGTCAACTTGACGTTGACCTAGTTCCAAGCTCCTTTATAAAATTCCTAAAGATATCTTTGGATAACGGATGGAGAATTCAATATAAGGATTTTCAAGGAGAGGTGAGCGTTATCCTGGAAAAGGGGAGAGGATTCTTTATCCTGAAAGCTGACCAGGGCTGGAGGTCAGATCCAGCCGAAGTGTATATACTAGAGGCATGAGAGGCCTCTGTAAAGAGTGAGTACCCACATTGAAGGGAGGATTAAAAATGAATAAAAGTTTAAATTTTGGTGCCTATTTTAATATGGATAACATTTAGATGGACTTTGCGCTATTCTTTTATTGTGTATTGCTTCCTGGTCACATAGATGGCTATCTTAGCCTGTGCCAGGAGCAACTTTATGAGGAGGTCCTCAGCCCTACTGTGCCGGGATACTGTGCGCCCAAAAATGAAGAGGTGTGGGGAGAAGTGCAGCCATAACCGCAGGAGGAGGCCCATCAGGAATAACAAGAGGGGCTGCAGTCATCTGCAGGTAAAGTAAATGTGGAAGACACTAACCCCTGCCACAGAAAGGACAGGTGGCAAGGGAGTCCGTGAAACGGGCCAGGTACTCCCTGTGCTCAGTGCACCATGGAGCACTCTCCAACTCAAATCCCCGATGCGTCTGGGCACCAAGGTGGAATAGAGTGCCCTCCACCGGGGGTCTCTCACCCACGTCTAACACTCGCCGACAGATGGTGTCTGGGTGACCGACGAGGGCGAGGAAGTGCACTGTGTGGAGAACGAGGGAATACAGCCTCTTCCTCGACATACCCTCGGCATGTTTTCATGGCATCACCCCCAACCGGCTTAAGTTGAGGGGCTGGAGAAGTCGAGGGGGACTGACAAGGCTTTGGTTGTATGCTCACAGCCGGAGGCGAGGGTTCCACAGATGGCTGTGGCTATCAGGCCTGTAAGGCCTCGTCAATGAAGATGCACGAGTCAGGGTGGATGGCAAGCTTAATCTCCTGGAGCAAACGGTACGGAACTCTGGGACTCTGGAGACCCATACAGCGCACGAGTACATTGGGCTCCACCCAGTCCGACCGTTCATAGTCCAGGAGATCCCCGACTCGGGTCATCCGTGCTTGACGAAGGCGGCAACATATGCTAGGGGCTTCCAACATCCGAGCCCCCACAGCTGGATTATATAGCAGGGGCTCAGTCAGAATGTCTGCCCCCTGTGCTGTGCACTGCCTTGACACGGAGACCATGCTCCAAGCCTTGAGGGTTTCCCGGTAGTATGCCGGCAGCACTGAGAGGTCGCTCCCAAACCCCTCAGGCTTGATGAGAAACAGTTGCCGGTCATACCCCAAATTGTGCAACTGGCGATAGAAACTGGAGGCCAGCGCGCACCATTGCGGTGAAGGATCTGCGTACAGGTATGACTGCAGGTACTGGAGGAGGAAGGTATGCACCTGAGTGCATATACACACCACTCCTTGACCGCCCTCTCCCAGTGGGAGGCACGCAACACCTGCAGAGACCCAATACTTCCCCATCCAGAGAGAGTCCAGCAACATTCTCTGGATTTTGCTGATGAACTCAGGGGTCGGGCTAAGGCAGATCAGCCGGTACAATAGCTGTGAGGCCACCAGCTGGTTGATCACCAAAGCCCTCTCCCTTAGGGAAAGCACTTTCGCAAGACCCCTCCACAGTGCCATCCGAGAGAGGACTCGCTCCTCTAGTTCTTTCCAGTTTGTAGGGACACTGGAATTCTCAGTGGACAGGTAGACTCCAAGGTATTTCAAAGCTGTAGCCTCCCACTTGATACGGAAGGTGGGAGGCAGGGAGTCCACCTGTATGGGACCCTCTAAAAGGCCTGTGAATTTTGATCAGTTGATCTGAGCAGAAGAGGCAGCTGTATAAACCTCTTGGCATTCTTTAGCCAGCTCCAGATCAACTAGGTCTTCGGCCACGAGGAGTACATCATCGGCATATGACGAAAGGACCACCCTCATGTCTGGCTCCTTCAGCACCAGCCTTGTGAGACTCCTCCTCAACTAGCAAAGGAAGGGCTCAATGGCTAGCACATATATGTGTCCAGACAAGGGGCATCCATGCCGTACCCCTCATCCAACTACCAGAGGTGCCATTAGGGACCAGTTGATCTTAATTAAACACTCTGCAGAGGCATACAACGTCTTAAGGTAGCCCACAAGGCGTGGGCCAAAGCTGCATGCCTGCAGAGTAGCTATGAGATATGTGATCCACTCTATCAAACGCCTTCACTGGTCTAATGAGAGAAGGGCGAGTGACAGACCAGTCCTGCAGGCATAAAAGAGCAGATCCCAGACCAGAAAGATATTATCAAAAATGGTCCGGCCCGGGATTGTATAGGACTGGTCTAAGTGGACCACCTCTGCCAGCATGGACCTGAGCCTTAAGGTGACATCTTTGGCTACGATCTTATAATCCGTGCTGACCAGCGAGATTGGTCGCCAGTTTTCGATAAGGCGGAGATCCCCCTTCTTGGGCAGCAAGGCCATTACCGCTCTTCGACAGGAAAGGGGCATCTCACCAGTCTCGAGGGCTTCCGTTAGGACCAGTTGGAAATCAGGTCCTAGAGAACTGGAAGAACTCTACGGTCAGTCTGTACAGCCCTGGAGATTTGCCATGGGGCATTAGACTGAGGGCTTCAGAGAGTTCAGCTAGAGAGATGGGCTGATCCAGTCTCTCTCTCCCACCCTCGCTGACCGTTGAAAGCCCATCCCATAGCACCTTGCAGGCATCTGGAGAGATGTGATCCGGAGAGTACAGATCTGCATAGAATCTCCGGGCCCTGTCCCGGATGCTCTCCGAATCCAAAAGAGGGGCACCGTCCTCCGCAAGGAGGCAGGTGATATGTCTACAGTTAGCCCTGCTCTTCTCCAGTCCGTAGAAGAGGTGCGAGCCGCGATCCATCTCCCAAAGGAATCGCAAGCGGCTTCACACGAAGGCTCCCTTAGCCTGGTGCCGTTCCAGGTGACAGAGAACCTCCTTCCTCTCTACATATTTGCGCTGCAAGGCTTGATCCCTATATTCAGCAGCCAGCCTTTGCTTGAGGCCAAGCACCTCCCCCCCGGAGTGCCTCAATCTCGGCATTGCGCTGACTGCTCACACCCCTAGTATACTCCTGACATGAGTCTCAAGTGCGCCTTGCCCACGTCCCACCACTGACTCAGCGTGGCAAAGTCACCCTTGAAACCCCTCCAGTCCGCCCACCTCTCCCGGATCAATGCCGCAATCCCCTGGACCTTCAACAAGGTATTGTTGAAGTGCCAATAGTCGGCTTTTGTCGCCGATGACGTGGGAGACAGCTTCACAGACGCACATTTGTGGTCCGTGAATGGGGCCAACCTAATGGCACTGGACTGGGCCCTGCGACATGTAGTGGCTACATATATAGAGCCTATCGATCCGGGAGTGGGACACCCTACCATCTCTCACCCTGACATAGGTGAAAGTGTCTGATGCCCCTAGGTGCTGTTCTCGCCATATGTCGACCAGGGAGTAGCGGGTGATGATCTCCCTCAAGGCCGACACAGATGGTGGGTAGTGCTCTGTCCCAACACAGTCCAGAGCTTTGAGGGTGCAGTTAAAATCACCCCTGATAATCAAACACTCATCCACATCGACGGACTCCAGATAGGTTGACAAACTAGCAAAGAACCTCACCCTCTCCGGTCCTGCAGAGGGTGCATACACGTTCAGCAGACTAAATGTGCAGCCTAGCTCTCGGACCCGGAGATGCAGCAGACGGCCTGGGATAACAGCCTTCACACTCAGCACTTCAGGCTGAAAGGACTCAGAGAACAGGGTCACCACTCCACATGATGCCGAAGTGAAGTGGCTAAAGAAAACCCTGCCTCTCCACTCCAGATGCCAGTTGGCTTCAGCCTCCGGAGTGGTATGGGTCTCTTGCAGGAAGCTCCCAGAGTAATCCCCTTGCTGTAGATTGGTATGAAGTGTGCTGATGCTCAGAGCCATTACTGTGTGTCAGGAAGTGCTTTCGTCCCATCTCCTAGCGAGGACTGATGGGACAGACACAAATTTAAGAACTTGCGGGCGCGAATGTTCGGCAGACCCAAAGTTCTTGGCCCGATTGCTGGCACTAAGATATTCTCTGAGAGAGTGGATGATTAACGGCAAGTCATGCCACCTCTCAAGGGCCAGGCGCACCTTCTTTTTATTTTGTCCACGAAGGGTGCTCTCAAGGAAAGCTGTTATTTCCTTGGCAGGGATGACAGGGCTAGGTGTAGGCATTGAGGCTGTGGAAGCCTCACTGCCATCCCTGGGCTCCTCCTCGCTTAGTACTTTATAAACTCCCTTCTCCTCTAATGGGGTAAGCCTTCTCAGCTTGATCTTAACCCAGTTCTAGATGTCATTGAAATGGGGTCTAATACGCCCTTCGTGACTGAACCCTGAGAAGAATCTTGTACCCCCTTGCTAGTACTAGGGGCACACTCAGGGGTAGCTGGCTGAATGGCGGCAGACGGCTTGGTGACATGGGGAGCTTTGGAGGCCTTATATGCCTCCTCAGCCTTCTTCACCTCTGCATGCGCAGCTTGGATGACGCTTAGGTTGGGGTCAGTGGATGAAGTTGGAGGAAGGATCTCCGAGGTTGGAGCAGTCCCTTGCATGGTATTAATAGGAGAGACTGCTTGGTCACCCTCCTCCATAACCACTTCCCCTATTGCGTCACCCTTCCCTGGATTTTCCTCTGCAGGGTCCTGAATGGGTGTTATGCTCAGGTCAATCACCTCCAGGAGTGGCATATCCTGGGGAGTTGGTATAACCCCAGTGTTGCCACTGGAAAGTAACCCTGGAGGGAGAGGCTGACTGTGGTCCCCAAAGCTCAGCACCTTAGGGACACTAACTGCCCATTCTGCAGGGGCTTTATTGGGCTTCCCTTCATATATCAGGGGCAAGACAAGCTGCATAGCTATAGTCTCCTCAAGGAGACCCTTATTCCCCTGCACATTCCCCAGACCCTTGGCCACATTATCCCCCGCCAGGTCTGGGGGGAGAGGTGTGTGGTCTGTCACTGTCTGGCTGAGATCAATAGCCAGGTCAGACAATGTCACCACTTGAGGAGGCGATGGATGGCTCCTCTTTTTAACTTTGGAGGGATGGGTGATAAGCTCCTCCCATTCCTCCATTGTCCCCCTATAGGTTTTATATTTCCTCTTCCTTGGGGCATCATCCTTAGAAGAGTAGGTGCCGACGCTTCCTGTGCCCTCTTTAGAGGGCTGAGATCTTTCCTCCTTCCCCCCATCCCCTACACTTGTAGGAGTGTTTATACTTGGGGCGGGGGGGATGGCACAGAAGCAGCGGCAACACAGGGGGTAGTGGTGACATTCATCTCCTTCTTCCCTTTTGCTGCAGCCTCAGAGGTAGCTGCAGCTACTGATGATTTTGGTGGGGAGGAAGGAGGCATGGAGGCTGCAGTGGTGGGCTTTGGAACAGCCTCCTTATTGCTATCTGAAGGGGGGGCTTTCCCTTTTGAGGACCCTGCCACGGTGGTCTTAGCAGGGCTGGGTGCTGTATGTGAGGTGCCTGGTACTGATACTGGAGCCGGGGCTGGTGTTTTAGAACGCTGCCCCTTGGGGCAGCTCTGGCGTGTATGCCCCAGCTCCTTGCATGCAAAGCACCTCACTTCCTCCATGCTGTAAAATATGCAGTATAGCACCCCCTCAAAACCCCAAAGGACCCCTCAATATTCTCTGCACCCCGAGGCAGGAGGACTTGTGCCTGCCTCTTAAAAGAGAGCACATGCTTAAAGGGATAGTAATGTTTCATAATAAAAGCAGCTCTAATTAATCATCATAGTATTTGGACTTTGCAGTGTGTTATTTCAATTCTGTCAGAGTTGTAGTTCCAGAGTAATTCAATGACAAAGTATCCCCCTCCCGCCCCTTTTACTGATGTCACACTGTTCAGCCAGATCAGAAGGGAGGTGCCCAGGTAGACTGCAGAGAGGGACAATCTTCAATTAAGATAAGGGAAAAACCTGAAAAACTTGTCAAGGGGGGCAGGGCTTTCATTGTTCTCATAGGAAGAAGATTGTCCCCTGCTGTTATCTGTCTGGTCTATGGACTGGATTCCACATCTGAGAAGAGATGGCTTACACTAGGTAAAAGGGGCAGGGAGGGGGAACTTTGCTAGTGAATATCTCTCAAACCATAAAGGTTTGAGAGATAAGACTTATATCATTCATGTTTTTTTAATGCCGACAAAATAAAATAAAGTTAAAACGAAGTATTACTATCCCTTTAAACTAAACTAATTCAAAAAGAAAGCAAAAGAAACTCCCATCAAAGAAGCCTTTTCAGAGAGCTTTCTAACATACAACCTCTCACCTACACCCTCAGTCCAGAATATTATAAAGAAAAGAACAACAAGATGATTGCCTTATAGGCAAGCCAGCCAATCAGCAAATGGAATATTATTTTTAATAAACATTAACCCACTGAGTGCCAGAGGAGCAAGCAGCGTGCCATCAATCAACATGCCGCGCACCCCAAAAGGTCAGAAAAAGAAATCAGAAAAACTGAACTGCAACCTAAAAGTAACTCTGATGAGAAGTGATAAATGAAATGAATCCTGATGGGGGGACACCGAGCAGAGCACACCATTTAAGGCCCACTGGGAGGTAAAGGATGACATTCTCCAAGTGGCAAGGGCTTGGGCGTACCCTGCTCGGATACTGGAGCGCACAAATGCCCGGAATAAAGCTTCAGGCGTCATTGGAACCTCCCCTGACAGTACCTGCTTCCTGGACACATAGATGGCCATCTTAGCCTGTGCCAGCAGCAGGTTTATGAGGAGGTCCTCAGCCCTACTGGTCCGAGACACAGTGCACCCAAAGATGAAGAGGTGAGGGGAGAAGTGCAGCCAGAACCGCAGGAGGAGGCCCCTCAGGAATGACAAGAGGTGCTGCAGTCGGGTGCAGATTAAATAAATATGGTAAACTGACTCACCCCTGCCACAGAATGGACAGGTGAGTGTCCATGAAACTGGCCAGGTACTCCCCCGTGCTCAGTGCACCTTGGAGCACTCTCCAACTCAAATCCCTGATGGGTATGGGCACCAAGGTGGAATAGAGTGTCAACCACCGGGGTCTCTCGCCCACGTCAAACACTCACCGCCAGATCATATCTGGGCATCCAATGAGGGTGAGGAAGTGCACTGTGTGGAGCACAAGGGAATACAGCCTCTTCCTCGACATGCCACGGAAACATGCCGAGGGTATCACCCCCAACCGGCTTTAGTTGGTGGCTGGAGAAGCCAAGGGGGACTGACGAGGCTTTGGTTGTATGCTCCCAGCCGGAGGCGAGGGTTCCACAGGTAGATGTGGCTCTCCGGCATGTAAGGCCCCGTCAATGAAGGTGCGCGAGTTGGGGTGGATGGCGAGCTTGATCTCCTGGAGCAAACGGCTCGGAACTCTGGGACTCTGGAGACCCATACAGTGCATAAGCACATTGGGCTCCACCCAGTCCGACCGTTCATAGTGCAGGAGATCCCCGACTCGGGTCACCCGTGCTTGACGAAGTGGCAACATATGCTAGGGGCTTCCAACATCCGAGCCCCCACAGCTGGATTATATAGCAGGCACTCAGTCAGAATGTCTTCCCCCTGTGCTGTGCACTGCCTTGACACGGAGACCATGCTCCAAGCCTTGAGGGTTTCCCGGTAGTATGCCGGCAGAACTGAGAGGTCGCTCCCAAACCCCTCAGGCTTGATGAGAAACAGTTGCCGGTCATACCCCAAATTGTGCAACTGGCGACAGAAACTGGAGACCAGCGCGCACCACTGCGGTGAAGGATCTGTGTACAGGTATCTCTGCAGGTACTGGAGGAGGAAGGTGTGCACCTGAGTGCATATACACACCACTCCTTGACCGCCCTCTCCCAGTGGGAGGCACGCAACACCTGCAGAGACCCAATACTTCCCCATCCAGAGAGTCCAGCAGCATTCTCTGGATTTTGCTAATGAACTCAGGGGTCGGGCTAAGGCAGATCAGCCGGTGCCATAGCTGAGAGGCCATCAGCTGGTTGATCACCAAAGCCCTCCCCCTTAGGGAAAGCAGTTTCGCAAGACCCCTCCACAGTCCCATCCGAGACAGGATATTAGAAAAAGAAAAGAAAGGTGCTTGCCAACCAATTAACAAATGGAATTTTTTTTTTCTTAAACATTAACCCCCTGAGTGCCAGAGGAGCAAGCAGCGCGTCATCATTCAACATGTCATCATTCAACGTGTCGCGCACCCCCACCACCCAAAAGGTCAGAAAAGAAAGAAGAAAAACTGAACTGCAACATAAAAGTAATGTTTATTTTAAAAAAATAAATAAATAAATTAACCCCCTGAGTGTCAGAGGAGCAAGCAGCGTGCCATTAATTAACATGCCGTGCACCCCCAGCACCCAAAGGGACCTAAAAGAAAACCTAAAAAACTAACTAACCTAAAAATAACTTAAAGATGAAGTATGAGCTGAAATGAATCCTGATGGGGAGACACCGAGCAGAGGACACCATTTAAAGCCCACTGGGAGGTAAAAGATGACATACCCCCAGTGGCAAGGGCTTGGGTGAACTCTGCTCGGATACGGGAGCGCACAAATGCCTGGAATAAAGCTTCAGGCGTCATTGGAACTTCCCCTGACAGTACCTGCTTCCTGGACACATAGATGGCCATCTTTGCCTGCGCCAGGAGCAGGTTTATGAGGAGATCCTCAGCCCTACTTGTCCGAGACACCGTGCACCCAAAAATGAAGAGATGTGGAGAGAAATGCAGCCAGAACCGCAGGAGGAGGCCGCTCAGGAATTACAAGAGGGGCTGCAGTCGGCTGCAGGTGAAATAGATGTGAAAAACTGACTCGCCCCTGCCACAGAATGGACAGGGGGCAGGGGAGTCTGTGAAACGGGCCAGGTACTCCCCCGTGCTCAGTGCACCATGGAGCACTCTCCAACTCAAATCCCCAATGGGTCTGGGCACTAAGGTGGAATAGAGTGCCCTCCAACAGGGTCTCTCGCCCACGTCAAGCACTCGCTTCCAGATGGTGTCTGGGCGACCGACGAGGGCGAGGAAGTGCACTGTGTGGAGCATGAGGGAATACAGCCTCTTCCTCGACATGCCACGGAAACATGCAGAGGGTATCACCCCCAACCGGCTTTAGTTGTGGGCTGGAGAAGCCAAGGGAGACTGACGAGGCTTTGGTCGTATGCTCACAGCCGGAGGCGAGGGTTCCACAGGTAGATGTGGCTCTCCGGCTTGTAAGGCCTCGTCAATGAAGGTGCGCGAGTCGGGGTGGATGGCAAGCTTGATCTCCTGGAGCAAATGGTACGGAACTCTGGGACTTTGGAAACCCATACGGTGCATAAGCACATCGGGCTCCACCCAGTCCGCCTGCTCATAGTCCAGGAGATCCCCGACTCGGGTCATCCGTGCTTGGCGAAGGCGACGACATATGCTAGGGGCTTCCAACATCCGAGCCCCCACAGCTGGATTATATAGCAGGGGCTCCGCTAGAATGTCTGCCCCCTGCGCTGTGCCCTGCCTTGACACGGAGACCATGCTCCAAGCCTTGAGGGTTTCCCGGTAGTATGCCATCAGCACTGAGAGATCGCACCCAAACCCCTCAGGCTTGATTAATAGTTGCCGGTCATACCCCATATTGTGCAACTGGCGATAGAAGCTGGAGGCCAGTGCGCACCACTGCGGTGAAGGGTCTGCGTACAGGTATCTCTGCAGGTACTGGATGCGGAAGGTGTGCACCTGAGTGCGTATACACACGACACCCTGACCGCCCTCTCCCAGTGGGAGGCACGCCACACCCGCAGAGACCCAATGCTTCCCCATCCAGAGAGAGTCCAGGAACATTCTCTGGATTTTGCTGATGAACTCAAGGGTTGGGCTAAGGCAGATCAGTTCAGATTTGAACCAGTTGATCTGAGCAGAAGAGGCAGCTGTATAAACCTCTTGGCATTCTTTAGCCCGCTCCAGATCAACTAGGTCTTCGGCCACGAGGAGTATATCATCGGCATATGCTGAAAGGACCACCCTCATGTCTGGCTCCTTCAGTACCAGCCCTGTGAGCCTCTTCCTTAACAGACATAGGAAGGACTCGATGGCTAGTGCATATAGGTGTCCAGACAAGGGGCATCCCTGCCATACTCCTCGTCCAAATACCAGGGGTGCCGTTAAGGACCAGTTGATCTTAATTAAACACACTGCAGAGGCATACAGCGTCTTAAGGTAGCCGACAAAGTGTGGGCCAAAGCCGTATGCTTGCAGAGTAGTTATGAGATATCTGTGAGCCACTCTGTCAAACACCTTCTCCTGGTCTAATGAGAGAAGGGAGAGTGACAGACCAGTCCTGCGGGCGTAACAGAGCAGATCCCGGACCAGAAAGATATTATCAAAAATGGTCCGGCCCTGGATTGTATAGGACTGGTCTAAGTGGACCACCTCTGCCAGCATGGACCTGAGCCTTAAGGTGACAGCTTTGGCTATGATCTTATAATCAACGCTGAGCAGCGAGACTGGTCGCCAGTTTTCGATAAGGTGGAGATCCCCCTTCTTGGGCAGTAAGGCCATTGCTGCCCTTTGACACGAAAGGGGCATCTCACCAGTCTCGAGTGCCTCTGTTAGGACCAGTTGGAAATCGGGTCCTAGAGTCTCCCAAAAGAATTGGAAGAACTCTACGGTCAGTCTGTCCAACCCTGGAGATTTGCCATGGGGCATTAGACTGAGGGTTTCAGAGAGTTCAGCTAGAGAGATGGGCTGATCCAGCCTCTCTCTTCCACCCTCGCTGACCGTTGGAAGCCCATCCCATAGCACCTTGCAGGCATCTGGAGAGATGGGATCCGGAGAGTACAGGTCTGCATATTATCTCCGGGCCCTGTCCCGGATGCTCTCCGGATCCAAAAGAGGGGCACCGTCCTCCGCAACTAGACAGGTGATATGTCTACAGTTACCCCCCCTCTTCTCCAGTCCGTAGAAGAGGTGCGAGCCGCGATCCATCTCCCAAAGGAATCTCAAGTGGCTTCGCACGAAGGCTCCCTTAGCCTGGTGCCGTTCCAGGTGACAGAGAACCTCCTTCCTCTCTACGTATTTGCGCTGCAAGGCTTGATCCCTAGATTCAGCAGCCAGCCTTTGCTCGAGGCCAAGCACCTCCCCCCGGAGTGCCTCAATCTCAGCATTGCGCTGACTGCTCACACCCCTAGTATACTCCTGACATGAGTCTCAAGTGCACCTTGCCCACGTCTCACCACTGACTCAGTGTGGCAAAGTCACCCTTGAAACCCCTCCAGTCCGTCCACCTCTCCCGGACCAATGCCGCAAACCCTTCGTCCTCCAACAAGGTATTGAAGTGACAATAGGTGGCTTTTGTCGCAGATGACGTGGGCGACAGCTTCACGGACGCACAGTTGTGGTCCGTGAATGGGGCCAACCTAATGGCACTGGACTGGGCCTGCGACATGTAGTGGCAAGATATATAAAGCCTATCGATCCAGGAGTGGGACACCTTACCATCTCTCACCCTGACATAGGTGAAGGTGTCTGATGCCCCTGGGTGCTGTTCTCGCCAGATGTTGACCAGGGAGTAGCGGGTGATGGCCTCCCTCAAGGCCGACGCGGATGGTGGATAGTGCTCTGTCCCAACACGGTCCAGAGCTTCGAGGGTGCAGTTGAAATCACCCCTGATAATCAAACACTCATCCACATCGACCGACTCCAGATAGGCCAACAAACTAACAAAGAACCTCACCCTCTCCGGGTGCATACACGTTCAGCAGACTAAATGTGCAGCCTAGCTCTCAGACCCGGAGATGCAGCAGACGGCCTGGGATAACAGCCTTCACACTCAGCACTTTATGCTGAAAGGATTCTGAGAACAGGGTCACCACTCCACATGACGCTGAAGTGAAGTGGCTAAAGAAATCCCTGCCTCGCCACTCCAGATGCCAGTTGGCTTCAGCCTCCGGAGTGGTATGGGTCTCTTGCAGGAAGCTCACAGAGTAACCCCCTTGCTGTAAATTGGTATGAAGAGTGCTGATGATCAGAGCCATTACTGTGTGTCAGGAAGTGCTTTCTTCCCATCTCCTAGCGAGGACTGATGGGACAGACACAAATTTAAGAACTTGCGGGCGCGGATATGTTCGGCAGACTCGAAGTTCTTGGCCCGATTACTGGCCCTAAGATATTCTCTGAGAGAGTGGATGATTAACGGCAAGTCATTCCACCTCTCAAGGGCCAGACACACCTTTTTATTTTGTCCACAGTGCTCTCAAGGAAAGCTGTTATTTCCTTGGCAGGGATGACAGGGCTAGGTGTGGGCATTGAGGCTGTGAAAGCCTCACTGCCATCCCTGGGCTCCTCCTCGCTTAGTACTTTATAAACTCCCTTCTCCTCTAATGGGGTAAGCCTTCTCAGCTTGATCTTAACACTCCCAGTTCTAGATGTTATTGAAATGGGGTCTAATACACCCTTCGCGACTGAACCCTGAGAAGAATCTTGTGCCCCCTTGCTAGTACTAGGGGCACACTCAGGGGTAGCTGGCTGAATGGCGGCAGATGGCTTGATGACTTGGGGAGCTTTGGAGGCCTTCTATGCCTCCTCAGCCTTCTCCACCGCCGACTGCGCAGCTTGGATGACGCCCAGGGTTGGGTCAGTGGATGAAGTTGGAGGAGGGATCTCCGAGGTTGTAGCAGTCTCCTCCACGGTATTAATAGGAGGGACTGCTTGTTCACCCTCATCCATTACTACTGCCCCTATTGCATCACCCTCCCCTGGATTTTCCTCTACAGGGTCCTGAATGGGCATTATGCTCAAATCTATCACCTCCAGGAGTGGCATGTCCTAGGGAGTTGGTATTACCCTGGAGGGAGAGGCTGACTGTGGTCCCCAAAGCTCTGCACCTTAGGGACACTAACTGCCCATTCTGCAGGGGCTTTATTGGGCCTCCCTTCATACATCAGGGGCAAGACAAGCTGCATAGCTATTGGCTGGCTGTCTGCCCCTGTCTCCTGAGGGAGACCCTTATTCCCCTGCACATTCCCCAGACCCTTGGCCACATTATCCCCCGCCAGGTCTGGGGGGAGAGGTGTGTGGTCTGTCCCTGGCTGGCTGTGATCAATAGCCAGGTCAGACAATGTCTCCACTTGAGGAGGTGATGGATGGCTCCTCTTTTTTACTTTGGAGGGATAGGAGATAAGCTCCTCCCATTCCTCCAGTGTCCCCCTATTGGTTTTATATTTCCTCTTCCTTGGGGCATCATCCTTAGAAGAGGAGGTGCTGCTGCTACCCGTGCCCTCTTTAGTGGGCTGAGATCTTTCCTCCCTCCCCTCATCCCCTACACTTGCTGAAGTGTTTATACTTGGGGCGGGGGGGATGGCACTGGGGCAACGGCAACACAGGGGGTAGTGGTGACACTCTTCTCCTTCCTCCCTTTTGCTGCAGCCTCAGAGGTAGCTGCAGCTAATGATTTTGGTGGGGAGGAAGGAGGCATGGAGGCGGCAGTGGAGGACTTTGGAACAGCCTCCTTATTGCTCTCTGAAGGGGGGGCTTTCCCTTTTGAGGGCCCTGCCACGGTGGTCTTAGCAGGGCTGGGTGCTGTACGTGAGGTGCCTGCTACTGGTACTGGAGCCGGGACTGGTGTTTTAGAATGCTGCCCCGTATGCCCCAGCTCCTTACATGCAAAGCACCTCACTTCTTCTGTGCTGTAAAATATACGGTACAGCATCCCCTCAAAATGAACCCCAAAGGACCCCTCAATACTTTCTGCACCCCGAGGCAGGAGTACTTGTACCTGCCTCTTGAGAGCACATGCCTAAGTGCTCTCTTTGCAGCCCAGGGGAATCTTAGTGATGTTTGATTTTAACTCCCCTAGGGCTTGCAAGTGGGGGCGCAGCAAAGGGTCCGGTAGGAAGGGGGACACATTTGATAGTACAAGACGTGTGCCCATCCCTTCCAGGGATTCTACAGGGATATAAGTCCCCCACAACTGTGAGCCCCCTCTGCACTAAAGAATGTGCAGCAGCCAGCCTACGTAGAAAGATAACAGCTTTACCGTACATTTTGCTGGCCGCTAGAACTGCAAAGGGGCTCACAACATAGCTGCAGCCTTGACATATGCCCCTATGCTGTGAACCCCAGACATTATACATCTTACTCCATGCCTCCTAGTGAGCTGCTCTCCCCCAGAGTTGGTGTGAGTGGGGCTGGCACTAACCACCTGTGTAAAAGATCTAGCAGTAGGAGCAGCCTGAGTGGAGGCAGAGGGAGCCTGAGGTCTGGGGATTGTTGTCTGGGACACAGCAAGACTGCAGCTAGTACTTCCAGGAGGTGAGAGAGAGGGAGAGATGCAGTGCTGTGCTCCTGGCACTGGGAGGGTTAACAGAAAAAAGGTGTTTAAATCTGTCCCTCCCAGCTGCTTTAATTTCTCCCTCAGAGACAATTAAATGAAAAGAAACTTAAACATAAAATAAATTTTCCCCACCACCCACCAAACCAAAAAGTGTTCAAAAGAAAACAAAACAAATGAAATCAATTAATCAATTAAACCACCAGGAGTGGGGGAAGGGTCAGGGGAGTGCTGCTGGGTTTGGAAGCCCACAGGAAGTGAGCCCTTTCTGGGGAAGAAACTCAAGCTTCTTGGGGCTTTAACTTAAATAAAACAAATCAAAAGAATTAAACTAAAACAACTTTTCTTATTAAACAAAAAGAGGGAGAGCTTTAGTGCTATGCACTGGCACTGAGAGGGTTAACAGTAAAGAAAGATGTTTGAATTCTTTCCCTCCCAGCTGCTTGCTTCTCTCCCTCAAAACAAAATTAAAATAAACTTAAACTAACAGAAAATAAACTTTCCCGCCACCCTCCAAACAAAAGTTTTCCAAAATAAATAAAATAATCAAATTAAATCAAATCAGAAAAAAGACCCAGCAGCGGGGGATGGGTCAGGGGTGTGAGCGGGAGAAAGTGAGCCTTGTTGGGCAAGAAGCTGCTGCCTCCTGGGGCTCAACTTAAAAGTGAAAAAAATCAACTAAAAATTTTCCCAAATTTCCCCAAAAAAGAAATAAAACCTAAACTTAACTTTTTTTTTTTCAACTAAACTAACTAAAAAGAAATGCAAAAGAAAAGAAAAACTCCCCTCAAAGAGGCCTTTTTCAGAGAGCTTTCTAACACACATCCTCTCTCCTACAGCCTCAGTCCAGAGCTCATATCAGGTTCCCAGTCGGTTGTCTAATATATTTATATTTATTTGTGCTCTGGGCTTCCATGGACTGACTTACGAGTGGTAAACAATAATCTTTGGAGAGTCCCAAGGTGTAACAACACCCCTAGGGCTGAAATGAATGGGATAGTCTGGTAAGAGGCCAAAAAGGAGGCAAAAGGAAGCTTGCAAAATGTTTATTAAACAATTAAGGATATCATTTGGATAAGGTGGACAGGATCAAGTTGATTTCTTTGACCGGTTCATAGATATACTTGGTGAAGCAGTTAGAAAGCCATCTTCCAATCTCTGAACGATATGGGCTGGGACCTGGTTTTTGGAAGCGGACGATGCTGCTCCAATCCTAAATGAGTGGCCGGAGTAGTGATTACCATCTAAACCGAGATGATTTAAGAGATTACTAAGAAGTTTGGTGAACTCTGCGGAGGAAGAGGCCCTTCTGGTGTAGGTAATAGAGGACTATTGGCTGGTGCATGCCTGGCGAGATAGGAAAGCTTGGAGAGTGTAGTAAATTGACGCCAGTTATCGTGAGTAGGATAGAATGAAATACAGGAGCCCTTGTGAGAGTGGTCTGTCTTAGAGTGAGTAAGAAGGAGTGAACAGTGGTCTAAGTGAAAGGTCAGATGTGATTTGTAGAAGAAAAATGGGCGTGAACGTGCCGTGAATTCCCTCAACCTTAGGAAGCCAAAAAAAGCCAAGCATATGGCTGATTGAATGATTAAGGCCAAGTGGGATCCAAAAGGTTGTAAATTAAGGAGTTCATACAGTTGCCTAAAAATGGAACCTGTGATAGGCAATATAGGACATGCTTGAGAAGTGTGGAGTTTGAATAATCCTATGAGAAACATTTTCATTTGAAAATTGGTGAAGAGGGAGGGATGGTGAGGAAAACGGAATGCCATGTGGTGCTGAATGCCGGTTAAATACAGTTTAATGGTGACTGGTGATAATTGCAGTGAAGCAGTATGCTGCGAAAGCCAGAATAGAAGAAGTGGAAAAGGGGTGAGTAGGAAAAATTCCTTCTTGATTCCAAATGGCAATCAGATTTCTCCTTGGATCAACAAGCCCCAACTAAATATTAATTCCAATACTAACGTGCATAGCCCTCTATGTTATGCTCTTTTAAATAAGTATCCAGGCCCCTTTTAAAGGCATCTAATGTATTCAATAGCGCCACCTCCTCAGGCAGTGAATTCCATACCTTTATTGTCCTTACTGTAAAGAAACCCTTCCGCTGTTGTAGATTAAATCTCCTTTCCTCAAGTCTAAGCGGGTGGCCCCTTGTCCTGTGTACTGTTCTGTTAATGATCAGGTCTTTGGAGAGCCTTTTGTATGGGCCCTGAACATATTTATATAGTGTTATCATATCCCCTCTAAGACACCATTTTTCTAGTGTGTACAAGTTTAACTTTTCTAGCCTTTCTTCATAACTAAAACTTTCCATTCCCCTTACTAGTTTTGTAGCCCTCCTCTGCACTCTCTAGTTCTATAATGTCCTTTTTCAGAAAGGGCGCCCAGAATTGAACAGCATATTCTAGGTGGGGTCTTACCATGGACCTGTAAAGAGGCATAATTATATCTTCCTCCCTTGAGTCAATACCCTTTTTAATGCATGCCAATATCTTATTGGCCTTTGCAGCTGCCAGCTGGCACTGCACGCTACTGCTAAGTCTATTGTCTACCATTACTCCTAAATCCTTTTCATTAGTAGATTTCCCCAGAGAAACACCACTTAAACTATATGTTGCATTTTTATTATTCTACCCAAAATGCATAACTTTACACTTGTCTATATTGAATCTCATTTGCCATTTGCCTGCCCAGTTACTCAATTTGTCTAAATCCTCTTGTAATGAAGACTCATCCAGTTCAGACTTTATTATCTTACTTAATTTTGTGTCATCGGCAAACACTGATACATGGCTCCCTATGCCCTCTGGGAGGTCATTAATAAACAAATAAAAAAGAGGACCCAGTACAGATCCCTGAGGTACTCCACTTATCACATTTATCCAGTTGGAGAACTTGCCAATTTCTACCACTCTTTGCATTCTATCTTTCAGCCAATTTCCAATCCACACACAAACATTTTCCCCTAAGCCTATTTCATTCAATTTGTACAGTAACCTCTTGTGTGGAACCGTATCAAATGCCTTGGCAAAGTCTAAATCACATCATCTGCCACTCCTGCATCTATATTATTACTCACTTTCATAAAATGCGATCAAGTTAGTTTGACAAGACCTGTCTTTCACAAAGCCATGTTGGCTGTTGCTAATAATATTCCTGTTCCAGCAGAATTCTTGAATATATTCCCTTAGCAACCCTTCAAACAGCTTCCCTACCACAGATGTCAAGCTTACAGGTCTGTAATTTCCTGGCTGTGACTTTGATCCCTTTTTAAATATGAGCACCACATCTGCTTTACGCCAATCCATGGGCACCATACGTGAAATAAAAGAATCCCTGAAAATCAAATATAACGGTCTGGCCAGGGCCTGTCTTAGCTCTTTAAGTACCCGTGGGTGCATAGCATCTGGCCCAGGGGCTTTGTCAACCTTAACATCATTCAATTGTTTTAACACTTTTTCTTGTGTTAGCCAGTCCCATGCTTGCTGTGACTGTTCTGTGTAGTTTGTAGATTCTTGTCCATTGGGTCTTCCTTGGTAAAAACAGAAGAAAAGAAATGATTTAAAATATCTGCCTTCTCTCTGTCCCCCTTGATCATCTCACCCATTTCAGATAACAAGGACCCAACATTATCATACTTAAATTTTTTGCCTTTAATGTATTTAAAGATGTTTTTTGGGTTGTTCTTGCTCTCCTTAGCAATATTTTTTTCATTCTCAAGTCTAGCTAATTTAATAGCCTTTTTACAGGTTTTGTTGGCATTTTTGTATTCTGCAAATGCCTCTGCTGTTCCCTCAGCTTTATAATGTTTAAATGCGGCTTTCTTGTTATTTATTTCATGAATTACTTTACTGGTTAGCCACATTGGTTTTAATTTGCTTCTTTTGTATTTGTTTCTAACAGGGATAAATTTGTGTGTTTTTTTGCAATGTACTAACCCGCCCCCAGATCCACCCACCTGGTTATAAACTACATCGCCATCCCTTTCTATACTATTTAGCCCAGTATTTATTGGCCCCTCCCCCCTCCCTAGTTTAAAATCTCAAACCATCTAATCATCCTCTCCCCAAGCACTTGAGACCCTCTTGCATTCAGGTGCAATCCATCCCTACTATAGAGATTGTACCCCAAAGCAAAATCAAGACTTCAGCCATGTATTGACCTCCCTAATCTCCCGCAGTCTCTCTGGCATGGCGCAGGTAGTATCTCTGAGGTCCAGTTCCTAATCTTACTCCCTAAATCCCTAAAATTACCTTTTAGGACTCTCCACCTTCCTCTTACTTTTGTCATTGTTACCAATATGCACCAAGACAGCTGGATCCTCTCCAGCCCCTCCCAATAATCTGTCCACCCTGTCTGCAACATTCTGCACCTGGGACACGGCAAACCATTCATTTGCTGCGATCGGAGCCACAGATTACCCTATCTGTTCTGCTAATAATGGAGTCCCCTACCACCACGACCTGCCTAGGCTTCACTTTCCTCTGGATCCCCTCTGTGCTAGAGGAGCTGTTATCCCGGCTGTTAGGGAGAACAGTCTTCTACAGCAATTCCACATCTGGGTTTGCCTCCCCAACATCTTCACTTAAATTAACAAATTTGTTGGGATGGAAAAAGTCAGGACTGGCTGCCCTCTTCCCTCCCCCACTGCAACCACTTCTAACTGTCACCCAACTGTGTGCCTTGGTCCCTTCTAGCTGATCTCCTCCCTCTTTGCTAGGTGACCCAGCTAGACTCTGCTCAGTTAGCAAAAGACTCCTCTCAAGGTTGTCAATATCTCTCATTGTTGCAATATAGGAGGCAAATATAGTTTTTGATACCTTTTATTGGCTAACTAAGCAGATTTAAATGCAAGCTTTCAAGACCTTAGGTCTCTTCCTCAGGCATGTTATACAGATAAATATGAAAACATCTCTCTTAAATACAAGTACACATCACATTGTTTAGCATGGAAATCAGATAACAGAATGCAGTCCAGATCCAGATATCTTTGATCAGTCAATGGTAAATTGCACTCTTCCTCTGAGGCTTTAGAGGTATTTACGATGCTCTTGGGTCTGTGGAAAGGTCAGTCAACTAAATTGTATTTTGCAGGGTCAGGCCTGGTTCATACTTGGATGGGAGACCGCCTGGGACTACCAGGTGCTGTAGGCTTTTGCTTAGAAATTATATTTTGATATAAATTCCTTATCCCTGTTCAACCCACTACAAATTGCATTAAATTTTAACATTAATTTCACCTCCCATACCTTTCTGTCCCTCTGAGTGCGAAACAGTCCCATCAATACAGTTAATTTAATATCCTTGACACTGTGCCCATTTTGGCAAAAATGTTCTCCCACTGGTGTCTCTGTCTTTTTGTTATTAACACTGGATCTGTGGGAATTAAATCTCCTATGTAGTGCTTGTCCAGTTTCTCCCACATACAGAGCTGTTGGGCATTTTGCACACATGATAAGGTATATTACATTGGATGATTTACAGGTGAAGGTACCATTGATCTTATGGTGTAACTGGGTGTTTGGAATTGGTATGTTGTCCGTGGTGTAAATGTGTGCACAAGTTTCACATCTCTTTTGTAGGCAGGGAGATGTGCCATTTTTTGTATTTTTACTCAGGGCACTCCTCACCATCAGTTGTTTCAAATTTGGAGGCTGTCTGAATGAGAGTAAGGGAGGCTGTGGGAATATGTTCTTGAGTCTTTCATCTGTATGTAATTTCTTTTGAAGTTCTCTTGAAATTTTGCGTAGCACTTCAACCTGGGGGTGGTAAGTGACCACCAGTGGCACCCGGTTTCCCTTATGTTGTTCTTTGTAGTGTAACAGATTTTTTCTTGGTATTTGGGTAGCCTTCTGTATCTGACTGTCAATAATAGTTGCGCTGTAACCGTGTTTTATGAAGTCTCCTCTGAGTTCCTGGAGGTGCTTGTCACGGTCCATCCTGTCAGAACAGATGCGGTGGTATCTGATGGCCTGGCTGTATATGATGGAGTTCTTTGTGTGTTTTGGATGGAAGCTATTGCTTTTCAGGTATGTTGGTCTGTCTGTTGGTTTGCGGTATAGGGATGTGTGGATGGAGTTTTTCTGAATACTGATAGTTGTGTCAAGGATGGCATAGCAGCATGCCAGGGATATCTGGAACAAAATAACACACCCATGGAACCAGTAACAAAACTCATACAGTTTATTCTCACCCACAATTACTTCAAGTTTGGACAGGACCTCTACCTTCAGAAAATGGGGACTGCAATTGGTACCCGAATGGCACCACAATATGCCAATCTGTTTATGGCAAAATTGGAAGAGGACTTCCTGTCCACCTGCCAGATTAAACCCCTGGTCTACCTCCGCTACATAGATGATATTCTTATCATCTGGACCGCCAGTGAGGAGGAACTTCTCAAATTCCATGAGAATTACAATACATTCCACCCCAATATCAACCTAACACTCAGTCACTCACGCACAAGCATTAACTTCCTTGACACAACTATCAGTATTCAGAAAAACTCCATCCACACATCCCTATACCGCAAACCAACTGACAGACCAACATCCCTGAAAAGCAATAGCTTCCATCCAAAACACACAAAGAACTCCATCATATACAGCCAGGCCATCAGATACCACCGCATCTGTTCTGACAGGATGGACCGTGACAAGCACCTCCAGGAACTCAGAGGAGACTTCATAAAACACGGTTACAGCGCAACTATTATTGACAGTCAGATACAGAAGGCTACCCAAATACCAAGAAAAAATCTGTTACACTACAAAGAACAACATAAGGGAAACCGGGTGCCACTGGTGGTCACTTACCACCCCCAGGTTGAAGTGCTACGCAAAATTTCAAGAGAACTTCAAAAGAAATTACATACAGATGAAAGACTCAAGAACATATTCCCACAGCCTCCCTTACTCTCATTCAGACAGCCTCCAAATTTGAAACAACTGATGGTGAGGAGTGCCCTGAGTAAAAATACAAAAAATGGCACATCTCCCTGCCTACAAAAGAGATGTGAAACTTGTGCACACATTTACACCACGGACAACATACCAATTCCAAACACCCAGTTACACCATAAGATCAATGGTACCTTCACCTGTAAATCATCCAATGTAATATACCTTATCATGTGTGCAAAATGCCCAACAGCTCTGTATGTGGGAGAAACTGGACAAGCACTACATAGGAGATTTAATTCCCACAGATCCAGTGTTAATAACAAAAAGACAGAGACACCAGTGGGAGAACATTTTTGCCAAAATGGGCACAGTGTCAAGGATATTAAATTAACTGTATTGATGGGACTGTTTCGCACTCAGAGGGACAGAAAGGTATGGGAGGTGAAATTAATGTTAAAATTTAATGCAATTTGTAGTGGGTTGAACAGGGGTAAGGAATTTATATCAAAATATAATTTCTAAGCAAAAGCCTACAGCACCTGGTAGTCCCAGGCGGTCTCCCATCCAAGTATGAACCAGGCCTGACCCTGCAAAATACAATTTAGTTGACTGACCTTTCCACAGACCCAAGAGCATCGTAAATACCTCTAAAGCCTCAGAGGAAGAGTGCAATTTACCATTGACTGATCAAAGATATCTGGATCTGGACTGCATTCTGTTATCTGATTTCCATGCTAAACAATGTGATGTGTACTTGTATTTAAGAGAGATGTTTTCATATTTATCTGTATAACATGCCTGAGGAAGAGACCTAAGGTCTTGAAAGCTTGCATTTAAATCTGCTTAGTTAGCCAATAAAAGGTATCAAAAACTATATTTGCCTCCTGTATTTATACGGCTAACACGGTACCAACTCTCAATTGTTGCAATATGACTCTCTAGAGCTCCAATCTGAGCTTCTAGAAGGGCTACTTGCTCACACTTGCCACAGCGGTATGGACCCTGGAACTGCTGTTCCAAGCATGCATACATATGGCAAGATGTGCACTGAGTGAGATCTCCAAGCTTGTTAATCATGTATGGTGCAAATGTGAGTTCTTAAAAATGTAAAGAATTTCTTTGTTCCTGTAACTCCTGTGTTGCACTAACTGCTGTGTTTCACAAACTGTCCACTTATTCCAGAACACACTGTATTTGTGAGCTCACTCTGTGAGTTCTGTACCTAGATTTATACAGGCCTACACAGGTGATTGTTCACAAACCCCACCCTTAATTAATTACACACACTCCCAGAACAAACAACCTTTTAAACTTTAACCCTTTAACTTTAACTTCTTACTGCAGGTTAGGATGTAAACCCCAAATCAGTATATTATAACAATTTTCCAACGCTTTGATGTCCCAGCTGTCCACGTATTCCAGAGCACGCTGTATTTGTTAAGGAACAATTGTCCAGTGCTCTATTCTATTTTAATTCCCCTGAAGGATATTCAAAGTAAGGTTGTTTAATTAATCTCAAACCTCTTTGCACAATATTCAACTGGAGATATTTTTGCAGAGTCACCATATCCCACCAGGGCCGGATTTACGCCTCAGGAGCCTGTAGGCACAGAAATGTGAAGCGCCCCCCCCCCCTGGAAAAAAGTACAAAAAAAGTTTTGATGGATATATTTTTTATTCAGCCTCAAAAAAAAAAAAAAAAAAATGCACTAAGTAAATTTACAAACATAAATTAAAGGGTCATTCTAAGCTACATAACCAGCCAATTAATACAGTCTAAATCTAGTATGAACTGGCATGATAATTCAGATGTGTGAATTTCCTCTTTATCATACAAAGTCAGAGCAGAGGGACTGTGGGTACCTAATAACAGCAAGGTAAGTATCAATCAATTTGAAAACAGATTCACAAATTACTTTCGGTCAGAAAACGGGTGCACTGTAGTGGTTATGGAGCTTAGAATGTATCTTTAAAGTGCTTCCTTTAAAATACAATTTCTTCAAGTAAACATGAACAAAATATTATTTAAACATATGCACATAAATTAAAGTGCTTAAAACACAACATTAGCTGTTTTTAAAACATTTTTTCAGAACACCTAGTAGCTGAGACACCCTTCAAAATCAGGCACTTCCATGTTCTGTGGGATCCTGTATGTCCTGCATGACATCTCAGGATTTCCCAGCTGCCCCAGCGAGCGTGTTCACTCCCCCCTTTGTAGCTGTTCTTTTGTGGGCTAAGTACGCTGTAGCAAACTGTGTTTACAATGCTACTGAGGTTGAAACCTCAGTAGCATTGTAAACGGAGTGTGCTTCCTTTAAAATACAATTTCTTCAAGTAAACATCAAACAAAATATTATGTAAACATATGCACAGAAATTTAAGTGCGTAAAACAGAACTTTCACCATACATAAAAATTGTCCCATGGGTTTTAACCCTTAAAAAACAACACTGGCTTTTTTTTCCCCCCAAATCACCTAGTAGCTGAGATCTGTACCCTTCAACATCGGGCACTTACGTAGCATGCGGGTAAATATCTCCACTACTAGGTAATTTCAAAAAGAAAAAAAGGCACTAATGTTGTTTGAAGGGTTAAAACCCATGGGACGATTTTTTATTTTAGGTGAAAGTTCCGCTTTAATTTTTTTTTTTTTTTTTTTTTTTTTAACTAAGACCAGTGTATTCTGTGACATCAGTGTTCATGGCTGTCAACTAAAAAGAGGTTGACTTCAAACTTGCACATAGCATTACATTGTGAGGAGGTTAAAGTTGCTCAAGATTACAACAAAAGCTTTTTTCTTGACTTCTGCTCTGCAAAAGCATCAATAATATCTCCGCAATCCATATTTTTTAAAAGTTCTCCTTCAATAGCCAAAAGGGAGAGTGCATTTAATCGTTCTTGAGCCATTGATCCCCGCAAATAATTTTTCACTCGTCTCAAAGTAGAAAAAGACCTTTCCCCAGAACAATTTGTTGCTGGAGAGGTCAAAAAAAGTCTCAATGCAATGTGTACATTAGGATAAATGTCAATCAGGTCTTCTTCATGAAACATTCTGCATAATCTTGACAGTGAGATCGATTTGCACTCAGGCTCCACTAAACCCTTCAGATGCCCGTTCAGTTGGATGCATTCTTCTACTAAGTCATCTTCCAAGTCATCATTAAATGATTTTAAAAGATTAGCAGCACTAGTAGAAATTTCAGGCAGATCCAAAGTGTGAATCTTTTCCAGAAAATTGAAACGATCAAACAGTGCTGAGTAGGCCTCACTTCGTCGCCTTAACTCTACAAGTAGTTCATCCAGAATAACGTTGAAAGTATTTATGCGGAAATTATCTTTGCCCGTTTCATTTACATAGCCCTCTGTTGTTTCATCAAATCTACGCTTATGTTTCTTCTTCCGTCTAATGTCATGCTGATATTCATGAACTTCACACATTGCCATAGAAAGCTGTTCATAGTGGTCAAAGTTCTCTCTTAAGGTTTTTATTAATTCTACCAACGAACTGTACAATTGAACGACTGTTCCCAGATCAATGTGGACACTCTGCAACTTCATGCTGACTGCTTTAAATCTCTTCAGTATAATGGCCCATAGGTTCGCCATTATAGCAGTCTCGAGATGATTTAACAGATTTAAAATACTTTTAGCTTCATTCCTTGTTTTGTTTTTCTCAGTATCATCATCTGCGATATGTTGGAGGGATTTTAAAATGTCGACCCATCCCTCTGTAAGAGCTTGGCATGCATCTTGTCTTGCTGACCAGCGTGTTTGTGATAAACTTTTGATCACGTGTGTTCCAGGTCTCCGATAGGACATTAACACACTCCAGCGATGGGTAGAAGCTGTAAAAAAGTTATACAGCTGTTGCAAAAAAGAAAAAAATGAAGATGATTCATGACAGCACTCTGCGGCCACTGATGCCACAAGGTTCAGAGAATGAGCTGCACATGGCACATATTGGGCTAAGGGATTCTTATTCTTAACCCGAGCTTGAAGACCTGAGTATGCACCTGACATATTACTTGCGTTGTCGTAAGACTGACCACGACAATCCTTAAGGTCAAGGCCATATTTTTCTAAAGTGCTGAATACGATATCTGCAAGTTCTTGTGATTTGTGTCCTACATTTGGTATAAAACCCATAAACCGTTCGACAGGTGTGCCATCAGGCTTAATGTACCGTAAGATGTTAATTGGTCCACATGAGAAATGTCAGGCGTAGAATCGACACTTATTCCATAATATTTAGAGGTCTTTACTTCACTAACAATTTGTGTGATCAATTTGTCACTTATTAATTTGATTATTTCCTCATAAACAGTTTTAGAGATGTAGGAAGTATGTCCACTTCCGACCTTTCCGTACTCTTTCAAATGCTGAAACAAAAATGGGTCAAACTGTGCAATGGCTTCTAATATAGCAAGGTAATTGCCATTATGTAGACTACCTAACTGTTCGTCGGTGCCACGAAATGGTAATCCACGCGTTGCAAGAGTTTTCACTGTCACACAAACACGTTTTAAAACATTTCTCCAATAGTGCCTTTCTTCTTCCATCTGCTCCACCATTAAGTTATCAATTCGTCCCCTGGCACAACCTCTGACTTTCAATTTAACAACAGATGATCTGTGGTGCTGTGAACACTCATGCTTATGAATTCTCCCTGTAGCATTTTTCCAGTCATTAAATCCTGCTGAACTGGAAAATGCATTCAGTTGATCACCAAAAAGTAAACATGGTACACAATACACGCTACCATTACTTTGCGAATACACCAACCAAGATCTCTTTTGCAATTCTCCATTTTTCAGCTTCCTTTTAAAAAGGTCTTCTGTACAACATCGAGCAACATTATCTCCATACATTCTTTTTGACGTGCAAAAGTCTACACTCGTATTTTGCTGGATTCCATGCAGTGCAATATGATCTTTTGTTTCTTCATTGATGATCCACATGGCTGGATCATCAGAAATTGGAGCTGGTGTATGTGTACATGTATCCACTACCACCACTGGTGCAGAACTAGATTCTGCTTCCCCAGATTTAGACACAGAAGATGTTGCAGGTGTTTGAATGGAGTCATCATGCATTGCAACATCTTCACTAACATCACCACGCATCACATTTTCTTCAACAATGTCATCACTGCATTTCTCTTCTTCTCCAATCAAAGATACATCTGAAGATTTTGAACTGCTTGGACCACCAAAATAAGAATGAATTTTTCCAACTTTTGCCAAGAGTTCATCCGTCTTTTTTTGTCTTTCTTCTCTCAGTTTTTTAAACTGATAGCCACTCTTCTTCTTTTTTGGTTCACTCATGCTGGCTGGCACACGCACTCTGCCTAAAGCAATGAAATCCACAATGCATAAGATGCAAACCATACGTCTGGAACATCTTTTAGTAAAACACTTAAAACTGCCCATTTTGTAGGTATGACTACATGCTTATGCAATCTCCATAATTATGTAACCCATTGTGAGGTGCCCAATTAATGCCAACACATTTTTTTACCATTGCATTTAGTTTTAATAAAGTAAATGGTGGGTTATACTTATCCGTGTAAATGTTGTATGTAAAGAAAGCCCTATTTGTGCGTACAGAACAGTATATAATTCATGTGCATGGAATAAAAGCCTTAGAGGGAAAACACTGCTGAACAAAGACATAGTGAAAAATGTCAGAATTGCTCCGGTCCTTAAATGAAATCCAACTCCTTAAGGGGATCATGCAGCCCCTTCCTCCCAATAAAATTAGTTTTAGATTATACATGAGCATTATGGAGCATAGTCATATCGGCTATATAGTAGGGAAAACTGTTTAATATCATCCAAATCTCAAAGAGAGGTTATTTGGTCTTACTATGGGACAATGAAGGAATTGGAACAACCACTGTCACACAATTTTTGGCTCACAGTCATACCGTATGTATCAGTAAATGCATAGCAACACACATTGGTCCATATTTAGGAAAGCAAATTGGAGTTAACCACCTGAACCCCTCAAATGCAAGAAATATCTCCCATCTATTGCTTCATAATACTCTAGAGACGCAGTATGGAAGCAAGGTCATATCAACATAGTAACAGCTCTGACACAATGCTGTGTTAACCCTTTGAGTGCCAGGGGGGTTGGAGCTGATTGGGGGCATCTTGGAGCTTATAGGGGGAAAAGTGGAGCTGGTGGGGGCATCTCTTACAGGAATCTCCATACCAGGGGGAGACTGGCCCAGGGGGCAGAGAGAGGACAAAAATTAAGTAATGTATCATGGGTTTCCTCCCTAACCCTGACTACCTACTCTGTATTTAGTTTACACTACAGTTTTGTGGGCACAGGCACTCAAAGGGTTGTCCAGTCATTGGGTTGTCCAGTCATTGGGTTGTCCAGACATTGGGTTGTCCAGTCATTGGATAATCCTTTGAGTGCATGTGCCCACAAAATTGTAGTGTAAACAAAACAATGTGTAGGTACCTACAGCTAGAGAGGTATGGGGGGGCCCAAATTGATACCTTGCCTAGGGCCCCATGGAGTGTTAATCCGGCTCTGGAGAGAAGGAGAAGCGGCAGCAGGGAGAGAAACCAGAGGAGAAAAGGAGGGTGGATAAGGAGAGAAGTTGGTGGCTGAGAGGAGAGTGATCAGTGTGGGTGGGCTGGGAGGAGTGTGCCCGGTGTTACCCCCTCATGGCATGACCTTCTTGGCACTATATGGCAGTGCTGGACGCTGATTTGGATTCTCCTATCAGGATATATAGAGATGTTGGAGCCCAGGAGGATTCCCACAGACACGTAAGAGCAAATAACCAACATAACTAGTTTATATGCCCGGATTCCCCTACCTATCTGCCCCAAACACTACCTGCCTGTCTCAGACACTGCCTGCCTGCCACATACACAATATGATTGCCTATCCACATTCAATTTCAGAAATTGTTTATTATTAATATTTTGAATACCAGAGGGTTACACAACGCATTGTGTTGTATACACCCTGGCACTCAAAGGGTTAAAACATTAAAAAGTAGGCATTGGTCACAGTTAGGGCTACAACTAACAATTATTTTCATAATCTATTAGTTGGCCGATTAATTTTTCTATTAATCGGATAAAAATAGAAAAAATGAAATACCATTTTTCCCCCTTATATTTAAAATACAATCCACAAAATAAGTGTTACGAATATATATATATATTCACTTATTTATTTACAGGACCATTGTCATTTGCTAATAATTTCACTAATCCCAGCATGCAGCGGCTGCCTCAGACGGATAGGAGTGTGATTGCACACTCCCATCACACTCAGGCAGCCTGCACATGCCGTGATCTCAGCATAAACAGACTGCCTGAGAGTGACAGGAGTGTGATTGATGCAAACACATTCCTATCACTGAGGCAGCCGCTGCATGCTGGGATTAGTGAAATCCCAGCGTGCACCGTGCACCGGGTTCTTACTTATTGATAGTACATAGCAGCATTCAGTAATAGCCAGTAAGTGACTGCACAGAGCTTCTGATCACTGGGCAGAATCTCTGTGCAGCCATTCATTGGCTATTACTGAATACTACTACCAATTAGTAAGCCTGGTGCATGCTAGGATTTCACCAACTGCTTCAGAGTGATAGAAATACAGGAAAATAATGAGACATGTTAAGTTTGTAATAGAATTGTATTTCCAGGGTCAGGCTTTGAAAGGAGGGGAGGTATTCCACTGGGATGCCAACCATAGATAGTCCCTTCCAAGTTCCAACACTCAAGGTATTAAACCAACATAAGGTAGTGCATGAAATCTGTAACTGCTGCAAACCCACTATGTGCGAGAGCTCTCAATCCCTGCTTGGACTCTTGTATAAGAAATAACCATCCTATATAATAATTCGCTAAAACGTGTGTAACGCCGCCACAATCATGCGCAGTAGAGACTGCTGCGCGTGCTGCAGTCATGCGCAGTAGAGACTGCTCGCACCATGGCTGATACAGAGCTGGGCGCTCCAAAGGAGCGTCCAGCTCTGTATCAGCCGCGGTGCGGGCAGTCTCTACTGCGCATGACTGCCCCGCGACTGGCTGGCTGTGGCACGTGTAGCGGGCTCTACAACTAGTAACATTATAACTAGTGATGAGCGAGCACCCCAATGCTCGGATGTTCGGGTGCTCTGACCGAGCACCCCCTGAGGCTCGAGTGCTCGGCCGAGCACCCGAGCCCCATTGAAGTCAATGGGAGGACTCGAGCATTACACCAGGCACCCCCTGCTCTGATGAGGGGAGGGTGCCTGGTCCATAGGAAAAGGGCAGAAAAAGATGGAAACACTACAGAAATGGTTCAGGGACAGCATAGGGAGGATGTCTGGATGCACCTTGGACTCCAACATCGCTGCTGGGAACGATCTTTCGCCCGTAGTACGCCATTTTTACAGACTGACCGTAAAACACACAAAAAGGAAAATAAAAACGACTTTAGGCGAAAAATTGTTACCAAACAGTATTTGCTGTATATTTACTTGTATATCATCTGCAAATTCTCCCAAAAATTTCATCGATTTTCTGAAGTGAGGCCATGATTAAGAGGGAAACGTGCGCAGAGGCAAATTATCCCAAAAATTTCCTTGATTTGCAGAACTGAGGCCATGATTAAGAGGGAAACGTGCGCAGAGGCAAATTCTCCCAAAAATTTCCTTGATTTTCAGAACTGAGGCCATGATTAAGAGGGAAACGTGCGCAGAGGCAAATTCTCCCAAAAATTTCCTTGATTTTCAGAACTGAGGCCATGATTAAGAGGGAAACGTGCGCAGAGGCAAATTCTCCCAAAAATTTACTTGATTTTCAGAACTGAGGCCATGATTAAGAGGGAAACGTGCGCTGAGCTGACCATCTAAAACATTATGGGTGAGGGTCTGCTGCAGAGCTGACCATCCTAAACATTATATGCGAAGGCCCGCTAGTGAGCTGACGCTATAAAACATTATATGAGAGGGCCCGCTAGAGAGCTGACCCAATAAAACATTATATGAGAAGGCCCGCTGGTGAGCTGACCTATATAAAAATTGGCAAACAGGGCCCGCTGGTGAGCTGGCCCTATATAAAAATTATATCACAGGGCCCGCTGGTGAGCTGGCCCTATATAAAAATTATATCCCAGGGCACGCTGGTGAGCTGGCCCTATATAAAAATTATATCCCAGGGCATATGGAAGAGGAGGAGGAGGATGAGAACATTAAGAGTCAACCATATACCCGTTTTTGGGGTGGAAGGGGTGAATGGGAATACAGAGTATTCCCATCATTGTAAATAACATATATAAAGTGAGTTTATGTTCCCCCGGGGCTTTCCTCCAGTGGAGTGGAGAAGTCAGGGGAAATCCAGGCCTTGTTCATTTTTATAAGTGTCAACCTATCAGCATTGTCGGTGGAAAGGCGGATACGCTTATCTGTTATGATGCCACCAGCAGCACTAAATACCCGCTCAGACAGAACGCTGGCGGCAGGGCAGGCCAGCACCTCCAAGGCGTAGAGTGCCAGTTCATACCACGTGTCCAGCTTGGACACCCAGTAGTTGTAAGGCACAGAGGGATCATTGAGGACGCTGACACGGTCTGCTACGTACTCCTTCACCATCTTCCAAAACTTTTCCCTCCTTGTGACACTAGGCTGCGCATCAGGGTGAGGGTGCTGGCGGGGTGTCATGAAGGTGTCCCACGCCTTGGAGAGTGTTGCCCTGCCTTTGTCGGAACTGCTGTGTGCTCCCCTTTTCTCCCCTTCTCGGTTGGCCAAGGTAGCACGTACTCTGCCGCCAGCGTTGTCAGATGGAAAATTTTGGAGCAATTTTTCAACAAGAACCTTCTGGTATTGCACCATTTTGCTTGTCCTCTCCACCGGAGGAATGAGAGATGAGAAATTCTCTTTGTAGCGGGGGTCCAGAAGGGTGAACACCCAGTAATCCGTGTTGTCTAAAATGCGTACAACGCGTGGGTCACGGGAAAGGCAGCCTAACATAAAGTCAGCCATGTGTGCCAGAGTACCAACAGTCAAGATTTCGCTGTCCTCACCAGGAGGATGACTCTCAATATCCTCATCCTCTTCCTCCTCTTCTGCCCACCCACGCTGAAGAGATGGAACTAAAGTTCCATGGCTACCCTCTGTAGCGGAGGCAACCGTGTCTTCCTCCTCCTCCTCCTCCTCCTCCTCCTCCTCCGCCTCCTCCAATTGTCGCTGAGAAGACGAAGTGAGGGTGCTCTGGCTATCACCTTGTGTAAGCTCTTCCTCCCCCATTTCCACCTCTTCCACATGCAAAGCGTCGGTTTTAATTGTGAGCAGCGAGCGTTTCAGTAGACACAGAAGTGGGATGGTTACACTGATAATAGCGTTATCGCCGCTCACCATCTGTGTCGATTCCTCAAAATTGCGTAAAACCTCGCAGAGGTCTGACATCCATTCCCACTCCTCACTTCTGATTACAGGAAGTTGAACGGAGAGGCGACGACCGTGTAACAGCTGGTACTCCACTACTGCCCTCTGCTGCTCACAAAGCCGGGCCAACATGTGGAAGGTGGAGTTCCAGCGCGTGCTCACGTCACACAGCAGCCGGTGAGCTGGCAATTGTAAGCGCTGCTGCAGCTTCAACAGGCCGGCCGAAGCTGTAGATGACTTACGGAAATGTGCACACACGCGGCGCACCTTGGTCAAGAGATCATGCACATTGGGGTAGGTTTTTAGAAATCGCTGCACCACTAAATTAAATACATGCGCTAGGCATGGTACGTGTGTGAGCTTGCCGAGCTCCAAAGCCGCCACCAAGTTACGCCCATTATCACACACAACCATGCCTGGTTGCAGGTTGAGTGGCGAGAGCCACTGCTCGGTCTGGTGACTAATCCCCTGCAACAGCTCTGAGGCCGTGTGCTGTTTGTCCCCAAGGCAGATCAGCTTCAGCACGGCCTGTTGACGCTTCCCCACTGCAGTGCTACACTGCTTCCAGCTACTGGCTGATGGGGGAGTGGCGGTGTGTGTAGAGAATTCGGAGGTGGAAACGGAGGAGGAGGAGCCAATAACGTAGGTGCTGGTGGAAACCCTGATGGAGGTAGGGCCCGCAATCCTCGGCGTGGGTAGCACCCGTGCCATCCCAGGGTCCGAGTCGCTCCCAGCCTCCACGACATTCACCCAGTGTGCCGTCAGGGAAATGTAGCGCCCCTGGCCACAAGCACTTGTCCATGTGTCAGTCGTTAAGTGGACCTTCCCAGTAACTGCGTTGGTCAGGGCACGGGTGATGTTACGGGACACATGGTGGTGTAATGCGGGGATGGCACACCGGGAAAAGTAGTGGCGGCTGGGGACCGCGTACCGAGGGACAGCTGCTGCCATCAGGCTGCGGAAGGACTCAGTGTCCACAAGCCTAAATGGCAGCATTTCGATGGCCAGTAATTTTGAAAGGTGTGAGGTTAGTGCTATGGCCTGTGGGTGGGTGGCTGGGTACTTTCTCTTGCGCTCAAATGCCTGGGGTAACGACATTTGGACGCTGTGCTGGGACAGGGAAGTGGATGTGGTCGCTGATGGTGCTTCAGATGCTACAGGTGCAGGGCGGGAGGTATGCGGGCCTGCGCCTTTGACAGGCGATTGGCCGGCACCGAAAACAGGGGAAGAGGAGGCAGTGGTGTGGCCTGCAGACACAGATGGGCGATCCAGGCGTTCCTCCCACTTACTACGGTGCTTGGATGCCATGTGTCGGATCATGCTGGTGGTGGTGAGGTTTCTAGTGTTCATGCCTCGGCTCATTCTGGTGTGGTACAGGTTGCAAACTACAATTCTTTTGTCGTCCGCACTTTCCTTAAAAAAACGCCATACCGCGGAACACCTACCCCTTGGCAAGGTAGATTTACGCAAGGGGGTGCTCCGTGGAACATTTGCGGGCCGGTTTGGTGCGGTCCGCCTTCTTTCTGTAGCCACACCACTGCCTCTTCCAGCCTGTTGCGGTGCTGCAGATGGCTCACCCTCAGGACTGCTGTCATCGCTCGGCTCTACACCTTCCCAGGTGGGGTCAGTCACCTCATCGTCCACCAAGTCCTCCTCCACTTCCTCACTCTGATCATCCTCCTCAAGTCTTGATCCCACCACATACTCAGTCATTGACAACTGTATAACATTCTCCTCAACAAGGTCTTGAGACGGAAATAGTGGTTGATTTAATGGCAACTGTGTCTCATCATCATCATCATCATCATCCACTACTTCCTTTGACCTTAAATGCCGTTCACATCTGTCATCTTCTTGTGATTGGGTAGCCTCTAGAGGTTGTGAATCAGGGCACAAGATGTCATGTTCCTCTGCAAGCGTGCTTGGAGAGAGGGTCAAATGAAGGATTGGTGATGAGACGAGCTCATAACTATATCCCAGTGTGGGATCACTTCTTTGACCAGACCGTGTATGGTGGGAGGAAGGATGATCAGAGTGAGGATTATGTTGACCAGACTCTTGGCTACTGAGAGTGGACTTGGTGGAAGACAGGGTGGTGCTTAACCGACTGGAAGCAGTATCAGCTGTCATCCAACCGACCACCTGTTCGCACTGGTCGGACCTCGAGAGTGATGTCCTGCGACGCCCTGTGAAATCAGACATGAAGCTAGGTATGGTGGATGTCTTTCTTTCTTGTGCTCTGGCACCAGGCACAGTTTCTCCGCGTCCTGACCCGCGCCCTGAACTTTCAGGATCACGTCCACTTCCCCGTCCCTTTTTACCCGCCTTCTTCATCTTACACGATATATATGACTTTAATATATATGAGTTTGAAAACTTAACAGTATTTCTTACTATTCTGCAACTCTGCAGAGTACACAGAATAGGCTGCTAAACTGCAGTGACACACACTGAATGGAATAAGTGACTTTAATATTTGAGTTTGAAAACTTAACAGTATTTCTTACTATTCTGCAACTCTGCAGAGTACACAGAATAGGCTGTTAAACGGCGGTGAAAGACACTGAATGGAATATGTGACTTTAATATTTGAGTTTGAAAACTTAACAGTATTTCTTATAATTCTGCAACTGTACAGAGTACACAGAATAGGCTGTTAAACGGCGTTGAAACACACTGAATGGAATATGTGACTTTAATATTTGAGTTTGAAAACTTAACAGTATTTCTTATAATTCTGGAACTGTACAGAGTACACAGAATAGGCTGTTAAACGGCGGTGAAAGACACTGAATGGAATATGTGACTTTAATATTTGAGTTTGAAAAATTAACAGTATTTCTTACTATTCTGCAACTCTGCAGAGTACACAGAATAGGCTGTTAAACGGCGTTGAAACACACTGAATGGAATATGTGACTTTAATATTTGAGTTTGAAAACTTAACAGTATTTCTTATAATTCTGGAACTGTACAGAGTACACAGAATAGGCTGTTAAACGGCGGTGAAAGACACTGAATGGAATATGTGACTTTAATATTTGAGTTTGAAAACTTAACAGTATTTCTTATAATTCTGCAACTGTACAGAGTACACAGAATAGGCTGTTAAACGGCGGTGAAAGACACTGAATGGAATATGTGACTTTGATATTTTAGTTTGAAGACTTAACAGTATTTCTTCCTATTCTGCAACTCTGCACAGTACACAGAATGTGCTGCTACACTGCGGCGAAGCACACTGAATGGAATATGTGACTTTGATATTTTAGTTTGAAGACTTAACAGTATTTCTTCCTATTCTGCAACTCTGCACAGTACACAGAATGTGCTGCTAAACTGCGGCGAAGCACACTGAATGGAATATGTGACTTTGATATTTTAGTTTGAAGACTTAACAGTATTTCTTCCTATTCTGCAACTCTGCACAGTACACAGAATGTGCTGCTACACTGCGGCGAAGCACACTGAATGGAATATGTGACTTTGATATTTTAGTTTGAAGACTTAACAGTATTTCTTCCTATTCTGCAACTCTGCACAGTACACAGAATGTGCTGCTACACTGCGGCAAAGCACACTGAATGGAATATGTGACTTTGATATTTTAGTTTGAAGACTTAACAGTATTTCTTCCTATTCTGCAACTCTGCACAGTACACAGAATGTGTTGCTAAACTGCGGCGAAGCACACTGAATGGAATATGTGACTTTGATATTTGAGTTTGAAGACTTAACAGTATTTCTTCCTATTCTGCAACTCTGCACAGTACACAGAATGTGCTGCTAAACTGCGGCGAAGCACACTGAATGGAATATGTGACTTTGATATTTTAGTTTGAAGACTTAACAGTATTTCTTCCTATTCTGCAACTCTGCACAGTACTCAGAATGTGCTGCTAAACTGCGGCGACGCACACTGAATGGAATACGTGACTTTGATATTTTAGTTTGAAGACTTAACAGAATGTGCTCTAATCTGCAACTTTGCACACTAAACAGAATGTGCTCTAATCTGCAACTTTGCACACTAAACAGAATGTGCTCTAATCTGCAACTTTGCACACTAAACAGAATGTGCTCTAATCTGCAACTGTGCACACTAAACAGAATGTGCTCTAATCTGCAACTTTGCACACTAAACAGAATATATATATTTTTTTTTTTTTTTTTTTGTTTTTTTCCCCCCACACCAAATAACCTGCTGCCCCCACACACAGTAGTCCTAAAAAGGACTTTTGGTTCTTTTTTTTTCACAATTTTTGTTTTTTTCCTCCCTACACTGCCTTTCCCTTCCTATCCTCAGCTCTCCCTGGCTCAGACTGAGCCGAACTCGATGGTCAGGTGCTATACAGCACCTGACCACGGGTTCTGGCCAGCCAATCAGTGTAATGCCAGCAGCCAACATGGCTGCTGGCATTACACCGATGTCAGAGCCTCCCTGCACGTTTATTGGCTGCGCAGCATCCGCAAAACGTGCGGGGAGGAGACCCGAACATGGCGGGCGAGCACATGCGGTACTCGTATGAGTACCGCCATGTGCCGAGCAGAGCGATGCTCGAGCCGATCCGAGCATCGGCCGAGCATGCTCGCTCAACACTAATTATAACAAAACATTCAGCAAGAATTCCCCGGGACCCAAACAACCCTCCCTTTAGCATTGTACATAACATATCCTGCATTAAAGTGGTGGTCTTGTGTCACCTCCAATATTACTGGTAGAAATACCAAAATATGTTAACCCTTAAGGACAAGCGCAGCGCTATGCTCCTCTGCTTCTTAAAACCCTTTGAGTGCCAGAGTGGTACAGAATGCATTGCTTTACAATGTATTTGGTACCACTCTGGCACTCAAAGGGTTAAACCTGAAGGTCCACATGCATAGAACATCATAAGGCTGGGAGGCAGGCAACCCTACCTACAACACTTAAGCGGTTAAAGACATGCGATTGCATGTCTTCCTTTGAGTGCCAGAGTGGTACGCAACGCATTGCTTTGCAAATTGTAATGCGTTGCTTACCACTCTGGCACTCAAAGGGTTAAAACAGTCTGGGGCTGCCACTCACAACATCGAAAAAAACATACCTGGCCTGGAGTCAGACGGTCAGTCAGAGCTGGAAATTTCCTCCTGCAGGCTGCAGCACAGTTTATCCGGGACCAGTCCAGGGCACCAGGTGGCTGGGTATGGGTAGATCAGCTGTGGCTCCCGCTCCCTGCTGCAGGCTGCACTGTGTTTGGAGCGGAGGAGGACTGGAGGCTGGCGCTGGACTCTGGCAGCGGGGCAAGTGGGCAACAGCGGTACTGTCACTACTCACTGTTCCACTTCCACCGGGTCAGTCGCGATCAATCATGGGCACTGGACTGGGCAGCAGCATTAATCCGTGACTGACTTGGATAACTCCTGTCCTCAGATCAGACCTTATTTGTAGAGCAGCCAGCCCGCTGGCAGGCGTGGCAGCGCTGCTTGATCTTCTCTCTCCACTCCAGTTCTCTGAGTGATCTCTTTAATTAATTGATGAAATTAAATACAATAATGTGCTGGGCTGGGGGTTATGCAGCGGCGCCCCGCTGACTTTGTCTTTGATAGCACTTCTTCACTAAGAGTAAGACTCGGCGGCGGGCAGCGGCACAGGTGATAGATCATCATGTTTGAGTGACTGAGTAAGTGTCACACGACACGAGTCACTCACAGGAGGCTTACACACAGGCGCTCAGCAGCATGACAGCACAGCAGGCAGCAGCTGCCTGCACAGACAGACACAATTGATTTGACACTCACACCGTCTGGGCCGTGGACAGTGGACTACAAAGGGGGGATAGTGTGTGACTCACAGTCTGTCCCCCCTTTGTAGTCCATGGCCCAGACGATCAAAGGCTGGACTGGCAGGCTACGTGAATTTCTAAAAAAAAAAAAAAACAAAAAAAAAAAAACCAACGGCAGGCGCCCCTCCGTGGCGTGCGCCTGTAGGCAGGTGCCTACTCTGCCTTACGGCAAATCCGGCCCTGTATCCCACCATATGTTACGTTCTCTGAGCATAAGGTTTTTTTTTAGGTTCCTGAAAATGTAAGCCCAAATTCTAGATCTTCCTCAAATACTGTAACTAGATTCATATCTCTGAATAGCATGTGGTAAAGATATGTGTCTTTGGTACATTTTAATAGCAAGCCTACGGTTAAGAGTACAACCACAAACACAAGGAAGATGAGCGGCGCCAAAAAACCCAGGGAGTGAAGAGCAGAACCCAAATCACCCACAGTAAACCACTGGTACACCCGCAGAAAATATTCCCTTCCCACAAAATCACCAGCAGAATAGTCCAAGGACCTATATGAAATATACAGTAATAATAGAATGAATATAAAGCTACAAGTGCAAAATACAATATTATTTTAAGTGGCTGACAGCCACTGAATGTGTATACAGTCAATGACTCTTCTCCAATAACTCTTTAGACACTCCTCATGCCGCTCCCTGTGTGGCCTTTTACACCAACAATGGACCGAATCTCTAGAAAAAAAAGCGCAAAAAAAGACCATCTAAAAGTAGTTTATTGTTCATAAAAATCTTCTCTTGCACAAAATGAAATGACACAGGATATAAATAAACTTAACACATCTCTCTCTCATTAGTCATCCATCTGGTTAAACCCTTTATCCTCCTTTACGTATTAATCTACACTGGGATAAAGCTTGTACTAGCCTTAGGAGCACGACATAATCCCGTTCACATAACAGACAATACCCATCAGAGCGGGATAGCCAATTGACTCACAGAACCATCCGCTAGAAGCTCCATGCTCGTACAGATGTCAGCTCCCACTCGGCTGTGTATCACAATGTATCCACCTCGGGGTGACTCAATATGGAGACTCAATCGAGGGAGAAAGTGAAACTAAAAGCAACACTGTTAAAATGAGCCGACGTGTATCGCAGATCAACTGTCTGCTTCCTCAGGGCTTTACAGTTCGTCACCTCTAGCCGGGTTAAATACTTTCATGCATCACATCCGGCCAAGAGGAGACAAAATCAATCATCTGATTAGCTATTTCTTATTGAAAATGCAATCACACCATTAATGTGGCTTAAACATACCCACATTAACAAACTACTTTAACACCCTCGTATAGAATAATATATCAGTATTATGGCATATCTTCCTCACTTATTATCTCATGAGGTCTTCCAACTGATAGAACACTATTAACTAAATAAAAAGTATAAAATATAAAATACAATTGGGTAGTTAGAATAAAATGAAAATAAAAATACATCATCCACATATATGTCCCAACTGTATTTTAAATCCTCCAATCCCTATTACTCCTTAATACCCTCTACAATAACAAACATACCTTATTACTGCTGGATCTGACATCTGAAAGCATAATAATCATATAACTAATATGATAAAACTTCCCCTCCCCCTTTAAATGTTAGTTTTCTTAGCATTTTACCTGTTAATTATGTTCTACCTATGAACAATAGGCATTTTGGTCCTATCTCAGAGCTTTCACCCTGTAAAATAAGAAACTAATTATCCTGTGCTAAAATAAAACTACCTATAGCTTTAAATAACACCTCTGTATGCTAGACTGATCCGTCAGTCCCTAATTCCCCACCAGTATATATAAATCACACCAATAAAACTACCTATAGCTTTAAATAACACCTCTGCATGCTGGACTGACTCTTCAGTCCCTAATTCCCCACCAGTATATATAAATCACAGCAATAAAACTACCTATAGCTTTAAATAACACCTCTGCATGCTGGACTGACTCTTCAGTCCCTAATTCCCCACCAGTATATATAAATCACAGCAATAAAACTACCTATAGCTTTAAATAACACCTGCATGCTAGACTGATCCGTCAGTCCCTAATTCCCCACCAGTAAATCACTGCCATAAAATACCTTCAGAAGCAGCCAATGATGTTGATACAGGTCCTTCTGTGAAAGAATAAAGGAATAGTTTGAGCTTGCCCCCTGCCTTAATGACTCCTGTTGTACATAGTCTGTTAGTACATAATTATTAATTACCCGATCATTATGCCAGACTAATGTTATGCTACTTTAATTCCCAAAAACTTAAAATATGTAAGTACCTAAAGACTGATTGAATAGCAATTTGAAGATATCCACAGAGGCCCAGAGATACTGAATTGCTGCAATTAGACCATAAAAGGCTGCCTGTTAAATCATCCTCATTATAAGGGGGAGAATTATAACCCTTGGATCCCCAACTATGTTGAATAATTGACCGACCTTTTAGAAGTAAATATAGTAGTGAAAGTACCCTAATCGTATATGTGACTGTCTAACAATTTATTGAATCAAGCAGTTGACGGCTGCTACATACTTGTTGTTTCGTGATGTACTTTGCCTACCTAGATGATTTTTAATTCGACAAACAGGATTTGTATATGAATAATATAGCATTTATTATGACATGAATCAAGCACCTAGTCCTTTATAGACATGGCTTTAACCCCTTGAAAGCCAAAGATGTTTCCTTATGTGGGAACACTGTGACACTCAGTTAATTGAGAAATGGCAATTGAATAGCATTTGTATTTTTAAACATAAACATGCATGAATTACTGCCCAGTAACTACTTGACGTTATGTTATATTGTGATGGTGGTGGAGATGACTCGAAGCTTAGCCATGGAATTTGTAAATAATTTGCCTTATTGCTATGCAACAAAATTGATGCCTCATTTACATGCTTTCTTCTGCCGGCAAAGCCGAATTGGTGGTGCGAATTGATGACGTGGCACGACTTTGCTTTGGAGGCGTGATGAAGATACATGATGTGGCAAATACTCGGAAGTACCAGACCTTAGTCACACGTAACAGAGCTTGCCACAGACTATGAGAAAGGATGCTGATCCTTTTATGCTGGCCTGCAGCCCCTCACACAAATACAGGCCTAGCATTGCACTTGTGAAATTGACTGGTAGGCTCACCTTGAGGTCTTGGACAATATGTCCAAACTTGTAACACAGAGGTGATCCAATTTTTCCACAAGCAACAGCCTCTGACATAGACATATCACTTTATCCAAAGCATTGCAACGCAAAATGATGAATACTAGTGATGAGCGAGCACCCCAATGCTCGGGTGTTCGGGTGCTCTGACCGAGCACCCCCTGAGGCTCGAGTGCTCGGCCGAACACCCGAGCCCCATTGAAGTCAATGGGAGGACTCGAGCATTACACCAGGCACCCCCTGCTCTGATGAGGGGAGGGTGCCTGGTCCATAGGAAAAGGGCAGAAAATTATGGAAACACCACAGAAATGGTTCAGGGACAGCATAGGGAGGATGTCTGGATGCATCTTGGACTCCAACATCGCTGCTGGGAACGATCTTTCGCCCGTAGTACGCCATTTTTACAGACTGACCATAAAACACACAAAAAGGAAAATAAAAACGACTTTAGGCGAAAAATTGTTACCAAACAATATTTGCTGTATATTTACTTGTATATCATCTGCAAATTATCCCAAAAATTTCCTTGATTTTCGGAAGTGAGGCCATGATTAAGAGGGAAACGTGCACAGAGGCAAATTCTCCCAAAAATTTCCTTGATTTTCAGAACTGAGGCCATGATTAAGAGGGAAACGTGCACAGAGGCAAATTCTCCCAAAAATTTCCTTGATTTTATTGAACTGAGGCCATGATTAAGAGGGAAACGTGCGCTGAGCCGACCATCTAAAACATTATGGGTGAGGGTCTGCTGCAGAGCTGACCATCCTAAACATTATATGCGAAGGCCCGCTAGTGAGCTGACGCTATAAAACATTATATGAGAGGGCCCGCTAGAGAGCTGACCCAATAAAACATTATATGAGAAGGCCCGCTGGTGAGCTGACCTATATAAAAATTGGCAAACAGGGCCCGCTGGTGAGCTGGCCCTATATAAAAATTATATCACAGGGCATATGGAAGAGGAGGAGGAGGATGAGAAGATTAAGAGTCAACCATATACCCGTTTTTTGGGTGGAAGGGGTGAATGGGAATACAGAGTATTCCCATCATTGTAAATAACATATATAAAGTGAGTTTATGTTCCCCCGGGGCTTTCCTCCAGTGGAGTGGAGAAGTCAGGGGAAATCCAGGCCTTGTTCATTTTTATAAGTGTCAACCTATCAGCATTGTCGGTGGAAAGGCGGATACGCTTATCTGTTATGATGCCACCAGCAGCACTAAATACCCGCTCAGACAGAACGCTGGCGGCAGGGCAGGCCAGCACCTCCAAGGCGTAGAGTGCCAGTTCATACCACGTGTCCAGCTTGGACACCCAGTAGTTGTAAGGCACAGAGGGATCATTGAGGACGCTGACACGGTCTGCTACGTACTCCTTCACCATCTTCCAAAACTTTTCCCTCCTTGTGACACTAGGCTGCGCATCAGGGTGAGGGTGCTGGCGGGGTGTCATGAAGGTGTCCCACGCCTTGGAGAGTGTTGCCCTGCCTTTCTCGGAACTGCTGTGTGCTCCCCTTTTCTCCCCTTCTCGGTTGGCCAAGGTAGCACGTACTCTGCCGCCAGCGTTGTCAGATGGAAAATTTTGGAGCAATTTTTCGACAAGAACCTTCTGGTATTGCAACATTTTGCTTGTCCTCTCCAACGGAGGAATGAGAGATGAGAAATTCTCTTTGTAGCGGGGGTCCAGAAGGGTGAACACCCAGTAATCCGTGTTGTCTAAAATGCGTACAACGCGTGGGTCACGGGAAAGGCAGCCTAACATAAAGTCAGCCATGTGTGCCAGAGTACCAACAGTCAAGATTTCGCTGTCCTCACCAGGAGGATGACTCTCAATATCCTCATCCTCTTCCTCCTCTTCTGCCCACCCACGCTGAAGAGATGGAACTAAAGTTCCATGGCTACCCTCTGTAGCGGAGGCAACCGTGTCTTCCTCCTCCTCCTCCTCCTCCGCCTCCTCCAATTGTCGCTGAGAAGACGAAGTGAGGGTGCTCTGGCTATCACCTTGTGTAAGCTCTTCCTCCCCCATTTCCACCTCTTCCACATGCAAAGCATCGGTTTTAATTGTGAGCAGCGAGCGTTTCAGTAGACACAGAAGTGGGATGGTTACACTGATAATAGCGTTATCGGCGCTCACCATCTGTGTCGATTCCTCAAAATTGCGTAAAACCTCGCACAGGTCTGACATCCATTCCCACTCCTCACTTCTGATTACAGGAAGTTGAACGGAGAGGCGACGACCGTGTAACAGCTGGTACTCCACTACTGCCCTCTGCTGCTCACAAAGCCGGGCCAACATGTGGAAGGTGGAGTTCCAGCGCGTGCTCACGTCACACAGCAGCCGGTGAGCTGGCAATTGTAAGCGCTGCTGCAGCTTCAACAGGCCGGCCGAAGCTGTTGATGACTTACGGAAATGTGCACACACGCGGCGCACCTTGGTCAAGAGATCATGCACATTGGGGTAGGTTTTTAGAAATCGCTGCACCACTAAATTAAATACATGCGCTAGGCATGGTACGTGTGTGAGCTTGCCGAGCTCCAAAGCCGCCACCAAGTTACGCCCATTATCACACACAACCATGCCTGGTTGCAGGTTGAGTGGCGAGAGCCACTGCTCGGTCTGGTGACTAATCCCCTGCAACAGCTCTGAGGCCGTGTGCTGTTTGTCCCCAAGGCAGATCAGCTTCAGCACGGCCTGTTGACGCTTCCCCACTGCAGAGCTACACTGCTTCCAGCTACTGGCTGATGGGGGAGTGGCGGTGTGTGTAGAGAATTCGGAGGTGGAAACGGAGGAGGAGGAGCCAATAACGTAGGTGCTGGTGGAAACCCTGATGGAGGTAGGGCCCGCAATCCTCGGCGTGGGTAGCACCCGTGCCATCCCAGGGTCCGAGTCGCTCCCAGCCTCCACGACATTCACCCAGTGTGCCGTCAGGGAAATGTAGCGTCCCTGGCCACAAGCACTTGTCCATGTGTCAGTCGTTAAGTGGACCTTCCCAGTAACTGCGTTGGTCAGGGCACGGGTGATGTTACGGGACACATGGTGGTGTAATGCGGGGATGGCACACCGGGAAAAGTAGTGGCGGCTGGGGACCGCGTACCGAGGGACAGCTGCTGCCATCAGGCTGCGGAAGGACTCAGTGTCCACAAGCCTAAATGGCAGCATTTCGATGGCCAGTAATTTTGAAAGGTGTGAGGTTAGTGCTATGGCCTGTGGGTGGGTGGCTGGGTACTTTCTCTTGCGCTCAAATGCCTGGGGTAACGACATTTGGACGCTGTGCTGGGACAGGGAAGTGGATGTGGTCGCTGATGGTGCTTCAGATGGTACAGGTGCAGGGCGGGAGGTATGCGGGCCTGCGCCTTCGACAGGCGATTGGCCGGCACCGAAAACAGGGGAAGAGGAGGCAGTGGTGTGGCCTGCAGACACAGATGGGCGATCCAGGCGTTCCTCCCACTTACTACGGTGCTTGGATGCCATGTGTCGGATCATGCTGGTGGTGGTGAGGTTTCTAGTGTTCATGCCTCGGCTCATTCTGGTGTTGGCACAGGTTGCAAACTACAATTCTTTTGTCGTCCGCACTTTCCTTAAAAAAACGCCATACCGCGGAACACCTACCCCTTGGCAAGGTAGATTTACGCAAGGGGGTGCTCCGTGGAACATTTGCGGGCCGGTTTGGTGCGGTCCGCCTTCTTTCTGTAGCCACACCACTGCCTCTTCCAGCCTGTTGCGGTGCTGCAGATGGCTCACCCTCAGGACTGCTGTCATCGCTCGGCTCTACACCTTCCCAGGTGGGGTCAGTCACCTCATCGTCCACCAAGTCCTCCTCCACTTCCTCACTCTGATCATCCTCCTCAAGTCTTGATCCCACCACATACTCAGTCATTGACAACTGTATAACATTCTCCTCAACAAGGTCTTGAGACGGAAATAGTGGTTGATTTAATGGCAACTGTGTCTCATCATCATCATCATCCACTACTTCCTTTGACCTTAAATGCCGTTCACATCTGTCATCTTCTTGTGATTGGGTAGCCTCTAGAGGTTGTGAATCAGGGCACAAGATGTCATGTTCCTCTGCAAGCGTGCTTGGAGAGAGGGTCAAATGAAGGATTGGTGATGAGACGAGCTCCTCACTATATCCCAGTGTGGGATCACTTCTTTGACCAGACCGTGTATGGTGGGAGGAAGGATGATCAGAGTGAGGATTATTTTGACCAGACTCTTGGCTACTGAGAGTGGACTTGGTGGAAGACAGGGTGGTGCTTAACCGACTGGAAGCAGTATCAGCTGTCATCCAACCGACCACCTGTTCGCAGTGGTCGGACCTCGAGAGTGATGTCCTGCGACGCCCTGTAAAATTACACATGAAGCTAGGTATGGTGGATGTCTTTCTTTCTTGTGCTCTGGCACCAGGCACAGTTTCTCCGCGTCCTGACCCGCGCCCTGAACTTTCAGGATCACGTCCACTTCCCCGTCCCTTTTTACCCGCCTTCTTCATCTTACACAGAATATGTGACTTTAATATTTGAGTTTGAAAACTTAACAGTATTTCTTATTATTCTGCAACTCTGCACAGTACACAGAATAGGCTGCTAAACGGCGGTGAAACACACTGAATGGAATATGTGACTTTGATATTTTAGTTTGAAGACTTAACAGTATTTCTTCCTATTCTGCAACTCTGCACAGTACACAGAATAGGCTGCTAAACGGCGGTGAAACACACTGAATGGAATATGTGACTTTAATATTTGAGTTTGAAAACTTAACAGTATTTCTTATTATTCTGCAACTCTGCACAGTACACAGAATAGGCTGCTAAACGGCGGTGAAACACACTGAATGGAATATGTGACTTTAATATTTGAGTTTGAAAACTTAACAGTATTTCTTATTATTCTGCAACTCTGCAGAGTACACAGAATAGGCTGCTAAACTGCGGTGAAACACACTGAATGGAATATGTGACTTTAATATTTGAGTTTGAAAACTTAACAGTATTTCTTATTATTCTGCAACTGTACAGAGTACACAGAATAGGCTGCTAAACTGCGGTGAAACACACTGAATGGAATATGTGACTTTAATATTTGAGTTTGAAAACTTAACAGTATTTCTTATTATTCTGCAACTGTACAGAGTACACAGAATAGGCTGCTAAACTGCGGTGAAACACACTGAATGGAATATGTGACTTTAATATTTGAGTTTGAAAACTTAACAGTATTTCTTATTATTCTGCAACTGTACAGAGTACACAGAATAGGCTGCTAAACTGCGGTGAAACACACTGAATGGAATATGTGACTTTGATATTTTAGTTTGAAGACTTAACAGTATTTCTTCCTATTCTGCAACTCTGCACGGTACACAGAATAGGCTGCTAAACTGCGGCGAAGCACACTGAATGGAATATGTGACTTTGATATTTTAGTTTGAAGACTTAACAGTATTTCTTCCTATTCTGCAACTCTGCACAGTACACAGAATGTGCTGCTAAACTGCGGCGAAGCACACTGAATGGAATATGTGACTTTGATATTTTAGTTTGAAGACTTAACAGTATTTCTTCCTATTCTGCAACTCTGCACAGTACTCAGAATGTGCTGCTAAACTGCGGCGACGCACACTGAATGGAATACGTGACTTTGATATTTTAGTTTGAAGACTTAACAGAATGTGCTCTAATCTGCAACTTTGCACACTAAACAGAATGTGCTCTAATCTGCAACTTTGCACACTAAACAGAATGTGCTCTAATCTGCAACTTTGCACACTAAACAGAATGTGCTCTAATCTGCAACTGTGCACACTAAACAGAATGTGCTCTAATCTGCAACTTTTCACACTAAACAGAATATTTTTTTTTTTTTTTTTTTTTTCCCCCCACACAAAATAACCTGCTGCCCCCACACACAGTAGTCCTAAAAAGGACTTTTGGTTCTTTTTTGTCACAATTTTTTTTTTTCCTCCCTACACTGCCTTTCCCTTCCTATCCTCAGCTCTCCCTGGCTCAGACTGAGCCGAACTCGATGGTCAGGTGCTATACAGCACCCGACCACGGGTTCTGGCCAGCCAATCAGTGTAATGCCAGCAGCCAACATGGCTGCTGGCATTACACCGATGTCAGAGCCTCCCTGCACGTTTATTGGCTGCGCAGCAGCCGCAAAACGTGCGGGGAGGAGACCCGAACATGGCGGGCGAGCACATGCGGTACTCGTACGAGTACCGCCATGTGCCGAGCAGAGCGATGCTCGAGCCGATCCGAGCATCGGCCGAGCATGCTCGCTCAACACTAATGAATACCTCACTGGCACTCAAAGGGTTAAGCACACATGGATAAGCTGGTCTTGTCCTTCTGTCTTTTTGAAGAAATTTCAACAATATGCAAACTTGGACCACAAATATCTTTAAATCAGGGACGCTTATAAAATACGCACACAGCAGGGTTGCATTGATTCCTGTACAAATCTGTCTGATGTAGTCATTGTCCTTGATTTAAAGGGATATGTGTTAACTCTAGGAAAGAGGAGGGCTGGCAACATTTGTACAATTCGTGGCCCATTTCCGCTATTGTTCCAGCTCACATACCAGAAAACCCTTTTGTTACTTTTCTAACAGGCATTAATATTGTTAGACAATGCAAGTATCAGTCAGTGATTTAATGATGTGTGACATAATTTATTTTCGATAACAAGTAACATTCAGTAAGTTAACCCTGTGAGTGCCACGTGTGCAACACAATGCAGAGAAATGTGCTCCATACCCAAATGGCACTCAAAGACTTCAAATAGCAGTTTATCAGTGCAGATAGTAACATAGTAAATTAGGTTGAAAAAAGACACATGTCCATCAAGTTCAACCTTTGCCTCATAATCCGGAGACGTGAGAATTATAAAGCTTTCCTGATACCAAATAAGTTAGTCTTTATCATACCTTCTAATACAGTGTATAACCATGTGTGCTCCCTTTTGACAGAAATGTACCTAAGCTTCTTTTAAATGTATCCATTGTATCTAATCTTATTTAAATCTTCTTTTATCATAAAGTGGGAATGACTGGACTCATAAGAATGAGAGAGGGGCATCAGAGTGGCAGATTCACTGCCCAAAGTGATGCACTATGGATAGATTTACCCCTCAAATGTTCCACATGGGAACATATTAGGGCATGTTTTGGGGATTAGGGTAGCAGTCAGTAGCAGCCCCACTAGCCTCTGTACCAAAACAGTGGTATTATGAGTGTATTCAGTGCCCCTCTGCCCCTCCAAAATTATTTGAACTGAAACATGTCACAATATATGTCAGTGGGGCATCAGAGGTGCATCACAGAAGCAATCAGCTCCCCAACTCCTGCAACCAAATATACTGACTACCTATTCTCCCTCTGATGCTCCACTTTGGTATAAAGTGTGGCAACAGTGGTACAAGAGGGTACATAACATTTGGCAAGTAATTTGCCCCATACTTCATGTGGCTATAATAAAATCTGAATAATTGACAGTAGTCTGGAGTGGCAAGATTACAATTTTGCTTGGTTACCAGTCCAAGTAGGTAGTTGGGCGGGCTCAACACTTCAACTCCACTACTAGCAATTTGTCTTCTGTGCGCTTTCAGCATCTCACAGACAGACCAGCACAGAACTTTGCACTCCACTCCCTCTGTCTCTGTATATAAATAAAGCAGAGAACCTGTTTCTCCACACACCTAGGGGTGGCAGTAAGGAGGAGATATTCAAATCTCCTTAATACTGCCAGTCCTGGGCATACACAGGGGTATGTCCCCTGGTCACACCTGTCAAAATCTCTGCAAGGAGTTAGCCCACCCACAACTTCTGCCTGAACACTAAAAATAAACATAGCCGATATACACATGCCCCACTCACACACTACAAAATAAAGGCCGTATATCCAAATACATTGTTGGGATCCACATTTCAACTTACACCTGCCCCCTATGGACTGTACACAGGCCTGCTAATCCAACCACCGCAAAACATCGCTCTCACACTGAAGATTCTGTAGATTGACTGCACCACACACTACATAACAATGACAACACAAATTATAGCCATGTTTCCTCTTCACAAAAATGACAATGTTTACACATCCTGCCACTGACATACATCATGGAAATAGGGATCCAGGGACTTAACCCTTTGAGTGACAGAGAGGTATCCAATGCATTTGATATCACTCTGGCGCTCAAAGGTTTAAATAAAGAAATGTTTAAGGTGCCACTTCTACATTCATGTATTCTCCTCAGCATGCTACTGGGAAGCAGGTGCTCAAACATGACCACTATATTACAGTAATTTCCCTTCAACAGTGCCATTGCTGAGCCCACTTACTGACCGTATACACATACCGGCTGCACTTCGCTCCGCAACACCCCTTCACTGAGAATTACACCCAGGGCATCCTATGACATCACTCATGCAACTCATATTTCACATACACAGGCGTACACACCACGCTGCTCAGCATGCACCTGACCCACAGCTACTATGTCCACCACACAACATGTGCTCCCTGTCTCACCATGTCACTCACATTACACAGGTGATGCTGGCTATGGATGCAAGTCCTGGCTACTGACCCCTCTGGCCAATCCCCAAACACATGCCCAGGAAAGCTACAACCAGGCTCATGCCAGAACGAGGAATGCTATTGAGCGGACATTTGGGCTTCTCAAGTCAAGATTCCGATGTCTGGACCACTCTGGGGGAGCACTGCAGTATGCACCGGCTAAGGTGTGTGACATCATTGTGGCGTGTGCAATACTGCACAACATCGCAGTGGACACCAGACTGCTGGATCACATCCCGGACCCCCCCATACAGGAAGTGCCCATGGACATCGGACACGTTGAGGAGACCCTGAGAGGGACACAGATCAGAGACAGGCTCATCACGGAACACTTTACATGTGAGTATAACACAGGCATGCAAACAATCCATGCAAGTCCCCCATCAGTCCTGTGACACTAACCACACTGCACATTTTGCTCTCTCTCACCCCACAGGAACAGTGACACAGCACTGCACTGGCAGTGGACGTGGCAAATTGTGTGTGTGGACTCAAAAAACATCCTCCATTCCACTCTCCACGATGACATACAGACCCCAAGTATATCACGCACACCCCCAGGAGAAACAAGGTACAACATATTACCCATGTTCATCACCTTACAGGGCTTGATTTACAGCAACTAACTGGATATGCCATGATTATAGCCTGAACAACCATGCTAGCCCAGTAGCGAAAGAGTATCATCTAATGACATGCATTGGATAATACTCAGGCACATCAGGGGTTCAAGGGACATTGGACTCAATATGGGACCTGTACTGTGCTAGAGCTGAGAAAAGCAGCACAGGGGTGGATGCACAGTGGTATGGGCACACAATGTAGAGGTCATGAGATGTAGATCAGATTACCAGGGACTCCATGCTGACTTGTGAGTGTGCAGACAAATGTGCCCCCAACATGATTACACACATCAACAAATGTCCTAACGGTTCCATGGAACAAATGACATTGGGCTGCCACTGTCACTTTCACAGTGGCAGCACAATGTCATTTGTTCCATGGAGCTCTCAGAACACTTGTTAATGTGTGTATACATGTCAGGGGCACATATCCATAGGGCTGGTGCACATGTCCTAAGTTCCCCACAGAATTGGTTACAGATGAGTACACAATACATTGTCAAGCAATGGTTTGTGTACTCACCTGTAATCAAGAAGATTAAGGGGATAAAAAAGTTGAAATTGTTGTTGCTTGATGATCAGTTCAGGTCCACTGCTCCAAATCCTGTCCTCTTGTCCCACAGGCATCTGTAACATGATCCATCCTTGAACTGAAGATCTTCCATGTGACTGGATTGATGTCTTGACAACATCTTCATGAAGATCACCCCTTGCTGTTTATGGTGATGTTGTTTGTGATGCAAAGTTTGACCTGAGGTTCACACAAACCTCTACTGGAACATTCTCATAGAGACACAGAAACACCATTTCTTGAGTGTTATTACCTGCACAGTTAGGATGCTCAACTACAGAGTTGTCAAACGTTGTGGACAACACATGAGCAGGGCAGCAGTGTTACTGAAGTGGTACAATTTAGTTTCAAAGTACATTTAGTGTTCACATACAGGTGTTAAATGAATATAGGCAATACACACAGAAAACACATGTACATTCTAATGTACTTTGAGACACAATAAAGATGAACCATCAACATTCTATCTGTGTCTGTTTGAGGATATATCCGAGAACACATTCGTCAATGCGTAACCACACCCAGGATAGCGTATCCCCCATACATGGAAAGGCATCACCCACATCACAGGAGTCCACCACTTGTTTGCCAGTGAGTGGACTCTGTGATGTATCTATGCAAACAGATGATGGTGGCAGTTATGCACCAATGTGTAGTGGGAGTGATAAAGAGGTGATACAGGGGGCATACTTCCACAGTGAATACATGTCCACAGTATCTGTATTGCTCAGTATAATCCATGTTCTGAGATTTTGCTCCACTTTGACATATCTCAGTACATGGGCTATATCAACGAACAACCAGACTAAGTGGACATGTGTTGTCACTGGTGAAGTCTGTTACACCCTTAGGGAAACAGCAACTCAACTTACTGGAGACCCCAATGCTCAGCCCAGGATATCAATGTGTGTGCTACACATTGAAATCCTCTGTTAAAAAAATTGGGTTCCCCAGTAAGTCAGTTGCACAATGAGTGTGTGAATCCAAGACAATATGGATACATGTCCCATTTATCTGTCCTGCTTGTAATGTCCCCGCTAAGTCACAGAGCTGTTTGTCTGCTTATCCCATTAACCCACTGAGTGCAAGAGTGGTCCCCAACGCATTTCTTTGCAATGCGTTGCCTACCACTCTGGCACTCAAAGGGTTAACACCTTAGCGACCCTTGACGTACCAGGACCGTCAAGGGTAAATGTGATCCAACGACCCTTGACGGTCCTGGTACGTCAAGGGTTAAACTCTTCCATCGCGGCCGCACGGAGCGATGGAAGAGTTCAAGCCGCTTGTTACTAAGTGTCCCGGTATCGGGACACTTAGTAACAAGCGGCAGAAACATTGTTGCAACATTCGATTCGCTTCAAAAGCGAATCACATGTTGCAAAACCTGAATGACAGGGACAGTATTTGTAAATACTGTCCCTGTCAGATCTCTCTGCCTCCCTCCACCTTGCATACTGCTGAGGTGGAGAGAGACAGAGGGAGATGCTGTTACTGCCTTACTGTAAAAAAAAAAAAGTTAAAAAAAGTTTAAATAAAGAAATTTAACCCTTTGATCACTGTTCTGCAGTGATCAATAAGTGCCCCCCCATCTGATCACTCTTGGAGTGATCAATTTGCTGCAGATCAGTGTTTTCTGATCTGTGGGACACCCCCCATCCCCTTTGAATTTTTTTAGATTTTGTAAAAATTTTGTAAATTTTTTTTAGATTTTGTAAAAATTGTTTAAATTTGTAAAAATTTTTTTTTTTTTTTTTTTTTTTTTTTTTAATACTAAATATAGTTTAGGTATTTTGGTAGGTAGTTGGGTAGGTTTAGTGTAGACGTGTGTTAGGGAAAGTTTTAGGGATAGATTTAGGTTTAAGGGAAAAAAAAACAAAAAAACCAAACACCCCCCCCCCAAAAAAAAAAATATATATATATAATAAGTGCAGTTTAGATAGGTAGTTCAATTGGGTTAGGTAGGTTCAGGATATACGTAGGTTAGGGTAAGTTTTAAGGTTAGATTTAGGTTTAGGGATAGCGTAAGAAAAAAAAAAAAACCAAAAAACCCCAACCCCCCCCCCAAAAAAAAAAATATATATATATAATAAGTGCAGTTTAGATAGGTAGTTCATTTGGGTTAGGTAGGTTCAGGATATACGTAGGCTAGGGTAAGTTTTAGGGTTAGATTTAGGTTTAGGGATAGCGTAAGAAAAAAAAAAATTTTTAGTGGGCAAAATGCAGCGCAGGTACAGCGTTGAAGAGGCATATGCCTTTTTGGCGTCTTACTCTGAGGCAACAGACACTGCGTCAGATTTTGACATAGCGCAGTTTTCAGAAAGTGAGAGCAGCTCTAGTGATGACGCTGGGCCTTCTGTCAAGAAAAGACGCACTGCCCCAAGAGCTGCTCTGGCAACTGCCCCAGCACCTGCCAAAAGAACTGCCCAAAGACCTACCAAAATACCTACCCAAAGAAATGCCCCAAGTGCTGCCCCAATAGCTGCCCTGGCAACTGCCCCAGCACCTGCCAAAAGATCTGCCCAAAGACCTACCAAAGAAATGCCCCAAGTGCTGCCCCAAGAGCTGCCCTGGCAACTGCCCCAGCACCTGCCAAAAGATCTGCCCAAAGACCTGCCAAAAGACCTGCCCAAAGAAATGCCCCAACACCTGCTACTCCGGATCCTAATGAATGGGTATCAATTTATGCCCACAAATCTCAGAATTCACAGGCAACCCAGGGATTCAAATTGATGTGGAAGGATTTACCCATGATCATTTTTTTGATTTGTTTTTGGGGGAAGACATTTTAGGTGAAATTGTTTCCCAAACCAATTTGTATGCAGCCCAGTATACTGCCGCCAACCCTAAGTGTGAAAAACGCTGTTTGTTTTTTTTTTACTTACGTCATGGTTTACGAGGGATTGGTGGTAAAATGGCTGTGTATAAAATTGGAAAACACACCTAAAACGAGAGCCTGGGGTGTCTACTTTCCAAAAATATACACTTTTGGGGGGAAATCTTAAAAAAGAGCACTGTTACACAGCCCCAAATGAGACATGGCACCAGTAACGCAAGCTGTGAAGATTCAAAGTGTGAACCTGGAAACGCGCATGTTCCAATTTGGCCCCCGTAGCTCCCCCAAACCATGAGAAAGCTATGCATATGGGGTATTGCCGTACTCAGAAGAAGGAGCTGAACACTAATCAATTCAGTTTATAAAATCTTCACCTATTCTGTGCTTGAGATTCACATCAACATTGAAGGCAAAGTGTGAAAAACGCTGTTTTTTTACTTACGTCAAGTTTATGAGAAAGTGGTGGTAAAATGGCTGTGTAAAAAATTTGAAAACACACCTAAAATGAAAGCTGGGGGTGTCTACATTCCAAAAATATACACTTTTGGGGGGAAATTCGAAAGTGCAGCACTGGAACATAGCCCAAAATGAGTAATGGCATCAGTTAACCAAGATGTGAAAATTCAATATTTGTTCAAAATTGGGCCCCGTAGCTCCCCCAAACCTTGAGAAACCTATGCATATGGGGTATTGCCATACTCAGAAGAAGGAGCTGAACACTAAACAATGCATTTTTAAAAATCTTCACCTATCGTGCTTGAAATTCACATCAACATTGAAGTGCAAGTGTGAAAAACGCTGTTTTTTTAACTTACGTCAAGATTTACGAGCGATTGGTGGTAAAATGGCTGCGTAAAAAAATTGAAAACATACATAAAATGAAAGCCTGGGGTGTCTACTTTCCAAAAATATATACTTTTGGGGGGAAATCTTAGAGTGGAGCATTGTTACACAGCCCCAAATGAGACATGGCACCAGTGATGCAAGCTGTGAAAATTCAAAGTGTGAAACTGGAAACGCGCATGTTCCAATTTGGGCCCCGTAGCTCTCCCAAACCTTGAGAAACCTATGCATATGGGGTATTGCCGTACTCAGAAGAAGGAGCTGAACACTAAACAATGCATTTTTAAAAATCTTCACCTATCATGTGCTTGATATCAACAGTAGTATTGAAATGTAAGTGTGAAAACTGCAAAAAAACAAAATATTACCACAATTTTGAAATTTTTTTCTGGAAATATAGCTGCATGAAAAACTCCAAAATTCTCCTGATTATTTACCTTATGTTGTCTAGTTTTCAGAAACATATACCTTTGTGGGACATTTTTGGTTCTGGCACCGTCAGCTAAGCTATGATGCTCACATGCCAATTGTTGAGAAATCACAAGTTGGAAATAACGGCAGCCATCTTGTAATATTTACCTTGTAAATGTGAGTAAAGGACTAAAATACTAGTCATATGGGGTATTCTTATATTCAGGAGAAGCAAATGAATATATTTAGGGGTATTTTTTTTCATTAACTAATAGTATGCAAATCCTGACAGAAAAATGTAAGCAAAATGTTGGTTTTTTTTCAATTTTTTTCCTCTTTTTTTCTATTTTAATCAAATTAAACAATGAGGTATTCATATAATTGTGGTATCAAAAGAAAGCCCTACTTGTGCTTAAAAAAATAGTATATAATTTATGTGGGTGCACAAAAGGAATTAAAGAGAAAATATGGTTGAACAAAGACATAGTAAAAAAAGTCAAAATTGCTCCGGTCCTTAAGTCAAATCAGACTCAGATTTTCCCGGTCCTTAAGGGGTTAAACACAACATATGATGTAGACGAATGTTCAGTGTTGTACCATTTGTTGTGCTAAGGGGTATGTTTTGTTGTTCATATTCAACACACAACACCGCCATATAACACAGTGGTGTAATATGGCTCCAGGGATGTATTACATGTTGAATTTGTACAACGGTGTGTGTGTGAACCCATGTTGTAGCATCCCACTAACATTTCACCCAGGCAGAGGTTGTGTTCACTGCATTGTATGGCAATGCATTGGAGACATCCCTGCCACCCAATCCATAACTGAAGACACAACAGATCAGACAGGAATCCAAAAACAGGTTTTTTTATTGAGGGGAAAGTTGACAGGTTGGGCCTTTCATTTTTTCCTTTTTGGGTGGGGGGGCCTTAGCCTGGGTGCCAGAGGTGGATGCCCTTGTTGAACTCCTGGTAACCCTCTGCCCCCTAGGTGTGGCTTCAGGGGTAACACTGAAGGGAGCTGTGGTTGCAGTAGACCCCTCAGTGGAACGCAAGTTCTCCCTCTCCATCCTCAGGTTCTCCCTGTGGTTGATCTTCCTCAACTCCACAAGGACCTGTGTTAACATGTCCATGAGACCAGTCCTGAGCTGCTGGAGTAGTGTGTTCCCCCTGGACACCTCCAACTCCAAGCCTTTGATCCTTGTCTCCAATTGGGAAATGTTCCTTCTGGATTGCCTCCTGCTCCTTGTAATGTTGTTGTCAGTACTCCTGCTCAACCGGAGTAGTCTCCTCTGCAGGGCCATACACTCTGCCTCCATCCCTGTGAGGCGTGCGGTGCTGGAGGTGGATGTGCCCGGTGTCACTGGTGCTGCTGTTTCCTCTGCTGCTGAGGGTGCTGAGTCTTCTGCTGCTGAGGGTGCTGTTTGCTCTGCTGCTGCTGAGGGGGCTGTTTGCTCTGCTGCTGCTGAGGGGGCTGTTTGCTCTGCTGCTGCTGAAGGTGCTGTGGCTGCTGTGACAGCTGTTGGAGTGGCTGGTGCAGATGATGGGCATATGCCCACCACATCAAGTGACTCCGAGCTGCACAGTGATGTGTGTGCTGGTGGAGGTGTGAAAATGTCCCTGGGTAGGGGGCGCTGGGGCTCACCAATCAGGCCCAGGTGTGGGTAGTCCAGTGGCCAAGGGTCATATGGTGGTCACTGATAGGTGTTTGGACCCCACCTGGGATCATACCTTGGGGCATGTTGTGGAGCCATCCAGGAGGGTGGGTTTAACTGGGAGGCATATGGCCCATATTGGGTGGTGGCCACTGTCCCTCACAGCCATTGCCTCCCTGGCGGTGGTGGTGCTGCTGATGGAGGGTAGTAGCTGGTGAAGGTGGCTGGATGGGTCCACCTCTCCTCCTGTTGCATCCAGCCACTGTACTGGGGAGGTGCAGCTTGAAGGGGTGCACCTGTGGTGGTGCAGCTTGAAGGGGTGCAGCCTGTGGTGGTCCAGCTTGAAGGGGTGCAGTAGGTGGTGGTGCAGCCTGTGTTGGAGGGGATGGTGATGGTGGGTAAGGTGACCACCGGCTGGTCCCCTCCTCTGTGTCCTCCTCACTGGGGGGTGACATAACCTCCTCTACTGTCTCCCGCTGGGCTTGAGGGCCGTAAGCTGTGTGGAGAAATAAGATGTTGTGATTAGTGACCTTAGCCATATGTTTGTGGAGACAGTTATACTTTGATATGTGGTGAAGAAAAATATATGTTTGGGTGAATCCCCCTGGGTAAACAAGGGTACACCCACTGCTGAAAGGTGTTGTTTGAGTTATTACGGGTGAAGGTTTCATTTGGAGGTGCAATATCACAGTGACCCGAAATAGTACAGTGGGGCTGTTGCAACACCCTCCCATGTAGATATCTGGTCCCTGTACCAGAGCTGTCCATATGACTGTGTAGTAACAGCACCACTGTACAATTTCAGGCCACTGGGATATTGCCCCTGACATATCCATGTCTGAGCTGTGATACCTTTTGAATCAACACACCTTTCAACAGTAGGAATACCATTGTTTAACTCGGGTGGGGGGGGGGGGTGAATCCAACAACATATATTTATCTTCACAACTTGTAGGGATGGCTATCCCTCCAGGGGGATGGCAAAGTTTAAGTTCACCTTGATGTCAGATTGTAGAGATGATTGTGAAAACATATGTTGTTCACTGTTAGTCCTATCCCTCCTACCCTCATGGTTGTTCAGATATTGCTCTATGTGCCAGATGGAGATTTCAGTCATTTGTCCACACGAGGGCTCTTCAGCAGAGCCCAAATCGCCCCATTTAGAGAACAATACTTAATTGGAATGGTGTACAGAGTGTGCATGGTTTGCAATCACATTCATCTCGAAATGTTGAGACTTTGGCTCTGCTGAAGAGCCTCCGTGTGGTCAAATGATAGATATCTCCACCTGTCACAATATCTGTATAACCATGAGTGTTGGAGGGATGGGACTTAGATCAAGACACATCTTTTAACGATGACAATGATATGACATAATGATGACATTACCCATTGCTATCCCATTACAGTGACACACAATTAGAAATGGTCATATATGTATGTGGATATGTACCCTTCATATGGATACAGTAATATCCTTCCAAGATGTGAAGCCAGAGAGCAGTTCCGTAGGTGTGATTGCCTTACTGGCTATACATGTGCACCCATCCAACAAGACATTGTATTGATATGATGGATATGAACATACCTTGTATATCCCATCTACGTAGAGTGTGATATACTATGTATGTGTATTTGGATGTTAGCAATGTAGGTTGATTTGTGATGGGTGCACATATCTGTCCAGTAAGGCAATCACATCCAATGAAGTGATCTGTGTTCACATCGTGTTGGAACATATTTAGCAACATTTGAATCCTAAGGGCAACAATCCAGCCAGTAGTGAGGGATATCTTTGATTGAGGCCTGTTTTTTTTCTCTGTGTATGAGCCCATCCATCCTTCTGTGTGAGGCAACCGTACTCAGTCCTAGATATCCATCAGTCATGGCCTGTTGGTGACCAAGGTACACTGATGTTTGCTATTTGTTTCCCATGTGTATCCTGCAAAGAGCGGCTGGTGTACCATCCATCCATGGCATCAGCACCCCTGTGGATCCATGTGGGAATCAGATATGGGATATGTAATTTCAAGTCCGAGTAAATGATTGCAGCCACAACACCAGTGCCTACATTTTCCAGCTTGAATTCTGTGGAATAGTTTTCGGCCTGTGTGTTGCACCTACAAGCATTTATTCTCTGGGACACTGTGATGTGTGACCTGATGCACCCTTTTTGTGATTCAGTAAGCGGTGATGTTTAACTGCTGAAGTGAACATGATGGTGACTTCTCCAGTGATCTCCTTTCCCCATTTCCAGTGTTTTCCATGGAGTCTGTACAATGGGACCTTATAAACTTGATTCTTGTTTTTGCATATTCTCCATGGACTAACACTGGTATTGGTGAAGTGAGGGTGTGTGAGGGTTACTTTATGTCCACCATCTGTTTGTCACCGCTTAGTGAATGTCCCCTGTGTAGCATGTGATCGTTGGCCTATTGACTTGTCTGGTTAACCCCTTGAGTGCCAGAGGGTTTGCCAATGCATTGTTGATTGATGCATTGATGATCCCTCTAGCACTCAAGGGGTTAGGGTGGGGGTGGGGACATGGGTGACATTGTGTGTGAACAGTGATGATATTTAACAGACGACATTTTGAACATAACGGTTTGTGTATTGTGTGTGATGAGCACAGCGACAGGAGGGTTGAAGTAGGACTTTGACAGGTTTGTCCCAAGTTGGACCTTGCCATTTGTCCAGGTATTGTGTCCTTTTTTTAACCCTCATGGTGCTGTGTTGGTGCAGTTGTATGGCTGAGTGATGGACATGTGTTGAGGTGTGACTGTGTGTGCAGCTGGTGTTGGTTGCTGTAGTGTGTTGCTCTGTAGTGTTGCACTTACCGGTAGTGTGGAGGCTCCTCTCATCCCCAGTGTCAGTTCCTCCAATGACCCCCTCAATCAGGGTTGGGGACATATTCTGGCGCACCATCTCCTCCCAGCCGCAGAAGGTGATAGGGACAGGTGGGCCACCTCCAGTGCCTCGGGCTTGCTTGGAGAGTTCTGAGAGCTTGTTCTTGACCACCATCCGGCAGTCGCCCCATCTCTTTTTGATGGACTCCACGTCCCGCCTGCATGGAGCCACTGCGTTGACCCGGCTGCATATCTGGTTCCAGGCTGCCTTCCTCCTCTCTGACAGGCCAGGGACCTTCGCTGTCGGGTGGAGAACACTCTGCCTCTCCAGGACAGCTTCCTCGAGAGCCGTGTTCTCCTCCTCTGTGTATTTGGGGTCCCTGATCCTGCCCTCGTCAGCTCCGGCATGGGAGGATTCTGAGCCAGAGTTCCCAGCCTGGTCTGACCCTGACTGTGTGGGGTTCTCCCCAGCAGCTACCCCTCGTCCCACTGCAGGTTCTGTCCCTGTCCTGCGTGTGCCTGCTCTTGTGGCCCGGGTCCCCCTCCGCCCTGCAGATCTCCCTCTCCCACCCCTGCTCAGCTGAGGGATCCCTTCCTGAGCTTCCTCCTCCTCCACTACTCTCCCCATCCCTCTCTCCTGTCCTCCTCTCCTCGCCATCACTCACCCAGTCACACCCAGGCACTCCCACAGGCCCTCACAGACACACTCGATCCACTCACTCTCTGTCACACACTTTCACTCCCATATTCACACTGTCAAAATAAAAAGTAAAATGTGTAAGGTGTTACACATACATACACATAGTCCTTTTATTTTATATGTGTTTGTATGTGTGTATGTAATATGTGCAAAAGTGTAATATGTGTATAGTAAGTGCACCTCTCTCCGAACTCCAAACTCAAAAATCTCCTCCTACCTCCGATGAATGCTCCTGTCTCCCTCTCTCTAATGACTATCCTCCGCTCCTGGGTCCTGATATCTGGCTCTGAAGAACTCGATAACAGACAGTGTGTGACGGTTATTTTTGGGTATATATAGGTGTATTTGAAGTTATTTGATACATTGGGGCTTTGTGATTGGCTGTGTGTTTGAATTTGTTTTTGCATCAATCATGGTTGGTAGACAACGGCAGCCGTTATGTTAGCTGTTGTTTTGAGCGCTGTTATTTTGTGATTTGGCCGCCCGTTGTGCATTAACATGAGCGAGCACGTGTTTTGTGTGTGCCTACGCTCGATAGCTATTCTCATAGAGTAGCTATTGAATCTGTCGTAACTCCTGTATTATTTGCGAGCGATGTGCCTTTTTCACTTAGCGGCTGGTTTAACGGCTGCCTTTAAATCTAGCCCTTAATCTGTCTAGCATGAATACGGTATCGGGTAACAAGAGAGACCCTCAAGTCTTTTGTAACATCTGAACCATTTCTAGTGCCAAAAGAATTGGGACCAATCGGTTTAGGATCTTTTTGTTTTTCACCTCGTTTTACTGTTGTGGTCTGATTTTAATATCCTAGCCTTAATATAAGCCCCATCTATAATTTTTTCCTAATATCCTTTTTACAGATTTTGTTTAACTCTTGCCACTCTACATCATTTTATTCTACCTCACTACAAATATTACTTCTCTCCAGAATATTTATTTGCTGACAGGACTCCAGTAATGCGGGAAGGTATATAGGTGAAAACTGACCGTTTTTTACTGGCTGCCATTCTCTACCTAGTTTTGTTTTTGCCTGGTTGAAAAAGGCTCACCTCTACCTTCTTGCACCATTTCTTCCTCTGTAATATCCACATTTATCCCTTCCCTGCCAACTTGGGGCTCGATTCTATTACCAGCGCTAAAAATAAAACCGGCTTTTTTTTTTTTAAAGTCCGTTTTAGTATCCTATTACACAACTTGTGAAAACAAAACCAGCGGTAATTATACTTACCACCAGTCTAAAAAAAAGCCCATAGGAAACAACTAAAAACAACGTGCAATTAGTATCCTATTACCCACGCTCAGTATTAGCGCCTGTTTTGTGGTTACAATTAAGTCGGTAATTCTGCTCCTCAGAGGCTGAGGCGTAGAAGCCATAATGACAGTTTCAAAACCATCGTCGTTCGAACAAAAGCCGCGTATAATACAGTATACAGCATAGAAATCCGACATACAGTGCCCCCCCTCTACATATTAACCCCCCCTTCTAAAAGTTGACTTAGTGCTTTCTTCCACCACATTAATCCAACAAATATTATTCTTATTCGACAATTAACCCTTCCACTTCCAAATCCAATTTAGTACTTTATTACACCATATTCAATGAATATTGTACATCCGACATTTTAACCCCCCCTCCCCATTGAAAAGTCAACTACAGCGCTCCCATGACTTTCACCATTTTTATCCCACATTTTTCCTCTCCTATTGTATTCGACATGCCCTCATATTTTGTATTGCAAGATTAACCCTATGAGTACCAGAGAGGTATTGTAATGTGTTTGCTATCCCTCTGGTACTCATAAGGTTAATAGGAAACCTGTATCTGTATAACAAAAAGGTTTGTTTTAATTATATATGTAATTTGTGTGAAAATGTAATTAAATATTTCATTTATGTGTAACAATGGCTTTCTTTTTAAAAATATAAATGTAATTTGTATTCAGGTACTTCAGACCTCAAGAGGGGTATCATGACCCCCCATGACACCCCCCTAGCATGGGGGTGACAATTGCCCTCTTTATTAATTAAAGAGCATATAACCTATGTTTATAGAGTTAATCTTGCAATACAAGGTCATGTCGAGTATAATGGGAGAAGAAAAATGTTGGATAAAAATGGTGAAAGAAAGTCATGGGAGACCTGTAGTCGACTTTTCAAGGGGGCGGGGGGTTAAAATGTCGGATGTACAATATTTGTCAGATTAATATGGTGTAATAAAGCACTGTAAGATGGATTTGGAAGGGGAAGGGTTAATTGTCGCCTATGAACAATATTTGTCGGATTAATGTGGTGGAAGAAAACTGCAAGTCGACTTTTAAAAGGGGGGGTTTATATGTCGAGGGGGGGCACTCTGTGGGATTTTATTATGTGGAGAACAACACTGAACTTGACCTTTCAGTTGTCAAATCTACGCCTATTTCCTTGGACTTTGACATTTTGTGCATTTTTTGTAGACGGTAGTCAGAAAAAAGCAGACAGCGCCAATTTTGTTACTACTCTGAAATTTGCTGTCTATGCCAGTTTTGTTTTACCGTGGTTCTGCAAGAGAATACAGACGTAATACGTTTGCAAAATGCGTGCTACTTGTTTTTCTTGTAACGCCAGTTTTAGCGCGGTTAATAGAATCGAGCCCTTGGAATCCTCATCTCATATGTGATTCCTTTCCCCTATATGATACATATGTATCTATTGTGAGTTGCTATTACCTATACTTTTTGACTATTTGATGCCATACTCGGTTTACTGCAGCATCCGCTGAAGACTTTTTTTTGTCACAGGGATAGTAACACTTCGTTTTAACTTTATTTTATTTTGTAGGCATTAAAAATACATGAAGAATGATATAAGTCTTATCTCTCAAACCTTTATGGTTTGAGAGATATTCACAAGCAAAGTTCCCCTCCCCGCCCCTCTTTCCTAGTGTAAGCCATCTCTTCTCAGATGTGGAATCCAGTCCATAGACCAGACAGATAACAGCAGGGGACAATCTTCTTCCTATGAGAACAATGAAAGCCCTGCCCCCCTTGACAAGCTTTTCAGGTTTTTCCCTTATCTTAATTGAAGATTGTCCCTCTCTGCAGTCTACCTGGGCACCTCCCTTCTGATCTGGCTGAACGGGGGGGGGGGGGGATACTTTGTTTGTGAATATCTCTTAAACCATAAAGGTTTGAGAGATAAGACTTATATCATTCTTCATGTTTTTTTAATGCCTACAAAATAAAATAAAGTTAAAATGAAGTATTACTATCCCTTTAAACTTCTTTAATTATAATAAAGCTTAAAAAAAATCATAATTTCATATAATGGACAAAAATGTAATGTTATTTCTATCCACTTTTTTTTCTCCATGTATTGACCATGTGCAGTGGACTATAATGTAATGCCTTGGTGGTGGTTTTCTTCTAAATGTCTCCACCACCTTCTGAATGTGACGGTGACCTGGTTCCTGTACTAACCTCTGCACCAAACCATTCTAGGAATTGTTTAGAAACTGTCTGGGACAATGTCCAGGTATCATTTATTTTGTTTTTCTCTGTTATTTGCTCTGTTATCAGAAGCATGTGGATTAGGCTTCTTTCTATTGAAAAGTGTATAAATTTATAGATGCTTTTACTGTAAAACTGAGTGGATGTATAGATCTGTGGATTTTTTTTTTTTTTATATATAAACTATTTTTCTGCAAAGAAGGTTCAATACTAAACTTGGGTTATAACAATTCCCTTGTTTGTGAATTTCTGAACAAAATTTTAAAATGTGTAACTTAGCTCAACATTTGGAGATTCTTTCCAGTCCAGCAGCTACCTGATACTGCAGCCGTCTGGGCAGCACACTGGTAATTAACACAGATATATATGAAAAACCAGCACTCATTAATTTTGGGGAGTTTGGCGCATTACACATCTTGTGGTGTATATAAGGGGTTGTTTGCATGTTGTGGTTGTTTTGATAAAGGTCCCGGATGGGGATTGAAAAAAAAAAAAAAAAAAAAAAAAAAAAAAAAAAAAAACCCTTGTCCAGTCTGCTGTTAGGGACCAGGAACCAGACAGGACACAAAGTGTGAAAATACAAAACACCTTTATTGAAATAACAAAAGCAAACTCTGCCAAGCCGGGGTCAGCAATACAGAGATCAACAGAGTCAGGAACAAGGCCAACACTCAGGAACCAGAAGGGACATCAAAGGAAGCCAGATAGTACACAGGTAATCAGCAAATCCAGGATAACTCGCTTGCTCCAGAATCAGGCACAAGGGCAATCAGGTACGTTGTCGTCTTCTTCTTGCTGATAGATTTTAGCCATCAGCGGTGATTTTTGGATACCGAGGCTTGAGCCTCACTACTCCATCCTCTCCGGTTGGGTTTGAAATCGCAGGTTTGGATTCTTCTTGGTCTGTGTTGACTTGTCACAGTTGGGTTGGTTTCACAGGGTCTTCGCTGTGATGGGCCGCGGGTAGAGGTCGAAAGGGGTTTGCAGTGGTGGCAGTGAGTTTTCTGATCAGAGGGTTCGGGTTCTGATCCAGTCCTTGGCAGAAGTTCTTACTCAGCTTCGCTAGGTGTTCGTCCAACATCTCGATGTCCAGCTTCCTGTGAAGGTCAGCTGTCCTTACGAATCTTGGAGCTCCAGACGATATCCGCAGGGCCTTGTTCTGGACTACCTGAAGACTCTTCCGGTGTCGCTCATGGCAAGTGATCCATGCTCTGGAGGCATACGTCAGGGTAGGTCTGATGATTGCCTTGTAGATGTTGATCTTTGTCTGGAGTGGCATGGACTTGGTCTTCAGGAGTGGGTACAGTGCTGCCATCTTTCCTGTTGCCTTCTGCTGAGTATTCTCAATATGGCTTCCCCAGTTGAGTTTGCTATCCAGGGTCACACCGAGGTAGCGGCTACTGCTCTCCCACTTGATGGTCTCCCCATTGAGGCTGATGTGCGGGTGCTCCTTGATCTTCTTTCTGGTGAACAGCGTTGCAGTTGTCTTGCTGATGTTGAGTTCTATCCGCCAGTCGCTGTACCAGGTTGAGATGGTATCTAATGATGCTTGCAGATTCTTCGCCACTTCCTTTTCACTGAATGACTGGGAGATGATTGCGACATCGTCCGCATACAGTGCCAGGTCTGTCTTGTGCAGATCTGTTGGGATGTCACTGGTGAAGATGTTGAACAGAAAGGGTCCGAGGTTCGATCCCTGTGGCACGCCTGCTGGGATGGGATGTGATGAGGACATCTCAGACCGCATGGCGACATGGAAGGTGTGGTCTCCCAGGTAGCTTGCAATTGTCTTCACCAGGTAGTTTGGAAATCCCAAGCCAAGCTGCTTTAAATACCCTGGGAGGGTTGGCTGTTGGCTGATAGCAGTCAAGTGAGCAAACACAGAGAAGTCAACTGATTCAGCCTGATCCAGCGAAGGAAAGGCAGCAGTAATGGATAGCAGATCACTGGATTAGCTCAGACAGCAGAATTGAGCAGTAGAGCTCAGCCAAACCTTGATAGTACCCCAACCCCCTGCGGGGCAGGGCCAGGTTTATAGGGAAAGCATGCATGGAAAGCACGGAGGAGGGCGAGGGCATGCACATCTGCAGCAGGAACCCATGACCGTTTTTCTGGACCGTACCCATTCTAATGGACCAAATATCGAAGTCTCCCTCAGAACTTACAAGAGTCCACTATGGAGTGGATCATGAACTCCTCATGGCTGTCAGCAGGCACAGAATGGGGCTGAGGAGTGACCGTAGTGAATCTATTGCATACCAGGGGTTTCAGTAGCAAGACATGTAAAACATTGTTACATTTCGCTTTGCTCCGAATGGCGCATTCACCATTTCGTGCATTAACATGTTGCAATATGGGTGCAATAATGATGCAATATGGGTGCAATAATGATGCAATATGGGTGCAATAATGACGCAATATGGGTGCAATAATGACGCAATATGGGTGCAATATTGACGCAATATGGGTGCAATATTGATGCATTATGGGTGCAATATGGGTGCAAGAATGACGCAATATGGGTGCAATATTGACGCATTAAGGATGCAAAATGGGTGCATTATTGACAAAATATGGGTGCATTAACAAAGCGATATGGGTGCAATATGGGTGCATTAAGGAAGCAATATGGGTGCAATATGGGTGCATTAAGGATGCAAAATGGCAATATGGGTGCAATAAGGACACATTAATGATGCAATATTGGTTCAATATGGGTGCAATAATTGGTTCAATATGGGTGCAATATTGACTCAATATGGGTTCAATATGAGTGCAATATTGACACAATATGGGTGCAATATGGATGCAATATGGGTTCAATATTGGTGATATATGGGTGCAATATGGGTTCAATATTGGTGATATATGGGTGCAATAATGATGCAAATTGGGATCAGTATGGGCTCAATATGGGTGCAATAATGAAGCAAATTGGGTGCAATATGGGTGCAATGATGCAAATTGGGTGCAATATTGGGTTTTGGGTTGGATTTTGGTGGGTTTTGGGTTGGATGGGGTGGGTTTTTGGGTTGGTGTTTGGTTTTGGTTGGGTTTTGGGTTGGGTTTGGTGGTATATGGGTTGCACCCATACTGCGTCCTTAATGCACCCCTATTGTACCCATAATGCGTCAATGTCGCACCCATAATGCTTGCTTAATGCACCCATAATGCTTACTTATTGCACCCATATTGCGTCTTTATTGCGTCCTTATTGCACCCATATTGCATCATTATTGCTTACTTAATGCACCCCTATTGCACCCATAATGCGTCCTTATTGCACCCATATTGCGTCCTTATTGCACCCATATTTCATCATTATTGCTTACTTAATGCACCCCTATTGCACCCATAATGCGTCATTATTGCACCCATATTGCGACACGTTAACACACAAAATGGTGAATGCGCCATTTGGACCAATGCGAAATGTAGAATCTGCTTCACTTTGACGCAAAGCTTTAAATGTGACACTTCAATTGACGCGGCAAAACACATGCGGCATTTTATGACACAAATCTTTACATGCAACACGTCAATAGTAAACCGGGAGGTCTAGGGCATAGGTCACAGAGTTCACCCATCATAAGATACGGAAAGGACCCACAAATTGGGGAGCCAATTTCTGAGAGGGCACTCAGAGGTGGAGATTTCTGGAGGGCAATCAGACTCTCTCCCCGACCTGGTAGGAGGGTTCGGGTAGGAGTTTATGATTGTGGGCAGACCTATCTTACGTAAAAGGCGGCTGAGGTGTGCTCCCTGCCGCGTGAATAAAGGCCTAAGAGAGGGCAAAAATGAGGAAACAAATCCATAAGTACACAGTAATTAACTTTAATACATTCGATTAATAATGATTACAAGGCCAAGTTACGGAAGGCTTGTCTGATTTCTACCATGGGAAAAGGTATGTAAGTCATATAAGAGGTGGAAGCCCATCTACCTAAGTGCTTAATGATGTGAACAGGTACTTGATGGCGGGATGCAGAAGTCGCTGCCCCAATATGAAAAGTGTGTCCTGAGAAACCTTTAGTGTCAAATCCTAACCTGGTGAGGACAATTCTAACATATTTAATAAAGGTGATCGTGGTTAAGGGTTTCCCCAGTATGGGTAATAAGGGGCTATCCCTAGCTTTCCCTTGCAGAGTAGATATGTAAGCATCTAGGTAAGCTACCGGGCACCATGCATTAAGGGAGGGGTAGAAATAAATTTTGGTAGGGGGGCCGGCTTGATTGGTTTTAGAAGATGCCAAAAATAAAACGTAATGATCAGAAAAACGAACCAAGTCGGCCATGGTTAAGAATTATCAGAATACCTAGCCACAGTGAATTCTCCTGGCCTGATAAAACCATAAAAAGCCAGAAATATGGCGGCCAACAATGTATTATTAGTTTCTATAGAAAATGGTTTGGTATGCAGGAACTGGCACATGGCCCGGAAGAGATTCCCATCGATCGGTAATCTGAGTGGAGCTTTATGTTGCTGGGATTTCCTGATACCCCTCAAGGCTAATTTAATGGGATGACTCGTGAAAATCGACTGATATTGACTATACAACAAAACTAAGAAATGCTGAATACCCGCTACATATAATTTAATGGTGTTAAATGTCAAATGTAGTGAAAAATGGCAATAAGATATGAAAGCCAGAATTGTATTAATGTCAACAGGATTGTAGGGCCCTAAGTTATTGATGAACCTTCGGAACAAAGACCAAGCTCTGGCATAACTTCTTCTTGTACTAGCCGCCAGTGCCTGATGCATTAGTGCCTTCGCCCCTTGTAAATAGATATTTAATCCATCTGCATGGATTCTAACTCCGGGCATACTTCTGGAGAGGGATCTGCCGAGGGGTATAGCTTGTGGAACTCCTGAAATTTTAAACAAGATAGTACTTCAGCTAAAGTATTTGAATTTTCTGGCAAATGTTCCCCAATAATGTTAAATTTGAAATATAAAGATAACCAAACCAATTTCCTCATAAAGGACATTATAAGGGGAGATGTGGACCGGCCTTTATGAATCAAAGCTACCGTGATCTCGTTATCAATCATGAATCTGACTGTTTCCCCAATCCAGAACTTACCCCACACCGTAGCGGCCGCCACGATCGGTATAAGTTCAAAAAGGCCTGGTGAATTTTGGAAATCAGGGGATTTACTTATTTTTGAAGGCCAGGCCTTGGCTAACCAATGATTGCCATAAATAGCTGCAAACCCACCAGAGAAGGTCGCATGAGTGATAACCGTAGGAGACTTAACCGTTACTCTAGGTATGAACATAGAGCGACCATTCCAACACCTAAGAAAACGTGCCCACATGTCTAGGTCTAGCTTAGTGGCTTCATCAAGGAGTACTGAATTCCCATCCTGTGAATCCCCAGAGAGTAGGGACAGCAAATGAGATATAAATGAACGACCCTGAGGAATAATCCTCATGGCAAAATTCAAAGTGCCCAAAATTGACTGTAATTCTACTCTCTGACAAGAATTCCTGGCAGCGAATTCTGAAATCATAGTTTGAATTAGCAAAAGTTTCTCCTCTGGTAAACTGGCTTCCATGCTCATGGTATCTAATTGAATACCCAAGAAGCAGAGCTTCGTGGTAGGCCCAATAGTTTTACCCTGAGATAATGGAATATTCAGTTTAAAAAACAGAGCTGATATTTCCCCTGGGCCAATCGGTTTTGTGTGGGTAGGTTCTATGATGAGAAAATCATCCAGGTAATGAATAACATGATGACAATGATGGTGGTTTAGTAGGATCCAACCCAATGTATCTGCAAAGATATCAAACAGCTTGGGGCTGTTCTTGGCACGTGTGGAGAAATAGTATAATCCCCGCCACTTGATCCCGTGCAGATTCCACAGTGATGGATGTAGTGGTAAAAGCTTAAATGCGTCAGCAATATCGGCTTTGCTTTACCAGGAACCCCTTCCTGTCTGAATGATCAGCTGGATTGCGTCATCTATCGTGGAATAGTGCAGAGAAAATTCTTCTGAAGGAATAAGTGAATTCATGCTAGGAATTGCTATAGAATGAGGTACTGACAAATCATAAATCAAACGGGGTTTATTAGAGGATTTGCTGTGCGCCACTCCTATAGGATTAATACGCCAATGGGAGAAAGGGGGTGAAGCAAAAGGCCCAATAACATACCCCTTGGAAACCTCAATCCTGACCAAATCATCCACCACCTCAGGTTCTTGCAAGGATGACAAAAGGTTCTCACACTCCAGTGTGCCGCTAGGGAGGGCAACCAGACCGGAATGAAAGCCCTCCGTGAACCCCTGAATCAAAAAATTCATCAAACCTGGTGAGGGGTGAGACGAGAAGTTTTGAGGTTTACAATATGCACCCCGTCTAGTCATGATTTTGGGAATAATCTCTGAGGACAAATAGAACGAGGATGGGCCCGTTTGCACAGAGAACATAGATGAACCAATCTGCAAGCACTAAAACCACAACCAGTATAATTGTAATTATTGCAGATTTGTGATTTGCCAAAAAACACTATAGGTCTCCCTACTGGAGAAGCAGATTGACCCTCACCCTGGGTGTCTGGCAAAGGCTGAAAAGACGGTGGGTTGGATAGTCCCGGGCACAGGTTAGTGGAATGTTCGGTTGATTGACACCTGGAGCATACTGGAGCACGAAGACCGGCAAAGTGGCGGCAAAAAAGTTCCATGTCCAGCTGGCTCCAGTCCAACGTGATATTAAATTGTGCCAGAGCGGCCGCTGCTTTGCCGGAGAAAGACTTATGGTAGTCATAGAAACTGTAACCACCATACTTGTGCCCGAGCTCTACCACCCTGTTTAAATAATGATCTAACTCCTCCCTGCGTTCTGGGTGAACAGAACAAATGACATCCCGATATAAGCTGAAGGCTAAAACAAACTCAGTAACTGACAATTTCTTCCCCAATCTGGGATCTTTGGTTTTAAGAACTACTGAAACCTGATCACAAGAAAAGGCCTTATTTTCAACACTATCATGAGAGGAAATCAAAAGGGATACCAGATTAACATCCTTACCCTCAATAATATCCTTCTTCAAATGGTTGGGAATGAAATGTGCAGGGGAAATGGCAGGAACAGGACTCCCTATAGTAGCACTAACTGGACTAGGAGAAATACCGGGACAAACCATCTGAGTCACCTGATGACCCGAAGGTGAATTCCCCAATACATCCAACCGGGCATGTATAGAGGCCACTGATTCTGCCAGAGTGGCCACCGAAGCCTGTAAATCAGCCAAATCGGAAGCTGATTGGGATATGGAAGGAGCTGGACTATTGCTAGTGCTAGGTCTTGGTGTTGAGGTTGGGGAGAATAAGAGTTTAAACAATTCGGCTTTCCTAGCCGTAGCAGGGTAAGGAATACCCCTAGACTGTAATTCCTTAATGATCTTTGCCACAGTCCAGGTTCTATATAAGTTATGGGGTGAGAGGTTGGACACTAGTCCTGGTGTGTCCTGAATCTCTGACATGGCTGAATGATCCGAAGTGACCGACATGTTTGCTCCTAACCTGTAAAGATAATATGCAAATAAGTGAAAAGGTATAACTTATTTGCTGTCGGTCGCCTGAATACCTGACTGACTAAAGAAAAGATAGATCAGAAAATCCTAACTAAGCTATATAAGTGGGGAAGGTGAGGCCCTCAATATAGACACCGACCAACACTACCTATGATTTGGACCGAGGGGCGATTGCCTGAGCGGTAGGCGCGAACGTAACTGGCGGTGTCGTCTAACTCAGAAGAAACCCTGGCTGAGCGTGACTCCCTACCTAAATGAGAGCAGGAGGAGGTACTCTAACTATGCGTTGGGCTGAGGGGAAATATACGATATTTCCCGGGGAACTGGCCTGCTCCTCCGTACCTACCTTGAAAGACAGGGGCCGACAGACTTAAGAAAAATAAGAAACCTATTCTATCTAATCTTAATAAAGTCACGAGAAATAAGATTCCGCCAACCTTGTGTGAAGATTCCGATATGAGAAGAACAGTTGGTAGCGGTCAGAAGTTTTGGGGTGACTTCCCCACAAAATTCGGAAGTCAACCTCATGAAACCAGACTGTAAAATAATTAACCTGAATGAAGAAATGAATGCTTAATTGCACCACTCCCCTTAATTTAATAAAGAAAGTCATACTAGAAAGGCCAGTATCTCACTGTACCTTGATGAACACAGTTATAATACAATATGTACCCCATACATAAAACAATATAAACTTCTGTGCATGTACCAAATTATCCACAAATGAATGAACCATCCCCCTGTGAAAAAGGTCTATGAATCATAAATGAGTGACAGAGACAGTACCTGCAATCGAGAGATTCTCCTGTATAGTGATACCGTAGTTGATTGATATTAATTTGGCAAATACCTAAAAAAATAAATTCGAATAGCGGAGTAGATCGAGACGCTCAGGATACCCCAAGTCTTGGAATTCCCCATGCCCCGTTTCGCTTCCAATGCTGTAATAAACAAGATTATCCAGGATACCACCAAGGGAACCTACTTCAACCCGAGACTTGATATAATGTTGTAATGATATATAACGTGAACAACCCTATTGGGAATCCTGCAATTGATGCTGTTACAGTAACTAGCCCACGTCCCCCCCACTGCTCTAAAACATACAAAAGGAAGGGTTTGTAGCTCTTGTCTGTAGGGTGACCTGTAAAACTGAAGTGCACATGGTTGGTACAACTACAGTAATCCATGTCTTGCTCACCATCTATCTAATCAATGGTTGGTACAAAATAACATTAAGCTTGTATTTTTCATAGGCCAGTCATCAGGTTCATCACCATGAAGCACCCTGATGACAGCATATGAGTTTGAAGGGTATCGTCCCAAGAACAGAATCAGTGAATGAAATGTACAAATCTATTGTGCAGTGGACTGATTGTACAATGAATGCACCTGTAAATGCTTAACAAATATGTAAAAAAAAAAACTCTGCAGAACAACAAATGATCCATTTGTGCAGAGTACACCCAGAGGTGAACAGTGTGAGAATGTTGGGGCGTGCTGTCCCTGTTCACCAAGGCACAGCCTCTGCTTGAACAAAAGCACAAGAAAATTCCTACATGTATATAAATTTATAGTTGCGTTGTATGGGGATCGACACTTATTGCTGGTGATTATAATAACAGATTATGAATGAGAAGGAATGATATGCATACAGAAATAACTGAATGAATGTATGGCAAGGACTGTATAGTAAACGTATGGCATACAGTGTGAATGGTACAGTTCATACATCATAATTCAGTCGTGCACAATAGAAAGGAGTCCGGGTATTCATGAAACCATCATGAAGTTACCGGTTTGCTCCACATCCTAAAAACCCCCTAGAACAGGTGTGAACTAAATAAATGTGCAGACAAGTAAAGTATAAATAAGCAAAGTGATAATTAGTTGCCGCACGTAAGCTAGTAAGAAACACATGCCCGCACAGTAAGGTAAGAGGCGTATATATTGCCAAATTTAACCGATCTAAGAGGGATTACCGTGGTTCAGAAGACACTGATAACCGGCCGCCAATGCTGAAGCTGGAGCTGACGCTAGCGCTGACACTGTCGCTAGCTGAATACGTCACGTTGCCACGAGAATTCCAAATTCTCGCGATGACTCTGGAAGCTGCCGACCGAGGTATAAGAGTGTACCCCGGTCCGCCCACAACCTCAGGCTAACCAATAGCCTTATACTTACCCTGGAGTTCCTGCAATTGTTGCGAGCATCGTAGTGACTCTTGGACCTGCACCCATGTGGAACAGATCTTCTGGAGATGATCCTCCAGTGCCAGAATACCCTGGGGAGCGAACAAATCTGGAATCATGGAGGGTTGATACCCTTAATTCACCATGAAGGGGGAGAGCCGGGTAGCAGCTGAGACTGCACTGTTATGAGCAAACTCCACCCAAGGTAGTAGGACTGACCAGTTGTTTTGGGGGTCCGATATGTAGCACTGCAGGAATTGCTCTAAGGCCTGTTTTAGCCCTTTCCACAGCCCCATTCAATTGAGGGTGGTATGCCGAGGAGAAGGAGAGTTGGATACCAAGTTGAGCATAGAAGGCCTTCCAGAATCTTGAGACAAACTGGATACCCCTATCGGAAATGATGACTTTAGGAACCCTGTGTAGCCGATAGACTTTTTTGATAAAGACCATAGCCAACTCATTAGCTGATGGGAGTTTGAATGGTATGCAGTGGATCATCTTAGAGAATCGGTCAACGACTATGAGAATTACTTTATTACTGTTGGACAGCAGGAGGCCGACGTTGAAGTCCACGGAAAGGTGTGACCATGGCTTCTCCCCATTGCGTCTGGGTTGAAGAAGGCCCACTGAAAGGTGACAGGGTGATTTGATCTGCGCACAGCCTGGACAAGCAGTGACAAAGGCAGCAATATGTTTGGTATGTTCTGGCCACCAGAATAGATTGGAAACCAACCAGAGAAGCTGGTTCTTTCCGGGATGCCCTGCTGACTTTGTATTATGGTAGCTTGAAAGTACCTTTTGTACAGAGGTTAACAGATATGAAACAGAGCCCAGCGGGTGTCTCAGCAGGTGCATCTACTTGGATGGCCCATATTCTCTCCTCGAGTGGAGATGTTTTGCTAGTACGAATGGTGGCCAGTACTCAATCTGGAGGATTAATAGGACTAGGGGGGCTCTCCTCCTTGGTGCCCGAGAAATCTCTAGATAGGGCGTCAGCCCGGACATTTTTGGTACCTGGTAGGTACAAGACCACACAATTGAAACAAGACAAAAATAAGGCCCATTGGGCCTGTCTTATGATCCCTGAGGATTAGGATTGCATGGGAGTTCCCTCAAACAAATGCCTCCATTCATTAAGAGCAAATATTATCGCCAGCAACTCACGGTCACCAATTTCATAATTGCATTCTGTAGGACTTGGCTTTTTGGAGAAATAACCACACAAATGTAACTGGCTCTCAGAAGTAGGATGTTGAGACAGGAGAGCGCCCACTCCCGTCTCGGATGCATCAACCTCAAGTATAAATAGAAGCTCGGGTTTCGGGTGTGCCAAAATGGGTGCTGCAGCAAAAGCGGCTTTTAATGACTCAAATTATCTGGTAACCTCTGGGGACCAGTTAGTGGAGTTACCATCTTTTTTGGTCATGTCGGTAAGCGGTTTTACCATAGAGGAAAATTTGTGGATACATTTTCTGTAGTAGTTAGTGAACCCAAGGAAACGTTGGGCGGAGCGAAGACCTACCGGTCGTGGCCACTTGAGAATCGAGAGTTTCTCAGGGTTCATAGCGAATCCTGCCTCTGAGATTATGGATCCCAAAAAGGTGACCTGTTTGCAGTGAAACTCGCACTTCTCCAATTTGCAAAACAGGTTATTCTCTCTTAACCTTTGCAGAACTGGCTACACCTGCATGGTGGCTTTCCATGGAGGCGGAATGAATCAGAATGTCATCTAGGTACACCACCACACATTGTTGGAGTATGTCCAGGAGGACATCATTTATGAAATCCTGGAAAACTGCGGGAGCATTGCAGAGGCCGAAGGGCATTACAAGATATTCATAATGTCCACTCCTGGTGTTAAATGTGGTTTTCCATTCGTGGCCCTCCTTTAGCCTTACCAAATTGTACTCCCTTCGCAAGTCGAGCTTAGTAAAAATCTGGGACCCTTTTAATCGAACAGCTCAGTAATAAGTGGAATAGGGTAGGCATTTTTAATCGTGATACGGTTGAGCCCCCTATAATAAATACAGGGTCTCAATTCACCACTCTTTCTTCACGAAGAAGAATCTGGCCCCAGCAGGACAGGAGGACTTGCAGATGAACCCCCAGGACAGCAAATCTGCAACATAATCCTCCATAGCCTTATTCTCTGTGACAGACAGAGGGTAGACTTGACCTCAAGGAGGCATGGCACCCGGTTGCAGTTCATTGGTACAATCTTATGGGCCCGGTCCTTATTGAACACTTCTCGGAACTCTTGGTACTCCTCTAGCAACAAAGATACAGGGGATGTGGTTAGCACTTTCACCACTTATACTAGGCATGTCTTGGAACAGTTGGGTGACCATTAGGGATGAGCGAGCACCCCGATGCTCGGGTGCTCTGACCGAGCACCCCCTGATGCTCGAGTGCTCGGCCGAGCACCCGAGCCCCATTCAAATGAATGGGAGCACTCGAGCATTAAACCAGGCACCCCCTGCTCTGATGAGCGGAGGGTGCCTGGTCAATGTCCCCCTTCATCTCCGCTATGCCCCTCTTCCACAATGTCCCCCTTCATCTCCTATGCCATAGCGGAGATGAAGGGGGACATTGTGGAAGAGGGGCATAGCGGAGATGAAGGGGGACATTGTGGAAGAGGGGCATAGACTCTATGCCCCTCTTCCACAATGTCCCCCTTCATCTCCGCTATGCCCCTCTTCCACAATGTCCCCCTTCATCTCCGCTATGGCATAGGAGATGAAGGGGGACATTGTGGAAGAGGGGCATAGCGGAGATGAAGGGGGACATTGTGGAAGAGGGGCATAGCGGAGATGAAGGGGGACATTGTGGAAGAGGGGCATAGAGTCTATGCCCCTCTTCCACAATGTCCCCCTTCATCTCCGCAATGCCCCCTTCATCTCCGCAATGCCCCCGTACCTCCATTCCCTGGTGGTCCAGCGGAGCGTCTTCGGATCTGTGCCTCTTCCGGCACAGATCCTCTTCACCCGAACATGTCGGGCGAGCACATGGCGGTACTCGTACGAGTACCGCCATGTGCCGAGCAGAGCGATGCTCGAGCCGATCCGAGCATCGGCCGAGCACGCTCGCTCAACACTAGTGACCATGCCATGACTTCGGCCCTTGCCCAATCGAACATGGGATTATGTTTGCACAACCATGGATAACCCAGGATCACAGGATAGAGAGGAGAGCAGATCACCTGGAATAGTAAGCCTGCGACGGCTGTACGGGTCTGCCATCAATCGCCTCAATGGCAAGTGGAGTGGTACGGAGATGCAATGGAATGGAGTGCTACTGTCAATAAAGAGACCCGCTGCACAGGAGTCAATAAGTGCCTCTGTAGTAATAAAAAACTCACCCCAGGAGAACCCAACGGAGACTAGTGGTTTATCCTTCTGGATAGCTGGGGATGCTGAGATTCCACCTAAGGTCTGCCCCCTATAGAACCTTAGGTGCGAGTGTTTCTCGGATGTACAAGACAGGTTTGCAACAGATACCCTGCCTTAACACAGTAAAGGCACAGGCCCTCCCTCCTCCTGAAGGCCTTTTCCACAATTGAAAGGCAAGTGAATCCAAGCTGCTTGGCTCCACGTAGCCAGAGGACTCAAGACTAGGAGGAGTGGGAGGCACAGGTGGGGACGAAAAGCTTGGGGCTAAATGGATGGGATGTCTCCTCAGACGCTCCCTAAAGGAAGGTCTCTCATGGATTTGGGAGTCAATCAGGATGCAATATGAGACCAAATCCTCAATCTCTGGGAAGGCCCCAGGTTGCAATCTCATCTTTAACCACATCTGAGAGGCCATTAGAGACGGCAGCAACGAGAGCCTCATCATTCCACCAACCTCGGCTGCCAGAATATGAAACTTTGGCATAATCCACAACCATCCTTGTACCCAGCTGGATTGGATTAGTTGCTTGGCAGCCAAGGTGGAATGGCCTGGTACATCAAATACCCTTTTAAAGGGCACCACAAACTCAGGGTAATTGTGTACAATTGGTTTCTGCGTCTCCCAAAGGGGGTTAGCCCATGCCAAGGCCCTGTCAGAGTAAGAAAATTACAAGGCCCACCTTACTCCTATGAGACGGAAAGGACTGTAGTACCATCTCCAGATAGATAACGCCCTGGTTCAGGAAACATCTGCACTGGATAGGGTCGCCCCCATAAAGCTGGGGAAGTGGGGTTGACCCAGTCATGCCTCTCAACATTGGAATCACAATCGACAACCGGAGCAGGGGTGGCAGCAGCTATAGGGACAGGCTGTGCCAGGGGCTGCTGAGGCAGTGGAAACATATGAGCAGTACGGAGCAACAAAGTCTGGAGGGCTAAAGCAAACTGGTCCATGCGCTGGTCTACCTGTTCCAGCCTGAAAAAAATATTTCATGGCCCTTGTGTCCTGTTATGGACCAGGAACCAGACAGGACACAAAATGGAAAAATGCAAAACACCTTTATTGAAATAAAAGCAAACAAAGCAAAATTGTGATCAAGAAGCGTAAACCAAAAGACAAGCTGGGGTCAGGAACCAAGAGAGGTACTCAGCCAAGCTGGGGTCAGGAATGCGGAAATCAGGGAAGTCCGGAACAAGGCCAGCAGTCAGGAACCAGAAGGGACATCAGAGGAAGCCAGGTCATACACAGGTAATTGGCAAATCAGACACAAGGGCAATCAGTTAGTGAGCCAAGCTGCTTTACTTACCCTGGGAAGGTTGGCTGTTGGCTGATAGCAGTCAGGTGGGCAAACACAGGTAGGTCAGCTGATTCAGCCTGATCCAGTAAAGGAAAAGGCAGCAGTAATGGATAGCAGAGCACTGGATTAGCTCAGACAGCAGAATCAAGCAGCAGAGCTCAGCCAAACCTTGACATCTGCTTACCTGTGTACCCAGACATATGTCTAATTTTTTGGAGTTTGCTGTCTTTTCTTCTTGTTATATAGATATATAGTGGCTGAGAGTGTGGAGCTGGAGTTTATTTTTAGGAGTCTTTGTAGTAGAAAAGTTATTTTTACATGCAAGAAAAAAATATAAAGCACACCAGTCCCAGCCCCTTTAAATATGGCAATGTGTGTTACTTTAGTAGAGAGGAGATAAACCGGCAATGTTTAAAACATAACTTTTATTAAACTAAAAAGAAAAGACAAGAAAACAGCAAATTTAAAATCAATTAAAACCAATATTCACACCAGGATATGATTTTTATGTACATACTAGCAATGTGGGATGGCGTTGCCTGTCATATTATTTACATAGAGAGACATTGTGTGAAACAAATAATCAGGACACGGACAGACACGGACTTAAAGAGACAGAGCGTGTCACTGTGAAATGCATACATACAGACAGAGACACACATACATGGACGTATGTCACATATGTAGACAGTGTGTGACAGATGCAGTGGTGATGTAGATATGCTGATAAGAGTTGTAAGAAAAGGTTTTAATTGCAGCTCTTCAGCTTGATGAATAAGGCCCTGTATCCTTACAGTTGAAGTGAGTGTGCTGTGTTACTTGATGAATAAGTTGCATCCCTTCATTAAGACCATTGGGGGATAAGGTTTTCATAAAAAAAATCCATTTATTCTCTATTAGTAGGAGTGCAGGTTCCATGCCCCCCCCCCCGATGCCCAGATGTACAGACATTGAGTTTGCCGTGAGTTTGCCGTGATCACCCTTATTTGCCTTCAAGAATATTTTGACACAGTTGTTAATTTTTTGCCACTTATTAAATCTCTATTGGCATTTTTAATATTAAAGACCTGTTTACTAATACCTGTACATTCCTTTAAGCGCCTCTTCATCATACCCACGTAGCTCTTGTCACATTCACAAGTAACCATATATACATTCGCCCTTTTGTATTGTAGTTAAAGTGCTTTTTGATGATTGAACAAAAAGCCAAGAGATGTGTGATGCTCTGAGAATGAACAAAAGCAAAGTTGCCTTTTCTGTGGCTATTCACCAATTAGAGCATCACAGTTTAGCTCTCTAGTTCCACTAAAGAGGAGAAATTTCCACATACAAATTAGCCTAATCCCACCCCAAAAAGGCAGTCTAGTTTCAAAATGACAGGCAAGTCACCTCTGCTTGGGAAATACCCCAGATGTACGTTTTGGCTTTGTTTGGGCCTCGTCAGTGAGGCGCAGATGGATTCACTAGGCGCTGAGAGCAAGGAGTCCAAGTCTTGATTACCCTTCACTCTTAGGGAGACACCCAATAAGGCTGAAATGTACATCTGGGGTTAGCTGGTGTTTCCGTGCAGTAGGGACTTGCCCGTCATTTCGGAACTGGACCACCCTTTTGGGCGTGATTAGCCTAATATGAGTGTGGAAATTTCTCCTCTGTAATGGCACTGTCTTAGTCAGGGCCGGATTTATAATAAGGCAGAGTAGGCATCTGCCTACAGGCGCTCCCCACAGAGGGGCGCCTGTCATTGGGATTTTTTTTTTTTTTTTTTTTTAATTAGCCAGAGCCTTATGGTGCATCATGTCTGGCGAGCCGTTGAGCTGGGTGAATGACGGATGCGTCTGGTACGCAGAGAGTGAAACTGGAGACAGTTCTGTGAGTATAACGTTTTAGCTACCGCAGAGAAGCAGTCACACAATATAGCTGTCATACCCTTTTGGCCTTGGAAGCTACAGACAGCTCCTATGATGGAAAATTTACTAGCATTCAAAGGTGACGAAAAATTAGCCTTTTGAGTGCCAGAGGGGTTTGCAAAGCATGGCAAAACAATGTGTTGCGTACCCCTCTGGCACTTACCAAGGGCAATGTCATTTCATTTGTCAGTCTAACATTGCCCATATTTTTTTTGGGGGGGTGTGGGGGGTGCTTCAGATTTCTGTGCCTACAGACTCCCAAGATGTAAATCCGGCACTGATCTTAGTATTAATAATATTTGGATAGATAGAGCAGCCCCCACAAATAAAGGTTCGACTTGATATTGGACACTTCTTCTTATGGATGACTAGATGACTATGCACCAGTCTATCCTGTAAGTTAGTTGTCTGCAGCAAGTTGGAATTTTATTCCCCAGATCTACATCATCAGATCTGGGTCAGTCTTTAGTATCCTATATAATAATTCGCTAAATCGTGTGTAACGCCGCGACATGCACAGTAGACATTGCTGTGCGTGCTGCAGTCATGCGTAGTAGAGACTGCCCGCGCCGCTGGGCAGCTCTGTATCAGCCATGGTGAGGGCAGTCTGTACTGCTCGTGACTGCCCTGTGACCGGGTGGCTGTGACACTGTGGCCCATGTAACGGGCTGTTCAACTAGTTGGTAAATGTTTGTTCAGAATCTGAGCTAATGAGTTTTTGTACCAGAAACTCTGCTGGTTTTATCCTTTTCTTTAGAATCCTCATTACACAATATTTTGTCATGTTGGGGTACTTCTAACTCTGCTAGGAGCTTTGTGAATAGATTGAATATAGGCCCTAAGACCCACAATACAGAACATGTATAATATATATACAATGGGTTACAGTGATAGGGACCAGAATAGGTAATAAGGATGAACTGGCAACAATATTGATGCAGCAGGATCTGGCAGAACCAGCAAGATAGATGGTACACAGTCCAAGAACTGACAGCTGGACTCCAACACAGGAGGTCCACTAATGAGGATAGGCACAACCCAGACGCGTGGGTACCGGAACCAGTATAGGTAAATGGAATGGACTGGAAACCAACTGACAGTGAAGGTCTCTGGCAGAACCTGTGAGATAAAGGGTACACAGTCCAGGAGCTGACAACAGGACTACTATGGCATGAAGTCCACTAGTGGAGGACTGGCACAACCCAGACACCTGGGTACTGAACCAACTGGAGTGAGGCAACACTGACCCAGGCCCTAGACCGCAGACAAAGAGGCAACCGTGTATAGGCAGTACTAACCCAGGAAGAGTTACAAGAGACCTAGGCAACTGCTACTGGATAAACCCTAGAACGCTAGGGGTGGATTAATATATGATAAGTAAATGGAACGCAACCAGTGTGCCCTCATCCTGCGGGATGGTAGATGCAATGCTGTCTCTTAAGCCCAAGCCTTCTGCAGTAAGGAACGGTAGTGCTCTTACCTGGATGCTTCAGGTACTCAGTGGGTTAATGGTCAATGCCCAGAGAATAACTGCAACTCCCAAAGGGAGTGAGCCAAGTGCTACTAGGGAGGCAGACACAGAGAGTGATCAGAGTAACTCAGTCAGTGATAGAACACTGTACCGGTACTTTGAGTGTACACACTACCGGAGGCAGTTAATAGAGCAGCTCAAGCATGGGACTCAGCCTTTGGTCGACAAACAACAGCACCACGTGGTGCACAGCGAGAATCAAATGCAAGGCCCTGTAATACCGGTGACTCCATGGGGTCACCAAGTGGCACAGACATACACGGTTAACCATGGAAAGGGATCTATGGCCAGCAACAGCCACAGAGAGGTAGACAACCAAATACGGTCAGCAACGGAGAATGTTCTCAGCCAGCTATGAACAGCAATGGAGCGGGTTCTTATCACTGTGCCCGTGCTCTCTGTGTCAGTCTCTGTTGTGATGCGCTCCTATTGGTTGAGCTATGTTTGGCCGGCCCAGTATGGCCTTTATATACTGGGCTCTGTCACCTATCCAGTGCCCTTTCGTGGTGTTCCAGTACCAGTGCCTACTTGTGTTGCTTGGTTTCCTGTGTACCGACTTGGCCCGTTTGACTACTCTGCTTCTTGTCTCCTGCTCTGTGATTCGACCCGGCCTGGCTGACGTTCCTGCTCCGTGACCTACCCCGGCTTGTCTGATGTTCCTGCTCTGTGATTCGGCCTGGCTGACGTTCCTGCTCCATGACCTGATCCGGCTTGTTAAACGTTCCTGCTCTGTGATTCACCCCGGCTTTCCTGTTCCGGCATTGCTGTGTCAGTTGGGTGACATTCTGACTTCTGCTGTGCCTAAGTCCTGCCTGGCAGAGTATCAGTGTTGCCTCCGTTACTGCTACGGCAGTGTGTCATAGGCTGAGTCCACCGTTAACCCTTGCTGAGCCTCTTTATTGCCTCCGTTACTGCTGCGGCAGTGTGCCATTGGTTGAGCCTTCTGTTACTCTTGCAGAACTTTGTTGCCTCCGTTACTGCTACGGCAGTGTGCCATAGGCCAAAACATCTGTTAAGCTACTGCAGAGTATCATTGTGGCCTCCATTTCAGCTACGGCAGTGTGCCATTGGCTGTACTCCTGTTTGGCTCTTTCAGAGTATCATTGTTGCCTCCGTTACTACCACGGCAGTGGGTTTTAGTCTCAGCTCTGCTCTGGCAGATTACAAGGGCTCTAGTCTCCATTCTTGCACCGCAGTCTCCTACTCGGTGCTACTGGATGTTACTAAGAGAACTCACCACAGACTTCTCTAAACAGAGACCGATTACACCTATTGGGACTTTCTCATGCTGTACTGCTGCTCTGGGTATTCACCCTTTCCTGCCTGACCTGTGTCAGTATAAAACATATCTTGCTTCCTATTATACTGGGCCTGTGTAGGCATATGCATCATATACCTGTATTATCTCTGTATGTTTCTGCTAAGGTACAACAAGGCCTGTGAAGGGTACTTGATTATTGTGTTTTTCAATAAAACTGTGTTTTATCCTAAACCACTGTGTCTGAGTGTTGAACAAACCATTACAGTACGAAAGGGCCATGACCTCAGACAGTAAAGGTGAGGGAAATTCACAAAACATCCACTGGAGGATGGATGTACATGAGCAGCGTTTGGACCAGTTGGCACTGGCAATTCAAACATTACTTGAGCGTACAGTACAACTCTATAAACCAATTCAGAATCTGGTGGTCCCCTCAGTCTTGACACCGGATAGTCATTCCCTGACTACTGTTGACCCAGCTAAAGGGCTAACAGTGGCTGCGCCACTACCACTCAGATATGACGGTGAACCCACCCTGTGCTGAGGGTTTATTAATCAATTAGAGATATTTCTGGAACTAACTCCTCATGCCTTCCCTAATGACCGTAGCAAGGTTGGGTTTATGATATCATTGTTGATGGGCAGAGCCTTGGCATGGGCCATTCCATTGTGGGAAAATGCGAAACCTTGCACTCGGGACTTCAGGGAGATTGTACGAATGTTCCGGAGAGTATTTGAAGTTCCTGGTAGAGCCGCCTCTGCTGCCAAACGATTGATGGAGGTACAACAGGGTAATAGCACCGTGGGCAATTACGCCATAGAATTCCGTACATTGGCAGCAGAGGTAGGATGGAATAACGAGGCGTTGGTGGCAGCCTTTGCTCAAGGTCTTGCCGACCACATTAAAGATGAAATAGCTGCGAGAGAAGTACCCAATGATTTGGACTAGTACATTGTTATCCTAATTGACTCCCGTATATGTGACAGACGTATGGCTAAAGACCGTAGGCCATGGCCTAGAAACTATGGGCAAAGTAGTTTTTTGAACCCACCCATGCCTCTCTCGCCTCCCATGCCTCCTGACCGTTTACATGTCTAGTGAACCAATGCAACTCGGGTTCACCAAACTGACTAAGGAGGAACGGGCACACCTCAGGAGGCAGGGCTTATGTTTTACTGTGACAAAGCTGTGCATTTATTACGTACCTGTCCTGTACGTCCGGGAAACGAACGCACCTAGGGTACCTTGGGGCACAGGCCCTAGGTGGTGGTCAGCAGTCCCTAGATCCAAGTACACAGAAACCCACTATACAGGTGGTATTTTCTTGGACAGAACAGCCAGTTGAGGTTCTGGTCCTGGTGGATTCCGGCGCAGCCGGTTACTTCATGGATAATTCATTTGCTGCGTTACATAAGATTCTATTGGTCAAGAGGGAATCTCCCTTAGCCATTGATGGCAGACCATTAGAACCAGATAACTATGGAAACTATTCCTATTTCTATGACTATTGGCGCCCTCCACAAGGAGGAACAGCGATTTCAGATAATCCTCATCATGCGGTCATTCTGAGGTTCCCATGGCAACATCTGCACAATCCCCAGTTTGATTGGCAGAAGTGTGAGATAACATCTTGCTCTGAGTATTGCATGGAGCATCGTGTGTTGCACCCAGTTAAGATTTTATGTACTTCTCCCTCCGTGCCAGCTGAATACCGTGAATTCAGTGACGTGTTCATAAGGGAGAGGCTAGCGCATTGCCTCAGCACAGAACTTACGATTGCTCTATTGATTTGAATCCGGGCGCCGTGCCTCCCAGGGGTCGCACGTACCCACCGTCATGTGAAGAGAATAGGGCCATGGAAGATTACATTGATGACGCCCTTAAAAGAGGGATTATACGCAAGTCTACCTCTCCTGCTGGAGCTGGCTTCTTTTTCGTAAAAAAGAAGAATGGCAAGTTAAGGCCTTGCATTGATTACCGCGGACTGAATAAACTCATGTCCAAGAATGCCTACCCCATACCACTCATTACGGAACTATTTGACAGGTTAAAAGGGTCTATGGGCCGCCTATAACCTGATCAGAAGAAAAGCTGGGGATGAGTGGAAAATGTCATTTAATACCAGATCGGGGCATTATGAATACCTAGTTATGCCATTTGGTCTCTGTAACGCACCCGTGATATTTCAAGAATTTATTAATGATATCCTCCATGACATGCTTCAGTCCTGTGTAGTAGTTTACCTTAATGACATACTCATTCACTCAGCTAATCTATCCCAAAACATCAAGGATGTGTCCGAGGTCCTGCTTTGTTTACGCAAGAATAAACTATTCTGTAAATTGGAAAAGTGCGAGTTTCACAAGTCCAAAGTGCCTTTCTTGGGTTTCTTGATTTCTAATGATGGCATTGCCATGGACCAGGAGAAGCTCGCAGCTGTGTTACAATGGCCACGACCCAAGTGGTTAAAAGCTATTCAGTGCTTTCTTGGCTTTGCCAATTATTACAGGAAGTTTATCCAAAACTTCCCCACGATTGTCTGACCTTACACACAAGGGTGCTAATCCAACCCAATGGTCTGATGCAGCTGAGTACACTTTTTAGACATTAAAATCTGCATTTGCATCTGCTCCTGTACTGTCCCACCCCAACTCTGCCTTGCCATTCACATTAGAGGTTGATGCCTCTGAAATTGGGGAAGGGGCAATACTGTCTCAGGGCCCAGTTGCGGGGGGCACCTTGAGACTATGTGGGTTCTTCTCAAAGAAACTTTCGAGTGCCCAAAGTCATTATGAAATTGGTGACAGAGAACTCCTGGCTATCATTCTCGCCTTAAAAGAATGGCGTCACCTACTGGAGGGTACCAGAACTCCCGTATTAATTTTAACTGACCACAAGAATCTGACTTCTCTCTGAAGCGAAAAGATTGTCCTCTCATCAGGCCAGATGGGCACTGTTTTTATCTCGCTTTTACTTTTTAGTATCCTACCTGCCGGGCTCAAAAAACGTTAGGGCGGATGCCCTGTCTAGACAATTTGGGCCAGAGATGGAGAAGGATGAGCCTCCCGTACCCATCATTCAGCCTGATCATATTCTGGCTACATTACTATGATGGTGCCGTGATTGCTGGCTTTTGCTGTCAGTCAGTTGTAAGAGCTCTCCATTGGATGCCTGTCATTAGTCCGCCCAGTATTGCCTATATAGACTGAGCTCAGGCACCCTTTGGTTGCCCTTTTGTGGTGTGTCTGTCAGTGGTCACCTGCCCTTGGTTCCTGTGTCTCTGGGCCCACTTAAGCTACCTACTGCCAGTGTCAGTGTCTTTGCCCAGACGTCAGTGTCACTCCTGAGTGGTACCTGTTTCCGTTCCTGATCCGGTTTGGCTGCTGTTCCTGCTTCAGTTCCTGACCCGGTTTGGCTGTCGCTACTGCTCCAGTATCCTGTTCTGGCCTGACTGTTTCTGCTCCTGGATCCGGACTGACATTCTCCTTATTCCTTTGGTCGCCTGGGCAACATTCTGACTACTGAATTCTCCTTAAGTTTCCTTCTGACCCTAGGCTGGACCTCTGTGTTGTCCAGTACACTGTACTGGTTTACTCCCTATCACCGGTTGCTATCTGCCTCCATTACAGCACCGGTAGGGCTTCCGTGTTGTCCAGTAAGCGGTACTGGTTTACTCCCTATCACCGGTTGCTAGCTGCCACCATTACAGCACCGGTAGGGCTTCTGTGTTGTTCAGTACGCGGTACTGGTTTACTCCATATCACTGGTTGCTAGCTGCCTCCATTACAGCACCGGTAGGGCTTCCGTGTTGTCCAGTACGCAGTACTGGTTTGCTCCTTTACACACCGGTTGCTAGCTGCTTCCATTACAGCACCGGTAGGGCCTCCCTGGTTGTCCAGTACGTAATACCGGTTTTCTCCACAATACCATCTATTGATGATGCTACCTACATTACAGCACTAGTGGGGCTGTTTCCTCAGTCCTTGTGTTAGGCTGCCTTGCCCGGTATATTGGCAAGGCCGGTAGAGCCTCATTCCTTTTGTTGTGCCATTCTCCAGGCTGCCTTGCCCGGTATATTGACAAGGCCAGTAAAGCCTCATTCATCCTGTGTTGCTAGTTTCAGGCTGCCTTGCCCGGTATTTGGCAAGGCCGGTAGAGCCTACTATACTGTATCATTGTATGAGTTACTATTTTGAACCTATCTTGTGTATGTCTCATGTATGTATGTATGTATGTATGTTCAGGACCTGTGAGGGTTCTTAACTTTTTCAATAAAGTTTGATTTTATCTTACTCTGTGTCTGAGAGTCAAAACAAACGTGACAATTACGTACTAGTATCACTTGGCCACTGGGGGAAGAGATTTTGGCTACCCAGGCTACGGCACCCCCAGGAACCCCAGTGGGCAAGTGTTTTGTTGATGAGCCATTTCGTACCCGTTTGCTTGAGACATATCACTCGTCTAAGGCTGCTGGGCATATTGGGAGGGATCAATTAATATGGTCTCTCTCACAAGTATTTTGGTGGCCCTCCCTTACAGCCGATTGCTCTGCATTCACTGCAGCATGTACCACCTGTGCTCGTGCCAAGACCTCCAGACACCTCCCAGTGGGCTTACTCCAACCTGCACCTAATGGCAAACGCCTTTGGTCCCACATATCCATTGATTTCCTGGGAGAACTGCCAGTGTCTAGGGGTTACTTGTTTATTCTGATGGTGGTTGACAGATTTTCCAAAAAGGCTCAATTCGTACCCCTTTCGGGCCTCCCTTCAGCCCAGGAGCTGGAAGTGGTTTTTGTTAGAGAATTGTTCCGGTTGCATGGGGTTCCTAGAGTTGTGGTGTCTGACCGGGGGAGCCAATTAGTGTCCAGATTCTTGAGGGCATTCTGTGGCCAGATGGGCATTCAACTGTCCTTTTCCTCTGCCTACCATCCCCAGACCAATGGGGCTGCTGAGCGTGCCAATCAGGGACTGGAGCAGTTCCTGCGCTGCTTTGTTACTGATCATCATGACAATTGGGCAGACCTGTTGCCTTGGGCAGAGTTGGCCAGGAATTGTGCAGTTAATTCATCATCCGGGAGCTCCCCGTTTCTCATCAATTACGGGTTCCAGCCATGCCTGTTCCCTGACTCATTCCAGTCGCAACATATTCCAGCTCTGGATGAGCATATCGAGCAACTCCGCTCCACCTGGGCACAGGTTCAGAGGGCCCTCAGTCAGTCATTTCAGCGTAATCGGCGTCATGCCAACCATAGACGGCTGCCAGCGGTCTCCTTTCAGGTTGGGGACAGGGTATGGCTCTCCTCCAAAAATCTTAATTTGCAAGTTCCATCCAATAAGTTGGCTCCCCGGTTCATTGGCCCTTTCAGGGTGATCCGTAAAGTTAATCCTGTCTCATATGCCTTAGAACTTCTGGCATCTATGCACATACATAATGTGTTCCATGTATCCCTGTTAAAACCTCTGGTATGCAACTGCTACACTACCACTCCAGTGGTGCCTGGTTCTGTGGATGTTCAGGCCCAAGAGGAGTACGAAGTTCAAAGCATAATGGATTCACGAACATTTAGAGGAAAATTGCGATGTTTGGTCCACTGGAAGGGCTATGGCCCTGAAGAACGTTCATGGGTTGATCAGAAGGACCTTCATGCTCCTAGATTGTACAATTTTCACTCTAAATATCCCCAGAAACCAAGTCCCTCTTCCAGGAGAGGGGGTCTTTGAGAGGGGGGTACTATCACTGTGCCCGTGCTCTCTGTGCTGCTCTTTCAGTCTCTGTTGTGTTGCGCTCCTATTGTTTGAGCTATGTTTGGCCCACCCAGTATGGCCTTTATATACTGGGCACTGGCACCTATCCGGTGCCCTTTCGTGGTGTTCCAGTACCAGTGCCGACTTGAGTTGCTTGGATTCCTGTGTACTGATGTCATGTCCCTCGCCGTCCTTGCCAGTAGCTCTACTGGCTTCAGGACGGCTGGGCGCATGCGCGCGTTCTCGCGCATGCGCAGTAGCGAGGTCTGACGTCGGTCGTCGCACCGACGTCATTCACTGGGCGCCCGGCGTCCATTTAAACTGGCGGCAACCGGGACTCGGCGCTCAGTTGTCGCTTGAGTCCCGGGCGGTCTGCTTGCCGCAGTTTCGCCTCCCAGTGCTTCCTGCCTGCATTTTAGCTCTGCACCCTCCAGTCCAGCCATCCTGCACCTCTGGTCCTACAGCCATCCTGCACCTCTGGTCCTCCAGCCATCCTGCACCTTTGGCCCTCCAGCCAGCTTGCACCTCTGGTCCTCCAGTCACCCTGCACCTCTGGTCCTCCAGCCATCCTGCACCTCTGGTCTTCCAGCCAGCTTGCACCTTTGGCCCTCCAGCCAGCTTGCACCTTTGGCCCTCCAGCCAGCTTGCACCTTTGGCCCTCCAGCCAGCTTGCACCTCTGGTCCTCCAGTCACCCTGCACCTCTGGTCCTCCAGCCAGCTTGCACCTCTGGTCCTCCAGTCACCCTGCACCTCTGGTCCTCCAGCCAGCCTGCACCTTTGGATCCTCCTGTCCAACCTACATCTTCTGCCAAGCTTCCACTCTACAGACCTTCCTCCTGGACCTTGTATTGGATCTCAGGTACTGACCTATGGCTTGTTACTCTGGACTTGCATTATCTCAGCCTGCCCTGACCTCTGGCTTGTTACTCTGGACTTGCATTATCTCAGCCTGCCCTGACCTCTGGCTTGTTACTCTGGACTTGCATTATCTCAGCCTGCCCTGACCTCTGGCTTGTTACTCTGGACTTGCATTATCTCTGGCTTGTTACACTGGACTTGCATTATCTCAGCCTGCCCTGACCTCTGTCTTGTTACACTGGACTTGCATTATCTCAGCCTGCCCTGGCCTCTGGCTTGTTACTCTGGACTTGCATTATCTCAGCCTGCCCTGGCCTCTGGCTTGTTACTCTGGACTTGCATTATCTCAGCCTGCCCTGGCCTCTGGCTTGTTACTCTGGACTTGCATTATCTTAGCCTGCCCTGACCTCTGGCTTGTTACTCTGGACTTGCATTATCTCAATAAACCTACCCTTGGCCTATCTACTGTTTCCCTGCATTCTGGGTTCCTTATTTGCTTATCTCAGATTATATAGCTTCCTGCTAATCTCTGGGTGGCTCCTCCCACCCAGAGATAGGCTTCAGTAAGCTTACATCCTTACAGTAACAACTGAGCCCTTAATTGTTATGGAACCCGCGGGGTTGCTCGAAGCTTTAATTACCCTGGGTAGTTGGATAGCTACTCTCACTGCTTCTGTACAAGAGTTACAGGCTAACCAAACCCATCTCCAACAGCAACTACAGGACCTTCAACCAAGTTTAACCCAAGCAGCAGGTGGTTCTACACCACCTCTTCCTAGCCTGGAGATGAATTCCGCTCCAGAACCTCGTGTTCCCCTGCCTGAAAGATTTTATGGGGATAGATCCCGGTACAGGTCCTTCATCACTGCATGTGAGCTACTATTCTCAATCAATCCACATACCTATGCTTCTGATTTCACCAAAGTATGTACTACCATCACATTGTTAGGAGGAGAACCACAGGGCTGGTCCCATCACCTCTTACAGACCAACAGTCCTGTATTAACTACATGGCAGGCTTTCCGGCAGGCTATGGATTCATTATATGATGACCCTTTTAAGACGGCCTCAGCTCAGGTAGCATTAAGGTCCCTAACTCAAGGGAGACGCCCAGTTGAGGACTACGTTGCTGACTTCCGTCGTCTGTCAATTGATTCCAAGTGGAATGAAGCTGCGCTCATGGATCAATTTCGTCTAGGCCTATCTGAAAGCCTGAAGGACGAACTGGTTAGAGTACCTATACCAGTTACACTAGACGAGATCACTCATCTCTCCATACAAATTGACCGCCGCCTGAGAGAACGGCGGCGTGAACGTTCTGCTACTTCTTCTCCTCCCCATCGTACTCCAGCTTCATCTCAACCACCTGCTACTGTCACCACCACAGAGGAGCCTATGCAGCTGGGTGTTCTACGGGGACCTCTATCCAAAGCTGAACGAGACCGTAGACGACTTTTAAATCTTTGCCTCTATTGTGGAAAAGGGGGTCACCATCTCAGGACTTGTGATACCAGACCACGGCCTTCCCAAGGTAGGCATTTTTTACCTGCAACATCATCCGCTCCTATTATGTTGCCCACTCCTTCTTGCATATCCCTATCTGTTATTCTACAGTGGAACACACAGCAGAGTGAGGTGTCGGCCATCATAGACTCCGGAGCCAGTAGTTGTTTCCTGAGCCAAGAGACAGCTCAATCCTTGGGCATACCCATCAAACGCAAAACCCAACCGTTCACGCTTCAGATGGCGGATGCAAGCTACCTACAGTCAGGTCCCATTTTTTATGAGACTTTACCTCTGTATCTTCTCACTGCTGTAAATCATAGAGAAGAAATTAAATTTGAAGTTGTTCCATCTCTTTTGTTTCCTCTTATTTTGGGTCTTCCATGGCTACAAATTCACGATCCCCATATTGAGTGGTCTTCCAAAACTGTAACCTTTCTTTCCACCCACTGTAGAGAAAAATGTCTTATCAAAACAGAGCCTAAACTATTGACCTGTGTTACAACGTCAACTATACCCATGGCCTATCAGGAGTTCTCAGATGTTTTTGATAAAAAAGGGGCTGACCTTCTTCCGCCTCATAGACCATATGACTGTCCTATCGAACTCCTCTCTGGATCAACTATACCCTACGGACATATATATCCTCTATCCGGACCAGAACTACAATACCTTAAAGAGTACATATCTGAAAATTTGGAGAAAGGATTTATTTGACCTTCTACTTCTCCAGCTGGAGCCGGGATTTTCTTTGTACCCAAGAAAGACGGTGGTCTACGCCCCTGTGTAGACTATCGGGAACTCAATGCCATTACCATTAAAAATCGTTATCCGTTACCACTGATCCCAGAATTGTTTGAACGCATGTCAACAGCAAAGATCTTTACAAAAATCGATCTACAAGGAGCATATAACCTGGTTCGCATCCGCAAGGGAGACGAATGGAAGACCGCCTTCCGAACCAGATATGGACACTTTGAGTACACCGTGATGCCCTTCGGGTTATGTAACGCTCCTGCAACATTTCAACATTTCGTAAATTATGTTTTTCGGGATCTTCTGGACCAGTTTGTTGTCATTTACTTAGATGACATTCTTGTCTTTTCACACTCACTACAAGAACATCGCAGTCATGTCAGGAGAGTGTTAACTAGGCTTCGTACACATGGTTTGTACGCTAAATTGGAGAAATGTTCTTTTGAAGTATCTGAGATCGAATTCCTAGGTTTCCTTGTTTCCCCAGGACAGTTAAAGATGGATCCTCGTAAGATAACAGCTATACTGAAGTGGCCCATACCATCTGACAAGAAGGCAATTCAGAGGTTCGTTGGCTTTGCCAACTTCTACCGACGCTTTATCCGGGATTTCTCAAAATGGATTTCACCTCTCACATGTTTAACCAAGAAAGATGACAGTTTTCACTGGACTCCTGAAGCTCAACAAGCTTTTGACCGTTTAAAACTTCACTTTACGCAAGCACCTATTCTACAACAACCTGATGTCAACAAACCTTTCTTTTTAGAAGTGGATGCTTCTAATATCGCTACAGGGGCAGTACTGTCACAACATATGGGCATTAAAGATCGTTTACATCCAGTAGCCTTCTACTCCAGGCGTCTTACACCGGCCGAGCAAAACTATGATGTGGGAGACAAGGAATTGCTCTCTATTAAATGCGCCTTGGAAGAATGGAGACACTTATTAGAGGGTTCGGAGTATCCTATTACAATATATACAGATCACAGAAATCTGGAATATCTCCAATCAGCCCGCAGACTACGACCTCGTCAAGCCAGATGGGCAATGTTCTTTGCACTATTCCAACTACACATCACCTACAGACCAGGCTCAAAAAATTTGAAAGCAGACGCTTTATCCAGGATGTATACAGTACCTTCCAATACTACTACACTTCCTGATACAATTTTGCAACCACGTCAATTCCTCCTTGTCACCACCAACTTACTGGAACGTATCAAACAAGCCACCACTCCTTCTCCTCGTTTGATACAACTATACGCCTTAACCTTCACTGATGGCCTATTGTATAAGCAGGATACAGTTTTTGTCCCTGAATCCGTCCGTCAAGAGACTCTTCACCAGTTTCACGATCTTCCTGTTGCAGGCCATGGAGGAATCCAAAAGACCTTAGAAGCCATTCAGCGGTATTTCTGGTGGCCAAACTTAAAGCAGGATGTCAATCACTACGTATCCTCTTGTGACACATGTGCCAGAGCAAAAAGCCAACACACCAAACCATCCGGTTTGCTCCATCCTTTACCCATACCCTCTGGTCCTTGGAGGGATGTAACAATTGATTTCATTGTGGATTTACCAGGTTCAAACCAACATAATACCATTATGGTAGTAGTAGACCGATTTACTAAGATGGCTCACTTCATCCCAAGCAAAGGTCTACCTTCAGCCAGCCGAACCGCTTCTTTGTATCTACAGGAAATCTTCCGTCTTCATGGAGTACCACAATCCATTACGTCGGACAGAGGTACCCAATTCACATCAAAATTTTGGAAAGCATTTTGTACCGGTCTTCAAATTACCAGTAATCTATCTTCAGGATATCACCCACAAACAAATGGGCAGACAGAAAGGACCAATCAGACTTTGGAACAGTACTTACGTTGCTTCTCTTCTCACTTACAAGATAATTGGTACCACTTACTCCCCATGGCAGAATTTGCTTATAATAATGATTATCACAGTACCTTAAAAAATTCTCCAACTATCCAACTATGGATACCATCCGGCAGCTCTACCAGGACTCACCCCTACCACTCCAGTCCCAGAGGCTAACCAACGTATACAACAGTTACAGCAGTCTCATCATGTGTTAAGTCAAATTCTGAGGTCTGCACAGCAAGACTATAAACGATATGCTGATAAACACAGACAGAGAGGACCTGAACTACAGATTGGGGATAAAGTATGGCTGTCCTCTTCACATGTTCGCCTTTCTTGTCCCACCAAAAAATTGGGACTTCGCTTCTTGGGACCTTTTTCTATCACTCAAGTCATTAATCCAGTAGCATATCGTCTGGCACTACCTGCCTCATACCGGATTCACCCAACGTTCCACATCTCTCAATTGAAGAAATGGATTCCCAGCCCGTTTCCTGGCCGAGAACCTTCTAGACCTCCTCCTGTTTCCATTGCAGATCCTGATGAGTTCGAGGTCGAGGAGATTCTGGACTCTCGTTTTCGACGGGGCCGTTTGGAATACCTGGTACATTGGAAGGGGTACGGCCCAGAAGACCGGTCCTGGGAACCCGCAGGCAACTTCAACACCATGGCCTGTATTCGTAACTTTCATCGGAATCATCCAGACCGACCTGCTGACCTGACCACCCGGAGGTTGGTCGTAAAGGGGGGTAACTGTCATGTCCCTCGCCGTCCTTGCCAGTAGCTCTACTGGTTTCAGGACGGCTGGGCGCATGCGCGCGTTCTCGCGCATGCGCAGTAGCGAGGTCTGACGTCGGTCGTCGCACCGACGTCATTCACTGGGCGCCCGGCGTCCATTTAAACTGGCGGCAACCGGGACTCGGCGCTCAGTTGTCGCTTGAGTCCCGGGCGGTCTGCTTGCTGCAGTTTCTCCTCCCAGTGCTTCCTGCCTGCGTTTTAGCTCTGCACCCTCCAGTCCAGCCATCCTGCACCTCTGGTCCTCCAGCCATCCTGCACCTCTGGTCCTCCAGCCATCCTGCACCTTTGGCCCTCCAGCCATCCTGCACCTTTGGCCCTCCAGCCAGCTTGCACCTCTGGTCCTCCAGTCACCCTGCACCTTTGGCCCTCCAGCCAGCTTGCACCTCTGGTCCTCCAGTCACCCTGCACCTTTGGCCCTCCAGTCACCCTGCACCTCTGGTCCTCCAGTCACCCTGCACCTCTGGTCCTCCAGCCAGCCTGCACCTCTGGTCCTCCAGTCACCCTGCACCTCTGGCCCTCCAGCCAGCTTGCACCTTTGGCCCTCCAGCCAGCTTGCACCTTTGGCCCTCCAGCCAGCTTGCACCTCTGGTCCTCCAGTCACCCTGCACCTCTGGTCCTCCAGCCAGCCTGCACCTTTGGGTCCTCCTGTCCAACCTGCATCTTCTGCCAAGCTTCCACTCTACAGTCCTTCCTCCTGGACCTTGTATTGGATCTCAGGTACTGACCTCTGTCTTGTTATACTGGACTTGCATTATCTCAGCCTGCCCTGACCTCTGGCTTGTTACACTGGACTTGCATTATCTCAGCCTGCCCTGACCTCTGGCTTGTTACACTGGACTTGCATTATCTCAGCCTGCCCTGACCTCTGGCTTGTTACACTGGACTTGCATTATCTCAGCCTGCCCTGGCCTCTGGCTTGTTACTCTGGACTTGCATTATCTCAGCCTGCCCTGACCTCTGGCTTGTTACACTGGACTTGCATTATCTCAATAAACCTACCCTTGGCCTGTCTACTGTTTCCCTGCATTCTGGGTTCCTTATTTGCTTATCTCAGATTATATAGCTTCCTGCTAATCTCTGGGTGGCTCCTCCCACCCAGAGATAGGCTTCAGTAAGCTTACATCCTTACAACTGACTTGGCCCATTTGACTACTCTGCTTCTTGTCTCCTGCTCTGTGACCTGACCCGGCTTGTCTGACATTCCTGCTCTGTGACATGACCCAGCTTGTCTGACATTCCTGCTCCGTGACCTGACCCGGCTTGTCTGACATTCCTGCTCTGTGACCTGACCCGGCTTGTCTGACCTTCCTGCTCCGTGACCTGACCCGGCTTGTCTGACGTTCCTGCTCCGTGACCTGACCCGGCTTGGCTGTCGTTCCTGCTCCGTGACCTGACCCGGCTTGTCTGACGTTCCTGCTCCGTGACCTGACCCGGCTTGGCTGACGTTCCTGCTCCGTGATTCAACCCGGCCTGGCTGACGTTCCTGCTCCATGATTCGACCCGGCTTTCCTGTTCCTGCATCGCTGTGCCTCTTGGGCGATTCTGACTTCCGCTGTGCCTAAGTCCTGCCTGACAGAGTATCAGTGTTGCCTCCCTTACTGCTACGGCAGTGTGTCATAGGCCGAGTCCTCCGTTAACCCTTTCTGAGCCTCTGTGTTGCCTCCGTTACTGCTACGGCAGTGTGCCATTGGCTGAGCCTTCCGTTAACTCTTGCAGAGCCTCCGTGTTGCCTCCGTTACTGCTATGGCAGTGTGCCATTGGCTGAGCCCTCCGTTAACTCTTACAGAGCTTCATTGTTGCCTCCGTTACTGATATGGCAGTGTGCCTTTGGCTGGGCCTTCCGTTAACTCTCGCAGAGCCTCCGTGTTGCCTCCGTTACTGCTACGGCAGTGTGCCATTGCTTGAACCTTCCGTTACTCTCGCAGAACTCTATGTTGCTCACAACATCCTTTTAGCACCAGCATTGTCACAGTTGGTCCAGTACGCGGGTACTGATTTGCTCCATCATTACCGGGTGTCAAGGTTTCAAAAATCAGGACGTCGCAGGCACGGCACAGAAGCTTGAATTCAAAGCTGGAGTTCGCTGCTAGTGTGCGAAGCTGCCGTGGAATTGTCTGGTCCAGTAGCTGGAGGACGACGCTAGAGTGCGACGCTGGGGTGCGTAGTCAGTTGCCAACCTCTTGCTGCGGCCGTAGCCGGTTAAAGTTGCTGGCCGCGAAGCCAGATGTCCGACCCCAGTTGAGCCAGGGCCCAGACCAGGATGAGCGGTTGGCAGACTGAGGAAGAACCAGACAACGGACCCCTAGATGCAGAACTGAACACAGTAGTTGCAGAGAGAGGACAGATTTAGAGATGTGCCTATACCCAACGGACTCCAACCACTGACAGGCTGGTTCCGTAGATGGGAAGGTGGAATGTCGTGGGATAGCCCAACGGCACACCTTGATGGTAATAGAGGTACCTATAGATTGCCACAACGAAGTGACCACCCCAGGAAACCCCTAGCAAGGAAAGATATAGAGAGAGAGGAGGAGCAGTGATACCAGGACTCCCACCCCCACAGAGAGGGTGTACCCTAAAAGCAGAGTAGGGAACCTGAGAACCACTGCACCCCCCAAGGGCACCAGAGATCAGGAGAGAGGAGCACCCCCACACCCCACTTACCAGGGTAGGATCCAGGAGAGCGTCACGGGCAGCAGGGAGCCTAGAAGGATAGCAGACCCACGGCAAAGGTCCCCTCCTGAGATCCCCACCAGCGGAAGGGAAGCAGGAGTACCAACCCCCCTGGTGGCAGAACGCTGCCACAAGCAACCCAACACAACCTCCCAGGCCCAAAAATGGGAAGGTGGCTGGGGGACAACAGAAAGCGGGGAGAAACCAGTGGGGCAGCAGGAGCCGTCCCCACAGGGCCTAGGCCACAAAAGCCCGAGGCCCAACAACGCCCAAAAGAGAATCGCCGCTACCGGAGACAAATGAGGAACTCCGGGCAGAGGAGATGCAGAACAGCTGGCACAACTGCTACCGGAACCAGGGACACAGGAGGACCCAGCTGCGGCAGAATGGAACAGCAGGAAGGACAAGGAGCCACCCGACCGGGAGATGCTGCAGGAGGATACCAAAAGAGAAGGAGGCTGACCGGAACAGAAAGGAGAACACCGGCCGCAGGAACCGGATCGGGAAATCAGGCACAGACAAGGGCAACCTCAGGAGACCGGACCGGAAGACAGGCACAAGCGAGGACAGCTGCAGGAAACCGGAACCACCCGCAGGTAGGAACTTGCCTGAATAATCGGGCAATGCTACTAAGTCCCACAGCGCTAAAAAAGGAGCGCTATCAAATAGGAGACGTGACACCGGGTGCTTGTTGACACCTATACAACCCCGGCAAGGCCTCTGTGTGCTCAGTATAGGCAACTGATTTACTCCACCAATATTCTAGTTGCTGAGGCCTTCTCCGCTTATGCACCAGTGCTTGCAGTTCTCTGGGTCTAGTGAGGCTGCCTTGCCCGGTATATTGGCAAGGCCAGTAGAGTCTCCTCTCGTGCCAGTCGAAAGGCTGCCTTGCCCGGTATATTGGCAGGGCCAGTAGAGCCTCCTCTCTCGTTGTGCCAGTCGAAAGGCTGCCTTGCCCGGTATATTGGCAGGGCCGGTAGAGCCTCCTCTTTTGCTATGCAAGCCTCCAGGCTGTCTTGCCTGGTATATTGGTAAGGCCGGTAGAACCTATTTCCATATTGTGCCAGTCTTAAGGTTGCCTTGCCCGGTATTGGCAAGTCCGGTAGAGCCTATTCACTGTACCACTATTCACTATTGCATTGTACGACTTACGTGTTATATGTGTATGCCAAAACCCGCGAGGGTTCTCTTTAAACTTTCAATAAAGTTGTGTTTTTATCTTAACTCTGTGTCTGAGAGTCAAAACAAACCATGACAGTCTGAGTGTTGAACAAGCCGTTACAGTTCTTCAGCCAAACAGTCGGCAACGGAGCGGGTTCTCAGCCAGATACGGTCAGCAACAGAGCGGGTTCTTCAGCCAGATATGGTTAGCAAGCCAGGTCATACACGATAAGACAGAGTACTAAATAGACTCAGGGACTCGTACACCACGAAAGGGCACTTAGAATAGGCAAGACAGGGTTATAAAGGCAAGCCCTGGGTGGAGCAAGCATGGCGAACCAATAGGAGCACAGCACTGACTTAATGCACAATAATGTCGCCGTCAAAGCAGGAAGCACGGGGCACCGTGATAGGAGCCCACACTATTCCCCTGACCCTGGAAGTCCCCTTTTCCCCCACAGCATTGTCTATGTGGAACAAAACCCTGAAGAAGACAGAATTCTCAACACTGCAGTAATGCCACCAGCTCAGCTACCTTTGCCTGCTGCTACTGCTGCAATTCTGCCTTCTTCACGTCAACAAGGAATGACAAGTGTGACATTAGGGGTGTGTGACATTAGGGGTGTGTGACATTAGGGGTGTGTGACATTAGGGGTGTGTGACATTAGGGGTGTGTGACAATAGGGGTGTGTGACATTAGGGGTGTGTGACATTAGGGGTGTGTGGCACTAGTGCTAGTCACTTCCTCCGACCAGCAGTGAGCTTTTGGAATTTGCCAATTTGCAACTGCTCTAACTCCTGCTATTGCAGAGTTGCAAGGGCAGCAGAATGCTGAGGAGCAGGCTAGTGTGCCACAAACCACAGTGGACACAGTGGGAATGGGGTCCACAAGTGACGCGGGATTACTAGGACAAGTTCCACTTGCCAGCAGCAGCAACACAGAAGTAGTGGGGGCTAGCTATGGTGCTGTTACTTCCTCAGGCGCATCACTGGAGCTAGTTGTGGCAAGTGGAACCTTCATCATCCATCTCTCATGTTATTGCTGTTGTTGATCCCATTCCCTTTCAGCTGCCTAATCATCCTGCTGCTTAAACATCTCAGCAGCAGCTGTAGGAACAGCAGTTGCAAATTCCGCAATTATGGACTCAGGAGGACATTTGACAATGGCCATTGACCACTGACCACCATGACCTTCTAACACTAGGCCAGTAGGGCTTCTTTTCAGGGCTTGTGCTTTAAAAAAAAAATAAATATAGTCCTACATAAAAAATAAAGACATTTTTTTTTGGGGGGGGGGTGTTTCGAACAAACCTACAAATCAATGTTTCCTCAGGGCTTGTGCCTCTAACAACAAATCTAACAAATCATCCTCTACAAAATACTCTATCAAGTCAAGTATCAGTCCACCCCAGTGGCAGCTTATGTCGGGGGGTTCCTGTCTCGATCACTTTACATACAAATTTATTATTTTTTTGTTTTTTTTATTAGCTGTCCCCTCAATACCTTTCAAGAACCCCCCCAAAACAAATTTGCTGTTCAACTGATTCATTCCCCAGACTCCACCCGACAACACAGTCACCCTCCTCAGACCCCTTTTATACAACGTCTTATAGGGGGTTAATTGTATTTAGGAATTATTAATTCCTAAATCCCAGTAAACAACCCCCACCCAAAAAATTCCCTGTTCAACTGATTCTTTCACCATACACCACCAACACAAACACCATCATGCCCCTTTTATACTATGCCTTTGAGAAATATTTGTGTTGTGTGTAAATTCAATATTCCCATTAATTTCAATGACATGAACTAGGAGAAAAAAGCTGAAAATCAGCACTTTTCACAGGAAATAATTTGCAAAATGGGAAGTGAAATTATTAGCTGATTTCCATGTGAGGTGAAATTTTGCACCCATCCCTAATGGTAAAGTAACGAAGGATTGAGAGGATTAAAAAGCTAAATGCTTAATTCTTAGGATGTTCTCTGACGAGGACCAGAAGCAGAAGTAGTAACTGGGATTGAAGTATCTGATCGTACAGGGCTCAACAATAATTGAGCTCCGGTGGAAAGGGCTGCTGTCCATATTTAAGAGCTTACAGCCCCTCCTACAAATAGAGGCTTTTAGCCTAAAACGTATGAAAGGCATGGTTCCTTCCAGGCTGCTCTCAAGGGGATAAATTAATATTCCACCTCAACCAATGATTTTAGAGGTGATGCAGGAAGAGAACCATAATTGGCCAATTTCTCTAGTTGCATATGAATTGGTATGGGGGCTTGTGGTGGTGCTGCTGCTTCAGCAACACTAGTTAGAAGCATCATCGTACCTTCTTTTGTCTTAAATCAATGCTGGTGATTCCAGTCCCATGCAGCAATCTAATTCTCCTGCTGCTTATATGACTCAGTAGCAGCAGTTATAGCCAAAGTGTTACAAGTAGCATTTGTCACAACACCATTTATCACTGATGGCACTAGGTCAGTAGGATATACTTTTTTTTTTTTTTGGGGGGGGGGGTTGATTGCTTGTTATTTTTTTCAGGACTTGATTGTTACAAGCCTGAGTCTAAGAAACACAAAGTGCCATTTTTCTCACCCATCCCTACTTTTAACATCATAATTGCTAGAGAATTCTAGTATTTAAATCTCATTTAATTCAGTGGGGTTTTGGGGCATTTACTTTTGTCTGCTACAGTGCAGCTGGATTTCCCCACAATTGTACCACCTTTTCTTAGTGTATCAGATCCTGGATCAACAAAGCAAAAGATCCCTGGAATAAAATAAAAAATCCTTCATAAATGTTATGTAAAACTCTCGTAACACTAATTCTAACCCTTTAAGTGTCAGAGGGGTGTATGTAATGCTTTTGCTGAACAATGCATTGCATAGCCAACAACCAGAATCAAAGGGGTCAAGAGCCCTTCAACTGTAAGGCTGCAGACAAGTAAGTCTGAATGTCCCTTCCTAGCCAACATTTGGCTGCACTTTACATCACAAGCTGCTGCCAACTTTACTGTCAAATATTAACAGACAGTGCTTAATCTGAAACTGTTTTATATCCAAATTCAATATAACCCATGACCTTACAGATTATTTGACTTTAAATAGACATGTCTCAGCTGCTTATATAGTTAATTGCTGAAAACTCGTCAACAAGTACCAAAAGGAGGATAGACAGGTGAGAGGACATAATGTAATTATCACTGAGGGGGGACAGAGACAGGTGAGAGGAACTGACATCCCTGGGGGGGGTATACAGACAGGTGAGAGGACCTCATGTTATTACTGGGGGGTATACAGACAGGTGAGAGGACCTCACGTTCTCACTGGGGGGATACAGACAGGTGAGAGGAGCTGATGTTATCACTGGGGGATACAGACAGGTGAGAGGAGCTGACATTATCACTGGGGGGATACAGACAGGTGAGAGGAGCTGATGTTATCACTGGGGGGATACAGACAGGTGAGATCAGTTGGTGTTATCACTGGGGGGATACAGACAGGTGAGATGAGCTGGTGTTATCACTGGGGGGATGCAGACAGGTGAGAGGAGCTGATGTTATCACTGGGGGGATACAGACAGGTGAGATCAGTTGGTGTTATCACTGGGGGGATACAGACAGGTGAGAGGAGCTGGTGTTATCACTGGGGGATGCAGACAGGTGAGAGGAGCTGACATTATCACTGGGGGGATACAGACAGGTGAGATGAGCTGATATCACTGGGGGATACAGACAGGTGAGAGGAGCTGATGTTATCACTGGGGGGATACAGACAGGTGAGAGCAGCTGATGTTATCACTGGGAGATACAGACAGGTGAGAGGAGCTGGTGTTATCACTGGGGGGATACAGACAGGTGAGAGGTGCTGACGTTATCACTGGGGGGATACAGACAGGTGAGAGGTGCTGACGTTATCACTGGGGGGATACAGACAGGTGAGAGGAGCTGGTGTTATCACTGGGGGGATACAGACAGGTGAGAGGAGCTGACGTTATCACTGGGGGATACAGACAGGTGAGAGGAGCTGATGTTATCACTGGGAGATACAGACAGGTGAGAGGAGCTGGTGTTATCACTGGGGGATACAGCCAGGTGAGAGGAGCTGACATCACTGGGGGATACAAATAGGTGAGAGGAGCTGACATCTCTGGGGGATACAGACAGGTGAGAGGAGCTGGTGTTATCACTGGGGGATACAGACAGGTGAGAGGAGCTCATGTTATCACTGGGGGGATACAGACAGGTGAAATGAGCTGGTGTTATCACTGGGGGGATACAGACAGGTGAGAGGAGCTGGTGTTATCACTGGGGGGATGCAGACAGGTGAGAGGAGCTGACGTTATCACTGGGGGGATACAGACAGGTGAGAGGAGCTGATATCACTGGGGGGATACAGACAGGTGAGAGAGCTGATGTTATCACTGAGGGGATACAGACAGGTGAGATGAGCTGGTGTTATCACTGGGGGATACAGACAGGTGAGAGAGCTGATGTTATCACTGAGGGGATACAGACAGGTGAGATGAGCTGGTGTTATCACTGGGGGATACAGACAGGTGAGAGGTGCTGATGTTATCACTGGGGGGATACAGACAGGTGAGAGGAGCTGGTGTTATCACTGGGGGGATACAGACAGGTGAGAGGAGCTGACATTATCACTGGGGGGATACAGACAGGTGAGAGGAGCTGATATCACTGGGGGGATACAGACAGGTGAGAGGAGCTGATATTATCACTGGGGGATACAGACAGGTGAGAGGAGCTGATGTTATCACTGGGGGGATACAGACAGGTGAGAGGAGCTGATGTTATCACTGGGGGGATACAGACAGGTGAGATGAGCTGATGTTATCACTGGGGGATACAGACAGGTGAGAGGAGCTGATGTTATCACTGGGGGGATACAGACAGGTGAGAGGAGCTGATGTTATCACTGGGGGGATACAGACAGGTGAGATGAGCTGGTGTTATCACTGGGGGGATGCAGACAGGTGAGAGGAGCTGACATTATCACTGGGGGGATACAGACAGGTGAGAGGAGCTGATATCACTGGGGGGATACAGACAGGTGAGAGGAGCTGATATTATCACTGGGGGGATACAGACAGGTGAGAGGAGCTGATATCACTGGGGGGATACAGACAGGTGAGAGGAGCTGATGTTATCACTGGGGGGATACAGACAGGTGAGATGAGCTGGTGTTATCACTGGGGGGATACAGACAGGTGAGAGGAGCTGATGTTATCACTGGGGGGATACAGACAGGTGAGATGAGCTGGTGTTATCACTGGGGGGATACAGACAGGTGAGAGGAGCTGATGTTATCACTGGGGGATACAGACAGGTGAGAGGTGCTGATGTTATCACTGGGGGATACAGACAGGTGAGAGAGCTGATATCACTGGGGGATACAGACAGGTGAGAGAGCTGATATCACTGGGGGGATACAGACAGGTGAGAGGAGCTGATGTTATCACTGGGGGGATACAGACAGGTGAGAGGAGCTGATGTTATCACTGGGGGGATACAGACAGGTGAGAGGAACCGACATTATCACTGGGGAGGATCCAGACCGTTTTAGAGCATCAATGCAACACACAGACTGGGATAAATTATTTAAAGGCAAATATCTTGAGGAAATATTGTCAGACTATAAGTTTAGGTTGCAGAAATGTATGCAACAGTATAAACTAGTGGGAAACAAATGCAACAGAAGTAGATCACAGTCAATGTAGCTAACTGCAAACATAAAGAAATTAATGGCAAGAAAAAAAAACTAAGTCTGGAGGAACAAATTATTTCTTGAAATACCAGATTGTAAAAAGGCAATTTGGTTAGCAATAATAGACTTAAATTGCAAGGGAGAGCAAGAGTAGACCATGAAATCTGTATCTGGACTAATGTTCTTATATGAAGTAATGTAATGTGTACTTGTATTTAAGAGAAAAGTTTTCATATTTATCTGTATAACATGCCTGAGGAAGAGACCTATGAAGTCTTGAAAGCTTGCATTTTAAATCTGTTTAGTTAGCCAATAAAGGTATCAACTTTACAAAAATGTTTGCATCCTGTACTTCTACATCTAACACAGTACCAACTCTCATGTATTCTGAACTCCTGGTATGACACTAATACCTCTCGCTTTTTATCCCCTCTGCCGTTACTATCCATTGTGGGAAACCAACTGGAAAATCTGGATCTGTTTCCATCTCCTTTTAATGAATGGGAGTCTGCAAACTTGACATCACTAGGCTCTCTTTCTAACCTACCCCAACCATTAAGTAAAGAAAATATTCAGTCATGCCTAGGTCTCCTTCAAGTACCCTGGTGGTCCTTCTTTCAAGTGAGGAACTGGCTGAAACAATATGTAACTGAGGATTCGCAGGTTTGAGACTTAACCACTTTTGAAACTTACCTCTCCTCACCATTCGACGTCCATTTTCTTACTTATACCCTACTCAATGATACTACGAAACTCCCCAAACCCTATTTCTTGAATATGTGGGAGAAAGACCTTTCACTGACGCTAGATATGTCGACTTGGTCAAAAATCTTCAAATCCAACTTTAAATTTGCTAGATCATCTAGAATTAGAGAAATGAATTGTAAATTGCTCACTATATGGTACATTACCCCCCCACAAACTTTCGGGTTATTTATATGAAGGTATCCAAAGGGTTAAAACAGAGAACCACTCAGGTTGGATTTCTTCACTTAAATAGGCAAATGACAATATAATAAATTGAGAACTTTATCTTTAATATGTATTGACACGCTACTTCACAGTAACAAATTGATCACAAGAATCAATCCTTCATATTTGTGCAAAAATATATATTTTATTAAAATACAATATACTAATATATATAACCAGTATCAGTAACAATGAACTATATATATAAGTGATTAGCAATTGTAATAGGTACATAGAAAATGAAACCACACTTATTACCATGAGGATTACCAGCGGTGCAAGGGTTAACCACACATAGGTATAGTCAGAAGTATAATAATAATTGCCTTCAGCAGCATAGAATAAGTTAATTGATTGTTACAATTAATATAATACAGTTGGCTGCAGGGTCTCTTAATACCTCTGCCCCAGAAACTGTATAGACTATGCCAATTATGATGTAAGGGGTATTGTGAGATGAATTAAATCCTCTAACAGTTCCTTGTATCATATATCAATAATAATCAAATTTAGAGAATAACGAATAGAATCCCATATTGAAATCACTATAATTTAATCATATACTGAGTTCAATATTGAATACCTCTGAATAACATATATAAATTGCAATTAATATAGTCAAAGATTATACAAATAATCTACCTAAAATTAATCCCATAACATATGTCTATAAAGTAACCAACTTCATGCAACATATATCCTAATTATGACTATAGCAACATATATAAAACCTATAAGCACTCCAAGGGTTAATCCACTCGTTTAAAATAGGTGCCACACCCAGAAGTTATTTTGTCTATTTGAAATGAATACCTCCAATTTACAAAATATAAGCCTAGCACATATACAGAGAATTCCAAAGAAAACACCACTAACAGACAAATAGCTGTTAAAGGGTTAATAACTGGATTCAAAGAATTTCCTATATCAAATATTAACTATTATAATCTTCCCAGAACCACGAAATATTACTCTAGGAATACCAAGATTTATATTAGCTAATATAGATAACCCACGCTATATACTGTATTACATTGATTGGCAAAATATAAAAATTTCCCAATAAATATAGATATAGATTCTATTACTTCCAGAATTTAAGAGCTAAATATAGCTTATTATAAATTATCCCAAATGGTTGGCCAGTCCACTTAAGACAATTATAAGACTATTTAAGTTTCTTCAATAGAAGAAAAATTATGAAATTCTGGATTAAATGAATAAATGATATAGTTACCAATCAAGATTTATTTGTATTTCTCTGTGAGATGGCAGGATCATGTGTTGTCAGGAATTTAATCAGCAGAGCCTTCTTTTGTCAGGAATCTAAAAGCTGTTATGAGTTTTCCTCAGGAGTCAAGAAGCCCCCAGGAGTTTTCTTTTTCAGGAAGTGAAGACCCTCAACTAAGAGTATTTTGGCATTATATTGGCAATTTTTGTCTTATCAGTAATCCCCACCTCTTTCTAATGATTGGACCAAGATCCATCTCATTATACAGTGACATCACCAGTATACCCTGATTGGATATTAATATATCCCTAATTATTCACCAAATGTGGATACCCCAGTCATGACACTCTCAAGACTCTAGAGGGCACTCTTACTCTACTTAACATCTTACATACAACCAATTTTTATGTCATCAGTGATGTATGTAAGAGGGCATTAAACATCATATAAATTTGCTATTGTTTTTCAGACGTTCTTATAGGGAGTATCTTTCTCATAAGATAATCTTACTTGCTAGGCACCATGGCTGTCTGGCATACTCTATTTATCACCATTACTGTCAGTTAGTTATTTCTCCTTCATAGAGGCCCATTAGTATTCCTGTCTTAAGGATGAGATATCTGAACACATTTTAAACAGAATTTTCAGTTAATTTCTACTGTTGGAGATAACCCTCTATGCTCCACCAGGACAAAGTCTCTGACAAAACTAGAACATAAATCTCCATCAGCGTCTGCTCTTTGCTGGAGGTGTTCTTCAAATTGGATCACCTTACCACATATAGTGGTTTTGCCCACTAATAGTCTCATAATGGAGGGAGGTGCACAACCTGCTAATGCAGCATTTGAAAACCAATGTCCCTTTCAATCCTTTTCTTTTTCTCTTCTCATACATTCACATACCCACAGCCCTCAACATACGCCTACCAAGGCACACTCTTTTCCCTTTATTAAACAAAGTGAAAGCAGTTATTCCAAACATGTGGAAATAGACATCCACGTCTGCTACACAAGCATGGTTACTAAGAGCTGATTCACTCTTACACTTGGAAAAATGCCACGCTATTTCCACTAATACCCTTCAGGATTATTACCATAATTGGGAGCAATGGATTTCTTCACTTAAATTAGGGACTTATTACATCACTTTAACATCCCTATCCCCCAACCAGTTCCCTGAATACTGTAGTGCCATGGGTTTAGTCATACTCTTCCTGATAGACAAGTTGAATCCTTGATGTAGAACAAAACTCAATCCTCATGGCTGATCATATATTGAACTCAAACTAAATATTTGAGCTTGGTGAGAACATTCTGGATCCCTGGGACCTACCCTATCCCCCCCCCCTTATCCTCACTTCAGCCCACTAGTCATCTTACTAGTATTGCCTTCTTCATCGTCTAATATCCATTTCCTTAGTAATCTAGATGCATACACGTCATGTAATTATGGGACACATTGTACTTCGCTTAGTCTCATAATTCACAAACTACTCATAGACAAAGCTTCTCTTTCATGAGTATCCTTCGACTTTAGCATGATCAGGGCTCAAAATTTCCACTTGCCACTAGCCAATGGCGAGTGAAAATTTAGCCCTGGCGAGTAGCAATTCAGCCCTGGTGGGTATGTTTTGGCTTGCAGTGGCGAGTAACTTTTCAGGTATGGCTAGTAGCAAAGGACTTCAAATTATAAGTCCTGGTATGATAATATCCATACTGCTTCATTGCTTGGATTAAGGAATTGAGGGCTGTTACCAAAGGCTTTTGCAGTTTAACCTTCATTGTGTCACTCTCTAGCTAGAAGAGAGATGTCCTTATTCTCTTATCTATGTACTGGTGGATTGTATACTTATAATTGTTTAACCTCTAAATGTATACTTTGCTTGTTTGATTATATATTTCTGTAATGCCTTTATTACCTAATAACGTTTGTTATTATAAGAAAAAAGTCAATTGAATATAGCATATATTAAATGTATATAGCATATTAAGTAGTGAGGACAAATATACCTAAGACTGTTTACAATATCAGATTTTATATGGAGCAGAATGTCACTTTGCTGAATTTATATTAGTATATGATTAATGCACATGCAAGGTGGGAAATGAACAATACCAATTAATAGGTACCGGGTTATTCACATTGAATGACGTAAATCATTGATAGTGAAGATACTTACTTCTAAGATACAATGAAGATCTTACGAGGGGCTACTGACATCCGGTGTGGAGCATTCCTATGGAACACCATATGAGATTTTTAAATAGTCATATTTTTAAATTGCTTAGTTCTTCTAAAACTTAAAGGTTATGTTTTATTTCTTTTTGAGGGGACAGAATTACAATATATAATCTGAGAGTCTGTAGGAGAGTGTTGTCTTCTCTGCGCTCTTTTTTTGATACAACTGATTTGTAGCCATCAGCTTAAAAACAACCAAGCTGCACTGAGCAGCTGAAACACAAAATCTACCTTTTATTTGTAGGTAAATATTCCGAAGAAAAATTGGGGCATGCTGCTGGGATCTATAATAATCCCAGCAGCATGGGGATTTCAATGCTGCTGGGATCTATAATAATAATTTTATTCTCATTCTGTTACCAAGTTCATTTTAATCTTTTTTTCTGACTTTTTCTGTATAGTAGTCAAGCTCTGAAAAAGTATGTACAAATACAATTGTCTCACTAGACACCAGAGGGTGCTGTTCCATAGTTTGGCATGAGCTCTCTCCCATACAACATTCATTATTGGATAATAGCCTTTTGGACACTGTTACTAACAGTTTGATCTGCCATAATTTTGAATTAAAATCTCCCAACAGTGTTTTATACAGCACCTTAGAATGTAGATTTATTCATTAAAAAAACTCTCTTCCCTTTAATGAGATTTCAGCATAACCTAAGAGTTCTGTATTAAGGTTGAATTCAAAAAGAAATTGGTGCAATTCTGGAACAAACCAACCACGCCATATTGGGCCAATTAATTTCCAAAATTTCCATTGATTTTAATTGCAATTCAGGGTGAATATTACTTGGATGCTTATGATACAGGAGAGTTGCTCTGGTTTGCTCCAGAATTGCACTTTTAAGTTTTATTGAATAAAACCCTCAGGGTGAAACTGTGGAGAAAGCATTGCATCAGTGGTTATAAAAAGGTGATAATGCTGAGATAACTTCTCCAGTGATATCACTTCTCTAGTTCCTATGTTATTCTATAGAGCCTATTCATTAAGATCTCTCCCACCACAGAATAACATAGGAACTGGAGAAATGATCTCACTGGAGAAGTTATCTCCAGTTTACCACCCCTTAATGCATAACCCCTTAAGGGATAGTAATGTTTCACAAAAACAGCAGTTTCAATTAATCTTCATAGTATTGGGACCTTGGAGAGTGTTATTTCAATACTGTCAGAGTTGTAGTACAAGAGTAATTGATAAAGTATCCTCTTCCCACCCCTTTTACCTAGAGTAACACTGCTCACCTCAGATGTGGAATCTGGTGTCTTGATCAGACAGATAATAGCAAGGAACATTCTTCTTACTGTGAGAACAATGAAAGCCCTTCCCCCATTGACAGGATTTTCAGGTTTTTCCTTATGATCACTGAAGATTGTCCCTCTCTGTGATCCATCCAGACAGACTGCTGCTCTGAGTTCAGCAGTGTTACATCAGTAAAAGGGGAGGGAGGGGGATACTTTACCAGTATTGATATAACACTAATACTATGAAGATTAATTGGATCTGCTTTTATTTTTAAACATTACAGATTGGATCTGCTTTTATTTTGAAACATTACAGTCCCTGTAAAATTATCTGCTCTTTGGTGCAGCCATTGATTTCCTTCAGGTGTTAATGAGTGACTGACTGTATTTTTGTGCCCTTTGAATGTAAAGCAGGGAGAAAATAGTCTAAATGGCACTATTCCATTTATGTACAAATGGTTGCCTTCTGTGACTGCAATAAGATCCAGCAACTTGAAGTTGGTGACTGGAAGTAGAGGATCTATCTGGCCATTGTTTACTGATGAAGTGACAGACGGATATGATCCGGCCTGTGCAGGATCCAGCCATTGTAAACAGGAGACTGGTGAACACACATGGAAATCCACTGATCATCTGATTCCCTGTGCACTGAGACAATCACACCTTGATGGATTTCATCCTTGGTGTCTGTGTGTGTGTTAGGATAAGGAAAAACTAGTAAGGACAACCCAACACCATTATCTTATTTTATCTTTCAGAGTTTGTCATCCATCTGTGACCATGAAGCTGTACTTGGCTTTATTTGTCCTTGTGTCGCTCAGTACTTCAGGTAAGATTAAGAAAATGATGATCATCCAAATGTCAAATATAAACGTTACACCAGTGGTTCTTAAACACTTTGTGGTGATGGTGGAAACTGAACAGTGAAGAATCTAACTTCTTGGATGATAGGTCTGTTTTGAGTTTGAACATGGTAGGAAATGGGCAGGTATTGTTATGGGGGCAGGTGTTGTGATGTCATATGCCCCTAGCGAATACAAAGGAAGGAAGGTGGAGTCAGTACCTGTATTCCTCTACTGCTACTTTTTCTTCTCTTGTTCTCTCCCTGCTGTTGGTGATGTGCTCTCCCTACTGTGTGTGTCGCTGCCCCTCTTTCACCTCCAGCCTCACCTTCCCCCACTGTTTATTTTGTCCTTTTGGCTGGGATCACAATGGTGCTGTGCTTTGGAGAAGCAGCTTAGTGGAAAAGGGGAATTGTTGCCTGGTGTAGTTAAAAGGGGATTCTATTCTGGAACTGTGAACTGCTGTGTCCGGTCTCTTAATAAATATTGGTTAAATTAGATAAACCAAAAAAGGGTGTTTTTATATAGCAGTATATAGCTTTAAATACCACAAGGTATCCTATGCCCAACAAATCCATGTGAGGGAGATGACTTTTGCAGTCAAGGGCTAAATAATGCATTAGTATCAACTTTGTGAGAATCTAAATTATAGAGATAAAACTTATTGTAGACAGATCAGATTGTTGTATCTAATTTACTGTCTTACAAAGGCACAGAGTTATAGTGCTTAGTACAAGGAGAATATAGCAGAAAACAAAAGAGAACAGTGTCAGTCCTGCACCGTCCACTCATAGTCACCTTCTGTCACTGCGGCCTTGTTCTCCTGTCATATGGCTAATGTTCAAGCCAAAAAAGATGTGAGAGGTACTGAGCATGAACAAAAGCACAATGGCCTGTTCTCCGGCTAGTCATCGCTCAAGAGCATCACATTTTAGCTCTCTAGTGCCATTACAGAGGGAGAATTTCCACATACATATTAGACGAATCCCTCCCATAAGGGCGGTACTGTACCAAAATGATGGGCAAGTCCCCTCTGCACAGAAAAACCAGCTAACCCCAGACGTCCGTTTTGGCCTTATTTGGGCCTCGTCAGTGAGGTGCAGCTGGCTTCTCTAGGCACTGAGAGCAAGGGGTCCACGTCTGGATTACCCTTTACACTTAGGGAGAGACCCTAAGTGTTTTGCAGAAACAAGCCAATAAATGATGTGAGAGGCTCTGAGTACAAACAAAAGCACAACGGCCTGCTTGCTTGCTCTTGAGTGGTGACTAGCCAGAGAACAGGCCATTGTGCTTTTGTTCGTGCTCAGAGCCTCTCACATAATTTTTTGGCTTGTTTCTGAGAAACACTTACGGTCTCTCCCTAAGTGTAAAGGGTAATCCAGAAGTGAACCCCTTGCTCTCAGTGCCTAGGGAAGCCAGCTGCACCTCACTGATGAGGCCCAAATAAGGCTGGAATGTACATCTGTGGTTAGTTGGTTTTTCCGTGCAGAGGAGACTTGCCTATCATTTTGGTACTGGACTGCCCTTATGGGTGGGATTAGTCTAATATATATGTGGAAAGTTTCCCTCTGTAATGGCACTAGGTAGTTAAAATATGATGCTCTTGAGTGGTGACTAGCCAGAGAACAGGCCATTGTGCTTTTGTTCATGCTCAGAACCTCTCACGTGATTTTTGGCCTATGTAAAATGTGATAGTAACAGATCTAGCACATGGCAGTTATTATGTTGCATTCTATGGGAGATGTGAGTCACTGACTACAGTTCTTTATAGAATATAACAGTAAAAGCTCTAGCACATGACAGTTATTATGTTACATTTTATGGGAGAGGTGAGTCACTGACTACAGTTCTATATAGAATGTGATAGTAACAGCTCTAGCACATGGCAGTTATTATGTTACATTCTATGGGAGAGGTGAGTCACTGACTACAGTACTCAATAGAATGTGATAGTAACAGATCTAGCACATGACAGTGATTGTTACATTCTATGGGAGAGGTGAGTCACTGACTACAGTTCTATATAGAATGTGATAGTAACAGATCTAGCACATGACAGTTATTATTTTACATTATATGTGAGAGGTGAGTCACTGACTACAGTCTATATAGAATGTGATAGTAACAACTCTAGTACATGACTGTGATTATGTTACATTCTGTGGGAGAGGTGAGTCTCTGACTGCAGTTCTATATAGAATGTGATAGTAACAGATCTAGCACATAATAGTTATTATGTTACATTTTACGGGAGAACTGAGTCACTGACTACAGTTCTACATAGAATGTGATAGTGACATTTTTTACCACATGATAGTTATAAAATTACTTTTTTGGGCGAGATGAGTAACGGACTACATTTCTATATAGAATGTGATAGTAACAGCTCTACGACATGACAGTTAGCTGTTATATTCTTTGGGAGAAGTGAGTCACTGACTACAGGTCTATATAGAATGTGGCCAAAAAAATGTTGTGAGAGGCTCTGAGCATGAACAAAAGCACAATGGCCTGTTCTTAATCTAGTCACCACTCAAGAGCATCACATTTTAGCTCTCTAGTGCCATTAGGAGAAATTTCCACATACATATTAGACTAATCCCTGCCATAAGGGCGGTCCAGTACCAAAATGATGGACAAGTCCCCTCTGCGCGGAAAAAACAGCATAGCCCCAGACGTACGTTTTGGCCTCACTGACGAGGCCCAAATAAGGCTGAAGCGTACGTCTGGGGTTAGCTGGCTTTTCCGCGCAGAGGGGACTTGCCCATCATTTTGGTACTGGACCGCCCTTATGGGAGGGATTAGTCTAATATGTATGTGGAAATTTCTCCTCTGTAATGGCACTAGAGAGCTAAAATGTGATGCTCTTGAGAGGTGACTAGCCGGAGAACAGGCCATTGTGCTTTTGTTCGTGCTCAGCTCCTCTCACATCATTTTTGGCTTGTTTTTTGCGAAACGCTTAGGGTCTCTCCCTAAGTGTAAAGGGTAATCCAGACGTGGACCCCTTGCTCTCAGTGCCTAGGGAAGCCAGCTGCACCTCACTGACGAGGCCCAAATAAGGCTGAAACGTATGTCTGGGGTTAGCTGGTTTTTCCGCGTAGAGGGGACTTGCCCATAATTTTGGTATAGGACCGTCTTTATGGGAGGGATTAGTCTAATATGTATGTGGAAATTTCTCCTCTGTAATGGCAATAGAGAGCTAAAATGTGATGCTCTTGAGCGGTGACTAGCCGGAGAACAGTCCATTGTGCTTTTGTTCGTGCTCAGCACCTCTCACATCTTTTTTGGCTTGTTATATGGTACATGTTGTGTGGAACCCTTTGTACTTCTGGGAACCCATGGAATACAGTTTGAGATTATTTATAATTATAATTATTTTATGGCTAATCTCTCTGAGGAATAAATTAGAAGACAATTGTAGATTATGCTAACGTAGTGTACTAATAATCTTAATTTTAGTAATGACAGGAGGTGAATATTTTGCTTTCTTTCTTTACTGAAAACTCCAATAGCAGCACAATGCTCAAACAGAAATAACCAATCAGAGAAGAGCAAAGATAATATAAGTCCTGGCATAACTAGGCCATTCCTCTTTCTTTGAATAACAACAAGCTAAAGAAAATCCCCTTCACAAACAGAAGCAGAATAGACCCTTGAAGAGCCGTCTAAGTCCTTCCTCCAATTCAGGGAACGATACTCAGAACGCCAGAACACCCACTGCCGGGATATTTGAACGAATATCACATTGCAACAAAAGAAAATTGGTAAAAATACCTTGCTCAATGCCTTTCACTTCAAGACATACATTTGAATTAAAATACCACCATATACATATTGAAAATACAATCCAAAATAACACTTACTCCTCAAAAAGGGAAACCGATATGTCCTGGGTGGGAAAATATTCGCCTCCTGTCATTACTAAAATTAAGATTATTAGTACACTAGGTTAGCATAATCTACAATTTTACCACATGACAGGAGGCTTCATATTTTGCATTTTTAACCCTAAGACAAAAGAGAACGGGACGCATGCTCCGCTGGTCGAAAATAGAAGGTTCGAAAAGTATTCTCTCTGGACCAGTCAGCGGAATGTAAAATGTCGGCAATGGAAGCATCCGCCGCAACCGCCCGAGTTGCAGCTGCCCTTCTAACAGAATGGGCTCCAAACCCTGTTTTAACTCCCGCCAGAGAGAGGATCCAACACACCCACCAAGCTAAAGTGGTAACTGAAACCTGTTTGTGAGGTTTGACATACGAGACCAGCAGTTGACCCCTAGCAGAGGAACGGAATAGAGCAGTGACCGTGACATAGTGCAGTAACGCCGCCACCACGCAGAGTTGCGGGATGTCACGGAAAAAAAGATAAACGGAGGAAGAATCAGATTTTGTAAGCCACGAAATAGAAAACAAAACCCCTTCCGGGACGACAGAAAACCCATCAATGTCAAAAGCCCTAACATCTGAAATACGGCAAAAAGATACCAAACAAAGTAAAAGAGGAAGCTTTACCGAAATCTGACGCAAAGACAGGCAATCATTTGAAGGGCAATTTCGCAAAAAACACAGAACCAATCCATGTCCCAGAACCTACAGTATTTGGGGGCTGGAGGCCAAGACAACCGAATCCCTTGCAGCAACCTACAGACCAAAGGACGTCGACCCACTAGAAGCCCTGAAACCGGAACATGCGAGGCTGAAATAGCCGACCGCATAATATTAATGGATCGGAAAAAGAGACTCATGGAAAACCAGAAAGATAAATTTAAGATCACAGAAACAGGCGCTGTAAAGGGACCACACTCCCTTTCCATACACCAGCCTAGACCAAGACTGCCACTCTGACATATAACACCTTCTTGTGCCAGGCGCCCAGGAGTCCCACAAAAGGTCTCTAGTCATTTGTGATAGTCCCTCGACTGACCAGGAACCCCTGAAATCACCCAGGCCACCAGATGCAGATGGTCTTGAAGAACAAGTGGGTGAGGACTCCCTAGATGATCCGTGAGAAGCAACAGAGAAAACGGAAGAAGGGGGTTCTTGTAAGATAACCCCAGAAGGTCCGGGTATCACAGTTGACTCTGCCACAATGGAGCAACCAGAAGGATGTTCACTCTCTGAGCTCAAACCTGATGGATTACCCTCGCCAGCATCACGAACGGAGGAAAGGCATACGCCCCAGGTCGGCCAGCTCTGCAGGAATGCGTCTACCGCCTTGCAATGAGGGTCCGGAAGCTAGCTGAAGTAAGTCGACAGTTGATGATTGGTTCTGGACTCGAACAGATCCAACTCCAGCGGACCCCTGAGACTATTCAGCTGATGGAAAATAGACACGTCCAACTTCCAATCGCTGCTGTCTCGCCAATGACTCGAGAACCAATCTGCTGAGAAATTGAAAGACTCCAGTAGATTTTCTGCCCATAGAGCAATATTGCAACTGAAGCAAAACCTGTAAATGTACTTCGCTGCCTCTGTCAAGTCTCGATCTGGCTCTGCCCAGCTTGTTGATGTACTAGACCGCGGACATATTGTTCATCTGTAACAAAATGCAATAGTTGGTTTTGTTCTTGGCGAAGCTGTGAACTGCAAAAGATCCTGCAATCAGCTCCAAACAATTGATGTGAAGACCAGTCTCCTCTTCCAACCAAGGACCCCCCATGGAGACGTCCATGTAGTGAGCTCCCCAACCCCAAAGGCTGGCATCCGATTCCACCACGAAGTCCGGGGAAGTGCCGAAAACGGCTCTGTCATTCCAGGCCTGCATAAAAAGAAGCCACCAGCAAACCTCCGGAGAGAGGTCTATCAGATGGTCGTAAGAACGACCTGCTTGAAGATAAGCCTTCAGCCTTTTCATCTCCCTGTAGTGCAGAGGGCCGGGAAAGATAGCCTGGATGGATGAAGACAGAAGACCTACCCTGTGCGCCAGGAGACGCAAGGGAATATGATTGAGGCGTAGAATCCACTGAATCTCCTTGCGAATTGCTGCAACCTTGGGGGCAGGAAGACGAAGAAGACAATTGATGGAGTCTATCTCGAACCCCAGAAAGTAAACCACCTGAGCAGGAACCAACGCTGACTTTTCCTTTGACCGCGAAGCCCAGGGATTCTAGAAATTGCACAACGAAATTGAATTCTGGAGATGTTGTTGCAAAAAATCAACAGATTGCCCAGATAAATGATGCAGCCTAGGCCCATAGCCCAGAAACACACGACCACCAGCTTCAGTAGCTTCGTGAAACACCACAGAGCTGAACTGAGGCCGAACAGGAGACAAGTAAACTGGCATGGACAACCCTGCCAGTGAAAGCGAAGAAACGTCCGGCAATCCACATGCGCGGGGACAGATAGATAAGCATCCTTCAGATTGAGGCGAGTGTACCAATCTCCCTGGATTAGAAGGTCTCACAAAAGATGGATGTCCTCCATCTTGAAATGTCGATAAACCACAAAGGAATTAAGATTCTGCAGATTGATGACCGTCTGGAACTTCCCTTGTTTTCTTCTTGAAAAGGAAAATGCTGCTTTAAAATCCTTCGAGTGAATTGAATGGCACCTTTTGAAAAAAGCGTCTGAACCTCGGCGTCTATCAGGGACTGATCTGCGGCCGACACTACGGAGGCGGTGCAGCCTGCACCGGGGTAGAGTGGAACTCTGACGTACCCCCTCACCATCTGGCTAACCCAGGCATCCACAGATATCGTCTCCCACATCTGCAAATGAAAACAAATTCTGCCTGCCTTAAACACAATACGAGGAACATTTGTCAAAAGAGAGCTCACCTGTCTGAATTCTTGATCGACCTCTACTCCGGAATCCTCTGTCCTTGTCCGCACCTATTGAGAAGGAAGCAGTCCTGTATGGAGCAGCTGGGAAGGAGCTTGATGAAGGAGGGTTGGGCCTGGGGCCTGAAGACCAGAATTGGCTGGTGGCACAGCACCTCTGCCGACCAGCCTGTCCAAAAACACCTCTGGAAGTATTGGGGCAGAACACTTGTCTGAGCAAAGATTGTGCTTTATTCAAGGTGGTGAACAACCCCACGTGTCGCTTTAATTTAACCAGTACTCTGACTTTGTGCTGAAGCTTGTTGGAGCAGCAAAGAAAGAGGAGTGGCTTAGTTATGCCAGGCCTTATATTATCTTTGCTCTTCTCTGATTGGTTATTTGTTTGATCATTGTGCTGCTATTGGCTTTTTCAGTAAAGAAAGAAAGCAAAATATAAAGCCTCCTGTCATGTGGAAAAATTCATTGTTATAAGTCACTCACAATATCCAAATTCCTCTAGCTTTGGTCTTGTGTTTGATTTAACTGTGAGGAAGAGTGCAGAAAAACACAACAGAATGCCCCTCTTGTTCAGCGCCCTCTATATAATGATGCACCACACCACCCCCATAGACTGGTACTCACTTGGAGCAGTAGCTGGAAATATACTTACGTTTAGACCAGCGATATAAACATGGGGGATTACCAGCTGCTTTAATTTCACAGGACTGACCATTGGCTGCTTTCCCCAGCAAAACCCCACTCACGAGGCCAATATATATAAAAAAACAAACACACAAACAAGGGGACACCAATAGTGCCTGGTCACTGAGAATACCAATATAAAATGATATAAAAGCTAATAAACTCACATTTAATATATGCTGTGTAGTAAGCATATGTCACACACAGCTAAGAGCGCATACAGAGATATTACTCTCCGGTCCTCCTCCTCGTCTTCCACTTGAGACGCAGATGAATAATAATCCAACTGTAGACAAGCAGAATCTTTATTTTAATTCAAATCTTAAAAAATCCCATTGTGTAATACTCTTATGCATTTCACAGCTACAATGCTGCTTTTTCAAAGATCAAGTTCAAACAAAATGGAGGTAGAGACAATCACTTTGCCTTTTGTTGTTCGTACAATTACATTTGTTTTCCCAATTTTCTCTTCTAGTCTGAGGACATTTTTTTATATAGATGAATATATTATTTAATATTATTATTGATCTATTCTTTACTTGGCTTCCGCCTCCAGTTCTGATGCAATTCGCCTTAGCAAGCTGTTCTTTAGAGAACAATGGAAAATTCCCCCAAATACTTGTGGATTAAACCCTTGGAGTGTTGTGCTTGGTGTTGATTCACAATGCGTTGTACACCCTCTGTCACTCAAAGGGTTACACAGCTGTTTTAACCCCTGGAATACTAGCGATGCCACCATGTTAATTAGGAATTGGAGATCTCCCAAAAATTCAAGTGGTTAAAAGCCCAATTTAAACCTTTGGAAATTATTTGTGGACCAGTTTCATCCAGAATTGCACCTCTTCAGATTGAAAAATAAGCCCCATAGCCATAGACAGCAATAATGATTCAAACCAATTTCATCATGGGGAACAAATGATTTACCTAAATTCCCAGTGATTTTAATGGGGTTTTGAACACTAGAGAGGTCTTCAATGCATTGCAAGGCCCTAATTAACCTAAGAGGTCTCAACAGAGATACTTCCGATACTCATAGGGTTAAATCAGTGGAAAATGTGTATTTATCCTCTATGCCCACTTCCATCTTTGTGATTATGGCCCTTTTTGTTTAAAAAAAAAAAAAAAAAAATAATAAACTCCTTTTAATTTGAAAGACAGGAGTCAGTTGATCTTTATTCACTGGATTATAAAAGCTGATTTCTCTCAAATCTTTTTTTCAGTTTTTGCTGGTGATTCCTGTGACTGTGATTATCATCCCAGAGGCTGTACCATAAGTGCTGCACCCCCCCGAAATAAGGCTTGTTACTGTAAATATAAAGGCGGTTGGACTTGCGGAGGAGAAATCCGTCCATGCAAACAACCAGATGCTCGGCACTGCAAAAACCCTGACAAATCGCTACCCACCTGTCTACAGGGAGGTGGAGACTGTGAAGCCTATAGTGATCATTGTGACTGCAATTATCATTCAGGGGGCTGCAGGATTGTTAAACCTTCACCCCCATACACTGCATGTAAATGTTTCTATAAAGGGTTCTGGACCTGTGGAGCTGAAATAGTTAGTTGCAGAGATGCCAATTCTGAGCAATGTATCAGACCTGATGAGTCCCGTTTGTCCTGCACCCAAGGTGGTGGGGACTGTGGGGCGTATTAAATCAGATTTTCCATCAAACCCATAAAGTGGATCCATCACAGCTAAGATTTAATTCATTTTATAGAGAATTATAAAACACTTGTTGTGTCGTTGGCCATTTGTCACGAATACTGTATAAAGTTCTGTGTTTAATAAAAACTATGTGTTGGTAGAACAGTCTGGTACTTTATGCTAATTATTATACGCTGGGTCAATATTAGCACACACACTGGGTCCTATGGAAAAAAGAAGAGGCACAATTCTGTGGCAAAAAACACGGCAATGGGGAACAAATTTAAAATAAATGTCCTCACGTTCTCTGGTATTAGGTTTTATTTTTTTTTTTATACTGGAGAGGTCACCAGTGTATTGTGAAGTAACGTGTTGGCAACCTCTCTAATATTCAAGTGGTTAAAAGCCTCATTTAACCATTTGCGTGCCCATGGTGTATCCATTCAAAGGGTTAAATACATGGATGTGTTCTCGCCTATGGTGAAATTGGTTTTTACCGGAAATACTCCACCAGCCTGTATTCAATAATACCCAGCTCTTGCACACAGCAAATGTGACCATTTATGGCAATTCTGTTAAAATAAAAGTCCTGCTCTAAAACCTTAATTATCCTCATCTCAGCTTTAGTGATAAAACATATTTGATTCTTAGTAAGTTTATGTAGCAAAATGTGCCAACCGATCAGTGGACGGTCATCAGCCTAGCTGTGTCAGAGTATTGAGCCTAGCTGCGGGCCAAGTTTCGAGCCTAGATGCGGGCAGTGTGCCAGATATACAGTTAGGGAAAATTGATTTGATCCCCTGCTGATTTTGTACGTTAGACTGGTCATTTCTTTGTCAGTGGGCAATCATTTTAATGGTATGTTTATCTGAACAGTGAGAGTAAGAATAACAAAAAAATCCAGAACAATACATTTCAATACAGTAATAAATTGATTTGCATTTTAAAGAGTAAAATAAGTATGTGACCCCTTTGCAAAACATCACTTAGAACTTGGTGACAAAACCCTTGTTGGCAATCACAGAGGTCAGACGTTTCTTGTAGTTGGCCACCAGGTTTGCACACATCTCAGGAGGGATTTTGTCCCGCTCCTCTTTGCAGATCCTCTCCAAGTCATTAAGGTTTCGAGGCTGACGTTTGGCAACTTGAACCTTCAGCTCCCTCCACAGATTTTCTATGGGAATAAGGTCTGGAGACTGGCTAGTCCACTCCAGGACATTAATGTACTTCTTCTTGAGCCACTCCTTTGTTGCCTTGGCCCTGTGTTTTGGGTCATTGTCATACTGGAATACCCATCCACGACCCATTTTCAATGCCCTGGCTGAGGGAAGGAGGTTCTTACCCAAGATTTGACAGTACATGGCCCCGTCCATCGTCCCTTTGATGCTGTGAAGTTGTCCTGTCCCCTTAGCAGAAAAACACCCCCAAAGCATAATGTTTCCACCTCTATGTTTGATAGTGGGTATGGTGTTCTTGGGGTCATAGGCAGCATTCCTCCTCCTCCTCCAAACACGGTGAGTTGAGTTGATGCCAAAGAGCTTGATTTTGGTCTCATCTGACCACAACACTTTCACCCAGTTCTCCTCTGAATCATTCAGATGTTCACTGGAAAACTTCAGTCGGGCCTGTACATGTGCTTTCTTGAGCAGGGGACCTTGCACTACATGATTTCATTCCTTCACGGTGCAGTGTGTTACTAATTGTTTTCTTGGCGACTATGGTCCTAGCTGCCTTGAGATAATTGACAAGATCCTCTTGTGTAGCTCTGTGCTGATTCCTCACCATTCTCATGATCATTGAAACTCCACTAGGTGAGATCATGCATGGAGCCCCAGGCCGAGGGAGATTCACAGTTATTTTGAGTTTCTTCCATCTGCGAATAATCGCACCAACTGTTGTCACCTTCTCACCAAGGTGCTTGGGGATGGTCTTGTAGCCCATTCCAGCCTTGTGTAGGTATGCAATCTTGTCCATGACATCCTTGGACAGCTCTTTGGTCTTCTCCAGTATATATAAAGGTAGTAGTACAATGGGTCTTTATATTACGTTTTGCAACAAACATGGGTTAAGGTAATGTGATAAAATATATAGAGATATGAGTCCAATCTGTCCTTATTACAGTATGTCAGAAATCTCATACATTTTCCCTCTTTGGATTTCTTTGCTTGTTGCAATCTCTCGTGTGACGTGTCTTATGGGATTCACCCGTTGTGTCCTTATGAGACCACTTTGATAGGGTTTAGTGTTGAGCGAGCACCCCGATGCTCGGGTGCTCTGACCGAGCACCCCCTGAGGCTCGAGTGCTCGGCCGAGCACCTGAGCCCCATTGAAATGAATGGGGCGACACGAGCATTACACCAGGCACCCCCTGCTCTGATGAGGGGAGGGTGCCTGGTCAATGCCCCCCTTCATCTCCGCTATGCCCCCTTCATCTCAGCAATGTCCCCCTTCATCTCCGCTATGCCCCTCTTCCACAATGTCCCCCTTCATCTCCGCTATGCCCCTCTTCCACAATGTCCCCCTTCATCTCCGCTATGCCCCTCTTCCACAATGTCCCCCTTCATCTCCTCTATGCCATAGAGGAGATGAAGGGGGACATTGTGGAAGAGGGGCATAGCGGAGATGAAGGGGGACATTGTGGAAGAGGGGCATAGAGGAGATGAAGGGGGACATTGTGGAAGAGGGGCATAGCGGAGATGAAGGGGGACATTGTGGAAGAGGGGCATAGAGTCTATGCCCCTCTTCCACAATGTCCCCCTTCATCTCCGCTATGCCCCTCTTCCACAATGTCCCCCTTCATCTCCGCAATGCCCCCTTCATCTCCGCAATGCCCCCGTACCTCCAGTCCCTGGTGGTCCAGCGGAGCGTCTTCAGATCTGTGCCTCTTCCGGCACAGATCCCCGCCACCCGAACATGGCTGGCGAGCACATGGCGGTACTCGACGAGTACCGCCATGTGCCGAGCAGAGCGATGCTCGAGCCGATCCGAGCATCGGCCGAGCACGCTCGCTCAACACTAATAGGGTTCCATCAGGAGTTTTTCATGAGCTCTCCTCTTAACTCAAATTAATACTTGGTAATCAAATAATAGGGGTGAGTCTGATCGTTATAAAATGCTTTTTTTAAGCTGATGAATAAAATTACAGATACTCTGTATGAAGCAGTGTGATATTGCCACTGTTGAATAAACTAGAATCGGTCTGTCTCCTGTCACGGATTCAGTACACTCAGACAATTGGATTAGGTAAAATGTAATTTATTAATAGCAAAATAGAAAGACCCTAACACAGGTCTAAGCAGGACATAACAATACAGACAGGACAATGGAGAAATTATAGATACTATTGGCAACAGACTATAACACAGGGACTGGACAGTGGAGCAGTACTGCCACAGAAAATGCGGGGCAACATATCCGGATGACAAGGGAACCGAGAGCCAACCGGCCTTGCCTGATAACTCGTTAACACAGACTGCTGGAGCAATGATCGAAGGTTCTGCCGAAACAGTGGCAAGACTATAGTGGCCCGGAGGCAACAATGGCTAGGCTGATAGCGTAGGCAGAGGCAACCGTGGACCGACTTAAGTGTACCCAGAGGCAACAGTGGTTAGGCTTATAGTGTACCCGGAGGCAACAGTGGTTAGGCTTATAGTGTACCCGGAGGCAACAGTGGTTAGGCTTATGCTGAAACCGGAGGCAACAGTGACAGTGAGCAGCACTACCCAGCTCAGATTCACAGAGAGTGAATTCAGCAAAAACCTGGATCGGCACACATACAGCGTAAGACAGACAAAGCCTGGATTGGTACACAGAGAGAGGGAGACAGCCAAAGCCTGGATCGTTACACAGAGTGGTAGTATCACGGTGCCTGTGATCCCCTGTCAGTCACAATTATGGTACCTGTTCATTGCAGCAGGCTGATTGGCCCGCCCTGGATGTTCCTTTATATACTGGGCCTATGACATCTGCCTGATGCCCTTTCGTGGTGTTCCTGAGTTTGAGTCTTCTTGCTGTGTTACTGCATTCCTTTGTACCGACTCGGCTCATCTGACTATTCTCCGTTTCTGCTCTGTGATTGGACCCTGTTCTGGCTGACGTTCCTGCTCCGTTTACTGACCCGGCTTGTCTGACGTTCCTGCTCCGTGATTGACCCGGCTTTGGCTGACGTTCCTGCTTTGTGATTGACCCAGCTTTGGATGACGTTCCTGCTCCGTGATTGACCCGGCTTTGGATAACGTTCCTGCTCCGTGATTGACCCGGCTTTGGATGACGTTCCTGCTCAGTGTATCGACCAGGCTCGCCTGACATTCCTGATCCGTGATTTCCCGGTTCCGGTTGAAGCTTCCTGCTCATCATTGGTTTCCTGAGTTCCTGAGTATCCTGGTCGCCTGCCGGCGACATTCTGAACTGTATCTAGTAGTGCTCTGTTCAATATCTCTCTGTTTAGCTGTGCTGTGGCCTTCATTTACCGAGCTGTTGTAGCCTTGCTGAACTGCTTCTCCGTGTCTGAACCTGCCCTATACCTTACTGTGTGTGTAGCCTCCGTTGTTGAGCCTCAGATCACTTGCCAAGCTGATACGTACTATCCGAGCCCATTAACACGTACTGAACCGTACCGTTGTGACCTAGCCTATCCATATACACAAGCAGAGCAGTATCTGTTCCGGTACGTGGTGGTACCGTGGTTGCACCTCCCGGTGCTTGTGGCCTCCTGTGTGCTCTCACAGTGTGTTGTTCCGTAACGGCACCGGAAGGGTGTCTGGGCTCTGGACATTGCTCAACGTGTGTTGTCATCTACCGCACTACCTGTGCGTGGCTCGTTGTAGCTTGGGCAGTGTAGACTTCGATTGGCACCCAGTGGGTGACTGGCTCTTATTTCCTTTGACACACGAGGGTATTTCCATTTGCAGTACTAAGGGCTGTCTGGTTCCAGTCTCTGGCTCAGTAGTGGCGTTATCCATCACACTCCTCTTGGAGGAATCTCTCAGCTCTGGTTATATCTGTGCAGTCTCCTTGGGTGTTCCATTATACAGCTATATGAGAGTGATTTGTACAAGCCTACTATCTAGTCGAGAGCACCCTCAGAGACTTAAAGGTTCAGCTGGGCGTTGGCTACTAAACAATATTGTGACTAATCAGTGGTTTACGCATTAACCCTTGTCCATCCAGTTCTTCTGTGCATGTTTGCATATTATTACTACTCCTGTCCATTATCTGTCTGTGTATGCCATTCCTGGCCCCCAGGGGCGCTATACCTGGTTTTCATTTCAATAAAACTGTGTTTTTACTTAAACCTAGTCTGAGTGTCAGAAAACCGTAACAGGTAGTAAGCCAAAACCTGAATCGGTACACAGAGAGCGGTTGTCCGCCAAAGCCTGGGTCGGTACACAGTGATCAGGAACAAGCAGGATACTGGAGCGTGGTCAGGCAAGCAGAGTCAGTACACAGTTATCAGGAACAAGCAGGATACTGGAGCGTGGTCACAGACGTCTGATCGGAAACACCACGAAAGGGTAAGACCTAATGACAGGAGGAAGTATATAAAGGTCAGCCCTGGGCGGGTCTGAAGCACTGAGCCAATAAGAGTAGCGTAGTACAACACGGAAGTCACAATGTCGCTCAGACCGAATCACGGTACCGTGATATCTCCATAGCAAAATCATTAAAAAATGTCCAATTTTGCTTACTCCAAAAAATAATTAACAAAAATATTTCTATGTTTTGTCTACTCCTTTCAATGGGTAGAAACTTTCTTCCCATGTACTATAAATATCTAACGTTTTTGCCCCCAAAACATGATGTAACCAGGAAGTAAAACAGAGAGCAGCTACAGAGATGGAGGGCAACATTTTGATTTTTCATCTATTTACCTAGTGAAATAAGGAGAGTGGAAGCTCACTGTGTTGGTTGACACTATGAGCACCTGTAATAGCTGGTAGGACTGTTATGCACCCAGTGACACAGAGGAGGAGAAGGAAGTCACCACTAGGAGTATGGAAGGTTGTGGGAACCAACATTCCCCAGTCCCAATGATGTCCAGTCCCCCACAACCTCTTCACTTGGCATATGAGGGGAAATTGTGACAAAATCACAAGCAGAACTGGGTAAAAGTATAAGTAGCACAGGTCAGCTGCCTGTTCCTTGTCACTGTGAGTAGGAGATGATGGCAAGTATGATAGCAAGGGACCCTAACATCCACACAGTAGTGATGGTAGAGTAGCTGCTGAGACTAGTTGAATGAGCCCTAATGCTGAGGTGGAAGGGGAAGTCAGCAGCCAGACGAGTGATCAAGGGACTCCATATACCCTGTAATTCCCATTCCCCAGCATTGTCCATCTGGAGGATTATGCTAAAGAAAGATAAAATGGTTATTATGTGTGTGTATGTATTTTATTTAGAAAATGTTTTACCAGGAAGAATACATTGAGATTTCTCTCGTTTTCAAGTATGTCCTGGATAGATTTCAGTACATACACATATAAATATACATACATATGGAGTATTAAAATTATAAACAGTTACACTCTGTTTTTAAATATAAAGAATCATTTACTTTTAAGGATTTTAGACTGGGAGCAGATTTGATTATTTCAGGCAGTGTGTTCCTGGCCTTTGAGTTTTGAAGGAGAAGGCAGATTGTCCTGCTTATTGTGGTATACGTAGTGCATTGTTAGCAGTGAAGGTTATACAGTGGATATAAAAAGTCTACACATCCCTGTTAAAATGCCAGGTTCTTGTGATATTAAAGAATGAGACAAAGATAAATCATGTCAGAACTTTTTTCACCTTTAATGTGACCTATAACGTGAAAAATTAAATTGAAAAACAAACTGAAATCATTGAGGGGGAAAAATAAAAAATAAAAAACTCACAATAACCTGGTTGCATAGGTGTTCACACCCTCTTATAACTGGGGATCTGGCTGTGTTCAGAATTAACCAATCACATTCAATCTCATGTTAAATAGAAGTCATTACACACCTGCCATCATTTAAATTGACTCCAATTAATCACAAAGTTCAGCTGTTCTAGTAGGATTTTCCTGATATTTGCTTAGTTGCATCTCAGAGCAAAAGCCATGATCCGCAGAGAGCTTCCAAAGCATCAGAGGGATCTCACTGTTGAAAAATATCAGTCAGGAGAAGGGTACAAAAGAATTTCTAAAGCATTAGATATACCATGGAACACAGTGAAGATAGTCATCAAGTGGAGAAAATATGGCACAACAGGGACATTACCAAGAACTGGACGTCCCTCCAATATTGATGAGAAGACGAGAAGAAAAGTGGTCAGGGAGGCTTCCAAGAGGCCTACTGCAACATTAAAGGAACTGCAGGAATTTCTGGCAAGTACTGGCTGTGTGCTACATATGACAACAATCTCCTGTATTTTTCATATGAATGGGCTATGTGGTAGGGTGGCAAGACGGAAGCCTTTTCTTACAAAGAAAAACATCCAAGCCCGGCTGAAGTTTGCAGTAACAAACATCAAGTCCCCCAAAAGCATGTGGGAAAATGTTATGGTCTGATGAAACCAAGGTTGAACTTTTTGGCCATAATTCCAAAAGGTATGTTTGGCGCAAAAACAACACTGCACATCATCCAAAGAACACCATACCCACAGTGAAGCATGGTGGTGGCAGCATCATGCTTTGGGGAGATCTGGAGTGATCATACTGCTCAGGTAGTTTGGAATAGTCAGTGAGTTGATATCAGTGGAGCGGAGGTTATAGTTGGTATGGAGAGCTGGAGTGATCATACTGCTCAGGTGGCCAGTCAGATTAAGACAATTATAAGAAAAATGAATCTTCTTCAAATAAGGAAGAAATAAATATTTGGTTTTGAATTTTTCAGAATTATAGTAAGGAAATATATAGTTACTAGTCCAATAAGTGTGAATTTCTCAGGATTTTTATGGCAGGCAGCAAGAATGTAAGCAGGAATGGAACCAGGAGAGTTTTTACCCTCTTTCATGGTATTTTATATGGTAAAATCACTCTTATCAGCACACTCCACCCATTCCCTCTGATTGGACAGAGATCCATCTCATTATACAGTGACATCATCATCAGTATTATCTGATTGGGTGCTTCTAACCCTTAATTTCCATATGGCATCATGCATAAATTATGATAATATGAGGAATTCCAAGGCATCAGTAATAACGCTACACATCCAAAAGATGGCTCTCTCATTCCACGTTAGATTTTTCCTTGATAATTTGAGAAACACTAGTAATGACATCTGGCCTGGCAACCATCTCAAAAGGGAGAGATCATAAGTTATCAGAAACCCTATAAACATGTAATTCTACCAGCCTTTCTCACATAGGAGTACATCTTTCTCAGACATTTTGTCTCCAACTGAATATCAATCTGCCATTAAAGTCGCTCAAATATTTCACTCCCCTATTGAACGAAAAGGCCTCCTTTGTTTTAAGGATGATGTCATTTACACAATTTCAGTTCATTTTGTTTTTAAAATTAACCACCTACACTCCACCAAGACAGAGTCTATGACATCATGGGCCAGGGTCATTAACAGGGTTCGGCAATAAGAGGGGGCAATGAGATGGCAGGTCACCTTCCACTCCTGTCAAGTCTCCCTCACAGTGGTCTTCCTGTACAGTAGTCCCTCATCCCAGAAAATCCTCTCCCCTGTGGCCCTACCTCCCCGGTCTCTGCCCTTTTCCTTATCCCAGCCAAGCTATGGTTTACCAGGCTCTCCTGTCTCAGTACAGGAGGGTCAGTCCAGGTGGTCTCAGTCCAGTCAGGGGGATCTTGCCTTACCTGGTCCTTGGCCAGAGTAGGAGACCCACCTTCATGGGCAGAAGGGTAGGGTTAGCTCGTATAGAGTCATTGTCATGGGCAGTGGCTGCTAGCACCTGCTGTATACCCACAGGGCTGGTGCCGGGACAACCGGAGCAGGGTACCTCATGTGTCTCACCGGTCGTTGGAGAAGGGCTGAACAGAGCCCACGGCTTGGAAAGATCCATTCCTCGGGGGTAAATCCTTGGCTTGGGCAGCTTGTGCCCTGGTCACAACCTGGACAAAATAGATCTCCATGTCACCCAGGTCGTTCCCCAACAATACATCCACAGGGAGGGATTACAACACTCCCACCTCCCTGTATCCAGTGCCCACTCCCCAATCTAGCCAAACACGGGCCATGGGGACTGAAAGTTGCCCTCCTCCGGCGATGATCAGCTTTTGTTGCGGCAATCACGTGACATCTCAAAGCAAATGTGGTTTAGTGATTGTAAGGAATGACCTGGTGTCTTGCAGCCCTTCCATGGGGGTGCCATTGACTAGCACCTGCTGGTGGTGGCTTGGGTCATCTGTGGACCACTGCACGGTCATCATCGGTGTCACTGTCAGGGTTTCACTGTTTTTGATGAACACTCAGATCCGACTGGTAAAGTTAAAATGACTTTATTAGGATAAAGTGCATACAATAAGTTAGGCCCACAATAATAGAACATATATTGCAATAACAAGCCAGTACCTTGAGATATAGGAAGAGATGGAGGCAACAGCTGTCTGGAGAGAGTTCTGAACTTGAAACGAAATGACTGGAGGCACACAAGACAATAGGCAACCAAACCCTAGTGGACTAAGGGCTAGCAGAGGCTACGCAGCCAGAGTACTGGCGGCAGGACCATAGAACATTAGGAGTCCAGTAGTAGGTAACTGGCACGAGACCCAGACGCCTGGGAGGCACTGACCCCAGTAGTAACGAGGCAACACTGACCCTAGGGACTAGGGTCACAGTAGGACCAAGGCAACCACTTCTGGCAGGAAAACCTTAGAACGCTAGGGGTGGATCGAGACACACTACAGAAAAGCAACTTGTGTCCCCACACACTTGCAAAGTGTGATGTAACACAACAGCTGGCTCTTGAACCTGGAGGCTACTGCAGAAGGGGATGGAGCACTGACCCTGCCTAGAGGATCTAGGCACTGAAAAGGTATCACGGTGCCCGTGATTTGCTGCAGTTACTTGTCACCAGTAGGGGGCTTCTATTGGCTGTCTGCAGATAGCCCGCCTCTTATTGACTATTTAAACCTGGATTGGGCACCCTTTGAGTGCCCTTTCGTGTTGTTTCTGACCACCTTGCTATCACTATGCTAGTGATAGCTGGGCCTCTGTTCCAGTGTTCCTGAGTTCCTGATCTCTACTGTTCCAGTGTTTCCTGCATGCTGAAGTACTTCCAGTCCTGGTTCCGGCCTAGTCTCTGGTGTTGCAGTTCCTGCTGAACTTCTCTGCTGTTTTCTGACCTGACTGATCGTTGCTGGTTCCTGTCATCGCATCGCCTGTCTCCTGTATCCTGGCGACCTCCTGCCTGGTCGCGTCAGCGACTCGCTTGTTACACCAGTGTGCGGTCACTGGTTTGCTCCAAAGCCTATCAGCTATACAATTCTGTGTTAGTCCCAGCGTGCGGACGCTGGTTTGCTCCAAAGCCTTGCGGCTATACAAATTCGCTTGTTACACCAGTGTGCGGTCACTGGTTTGCTCCAAAGCCTATCAGCTATACAATTCTGTGTTAGTCCCAGCGTGCGGACGCTGGTTTGCTCCAAAGCCTTGGGGCTATACAAACTCGCTTGTTACACCAGTGTGCGGTCACTGGTTTGCTCCAAAGTCTATCGGCTATACAATCCTGTGTTAGTCCCAGCGTGCGGGCGCTGGTTTGCTCCAAAGCCTTGCGGCTTATACAAACTCGCTTGTTACACCAGTGTGCGGTCACTGGTTTGCTCCTAAGCCTATCAGCTATACAATTCTGTGTTTGTCCCAGCGTGCGGACGCTGGTTTGCTCCAAAGCCTTGCGGCTATACAAACTCACTTGTTACACCAGTATGCGGATGCTGGTTTGCTTCTAAGCCTTACGGCTATACATTCAGTGTTGGTCCCAGCGTGCGGACGCTGGTTTGCTCCAAAGCCTTGCGGCTTTACGATTCTGTCAATTTGCCATTACCATCTGACTGCTGCTACTATCTCAGGGCTGCCCTGCCCGGTATTGGTAAGGCCGGTAGAACCTTTTGCCACATTCCATCTGAGGTTGCCTTACCCGGTATTGGCAGGGCCGGTAGAGCCTACATTATGAATCTATTGAGGCTGCCTTGCCCGGTAATTTGGTAAGGCCGGTAGAACCGTTATGCAATTCCATCTGCAGGTTGCCTTACCCGGTATTGGCAAGGCCGGCAGAGCCTAACATTCTATTACTTCAGACTGTCCTGTCCGGTATATTGACAGGACCGGTAGAGTCTGCCTGCTGTCTTGTTATATTCTGTATATATCTGTATGTATGTGATTGCCATCCTACGTTATCATTTTATTATTTCAATAAAATTGATTTTTACCTAAAACTTGTGTCTGAGAGTCATAATAAACCGTGACAGTACGAAAGGGCCATGACCTCAGACAGCAAAGGTGAAGGTAATGCACAGAATATCCATTGGAGGATGGATGTGCACGAGCAACGTTTGGATCAGTTGGCAGTTGCAATTCAAACGATCCTTGAACGCACGGTACTTGCTGACAAATCTAGCTCTAGCCCGGTGGTCTCGCCAAGTCAGACACCGGAGAGTGATACCAGACCCCTAGGGGGCACTGTTAAAGGGTTAACGGCTTCTGCACCCTTGCCGCTAAGATACGATGGTGACCCTAGTCTCTGCAGAGGGTTCATCAACCAACTCGAGATCTTTATGGAATTGACGGCACACGCATTTCCCAATGATCGTAGTAAAGTTAGGTTTACAATATCTTTGCTCACTGGCAGAGCTTTGGCTTGGGCTAACCCCTTGTGGGAGAATGCTAAACCTTGTACTAAAAACTTTAGAGAATTTGTGCAATCCTTTCGAAGAGTGTTTGAGCCTCCTGGTAGAACCACCTCTGCTGCCAAACGCCTTATGGAGATACATCAGGGCAGGCGTACAGTAGGCGACTACGCCATCGAATTCCGCACATTGGCAGCAGAGGTAGGTTGGAATAACGAGGCATTATTGGCAGCTTTTTCTCAAGGCCTGAATGACCACATTAAGGACGAAATCGCTGCTAAAGATCTACCTATTGATCTAGATGACTACATTGAATATGTTATGATAATTGACTCCAGAATACGTGAGAGATCAATTGCCAGAGATCGTAAGTTACGGTCAAAGAATAATGAGCCTAGTGGCATGTTTTGCCCACCCATCCCTCCCCTGGCATTGAAGTCTAGTGAACCTGTACGGGAGACAAGTGAACCTATGCAAATAGGCTTCACTAGACTAACCAAGGCTGAGAGACTTTATCGCAGAAGACAAGGGTTGTGTTTATACTGCGGTAAAAAAGGGCATTTGCTAAATTCCTGTCCGGTACGTCCGGGAAATGCACACACCTAGGGTACCTTGGGGGACAGGCCCTAGGTGGTGTACAATCGTCCCCAGTGTCGGGCACAATGAAACCCACCATACAGGTGGTATTATCTTGGGCACAACGCTCTGTGGAGGTTTTGGCCTTGGTTGACTCTGGTGCAGCAGGGTATTTTATGGATAATACCTTTGCTGAATTGCACGGAGTTCCACGCATTGAAAGAGAAAATTCCTTGACTATTGAAGCGATTGATGGCAGACCCTTAGAACCGCCTCAGGTTATATTTGAAACTATGCCACTGTCTAGGACTATTGGGGCACTTCACAGAGAAGAGCAGCAGTTTCAACTGATTAATTCTCCGCACCATGCGGTAATATTGGGCTTTCCGTGGTTACAGTTACATAACCCACAATTTGATTGGAAAAAGTGTGAAATTGCTGCTTGGTCCCAGTTTTGTATGGACAAGTGCGTCATCCAGCCTGTTAAGGTCCTGTGCACCTCCTCCGCTATACCGGATGTGTACCAACAGTTTGGCGATGTTTTTAGCAAAGGAGAGGCCAGTTTGCTACCTCAGCATAGACCTTATGATTGTTGCATCGAATTGCAGCCTGGGGCAGTACCTCCGAAAGGACGCACTTATCCATTATCTTGTGAGGAAAATAAGGCTATGGAGGATTACATTTCTGATGCCCTTGCCAGAGGGATCATACGAAAATCTATCTCTCCAGCGGGGGCTGGGTTCTTTTTTGTAAAAAAGAAAAATGGCGAATTAAGACCATGCATTGACTACCGGGGCTTGAATAAACTAATGGCAAAAAACGCATATCCAATACCACTCATCACCGAGCTTTTTGACAGGCTTAAGGGCGCTTCGATTTTTACCAAATTGGACCTACGGGCCGCTTACAATCTGGTGCGCATTCGAGCAGGTGATGAGTGGAAAACTGCCTTTAATACTCGAGCTGGGCACTACGAGTATCTTGTAATGCCATTTGGGCTATGTAATGCCCCCGCAGTTTTCCAGGAACTGATAAACGATGTGCTGAGAGATATGTTACAGACATGTGTTGTGGTTGATCTGAACGATATATTGATTTACTCTCAAGACATGGCACAGCACATCAAAGATGTATCCGCAGTATTGCTACGACTCCGTGAGAACAAATTATTTTGTTAACTGGAAAAATGTGACTTTCATAGAACCAGTGTGCCATTCTTGGGGTTCATAATTGGCAATGATGGCATTGCCATGGACAAGGATAAGTTGTCAGCTGTCTTACAATGGCCAAAACCCAAGGGGCTTAAAGCCATACAGCGTTTCCTGGGTTTCGCTAATTATTATAGGCGGTTTATTAAGAACTTTTCTTCCATTGTTAAACCTTTGTCCGATCTTACGCACAAGGGCGCTAATCCTTCTTGTTGGCCGGTATCTGCTGAGAATGCCTTTGAGAATTTGAAGCTGGCATTTGCTGCGGCTCCTGTGTTATCCCACCCCAATCCTCTACTTCCATTTACGTTAGAGGTGGATGCCTCAGATATTGGGGTTGGGGCAGTACTTTCGCAACGACACGAGAAAGGTGGTACTCTCAGACCTTGTGGGTTTTTCTCTAAGAAGTTGACTGTCACTCAAGGCCACTATGAGATAGGTGACAAAGAATTATTGGCCATTATCCTCGCTCTTAAGGAGTGGCGTCATTTGCTTGAAGGTACCAAGACTCCCGTATTAATCCTAACAGATCATAAAAATCTGACTTATCTCTCGGAGGCCAAGAGATTGTCCTCCCGTCAGGCCAGGTGGGCACTGTTCCTGTCTCGATTTAATTTCATTGTATCATACTTACCGGGGTGAAAGAATATCAGGGCTGATGCACTGTCAAGACAATTTGAGGCTGACAGTGACAGAGTGGAAGCACCAGCACCCATCATCCAACCTGATAGAATACTGGCTACTATACGCACGAGTATCACTTCTCCTTTAGGGGAGGAGATCCTGGCCTCTCAGGGGTCCGCTCCCCATGAAACTCCAGTGGGCAAATGTTTTGTCGATGAACCATTTCGTACTAGGCTGCTTGAAACCTACCATTCCTCTAAGGCTGCGGGACATATTGGTAGAGACCAATTGTTATGGTCCCTTTCTCAGTTATTTTGGTGGCCCTCCATGAGAAACGATTGTGCCGAATTTACGAATGCCTGTGCCACCTGTGCCCGCGCTAAGACCCCGAGACATCTCCCTGTGGGCTTGCTTCAACCGGTGCCTAATGGCGAACGCCCCTGGTCTCATGTTTCCATTGATTTTATGGGAGAGTTGCCTATGTCCAAGGGGTACTCCTTTATATTCATGGTGGTGGACAGGTTTTCTAAAATGGCTCATTTCGTGCCCCTCCGTGGTCTTCCCTCAGCGAAGGAATTGGCAATGGTGTTCGCCAGAGAAGTATTCCGGTTGCATGGAGTGCCTAGGGTACTGGTGTCTGACAGGGGGAGCCAGTTTGTGTCTAGATTTTGGAGGGCATTTTGCCAACAGATGGGCATACAGCTGTCCTTCTCCTCTGCCTACCATCCCCAGACCAATGGAGCCGCTGAACGAGCTAATCAGGGCTTGGAACAATTTCTCCGTTGTTTTGTTACTGACCATCATGATAATTGGTCCGACTTGTTGCCTTGGGCAGAGTTCACCAGGAACTGTGCGGTCAATTCTTCATCTGGGAGCTCTCCGTTTCTGATTAATTATGGGTTCCAGCCCTGTTTGCTTCCAGACTCATTTCAGACGCAACAGATTCCAGCTCTGGATGAGCATATCGAGCAACTCCGTTCCACATGGGCACAAGTTCAGAGGGCACTTGGTCAGTCATTTCAGCGTCATCAGCGCCATGCTAATCGCAGAAGGCTTCCAGCGGTTTCCTTTCAGGTTGGGGATAGAGTATGGCTTTCCTCCAGAAATCTCAAGCTGCAGGTTCCGTCTAATAAGTTGGCTCCTCGGTTTATTGGTCCATACAGAGTTATTCGCAAAATTAACCCTGTCTCCTATGCACTAGACCTACCTGCATCCATGCGTATCCATAATGTGTTCCATGTGTCCCTTCTTAAGCCTCTGGTTTGCAATCACTATACTACCACACCTGTGGTGCCAGGACCTGTTGAGGTCGAGGGCCAGGAGAAGTACGAGGTTCAGAGCATTATTGATTCCCGTAGGCTTAGAGGAAGGGTACAGTACCTGGTACATTGGAAAGGGTATGGTCCTGAGGATCGATCATGGGTGGATAGTACGGACCTTCATGCACCTAGGTTAACTAGGGCCTTTCATGCCAATTACCCGCAGAAACCTAAACCCTATTCTAGGGGGTCTTTGAAAGGGGGGTACTTTGCCCGTGATTTGCTGCAGTTACTTGTCTGTCACCAGTAGGGGGCTTCTATTGGCTGTCTGCAGATAGCCCGCCTCTTATTGACTATTTAAACCTGGATTGGGCACCCATTGAGTGCCCTTTCGTGTTGTTTCTGACTAGTGATGAGCGAGCACCCCAATGCTCGGGTGTTCGGGTGCTCTGACCGAGCACCCCCTGAGGCTCGAGTGCTCGGCCGAACACCCGAGCCCCATTGAAGTCAATGGGAGGACTCGAGCATTACACCAGGCACCCCCTGCCCTGATGAGGGGAGGGTGCCTGGTCCATAGGAAAAGGGCAGAAAATTATGGAAACACCACAGAAATGGTTCAGGGACAGCATAGGGAGGATGTCTGGATGCATCTTGGACTCCAACATCGCTGCTGGGAACGATCTTTCGCCCGTAGTACGCCATTTTTACAGACTGACCATAAAACACACAAAAAGGAAAATAAAAACGACTTTAGGCGAAAAATTGTTACCAAACAATATTTGCTGTATATTTACTTGTATATCATCTGCAAATTATCCCAAAAATTTCCTTGATTTTCGGAAGTGAGGCCATGATTAAGAGGGAAACGTGCGCAGAGGCAAATTCTCCCAAAAATGTCCTTGATTTTCAGAACTGAGGCCATGATTAAGAGGGAAACGTGCGCAGAGGCAAATTCTCCCAAAAATTTCCTTGATTTTCAGAACTGAGGCCATGATTAAGAGGGAAATGTGCACAGAGGCAAATTCTCCCAAAAATTTCCTTGATTTTATTGAACTGAGGCCATGATTAAGAGGGAAACGTGCGCTGAGCCGACCATCTAAAACATTATGGGTGAGGGTCTGCTGCAGAGCTGACCATCCTAAACATTATATGCGAAGGCCCGCTAGTGAGCTGACGCTATAAAACATTATATGAGAGGGCCCGCTAGAGAGCTGACCCAATAAAACATTATATGAGAAGGCCCGCTGGTGAGCTGACCTATATAAAAATTGGCAAACAGGGCCCGCTGGTGAGCTGGCCCTATATAAAAATTATATCACAGGGCCCGCTGGTGAGCTGGCCCTATATAAAAATTATAGCACAGGGCATATGGAAGAGGAGGAGGAGGATGAGAAGATTAAGAGTCAACCATATACCCGTTTTTTGGGTGGAAGGGGTGAATGGGAATACAGAGTATTCACATCATTGTAAATAACATATATAAAGTGAGTTTATGTTCCCCCGGGGCTTTCCTCCAGTGGAGTGGAGAAGTCAGGGGAAATCCAGGCCTTGTTCATTTTTATAAGTGTCAACCTATCAGCATTGTCGGTGGAAAGGCGGATACGCTTATCTGTTATGATGCCACCAGCAGCACTAAATACCCGCTCAGACAGAACGCTGGCGGCAGGGCAGGCCAGCACCTCCAAGGCGTAGAGTGCCAGTTCATACCACGTGTCCAGCTTGGACACCCAGTAGTTGTAAGGCACAGAGGGATCATTGAGGACGCTGACACGGTCTGCTACGTACTCCTTCACCATCTTCCAAAACTTTTCCCTCCTTGTGACACTAGGCTGCGCATCAGGGTGAGGGTGCTGGCGGGGTGTCATGAAGGTGTCCCACGCCTTGGAGAGTGTTGCCCTGCCTTTCTCGGAACTGCTGTGTGCTCCCCTTTTCTCCCCTTCTCGGTTGGCCAAGGTAGCACGTACTCTGCCGCCAGCGTTGTCAGATGGAAAATTTTGGAGCAATTTTTCGACAAGAACCTTCTGGTATTGCAACATTTTGCTTGTCCTCTCCACCGGAGGAATGAGAGATGAGAAATTCTCTTTGTAGCGGGGGTCCAGAAGGGTGAACACCCAGTAATCCGTGTTGTCTAAAATGCGTACAACGCGTGGGTCACGGGAAAGGCAGCCTAACATAAAGTCAGCCATGTGTGCCAGAGTACCAACAGGCAAGATTTCGCTGTCCTCACCAGGAGGATGACTCTCAATATCCTCATCCTCTTCCTCCTCTTCTGCCCACCCACGCTGAAGAGATGGAACTAAAGTTCCATGGCTACCCTCTGTAGCGGAGGCAACCGTGTCTTCCTCCTCCTCCTCCTCCTCATCCTCCGCCTCCTCCAATTGTCGCTGAGAAGACGAAGTGAGGGTGCTCTGGCTATCACCTTGTGTAAGCTCTTCCTCCCCCATTTCCACCTCTTCCACATGCAAAGCGTCGGTTTTAATTGTGAGCAGCGAGCGTTTCAGTAGACACAGAAGTGGGATGGTTACACTGATAATAGCGTTATCGCCGCTCACCATCTGTGTCGATTCCTCAAAATTGCGTAAAACCTCGCAGAGGTCTGACATCCATTCCCACTCCTCACTTCTGATTACAGGAAGTTGAACGGAGAGGCGACGACCGTGTAACAGCTGGTACTCCACTACTGCCCTCTGCTGCTCACAAAGCCGGGCCAACATGTGGAAGGTGGAGTTCCAGCGCGTGCTCACGTCACACAGCAGCCGGTGAGCTGGCAATTGTAAGCGCTGCTGCAGCTTCAACAGGCCGGCTGAAGCTGTTGATGACTTACGGAAATGTGCACACACGCGGCGCACCTTGGTCAAGAGATCATGCACATTGGGGTAGGTTTTTAGAAATCGCTGCACCACTAAATTAAATACATGCGCTAGGCATGGTACGTGTGTGAGCTTGCCGAGCTCCAAAGCCGCCACCAAGTTACGCCCATTATCACACACAACCATGCCTGGTTGCAGGTTGAGTGGCGAGAGCCACTGCTCGGTCTGGTGACTAATCCCCTGCAACAGCTCTGAGGCCGTGTGCTGTTTGTCCCCAAAGCAGATCAGCTTCAGCACGGCCTGTTGACGCTTCCCCACTGCAGTGCTACACTGCTTCCAGCTACTGGCTGATGGGGGAGTGGCGGTGTGTGTAGAGAATTCGGAGGTGGAAACGGAGGAGGAGGAGCCAATAACGTAGGTGCTGGTGGAAACCCTGATGGAGGTAGGGCCCGCAATCCTCGGCGTGGGTAGCACCCGTGCCATCCCAGGGTCCGAGTCGCTCCCAGCCTCCACGACATTCACCCAGTGTGCCGTCAGGGAAATGTAGCGTCCCTGGCCACAAGCACTTGTCCATGTGTCAGTCGTTAAGTGGACCTTCCCAGTAACTGCGTTGGTCAGGGCACGGGTGATGTTACGGGACACATGGTGGTGTAATGCGGGGATGGCACACCGGGAAAAGTAGTGGCGGCTGGGGACCGCGTACCGAGGGACAGCTGCTGCCATCAGGCTGCGGAAGGACTCAGTGTCCACAAGCCTAAATGGCAGCATTTCGATGGCCAGTAATTTTGAAAGGTGTGAGGTTAGTGCTATGGCCTGTGGGTGGGTGGCTGGGTACTTTCTCTTGCGCTCAAATGCCTGGGGTAACGACATTTGGACGCTGTGCTGGGACAGGGAAGTGGATGTGGTCGCTGATGGTGCTTCAGATGCTACAGGTGCAGGGCGGGAGGTATGCGGGCCTGCGCCTTCGACAGGCGATTGGCCGGCACCGAAAACAGGGGAAGAGGAGGCAGTGGTGTGGCCTGCAGACACAGATGGGCGATCCAGGCGTTCCTCCCACTTACTACGGTGCTTGGATGCCATGTGTCGGATCATGCTGGTGGTGGTGAGGTTTCTAGTGTTCATGCCTCGGCTCATTCTGGTGTGGCACAGGTTGCAAACTACAATTCTTTTGTCGTCCGCACTTTCCTTAAAAAAACGCCATACCGCGGAACACCTACCCCTTGGCAAGGTAGATTTACGCAAGGGGGTGCTCCGTGGAACATTTGCGGGCCGGTTTGGTGCGGTCCGCCTTCTTTCTGTAGCCACACCACTGCCTCTTCCAGCCTGTTGCGGTGCTGCAGATGGCTCACCCTCAGGACTGCTGTCATCGCTCGGCTCTACACCTTCCCAGGTGGGGTCAGTCACCTCATCGTCCACCAAGTCCTCCTCCACTTCCTCACTCTGATCATCCTCCTCAAGTCTTGATCCCACCACATACTCAGTCATTGACAACTGTATAACATTCTCCTCAACAAGGTCTTGAGACGGAAATAGTGGTTGATTTAATGGCAACTGTGTCTCATCATCATCATCATCATCCACTACTTCCTTTGACCTTAAATGCCGTTCACATCTGTCATCTTCTTGTGATTGGGTAGCCTCTAGAGGTTGTGAATCAGGGCACAAGATGTCATGTTCCTCTGCAAGCGTGCTTGGAGAGAGGGTCAAATGAAGGATTGGTGATGAGACGAGCTCCTCACTATATCCCAGTGTGGGATCACTTCTTTGACCAGACCGTGTATGGTGGGAGGAAGGATGATCAGAGTGAGGATTATGTTGACCAGACTCTTGGCTACTGAGAGTGGACTTGGTGGAAGACAGGGTGGTGCTTAACCGACTGGAAGCAGTATCAGCTGTCATCCAACCGACCACCTGTTCGCAGTGGTCGGACCTCGAGAGTGATGTCCTGCGACGCCCTGTAAAATTACACATGAAGCTAGGTATGGTGGATGTCTTTCTTTCTTGTGCTCTGGCACCAGGCACAGTTTCTCCGCGTCCTGACCCGCGCCCTGAACTTTCAGGATCACGTCCACTTCCCCGTCCCTTTTTACCCGCCTTCTTCATCTTACACAGAATATGTGACTTTAATATTTGAGTTTGAAAACTTAACAGTATTTCTTATTATTCTGCAACTCTGCACAGTACACAGAATAGGCTGCTAAACGGCGGTGAAACACACTGAATGGAATATGTGACTTTAATATTTGAGTTTGAAAACTTAACAGTATTTCTTATTATTCTGCAACTGTACAGAGTACACAGAATAGGCTGCTAAACTGCGGTGAAACACACTGAATGGAATATGTGACTTTAATATTTGAGTTTGAAAACTTAACAGTATTTCTTATTATTCTGCAACTCTGCAGAGTACACAGAATAGGCTGCTAAACGGCGGTGAAACACACTGAATGGAATATGTGACTTTAATATTTGAGTTTGAAAACTTAACAGTATTTCTTATTATTCTGAAACTCTGCAGAGTACACAGAATAGGCTGCTAAACGGCGGTGAAACACACTGAATGGAATATGTGACTTTAATATTTGAGTTTGAAAACTTAACAGTATTTCTTATTATTCTGCAACTGTACAGAGTACACAGAATAGGCTGCTAAACTGCGGTGAAACACACTGAATGGAATATGTGACTTTAATATTTGAGTTTGAAAACTTAACAGTATTTCTTATTATTCTGCAACTCTGCACAGTACACAGAATAGGCTGCTAAACGGCGGTGAAACACACTGAATGGAATATGTGACTTTGATATTTTAGTTTGAAGACTTAACAGTATTTCTTCCTATTCTGCAACTCTGCACAGTACTCAGAATGTGCTGCTAAACTGCGGCGACGCACACTGAATGGAATACGTGACTTTGATATTTTAGTTTGAAGACTTAACAGAATGTGCTCTAATCTGCAACTTTGCACACTAAACAGAATGTGCTCTAATCTGCAACTTTGCACACTAAACAGAATGTGCTCTAATCTGCAACTTTGCACACTAAACAGAATGTGCTCTAATCTGCAACTGTGCACACTAAACAGAATGTGCTCTAATCTGCAACTTTTCACACTAAACAGAATATTTTTTTTTTTTTTTTTTGTTTTTTTCCCCCCACACAAAATAACCTGCTGCCCCCACACACAGTAGTCCTAAAAAGGACTTTTGGTTCTTTTTTGTCACAATTTTTTTTTTCCTCCCTACACTGCCTTTCCCTTCCTATCCTCAGCTCTCCCTGGCTCAGACTGAGCCGAACTCGATGGTCAGGTGCTATACAGCACCCGACCACGGGTTCTGGCCAGCCAATCAGTGTAATGCCAGCAGCCAACATGGCTGCTGGCATTACACCGATGTCAGAGCCTCCCTGCACGTTTATTGGCTGCGCAGCAGCCGCAAAACGTGCGGGGAGGAGACCCGAACATGGCGGGCGAGCACATGCGGTACTCGTACGAGTACCGCCATGTGCCGAGCAGAGCGATGCTCGAGCCGATCCGAGCATCGGCCGAGCATGCTCGCTCAACACTATTTCTGACCTTCTTGCTATCACTATGCTAGTGATAGCTGGGCCTCTGTTCCAGTGTTCCTGAGTTCCTGATCTCATGTGTTCCTGAGTTCCTGATCTCTACTGTTCCAGTGTTTCCTGCATGCTGAAGTACTTCCAGTCCTGGTTCCGGCCTAGTCTCTGGTGTTGCAGTTCCTGCTGAACTTCTCTGCTGTTTTCTGACCTGACTGATCGTTGCTGGTTCCTGTCATCGCATCGCCTGTCTCCTGTATCCTGGCGACCTCCTGCCTGGTCGCGTCAGCGACTCGCTTGTTACACCAGTGTGCGGTCACTGGTTTGCTCCAAAGCCTATCAGCTATACAATTCTGTGTTAGTCCCAGCGTGCGGACGCTGGTTTGCTCCAAAGCCTTGCGGCTATACAAATTCGCTTGTTACACCAGTGTGCGGTCACTGGTTTGCTCCAAAGCCTATCAGCTATACAATTCTGTGTTAGTCCCAGCGTGCGGACGCTGGTTTGCTCCAAAGCCTTGGGGCTATACAAACTCGCTTGTTACACCAGTGTGCGGTCACTGGTTTGCTCCAAAGTCTATCGGCTATACAATCCTGTGTTAGTCCCAGCGTGCGGGCGCTGGTTTGCTCCAAAGCCTTGCGGCTTATACAAACTCGCTTGTTACACCAGTGTGCGGTCACTGGTTTGCTCCAAAGCCTATTCGGCTGTACTATCCTGTGTTGGTCCCAGCGTGCGGACGCTGGTTTGCTCCAAAGCCTTGCGGCTATACAAACTTGCTTGTTACAGCAGTGTGCGGTCACTGGTTTGCTCCTAAGCCTATAAGCTATACAATTCTGTGTTTGTCCCAGCGTGCGGACGCTGGTTTGCTCCAAAGCCTTGCGGCTATACAAACTCACTTGTTACACCAGTATGCGGATGCTGGTTTGCTTCTAAGCCTTACGGCTATACATTCAGTGTTGGTCCCAGCGTGCGGACGCTGGTTTGCTCCAAAGCCTTGCGGCTTTACGATTCTGTCAATTTGCCATTACCATCTGACTGCTGCTACTATCTCAGGGCTGCCCTGCCCGGTATTGGTAAGGCCGGTAGAACCTTTTGCCACATTCCATCGGAGGTTGCCTTACCCGGTATTGGCAGGGCCGGTAGAGCCTACATTATGAATCTATTGAGGCTGCCTTGCCCGGTAAATTGGTAAGGCCGGTAGAACCGTTATGCGATTCCATCTGCAGGTTGCCTTACCCGGTATTGGCAAGGCCGGTAGAGCCTAACATTCTATTACTTCAGACTGTCCTGTCCGGTATATTGACAGGACCGGTAGAGTCTGCCTGCTGTCTTGTTATATTCTGTATATATCTGTATGTATGTGATTGCCATCCTACGTTATCATTTTATTATTTCAATAAAATTGATTTTTACCTAAAACTTGTGTCTGAGAGTCATAATAAACCGTGACAAAAGGTCTAAAGGTACCGCCCAGAGAGAAGTCTGCAACTCCCACAGGGAGTGAGCCCAGCTATGAAAGCGGAGGAGGACACAGATGGAGATCAGAGTAACTTAGTCAGCGCTATACAGCTCTGAACCGGTACTTCGCATGTGCACACCGCCTGCAGTGGTTATTAAGTAAGCGGCTATAGCACAAATGCTCAGTCTACAGTCGGCAAGAGAATGGAAGCGCCATGCGGCGCTACTACAGACAAGCGTAACAGGAAGGCAGCAGAGTGGAATGCTAGCCAGATAGAGGCAACCAAGCTGGTTCAGCCAGGCACAGTAAGCAGCGTAGTGGGTTCTCAGCCAGTTCAGTCAGTAACAGAGCGGGTTCAGCCAGTTCAGTCAGCAAAGGAGAGGGTTCTCAGCCAGATCAGTCCACAACGGCAGGGGCAATAGGGCCATGGGCCCAGGAGGGACAATCCCTAACAAAATGACCCAGGAGCTGGCATCCATGGCAAACAAACTGGTGCCTTGCCCCTGGACTCTGTGTGGGCCCTTTCTGTGACACTGGCCCTGGCATCAGTCACTGACCAGGAACATTGCTAGGTTACATCGGTCAGGTGGCAGAGTAGCTGGGGTATGCGGTTCGCCTGGCTGCGGGATGTTCCTGGGGCCCACCGGTCGGGATGGACCCATCCACAGTGCAGGTACGATTGGTGGGACTGTAGGTGGTAATAAGGTAGCATAGTGATCCCGGAACCCCATTCACGGGTCTCGTGGAAGTGTTGCACCAATTCTGCAGCTGTTGCGGCTGTGGTGGTATGGTGATCTGCGGTCTACTGTTGCATCTCCAAGGGCAGGACAGCATACAGTTGCTCCAACATCAATGCCTGCTTGCAGTCTTCCAGGGAGTGCATCTCACCACCTGTCCACCTCCTCGCCATTGCATGTCCAATCTTTCAGACATACTCTGGGAAGTGCCATCTAGGGTGGGCCATATCTCTCAGAACTTGAGTCGATAGGGCTCAGGGGTAACTGAGTATCTGGCCAGCATGGCTCGCTTCACGACCTGATAGTCTCCCCATTCCTTGCGGGGAATCTCTCGGCAAGGCTCAAGAGCATGTCCCGTCAGCCTCCCATCCAGGAGGGGTACCCAGTCCTCAGGAAGTAGGCTATTCAATTCACACCTCCACTTACAGTCCTGCAGGAATCAGTCAATGTTGCCTTTCTCATAGTCAAACTTGGAGAAGTTATGGACGGAGACCTGGTGGCAAGGATTCGCTGATTTGAAGGACACTGTCACCGCAGGAGAGGACTCTCCTTGTTGTTCTAGATCCTCTCAGACAAGGGCAGCGTTTTTCTCGATCAGGTCCAGATCGTTTGCTCATTCACCCGTTGCTTGTCTTTCTACTCTTGGACCTTGAGGACCAGCCTGGTCGCTCAGAATAGGGGTGCGATTGTGGCCCTGGAGGCCCACTGTTGCAGTTCAGCCATGGTTCATTCCTCAGCAGCACTCTGGGGGTTGCTGTAATGTAGGTTATCCCACCCCTGTCACCAGTTTGTTATGATACAGCCCTGGAGTCTCTGCCACGGAAGGTATAGCAGTTCAGGCACTTTATCGTCCTCGGGTTTCTTTTCTAACCTGCACAGCTAACCGCTGTAGTAAGCACAAAGATCCGGTACCGTGAGTTGTGTATCCAATGGGAATGCAGGATATACTGCACTGATGGCTCCGGTTCATATAGGACATTCCACCTATCTAGTCTCCTGGCACTTCTTTATGAGAAACGTCTCTATGCTGGACGACCGCCATATACCTGGATACTTCAAGGAGAGACAAACAATCTCCTTCTTGGTAAATCACAATTTATAAATAACTATTTTATTTTCAAACACAGCATTTTAATACGGGGCAGTCACCACATGGACAAAATATTACACACTGGGTTTAACATCAGAGAAAGGTTACTAAAGAGGTGAGGTGGACACAAGACTCTAATCACCTCCTGTAGAAATCTCCAGGGGAGAGGTTTAGCACAAACAATGGACAATTCAGCCTAGCAGCAACCCTGTATACATTCCCAATAAATATCAGTTCACACAATAAAACAATCAAGCTCAGCCGATGACCATCTGCAGCTCTGAGCCTTTGAGTCTGCGTGGGGGGAAAGTTGGACCAGGCTTCCATGACAATCCCTACCTCTTCTCTCTATACCATTCAGTATTAGTGTCCACATTTTCCCAGCCAGGGGGAGACTAGTCTCTGCCTCTTGCGCCATGTGACCTGTGACAGTCCTGTTAGTCACACTCCATCCCTCCCCAAAAGAAAGTCCTGCTTTCAGGCTGGGATCCTACTCTCTGGGTCACAGGCTGTGAGAAGACAGAGCTATCCCTCTTGCGCGTGTGACCTGTCACAGTCCTGTTCGTCACAAACGTATGTGTGTGTAATCTATATGTATGTGTCTGTGTGTGTAGATAGATATCTATCTATCTATATCTGTGTGTGTGTTTGTGTGTATAAATATATAATATATATATGTAGATGTGTGTAGAGAGAGAGATGTGTGTAGCAAGATCTCTCTACATACAAACACATATATCTACGGGTGTGTGTGTTTAGAGACCGATAGTGTCACGCTCTGTTAGACTGGAGGGCCAGGATTACTGGGAGAGAAGACATGCTCTTCCAACAAAGGATAACAGAGTGTGTAGCTACGGAGTGATGCTGGGGTATAGTGCTTGGGAACAGGGGTTGACAAGGAAAGGGTTGTGCTGCGGACTGGCCGGCTAAAAGTGCTAGCCGCAAAGCTAGATGTAGTGGCCCCCAACAGATAAGCTGAAGGGAGGCCCAGGATAACCCCCACCAAGACCAGTTATACTAGACTATTCCCAGGGAGAAAAACATGCACTCCATCAGGATACAAGTGGTACTCACTGTGGCCAACAGGACAGAGTATCCACCAGTGTAGAGCAGCAGAACAGGAGGCAGAGGAGTCAGGAACCGCCAGGTCATGCACAGTAAATCAGAAACACTGGACACAGCAGGCAAGGGGATGGTCAGACAAATCTAGGTCCTACACAGAATCAGGCAGAATAGAGGCAGGCTAGAGATGGGTCAGACATTCCAGGTCATACACAGGATCAGGCAGAATAGAGGCAGGCTAGAGATGGGTCAGAAAGTCCAGGTCATACACAGGATCAGACAGAATAGAGGCAGTCTAGAGATGGGTTAGGAAGTCTGGGTCATACACAGGAACAGGCAGGCTAGAGATGGTCAGACAAATCCGGGTCATACGCAGGACCAGGCAGAATAGAGGCAGGCTAGATATGGGTCAGACACAGGATCAGGCAGAATAGAGACAGGCTAGAGATGGGTCAGACAGTCCGGGTCATACACAGGAACAAGCAGAATAGAGGCAGTCTAGAGATGGGTCAGACACAGGAACAAGCAGAATTGAGGCAGTCTAGAGATGGGTCAGACACAGGAACAAGCAGAATTGAGGCAGGCTAGAGATGGGTCAGACACAGGAACAAGCAGAATAGAGGCAGGCTAGAGATGGGTCAGACAGTCCAGGTCATACACAGGATCAGGCAGAATAGAGGCAGGCTAGAGATGGGTCAGAAAGTCCAGGTCATACACAGGATCAGACAGAATAGAGGCAGGCTAGAGATGGGTCAGAAAGTCCAGGTCATACACAGGATCAGACAGAATAGAGGCAGTCTAGAGATGGGTTAGGAAGTCTGGGTCATACACAGGAACAGGCAGGCTAGAGATGGTCAGACAAATCCGGGTCATACGCAGGACCAGGCAGAATAGAGGCAGGCTAGATATGGGTCAGACACAGGATCAGGCAGAATAGAGACAGGCTAGAGATGGATCAGACAGTCTGGGTCATACACAGGAACAAGCAGAATAGAGGCAGTCTAGAGATGGGTCAGACACAGGAACAAGCAGAATTGAGGCAGTCTAGAGATGGGTCAGACACAGGAACAAGCAGAATTGAGGCAGGCTAGAGATGGGTCAGACACAGGAACAAGCAGAATAGAGGCAGGCTAGAGATGGCTCAGACAGTCCAGGTCATACACAGGATCAGGCAGAATAGAGGCAGGCTAGAGATGGGTCAGAAAGTCCAGGTCATACACAGGATCAGACAGAATAGAGGCAGGCTAGAGATGGGTCAGAAAGTCCAGGTCATACGCAGGATCAGACAGAATAGAGGCAGTCTAGAGATGGGTCAGAAAGTCCAAGTCATACGCAGGATCAGGCAGAATAGAGGCAGGCTAGAGATGGGTCAGGAAGTCTGGTCATACACAGGAACAGGCAGGCTAGAGATGGTCAGACAAATCCGGGTCATACGCAGGATCAGACAGAATAGAGGCAGGCTAGAGATGGGTCAGACAGTCCGGGTCATACACAGGAACAAGCAGAATAGAAGCAGGCTAGAGATGGGTCAGACACAGGAACAAGCAGAATTGAGGCAGGCTAGAGATGGGTCAGACACAGGAACAAGCAGAATTGAGGCAGGCTAGAGATGGGTCAGACACAGGAACAAGCAGAATTGAGGCAGGCTAGAGATGGGTCAGACACAGGAACAAGCAGAATTGAGGCAGGCTAGAGATGGGTCAGACACAGGATCAGGCAGAAAAGAGGCAGGCTAGAGATTTGTCAGGCAAATTTGGGAAGCTCTCAAGAATACCACTTGGCAAGGCAGCAACTCAACTCTAATATAGATGCCATAATAACGCGTCATACAGAGCCAGGACAGAGGCTTTTAAAGCACTAACCCGGAAGCGGAGCTAGAATCAGGCGTGGATGTCGTCAGGAAGAATAAACTGACCATAGAGAGGAATGCTCTGGCCGGAACTGAAGGCACGAGGGAGCATCGGCATGACAGATAGATATAGATGTGTAGATATGTAATTACAGTCCAGGTTTTGGTAAGCACACCCAAAGAAGAAAAACACATTTAAAATTGCTGGAGTGCAACCAATTTTGATCAAAATAGCTTACCAAAACCTGGACTGGAATTGTACTTTTGGAAGTTATGACCAGCTTCTATTGGTTTAAGCACCCCCAGGTGCAATGTTTATTATCTTTAGGACACTATATAACGCCTCTCAGAGAGTCTCTCTACATTAATGAGTAAAGCTGACAAAGACTCAGCTCTCAGGATAAAGTAAATTAAGGGTAGTAAATGTCTATAGTAGGGGAGATTCAGCTCATAAGACAAAGCATATTAAGGTTAGGTATTGGGACATATATAGCACTTGCCAAAAATTACGTACCTTGGCGTTGGTGGCAAGCTTAGCATTCTATGGCCATATGATGTGACCAAATCCTCATCTTTAATATAATAGTGATATGCAGGCACAATGCCGCAGAGTAAAGGGTTAATGGTGATGAAAATGTGGATGTGCACCAATATTTTCTGTGTTTTCTTATATATACATACTAGCAATGTGGGACGGCGTTGCCCGTCAGGATATATAGGGAATTAATGCGCACACAGATGGAAGACAAACACACACAGACATGCACACGCATTCACTGAGATGAATAAAGAGCGACACAGTCATAAACACATACATGCAATGCACAACATGCAGACACATAGAGTGTGATACAGACATGCAACACACACACACAGAAGTGAGTCATAAGGGGGTGACTTATGTGTCATTGTAATGAGTTTGTATTCGTACTTATGCCTTCACTGTGGCATTCATTCATGTAGTTGAAATGCATGTGGTAACTGCACATACTGTGGAAGTGTGAGTGTGAGTGAGACTAAGGTGGATCATACTGGCTCCCGGCGTGAGTGGGAGAGTGAGTGTGAGTGATTGTGTGAGTGTGTTAGAGAGTGTGTCTGAGAGTGTGTGTGTGAGCGGGTATATGAGAGAGAATATGAGTGTGAGTGTGTGTGTATGAGAGTGTGTGAGAGTGAATCATGGTGCCCTGTGATTGGCTGCCTTTCCTGTCAGTTACCTGAATGACTCTCCATTGGCTGTCTGCTTTCAACCCGCCCAGTATTGCCTATTTAGACTGGGCTTGGGCACCCTTTGGTTGCCCTTTCGTGGTGTCTCTATGTCGCCTGCACCTGCATTGTGTTCCTGAGCTTCCTTGGCCATCTACTATCTTCACTCTCCAGTGATCCTGAGTTCCTGTCTGACAGCTTCCTCGGTTCCAGCTTCCGTTCCTGATCCGGTTGGGGTTGCTGTTCCTGCTGCCGTTCCTGCTCCGGTCCTGCTTCCTGTCCTGTACCGACTGTGTTCCTGCTCTTGGATGCCTGCAGAGTGTCTCCTTCCTCCAGCCGCCTTGGGCGACATTTTCCTTCACTTTGTTTATGTTACTTCAGTACGCGGGTACTGGTTCGCTCCATGTTCACCGGTTGCTTGCTGTGTTCCTTACTGCACCGGTAGAGACTGGTTTGCTCCATGTTAACCGGCTGCTTGCTGCGTCCCTTACAGCACCGGTAGAGATTGTCTAACTCCAGTACGCGGGTACTGGTTTTCTCCGTGGTAACCGGTTGCTTGCTGCGTTCCTTACTGCACCGGTAGAGATTGTCTTACTCCAGTAAGCGGGTACCGGTTTGCTTCATGTTAACCGGCTGCTAGCTGTGTTCCTTACAGCACCGGTAGAGATTGTGCTACTCCAGTATGCAGGTACTGGTTCACTCCATGTTAACCGGTTGCTTGCTGCATTCCTTACAGCACCGGTAGAGATTGTCTAACTCCAGTGTGCGGGTACTGGTTCGCTACACTATTTCTTGGTCCTCTACATCTCTCACCCAACTGGCCTCTGTTGGTCCATCGTAAGCGACTGGCTAGCAACTCCTTATGTCAGTCGCTGAGGTCATTCCTGTCTGTGTTCCAGTACCAGCCTTCAGGCTGCCTTGACTGGTATATTGGTAAGGCCGGTAAAACCTATTTCTTCTTGTGCCAGTCTAGGTTGCCTTACCCGGTACTGGCAAGGCCGGTAGAGCCTCATTCCTCGTTGTACAGTATCAAGGTTGCCTTGCCTGGTATATTGGCAGGGCCAGTAGAGCCTCCATTCTCCTTGTACCAGTCTCAAGGCTGCCTTGCCCAGTATATATCTCTTTGTACAGCCATTAACTCTCTACCCCCTGCTCCTGTTTTCAACCTTCATGTTTTAGGCCACAGATAAACCGAGGCAACCACTTAGTAGGCAGCACTGACCCTAGGGTAGCATCACAAGGAGACCAAGGCAACTGCTACATAGGCAAACCCTAGAACGCTAGGGGTGAATCGAGAAATAGGTATATAGATGGAATGCAACCAGTGTCCCCTCACCCTGATGGATGGTATAATGCAACGCTGGCTCTTTGTCATGGTTTGTTAAGACTCTCAGACGTAAGGTTAGGTAAAAACACAACGTTATTGAAAAGATTAAGATAATCCCATAAGATTTTAAACACGTACGTACAATACATAGAATGGCAAATAGTAGAACTATAGCAATTCAGACTCTACCGGTCCTGCCAATATACCGGGCAAGACAGCCTGGGCGAGTAAGGAATAAATGGCTCTACCGGCCCTGCCAAAATACCGGGCAAGGCAGCCTAACGGAAACCCAAGGAGTAGGCTCTACCGGCCTTGCCAATATACTGGGCAAGGCAGCCTGACAGAAACTCAAGTGGTAGGCTCTACCAGCCTTGCCAATACCCGGTAAGGCAACCTCAAGATGGAATAATTGAAAGGTTTTACCGGCCTTAACCATATACCGGGCAAGGCAGCCAAAAGTATACCACTACAGTAGGCTCTACCGGCCTTGCCAATACCGGGTAAGGCAACCTCAGGATGGAATAATGTAAGGTTCTACCGGCCTTACCAATATACCAGGCAAGGCAGCCCAAAAGAGCAGGTGTCAACCACAGTGACCTAACAACTCCTCTCCTTTACTCCTTCTTACATTTCCACTCTCATCTCCCGTTATACCCCATCCCGACACTTACGGTCAGCCAATGACTGTCTTCTCTCAGCTCCTTTTGTCTCTACAGCCCTGTCACGGATCAAACCTTTTTCTCTCATTGCTCCGTATCTATGGAATGCTCTACCATCCAACCTGCGCCACTGCACCTCTCTGACAACCTTCAAATCTCACTTGAAAATGCACCTCTTGGATAAAATCTCAACATGCTAGAAGGCACTGATGTTGTACAATGAATGCTCTTATAAATTATTTACATTACTGATGTCCTCTATTATCATGAAAACTAGCACTGTATTCAGCACTTGACCCTAATGTACTCTGTATGTCTCCCATTACCACTTTAGATTGTAAGCTTTCGGGCAGGGACCTCGCACCCAATGTTTCACTCTACAAAAAGCACCTGTAACCCTGTATTGTTTAAACTCTGAGATTGTAAAGCGCTGCGTACACTTGTGGCGCTATATAAATAAACATATTCATTCATTCATTCATTCATTCAACTGTCAGATGGCATTGACAGTCTAGTTGTAAACAATAGGCTGCAAGATCCAGTGGTAACACCTTGTAGTCGGTACACTGCAGTACCCATGTACTGTAGGAATAACTGGCTGTCTAGAACTGGACAGCACACAGTGAACCATCAATTATCTGTGTAAAGAGACAAGGAAGTAAACCTGCGCCCTCATGTTGGGAACCATCAAGCAGGATATCAATAACCCACAGGTCATGGAGCGACCTGTGGTTGGTATCTACAAGCTATAGTATTGTCTATAAAGTGATGGAGCGAACCAGCGTCCGCACGCTGGGAACCAACAGACAGTATAGTATAGCCGCAAGGCTTGTGGAGTGAACCAGCATCCGCACGCTGGAGACCAACAGACAGTATTGTTTAGCCGCAAGGCTTGTGGAGTGAACCAGTGTCCGCATGCTGGGAACCAACAGACAGTATAATATAGCCGCAAGGCTTGTGGAGCGAACCAGCATACGCATGCTGGGAACCAACAGACAGTATCGAATAGCTGCAAGGCTTGTGGAGCGAACCAGCGTCCGCACGCTGGGAACCAACAGAGAATGTTGCCGAAGCGAACGAAGAAGAAAGTTGCCACAGACGCAAGAACCGGACCCAGGAGACGAACAGGAACCAGCAAGGACGATCAACTGGATCAGGAACGGCAAGAAGGCTGGCAGCAGGAAACAGCAACCTCTGAAGACTCAACCGGAACAGGCACTGGAAGCAGCACTGCGGACAGGAGGCTCAGGAACAGGATGAAGTCAGGAACTCAGGAACACCGCAAAAGGCCCAATAAGCTTCTGTAGCATAGTGGAAGTGGATGCAATCAGAGACACCACGAAAGGGCAACCAAAGGGTGCCCATACTCAGTTTAAATAGGCAATGTGAGGCAGGCTAAAGGCAGACAGCCAATGGGAGCCCCCTACCGGTAATAGACATAGAATTGCAGCAATCACGGGCACCATGATACTCTTGAGCCCAAGGCTACTGCAGTGAGGAATGAGCACCAACCCTACCTGGACGATCCAGGCACACAAAGGGTCAATAGGTAACACCCAGAGAAATACTGCAACTCCTAAAGGGAGTGAGCCCAGCACTGATAGGGAGATGGACACAGAGAATGATCAGAGTAACACAGTCAGTGCAATGAACACTGTACCGGTACTTTGCTTGTGCACACCGCCTGAGGCAGTTAAGAGAGCAGCTTAAGCATGAGTGCTCAGCCGCTGGTCGACAAAGTAATAGTGCCACGCGGCGCACACCGACAATTGTAATAAAATGGCCCAGCACGTATCAGTGGGCCAAACGGAAGCAACCAAGCGATACAACCAGACACAATCAGAGATGGAATGGAAACTCGGCCGGTGCAGTTAACCACGGAGCGGTACACAGCCAGATATGGTCAGTAATGGAGCGGGTTCTCAGCCAGATATGGTCAGCAACGGAGTGGTTTCTCAGCCAGATACGATCAGCAACGGTGAGGGTTCTCAGCCAGATACGGTCAGCAACGGAGCGGGTTCTCAGCCAGATACGGTCAGCAACGGAGCGGGTTCTCAGCCAGATACGGTCAGCAACGGAGCGGGTTCTCAGCCAGGTACAGTCAGCAATGGAACGGCAGAACACAGGAACTCAGGAAAGTCGTCAGGCAGGCCAGGTCATACACGATAAGCGACAAATACAGATCAAACATCAGGAACTCGTACACCACGAAAGGGCACCATAGTGTAGATATGACAGGATATATAAAGGCCATCACTGGGCGGTGACAAAGGTACTTAGCCAATCAGCAAGAGGTAATGCAAATAGCAGTTAGAATGTCGCCGCCCGCAGCACAGAGCATGGGCACCGTGATACTCTGTCTGACTACTCTTAATTTTGTGCCTTGTACCTAACAGACACCCAATCTAGTGCAGACCTGGGGCTCTGGTAGACGAGCTTTGATTCTGAATGCAGGCGTGAGTCAGATATCGCTCCCTACTGACTGCAGGCGTGAGTCGGTAAGCCCGCCATGTTGGATCAAGATCATGTGTTCCTACTCCTGTTCCTGGTTCCTGCTGAGACTACCAGTGGCTAAGGCCTAGTCTACAGCATTGTGGTTTAGCCTCGCATCCTATTATTCCTGATAGCAGGATTGCTGGCTTTAACCTTTTGCCTGTTCCTTTGTATGTATATATGTATATATTTTCATTTTGTCAATAAAATTGCATTAACTATACCGTACTGACCCCTGAACTTTTCTGGGTATCCGTGACAGTACACAATGGCCATGAGTTCAGACGGTGATGACAATGCAGTTTTCCAAAGCATCCTAGAGAGGATGGAGACCCTGAGTCAGTGGCTGGATCAGTTGTCTTTGGCCATGCAGACGGTTTTGCAGTGCACTGCTCATCTTAAGCAAATTTGTACCCAATTGGTGGGCCCCTCAGACTTCCCAGGCACCATTGGTTCCAAACCCTCCTGATACAGCTATGGTCAAGAGGTTGACGGGCTCCACTCAGCTCCCACAGCGGTATGGTGGGGATCCAGAAGGTTGCCGTTGTGTCCTGAACCAGCTAGGCATATATTTCGAATTGGTACCATATGCCTTTCCCAATGAGCGAAGTAAAGTTGGTTTCCTTATCTTCCTCCTCACGGGCAGAGCACTGTCATGGGCCAATCCGCTATGGGAGACTAATAAACCCATCGTTCACAATTTCTCGGATTTTGTGAAATCATTCAGACAAGTCTTTGATAGGCCAGGCTGCGTGGTCTTGGCATCCAAGCATCTTATGACCCTACGCCAGGGTAATCGCACGGTGGCCTACTATGCCATTGAGTTCCATACCCATGCCACCGAGGTAGACTGGAATAACAAGGCCCTGATGGCCATTTTTTTTCAGGGGCTCAGTGACACCATAAAAGACGAGATCGCGGCATGTGAGCTACCCAACAATTTAGACTTACTGATCGAATTCTGTATTCTGGTAGACACCAGAATCAGAGAGGGGCCCTCTTTTAACGAGTACCTGCGGAGCTCCTCAGAGGGTCTGCTCCATCCTACCCCCCTCCCCCCAGTCCTCTGGGATTTGTATATAAGGTTTGCTATCGATATGTCACATGTTGAATATCGCGTCTTGAACTGGCGCATTTGTTTAGTCGCGTCATTCCGAATGGCACATTAGAAATGTTGCGAGTAAGTGAGTCACAAATTGTATATGTCGCGTCATTCCGATTGATACGTTTATCATGTCGCACATTTTACAGTAGCATTATGGGAGCAAGAAGGACGCAGTATGGGTACAATGGTGTTTATTAGGGACGCTGTAAAGAGAAAGTAAGGTGCAAGAAATACAATTAACAAAAAGTAGTGACGTAGAAATGTTTATTTGAAATCAAACAATATTTGACAAAGTATACATTAAATATAACAAATAGAGGCGCAATAAGGATGCTTTAACCGTGTTGAGTGCCTAGAGGGGTACACAAAGCATTGCTTTGCAATGCATTGACTACCCCTCTAGCACTCAAAGGGTTAAGTATGTAACAGGTAAAGGTTTTATGCTTATTTAATATACATGGAATATTTGCCATAAAGTCACACACACTCCATGAATATTTAGGGTGACAATTTGGCTATGTCCACAGCTCATTCACACATGTCCGTGGCTCATTAGGACAATTATTGTTCATAGGACTGGTGGCCAATATAAATATAAACTTATCCTGGGGCAAAGATGGAAAATATAGCATAAAGAAACAGATGTATTGGAAATATAAGGAGCCCCAGGCTTATTACATTCTACAACTAATCTATTGCATAAACCTTTACACATTTATATGTGAAATAATGCGATTCTTCAACAGATTGCGGAGATTAAAATTAATGCAATTTAATATCAGATCAGTACATTACATTTACAAGAACTAGTTCTATATTAAATACACAACAATACAAAAACATTCAATTCAACACAAAGCATAACATTTGCGCAATTTTCCTAAACATGCATGATATTGCAGGTACCTAATGAATGAGGGGCTTACCCAGGCTTGGCAGAGATTCCTTTCCTGGCCCCCTCTCTTGTTCTCTCCTGTACTCCTCTCTCTCCTAGTGGGTCGCCGTTGATATATTCCCCTGTCCATCTGCTACCATGCTGAGGCTCCTGATTGGCTGTGGTAACATCACTCCAGGCTGATGGGATTTGTGCCTTGATCTCACTTGGAGCAATAGTACAATAAACCAGTCATTCTCTCCTTGGCAATATTCGTGGACAGTTGAAACAATACATCAAACTCCATACTCATCAGGAATACAGGGTGTGAGTTATTTATCATATCAAAATAGAGGGTGATCTTTATCTCCAACCTGGACAACAGAATACTGCCAGCTTCCATCTAAACAGACAGGATGTGGATGTCCAGGTGCTGTGATAACTTGTTTTGGGCCACAACTCCCATGGCCCCAGGAGATCTCACTGACTGTGCCTATTTTATTAACCCTCTACAGACATCCATTCACTCACACTGTATATCTATATGGCCCATTATATTATGTGGGCATAGTCTAGCTATATAAATAAAAATCAAGATAATTCATAAGCAATTGCCCATAAGGTAACAAGTAGAAATGCATAACATAACAAAACTAATACAGCCTAACAGTTCAACCTAGAAATAACCACACATGTTTTGTAGCAATCTTTATTTCAAAGCAAACAATATGTTATAAAGCATGCATAACATAAGACAACAAACAAAGCATAACATGTTAATGTTCAATATAAAACAAAACATACAAAAACAGTTCATGTCTGCAGTCTATGTATAAAAATGCAGATTGTGTGACTCACCTTTCAGGTACTGCGACATCTGTTTTGTTGCATAGTTCATAACCATTATTTTCAATCTTCGTGCAGTGTCCCTGTACACCTTTTTTTAGGTTGCGGTGGTTCATGTCCTGCTGCATACTGTTCCAGTTTTAATTCAGTCAAGCTTTCTTCTTTTTTTAAGTCCATTAATAAAGTTCCATATAGTTGGGTGGCGTGCCCCTAGAAGAAAGCTGAACCCTCTATGCCATCCTTCTACAGAGTTATTAGTTTTGGGCAGGTCATTCAAAACTGAATGGTAACAGTTCCAAAGTTCAATGTCAAAAAGCGGTTTGATTCTAGTATTTCTTCTAATTAGCTTATGTATTTGTTTCTTTTATATCAGAGTATAGTCACAGCAGTTCTGAAAAAGGATGTAAAAATGCAATTATCTAATATGACCACCAGACGGTGCTGTTTCTATCAATTTCTATTGAGTTCCACATTGTGGCATGAGCTCCCTACCATACAGTATTCATTGTTGGATTATTGCCTTTTGGACACTGTTGCCATCAGTTTGAACTGTCATTTGAATTAAAATCTCCCTGTGGTGTTTTACATAGCACACAAACCCTATAATGTATATTTTCTCATAAAAAAACTCTCATTCCTTTAATGATATTTCAATGCAAGCTATGAGGTACAATTCTGGGGTAAAATAAAAAATTTCCAAAATTTCTATTCATCTTAATGGAGTCTTTAATCCCATAAAAGCTGCAGATGTGCCTAGCGCTTTGCAGTTCAGAAGGAATATTAATTTGTTCCTTATGGTACAACTGAGAAATCCTATTGCATTGGCACTATAGAATACCCTGGGAAAGAAGTGATATCACTGGAGAAGTTATCTCTACTTTATCACTCCTTCATGCATCACCCCCTTCAAAATCTCTGTTCTGGAGTGGTCATTGATTTCCTTCGGGTGTTCATCAGTGAGTGAATGGTCTAAATGGCACTATTCCATTGATCCACACACGTTTGCCTCCAGTGACTGCAATGAGATCCACCGGCTTGAAGATGGCGATTAGAATTGAAGGATCTATCTGGCCATTGTCTACTGATGAATAAATGATGGCCAGATTTGGCCATTGCTAAATCCACTGATCCTCTTATTCTCCTGTGCACTGAGACAATGCCACCTTGATGAACTTTGTCCTTCGTATCTAAATGTTTTTGGTTGTCCCTACTGGTCTTCCCTGTCTCCATACACCATTATCTTTTCTTTTTTTTTCTTATAGAGATTATCCATTTGTGACCACGAAGCTCTGCTTGGCTTTATTTGTCATTGTGTCGCTCTATGCTTCAGGTAAGATTAAGAAATATATAAACAAATACAAACTCTACACCAGTGGTTCTCAAACACTTTACCAATGTTCGTGGGAAACCTAGCAATCAATAATTTAACCACTGGATGATAGGTCTCCAATGCTCAGCAAAGCCGTGTGGGAGACTACTTTTGCAATCGAAAGCTAAACAATATATCAATAATCATTCATGAGAACCCCTCCTGGTACCAGTAACGAGACTAAATTATAGGGCTAAAACATATTGTATAACAGATCAGATCATTGTATTTAATTTACTATCCTCCAAAGGCTCAATGTTACAGTGCTTATAACAAGAAGACTATAACAGCAAACAAAACAGAATGGTGTCAATCCTGTACCAGTCAACTGATAGTCACCTTCTGTCACTGCAGCCTTGTTCTCCTGTCACATGGTACATGTTGTGTGGAACCCTTTGTACTTCTGGAAATCCATGGAATACAGTCTGAGAGTGGATGATCTCTACACTGAATATTTTCTATAGCGTTCTAGTTGTGTTATCACCTGCCCCCTGAGTTTCCACATTCTGCAAGTGCTTAATATGTGAAGTCCAATCATTTAACATTAAATATGTATATGTTATCTTCACCTGTATGTTTCATATCTTCAGTCAGACCTGTCTATGGAGGTGGATATGTCATTTGATAAGAAGACCCCACTACCTCAGACTCCACCCACTGCTCATGGTAACCAGCTGCTCATGCTTGAGCCGCTTCTATTTAAAGCGGAACTAACACCGCTAACAAACGTTGTCTGTAATAATTTCCTATCTGGCGACTAGCTGCTTAGTATCGCTAGTCGCCAGAATTATTACCTCTTCATGGAGAACTTTGAAGTGATCCTCGGCTGACAGGCAGGACGAAGTGCGGACATCTTGCCCTAGTGACGTCCGCGTGCCTGCTCTGTCAGTCCGAGAAGGCTGTAGGAGGAGTTGCAAGGAGACTTTCGGCTCCAGAAGGGACTGACAGCGCAGGTGCGCGTACGTCACTAGGGCAAGATGTCCGCACTCCGTCCTGCCTGTCAACCGAGGATCACTTCAAAGTTCTCCATGAAGAGTTAATAATTCAGGCGACTAGCGCTACTAAGCAGCTAGTCGCCAGATAGGAAATTATTACAGACAACGTTTGTTAGCGGTGTTAGTTACGCTTTAAGGAAAGCAAAAACTGCCAACAACTGTTATGCCCACCCTCATGGATAGACAACCAGGACTGATTGAAGATCATGTGGGCCATTAGCATATTCTGGCCATCCTATATAATAATTTGCTAAATCGTGTGTAACGACAAGGTAATGCGCAGTAGAGACTGCTGCGCGTGCTGCAGTCATGCTCAGTAGAGACTGCCCATGCCGTGGCTCAGCCATGGCGCGGGCAGTCTCTACTGCGCATGAATGCCCTGTGACCAGCTGGCAGTGGCACTGTTGCCCGTGTAACGGGCTCTTCAACTAGTAGTAAGATAAATGGGGAGTTATTATTAGGAAGTCTTAGTTTTACTTTAAGACCACCTTGTAACCATTCAATGATTTTTTGGCTAACCACTGTGAGGAATAAATTTTAAAGGGATAGTAATACTTAAAATGTAAAAAATATGTTGTAGGGTTTATCCCCCTGAGTAAAACAAGAGTACTCCCACTGCTGAAAGGTGTTTCATTCAAAAGTTATTAATTTTCAAAGTTGAATTTTTTAGGTGCAATATCACAGTGGCCTGAAATTGTACAGTGGCGCTGTTGCTACACCATCCTATGGATATTTATGGTCGGGGGACTGGTGCTGTCCATAGGATCGTGTAGCAACAGCGCCACTGTACAATTTCAGGCTACTGTGATATTGCACCTAAAACATTTAACTTTGAAAATTAATAACTGTTGAATGAAACACCTTTCAGCAGTGGGAATACTATTTTTTTACTCAGGGGGATAAACCCTACAACATATATTTTTTTTTACATTTTAAGTATTACTATCCCTTTAAAACAATTCTTCATTATAAGTCTCTCACAGTTGCTAAAATCCTAAAGCTTTGGTCTTGTATTTGATTTAATTGGGTGGAGGAGTGAAGAGACTTTTCTACAGCCCGGGGCTTTCAGTGAAGGGGGTTAGAGACCATCTCCTACCCACATCGTTGCAATTAGAATTTAATTTGTTCCCCCAATTTTCAATTCTACAATAAAAAAAAATATATATACATGCCAGATTTGTTTGAAAAAAATATATAAAATGTTTTATTATTAACTAGCAATAGGAGATGGAGTTGCCCCTCTGTGTCTTTGTTTTTTTAAGCAATAGTTAACCCTTTCAGTGCCAGAGAGATAAACAAGGAATTGCAATGTTTTGCATACCCCTCTGGCACTCAAAGACTTAACGTGAGCCTCAGTGACACAGGAGTGCATATATAATACATATTATACGGTAGCAGTGTTGTCACGGCGTTGCCTGTGTATTAATCATTTAAGTGACACCGGAGTATGCAACTCATTGTTTGCAAAGTGTTAGATACCTCAAAGGGTTAAGTTTGGTAATCCTACAGCTCCCAGTGTGTAAAACATGAAAATCAGAGCTGCTCACTTGCCTTCCACTAACGAATGAATGGATGTACGTTAAAAATGAGATGACACTTCAGACGTGGAGCACTTCATTGGCCTATAGCTGTAATGCCCATGGTCCTCCGTCCCTCTGGAGGCAGTGTGGCATGCTTGAATTGGCAGCCACTTCCTTCACTGCTGTGTGTGTCCCTTGCAGGATATCTTCAAATGAACATACTTCCTGTCATATGAGGAGCCTGGGGCCTTCACAGGTAGGGGTGGGCGAAAAGTAGGAAAAATTTCCCGAACGACTTTTCGCGAAAAACGGACGATTTTTCACTTATTTTCGTGAAAGTTTTCTCTTTTTCTCCAATGCAAAAATGTCCTCCTTTTCACCTATGCCAGCAAATTTTTCGCGTGTTCCAACACTCCTATTCTAACACATTTTTTGCCTATTCAACTCATTTTTCTCCGAACACATTCTAACACCTTTTTCTCCTATCCTAACACATTTGTGTCCTATTCTAAAACATTCAAACACCAAACACATTTTTTCCTATTCTAACATTTTTTTCCTTTGTTTAATATGGTGCAACATTTCCCAGCACAATATTACTTCTTCTGAGGTCTGTAGTGGAGAAATAAGTAGCTGGAAGTCAAAGATGTGGGTCTATCACGGTGCCCGTGATTTGCTGCAGTTACTTGTCTGTCACCAGTAGGGGGCTTCTATTGGCTGTCTGCAGATAGCCCGCCTCTTATTGACTATTTAAACCTGGATTGGGCACCCTTTGAGTGCCCTTTCGTGTTGTTTCTGACCTTCTTGCTATCACTATGCTAGTGATAGCTGGGCCTCTGTTCCAGTGTTCCTGAGTTCCTGATCTCATGTGTTCCTGAGTTCCTGATCTCTACTGTTCCAGTGTTTCCTGCATGCTGAAGTACTTCCAGTCCTGGTTCCGGCCTAATCTCTGGTGTTGCAGTTCCTGCTGTACTTCTCTGCTGTTTTCTGACCTGACTGATCGTTGCTGGTTCCTGTCATCTCATCACCTGTCTTCAGTATCCTGGCGACCTTCTGCCTGGTCGCGTTGGTGACATTGATACAATTCCGTGTTGGTCCCAGCGTGCGGACGCTGGTTTGCTCCCAAGCCTTGCGGCTATACAAACTCGCTTGTTACACCAGTGTACGGTCACTGGTTTGCTCCAAAGCCTATCAGCTATACAAATCTGTGTTGGTCCCAGCGTGCGGACGCTGGTTTGCTCCTAAGCCTTGCGGCTATACAAACTCGCTTGTTACACCAGTGTGCGGTCACTGGTTTGCTCCAAAGCCTATCAGCTATACAAATCTGTGTTGGTCCCAGCGTGCGGACGCTGGTTTGCTCCTAAGCCTTGCGGCTATACAAACTCACTTGTTACACCAGTGTGCGGTCACTGGTTTGCTCCAAAGCCTTTCAGCTATACTAATCTGTGTTGGTCCCAGCGTGCGGACGCTGGTTTGCTCCTAAGCCTTGCGGCTATACAAACTCGCTTGTTACACCAGTGTGCGGTCACTGGTTTGCTCCAAAGCCTATCAGCTATACAATTCTGTGTTGGTCCCAGCGTGCGGACGCTGGTTTGCTCCTAAGCCTTGCGGCTATACAAACTCGCTTGTTACACCAGTGTGCGGTCACTGGTTTGCTCCAAAGCCTATCAGCTATACAATTCTGTGTTGGTCCCAGCGTGCGGACGCTGGTTTGCTCCTAAGCCTTGCGGCTATACAAACTCACTTGTTACACCAGTGTGCGGTCACTGGTTTGCTCCAAAGCCTTTCAGCTATACTAATCTGTGTTGGTCCCAGCGTGCGGACGCTGGTTTGCTCCTAAGCCTTGCGGCTTTACTACTCGCTTGTTACTCCAGTGTGCGGTCACTGGTTTGCTCGCTAAGCCTAACGGCTATACTATTCAGTGTTGTTTCCAGCGTGCGGACGCTGGTTTGCTCCAAAGCCTTGCTGCTTAACGATTCTGCTAATTTGCCAGTTCCATCTGACTGCTGCTATTATCTCTGGGCTGCCCTGCCCGGTATTGGTAAGGCCGGTAGAACCTATAGCCACATTCCATCTGAGGTTGCCTTACCCGGTATTGGCAGGGCCGGTAGAGCCTACATTGTGTATCTATTGAGGCTGCCTTGCCCGGTAATTTGGTAAGGTCGGTAAAACCGTTATGCTATTCCATCTGCAGGTTGCCTTACCCGGTATTGGCAAGGCCGGTAGAGCCTAAAGACTGTCCTGTCCGGTATATTGACAGGACCGGTAGAGTCTGCCTTCTGTCTGTGCTATATTCTGTATATATATATATGTATGTTATTGCCATCCTAAGTTATCATTTATTATTTCAATAAAATTGATTTTTTTTACCTAAAACTTGTGTCTGAGAGTCATAATAAACCGTGACAGTACGAAAGGGCCATGACCTCAGACAGCAAGGTTGAAGGTAACGCACAGAATATCCATTGGAGGATGGATGTGCTCGAGCAACGTTTGGATCAGTTGGCAGTTGCAATTCAAACGATCCTTGAACGCACGGTACCTGCTGACCAATCTAGCTCTAGCCCGGTGGTCTCGCCAAATCAGACACCGGAAAGTGATACCAGACCCCTAGGGGGTACTGTTAAAGGGTTAACGGCTTCTGCACCCTTGCCGCTAAGATATGATGGTGACCCTAGTCTCTGCAGAGGGTTCATCAATCAACTCGAAATCTTTATGGAATTGACGGCACACGCATTTCCCAATGATCGTAGTAAAGTGGGGTTCACGATATCACTGCTCACTGGCAGAGCATTGGCTTGGGCTAACCCCTTGTGGGAGAATGCTAAACCTTGTACTAAGAACTTTAGTGAATTTGTGCGTTCCTTTCGAAGAGTGTTTGAGCCTCCTGGTAGAACCACCTCTGCTGCCAAACGCCTTATGGAGATACAACAGGGCAGGCGTACAGTGGGCGACTATGCCATCGAATTCCGCACATTGGCAGTAGAGGTAGGTTGGAATAACGAGGCATTATTGGCAGCCTTCTCTCAAGGCCTGAATGACCACATTAAAGACGAAATCGCTGCTAAAGATCTACCTATTGATCTAGATGATTACATTGAGTATGTTATGATAATTGACTCCAGAATACGTGAGAGATCAATTGCCAGAGATCGTAAGTTACGGTCAAAAAATAATGAGCCTAGTAGCATGTTTTGCCCACCCATCCCTCCCTTGGCATTGAAGTCTAGTGAACCAGTACGGGAAACAAGTGAACCTATGGAAATAGGCTTCACTAGACTATCCAAGGCAGAGAGACTATATCGCAAAAAACAAGGGTTATGTTTATACTGCGGTAAAAAAGGGCACTTGCTAAATTCCTGTCCGGTACGTCCGGGAAACGCACACACCTAGGGTATCTTGGGGGACAGGCCCTAGGTGGTGTACAATCGTCCCCAGTGTCGGGCATAATGAAACCCACCATACAGGTGGTATTGTCTTGGGCACAACGCTCTGTGGAGGTTTTGGCCTTGGTTGACTCCGGTGCAGCAGGGTATTTTATGGATAATACCTTTGCTGAATTGCACGGAGTTCCACGCATTGAAAGAGAAAACCCCTTGACTATTGAAGCGATTGATGGTAGACCCTTAGAACCGCCTCAGGTTATATTTGAAACTATGCCATTGTCTATGACTATTGGGGCACTTCACAGAGAAGAGCAGCAGTTTCAACTGATTAATTCCCCGCACCATGCGGTGATATTGGGATTTCCGTGGTTACAGTTACATAACCCACAATTCGATTGGAAAAAGTGTGAAATTGCTGCTTGGTCCCAGTTTTGTATGGACAAGTGCGTCATCCAGCCTATTAAGGTCCTGTGCACCTCCTCTGCTATGCCGGATGTGTACCAACAGTTTGGCGATGTTTTTAGCAAAGGAGAGGCTAGTATGCTACCCCAGCATAGACCTTATGATTGTTGCATTGAATTGCAGCCTGGTGCAGTACCTCCGAAAGGACGCACTTATCCATTATCTTGTGATGAAAATAAGGCTATGGAGGATTACATTTCTGATGCCCTTGCTAGAGGGATCATACGTAAATCTACCTCTCCAGCTGGGGCTGGGTTCTTTTTTGTAAAAAAGAAAAATGGCGAATTAAGACCATGCATTGACTACCGGGGCTTGAATAAACTTATGGCAAAAAACGCATACCCGATACCACTCATCACCGAGCTTTTTGACAGGCTTAAGGGCGCTTCGATATTTACCAAGTTGGACCTACGGGCCGCTTACAATCTGGTTCGCATTCGAGCAGGTGATGAGTGGAAAACTGCCTTTAATACTCGAGCTGGGCACTACGAGTATCTAGTAATGCCTTTTGGGCTGTGTAATGCACCCGCAGTTTTCCAGGAACTGATAAATGATGTTCTGAGAGATATGTTACAGACATGTGTTGTGGTGTACCTCGACGATATACTGATTTACTCCCAAAACATGGCACAGCACATCAAAGATGTATCCGCAGTATTGCTACGACTCCGTGAGAACAAATTATTTTGTAAAATGGAAAAATGTGAGTTTCATAGAACCAGTGTGCCATTCTTGGGGTTCATAATTGGCAATGATGGCATTGCCATGGACAAAGAAAAGTTGTCAGCTGTCCTACAATGGCCAAAACCCAAGGGTCTTAAAGCCATACAGCGTTTCCTGGGTTTCGCTAATTATTATAGGAGGTTTATTAAGAACTTTTCTTCCATTGTCAAACCTCTGTCCGATCTTACGCACAAGGGTGCTAATCCTTCTTGTTGGCCGGTATCTGCTGAGAAAGCCTTTGAGAATTTGAAGCTGGCATTTGCTGCGGCTCCTGTGTTATCCCACCCCAATCCTTTACTTCCATTTACGTTAGAGGTTGATGCCTCAGATATTGGGGTTGGGGCAGTACTTTCGCAGCGACACGAGAAAGGTGGAACTCTCAGACCTTGTGGGTTTTTCTCTAAAAAGTTGACTGTCACTCAAAGCCACTATGAGATAGGTGACAGAGAATTATTGGCCATTATCCTTGCTCTTAAGGAATGGCGTCATTTGCTTGAAGGTACTAAGAATCCTGTCTTAATCCTAACAGATCATAAGAATCTGACCTATCTCTCGGAGGCCAAGAGATTGTCCTCTCGTCAGGCCAGGTGGGCACTGTTCCTGTCTCGATTTAATTTCATTGTATCATATTTACCAGGGTCAAAAAATATCAGGGCTGATGCACTGTCAAGACAATTTGAGGCCGACAGTGACAGAGTGGAAGCACCAGCTCCTATCATCCAACCTGATAGAATACTGGCTACTATACGCACGAGTATCACTTCTCCTCTAGGGGAGGAGATCCTGGCCTCTCAGGGGTCCGCTCCCCATGAAACCCCAGTGGGCAAATGTTTTGTCGCTGAATCATTTCGTACTAGGCTGCTCGAAACCTACCATTCCTCTAAGGCTGCGGGACATATTGGTAGAGACCAATTGTTATGGTCCCTTTCTCAGTTATTTTGGTGGCCTTCCATGAGAAACGATTGTGCCGAATTTACGAATGCCTGTGCCACCTGCGCCCGCGCTAAGACCCCGAGACATCTCCCTGTGGGCTTGCTTCAACCGGTGCCTAATGGCGAACGCCCCTGGTCTCATGTTTCCATTGATTTTATGGGAGAGTTGCCTATGTCGAAGGGGTACTCCTTTATATTCATGGTGGTGGACAGGTTTTCTAAAATGGCTCATTTCGTGCCCCTCCGTGGTCTTCCTTCAGCGAAGGAATTGGCAATGGTGTTCGCCAGAGAAGTATTCCGGTTGCATGGAGTGCCTAGGGTACTGGTGTCTGACAGGGGGAGCCAGTTTGTGTCTAGATTTTGGAGGGCATTTTGCCAACAGATGGGCATACAGCTGTCCTTCTCCTCTGCCTACCATCCCCAGACCAATGGAGCCGCTGAACGAGCTAATCAGGGCTTGGAACAATTTCTCCGTTGTTTCGTTACTGACCATCATGATAATTGGTCCGACTTGTTGCCTTGGGCAGAGTTCGCCAGGAACTGTGCGGTCAATTCTTCATCTGGGAGCTCTCCGTTTCTGATTAATTATGGGTTCCAGCCCTGTTTGCTTCCAGACTCATTTCAGACGCAACAGATTCCAGCTCTGGATGAGCATATCGAGCAACTCCGTTCCACATGGGCACAAGTTCAGAGGGCACTTGGTCAGTCATTTCAGCGTCATCAGCGCCATGCTAATCGCAGAAGGCTTCCAGCGGTTTCCTTTCAGGTTGGGGATAGAGTATGGCTTTCCTCCAGAAATCTCAAGCTGCAGGTTCCGTCTAATAAGTTGGCTCCTCGGTTTATTGGTCCATACAGAGTTATTCGCAAAATTAACCCTGTCTCCTATGCACTAGACCTACCTGCATCCATGCGTATCCATAATGTGTTCCATGTGTCCCTTCTTAAGCCTCTGGTTTGCAATCGCTATACTACCACACCTGTGGTGCCAGGACCTGTTGAGGTCGAGGGCCAGGAGGAGTACGAGGTTCAGAGCATTATTGATTCCCGTAGGCTTAGAGGAAGGGTACAGTACCTGGTACATTGGAAAGGGTATGGTCCTGAGGATCGATCATGGGTGGATAGTACGGACCTTCATGCACCTAGGTTAACTAGGGCCTTTCATGCCAATTACCCGCAGAAACCTAAACCCTATTCTAGGAGAGGGGGTCTTTGAAAGGGGGGTACTATCACGGTGCCCGTGATTTGCTGCAGTTACTTGTCTGTCACCAGTAGGGGGCTTCTATTGGCTGTCTGCAGATAGCCCGCCTCTTATTGACTATTTAAACCTGGATTGGGCACCCTTTGAGTGCCCTTTCGTGTTGTTTCTGACCTTCTTGCTATCACTATGCTAGTGATAGCTGGGCCTCTGTTCCAGTGTTCCTGAGTTCCTGATCTCATGTGTTCCTGAGTTCCTGATCTCTACTGTTCCAGTGTTTCCTGCATGCTGAAGTACTTCCAGTCCTGGTTCCGGCCTAATCTCTGGTGTTGCAGTTCCTGCTGTACTTCTCTGCTGTTTTCTGACCTGACTGATCGTTGCTGGTTCCTGTCATCTCATCACCTGTCTTCAGTATCCTGGCGACCTTCTGCCTGGTCGCGTTGGTGACATTGATACAATTCCGTGTTGGTCCCAGCGTGCGGACGCTGGTTTGCTCCCAAGCCTTGCGGCTATACAAACTCGCTTGTTACACCAGTGTACGGTCACTGGTTTGCTCCAAAGCCTATCAGCTATACAAATCTGTGTTGGTCCCAGCGTGCGGACGCTGGTTTGCTCCTAAGCCTTGCGGCTATACAAACTCGCTTGTTACACCAGTGTGCGGTCACTGGTTTGCTCCAAAGCCTATCAGCTATACAAATCTGTGTTGGTCCCAGCGTGCGGACGCTGGTTTGCTCCTAAGCCTTGCGGCTATACAAACTCACTTGTTACACCAGTGTGCGGTCACTGGTTTGCTCCAAAGCCTTTCAGCTATACTAATCTGTGTTGGTCCCAGCGTGCGGACGCTGGTTTGCTCCTAAGCCTTGCGGCTATACAAACTCGCTTGTTACACCAGTGTGCGGTCACTGGTTTGCTCCAAAGCCTATCAGCTATACAATTCTGTGTTGGTCCCAGCGTGCGGACGCTGGTTTGCTCCTAAGCCTTGCGGCTATACAAACTCACTTGTTACACCAGTGTGCGGTCACTGGTTTGCTCCAAAGCCTTTCAGCTATACTAATCTGTGTTGGTCCCAGCGTGCGGACGCTGGTTTACTCCTAAGCCTTGCGGCTTTACTACTCGCTTGTTACTCCAGTGTGCGGTCACTGGTTTGCTCGCTAAGCCTAACGGCTATACTATTCAGTGTTGTTTCCAGCGTGCGGACGCTGGTTTGCTCCAAAGCCTTGCTGCTTAACGATTCTGCTAATTTGCCAGTTCCATCTGACTGCTGCTATTATCTCTGGGCTGCCCTGCCCGGTATTGGTAAGGCCGGTAGAACCTATAGCCACATTCCATCTGAGGTTGCCTTACCCGGTATTGGCAGGGCCGGTAGAGCCTACATTGTGTATCTATTGAGGCTGCCTTGCCCGGTAATTTGGTAAGGTCGGTAAAACCGTTATGCTATTCCATCTGCAGGTTGCCTTACCCGGTATTGGCAAGGCCGGTAGAGCCTAAAGACTGTCCTGTCCGGTATATTGACAGGACCGGTAGAGTCTGCCTTCTGTCTGTGCTATATTCTGTATATATATATATGTATGTTATTGCCATCCTAAGTTATCATTTATTATTTCAATAAAATTGATTTTTTTTACCTAAAACTTGTGTCTGAGAGTCATAATAAACCGTGACAGGGTCCTACAGCAACATAGACCTTAATAAATGTGTTATCATGTAGATTGCCTTTGTCCTTTACCCACAACACTTACTTCCTGCTTAAGTGACGCTGGCATGTATTCATAATGCTGTTAAGTGATCAAAAAAAAAATTAAGTACAACCTACAATGTGGCAAATATGAATGGTAATGGTGTGTGGTGGGGGAACTGGCGTGATGTGATTGGTGGGTCCTTGACAAACTGCTTCCATCCCGGGAGGAGACGGATCATCATCATTTATTGCACATGGTGCAGCAACGATTGCCTCACTTTACTCCCACATCCCTGCACTGCTCCACCTTTCCCCCACTCACTTGTGTATTTACTAGACAACACTCAACTACTTTGTGTGGTTTTTACTCAAAATTGATGGAGTGTGATGTCTTGCCTTGGCCCTCAACAAAATTCTCAGTGTTACCTGCTGTCTATCAAGTCTGCCTCTGTCACAGAGCACCCAGTCAGCTGTCTAATATTTTTATCTAATTGTGTTTTGTTTTTTTTATTTATTTATTTATTTTTAAGTTACCCATCCTATCTTATCACAGTTAGTCCCAAAAATATATATAACTAAATTGACAAAAGCAACAATTTTTCCCCAGATGTCCCCAGCACAGAGACAATAAAAGTAAAATCATCAAGCAATTTGGACCCCAACTGCCTGTTTCTTGCAAGTCAGTCACACCAAATTTGGGGTTATTTGGGATCAACCTCCCTCCTCCCTTCTTATCCCCTTGAGTGACCCCAGACTCCCCTAATACAGAGAACAAATGTCCTACCTAAATGACTCCCTAAACTAAGCTTCAATCCCCCTTTATTTGCTTATCTTCTCTAGCTAAAAACATGCTGCTCTCTTATCTCACAAACACAGAATGGCTGCTGTGACACCCTGACACTCTTTTATATGTCTGTACATAGAATGGCTGCTGTGACACCCTGACACCCTTTTATAGGTCTGTACACAGAATGGCTGCTGTGACACCCTAACACCCTTTTATATGTCTGTACACAGAATGGCTGCTGTGACACCCTGATACGCTTTTATATGTCTGTACACAGAATGGCTGCTGTGAGAGCCTGACACCCTTTTATATGTCTGTACACAGAATGGCTGCTGTGACACCCTGACACCCTTTTATATGTCTGTACACAGAATGGCTGCTGTGACACCCTGACACCCTTTTATATGGCTGTACACAGAATGGCTGCTGTGACACCCTGACACCCTTTTATATGGCTGTACACAGAATGGCTGATGTGACACCCTGACACCCTTTTATATGTCTGTACACAGAATGGCTGCTGTGACACCCTGACACCCTTTTATATGGCTGTACACTGGCTGCTGTGACACCCTGACACCCTTTTATATGGCTGTACACAGAATGGCTGCTGTGAGAGCCTGTGTTACGGTTTAGTACAATCAGAAACAGAAGGTTTTGGTAAAACACAGTTTTATTAGCACAGAAGGAATGACAGTAACCCTCGTGGGTCCAGCATACAGATAATTGTTAAACTGACACAGGACAGGTTACAATTATATGATTACATACTGGACCTGTGTTGGTTAAATACAATATTGACACAGGTCAGGTAAGGTTCGTAGATACAGTGTAGATATGACAGAATGATACTTACTAGGCCAGGGACAGCAGTTGGCCCTAATAGTGGAAGGCCCAATGTAGCTCTCTGCACAGAGAGTAACAATAGCGCCTGGGAACTCAAGCAACAGGTAAAGCCAGAAAAGAACTGGCTACAAGGCGCCATAGGAAGGTGGCTGACAGCGATATAGTGAACGCCCAACGGAGACTGCCAGGATAATGTGACCAAGTGCTTAGCCCCTTAAGGAGCAACGTACGCCAAACTGAGAGTATTGATACAGATAAAAGTGCTAGCACCGCCCCGCAAGGGGTTAACGAACGCTCCGGTCTGCAGATGTGAAATAACCTGAGGCGCCCAACAGTAACCCAAACTCAGGGAAAGCAGTAATACACCAAGTGATCGTGGTGCAACCGGATACTACCGGGATGGAGCAACAGGCACTATGAGTAAGCGGGTAACGGACTGAACTAACTGCACAGAACCGAGGCAACTGGTGGTCTGGTAAGACCACAGACAGCATGAGCAACTCAGGCCACACAGCAGGAGCAGAAAACAGGAACAGTACAGGAAAAGGATCTTCAGCCAAGCCGGGTCGGTACACGGAGCAGGAACGTCAGTCAAGCCAGGTCAGTACACGGAGCAGGAACGTCAGCCAGGCCAGATCAATACATGGAGCAGGAACGTCAGCCAATCCGGGTCGGTACACAGAGCAGGAACGGTAAACAGGCAGAATAATCAGGTAGTCCAGGACATACTCTCGTATGATACCAGTGTAACGGAACAAGCGCTAGGCAACGGATACACCACGAAAGAGCCGCGCATAAGTGACAGCCCAAGGTATTTAAAGGCTGTCACTGGGAGGAGCAAAGACAGCATAGCCAATAAAAGATGTCTGGAAGTAAACCTGTGCAAATGTCACCTGTATATCACGGGCACCGTGATAGCCTGACACCCTTTTATATGTCTGTACACAGAATGGCTGCTGTGACACCCTGACATCCTTTTATATGTCTGTACACAGAATGGCTGCTGTGACACCCTGACACCCTTTTATATGTCTGTACACAGAATGGCTTTCTGTGACACCCTGACATCCTTTTATATGTCTGTACACAGAATGGCTGCTGTGACACCCTGACACCTTTTAAATGTCTGTACACAGAATGGCTGCTGTGACCCCTGACACCCTTTTATATGGCTGTACACAAAATGGCTGCTGTGACACCCTGACACCTTTTATATGTCTGTACACAGAATGGCTGCTGTGACACCCTGACACCCTTTTATATGTCTGTACACAGAATGGCTGCTGTGACACCCTGACACCCTTTTATATGTCTGTACACAGAATGGCTGCTGTGACACCCTGACACCCTTTTATATGTCTGTACACAGAATGACTGCTGTGAGAGCCTGACACCCTTTTATATGTCTCTACACAGAATGACTGCTGTGAGAGCCTGACACCCTTTTATATGTCTCTACACAGAATGGCTGCTGTGACAGCCTGACACCCTTTTATATGTCTGTACACAGAATGGCTGATGTGAGAGCCTGACAGTGTTTTATATGTCTGGAGAAAACTTTCATGAGGTGGATGAAGATTTTTCTACCTATTGATTTCAATGCAATGAGCTAGGCAAAAAAAAGCAGGAAAAAGCAAAAAAAATTTCACTTTTCTTGGGAAATTTTTCACCAGGTGTAAAGTGCCATTTTTTGCCAATTTCTTTTTGAGGCGAAAATTTTCACCCATCTCTACCCAAACCTATGAGCAATGAAAGTACGGCAGTGGCCTGTGAGGAGCTGAAGGTCTCACACAGCAGGAATGTATGTTGATTGGAAGATGTCCTGTAAGGCAGACACACACCGCAGCGGAGGAAGCAGCTGGGAATTCGATCATGGCGCACTGTGCCTTCAGAGGGGGTGGAGGGTGAGGGTTGTGCTGATTAGAGATGCAGGTCAGTAAAGTGCTCAACATCTGAAGAGGTGTGATGTAACGTTTTTACTATCCATTCATTTGTTGGTGGTGTACATGTGATCAGGTGTGATTGTGTTCTATAGTGGGAGCTGTATTATTAAGAAATGTAACCATCTGAGAGTGAGAGAGGTATCCAGCGCATTGCAGTGTAATAAGTCTTATAAGAGGGGAGGCGAGGAGGCAAAGTGCAGGGTTAGGTGATTAGTAGAAGGGGGGTCACAGGCAGTCATTTAGGCAAAGAAGTATATAATGCATTCCAATGATTTTCATATGTCTATACCACTGAAATAACCTATTGGTTGTGGAGCTCTCTGTCAATGAAAGGGTTAACCCTTTGTTAAGTGGCAGAGAGGTATGTAATGCATTTGATACGTCTGTTTCTAAAGGGGTTAAGCCTTTGACTGATATCCAATGTATTGAACAGGTCTGTGGCAATGAAAGGGCAATTAAATGGTTAACCCTTTCAGTGGCAATGAGCTATCCAATTTATTGGATATATCTTTGCCACTGAATTAATGAACCCTTTCACCAACAAAGAGGTATTGAATAGGTCTGTGGCAGCAGACATAATCATAAAGGGAATACTGCTCAGGGAACTAACGCTTAACCCTCCGACTGCCCTGTCAGTCTCAAAGAGGTGTGGAATGTATTGGATAGGTCTGTGAGTGTTAACCCTAGCAGTGGCACTAGGGTATCCAATGCATTCAATACCTCTTTGGCACTGAAAGGATTAACTGTTACAGTGCCAAATAGGTATCCAATGCCTTGGATAGGTCAGTGGCAATGAAATGTTAACCATTTCAGTGCCAAAGAGGTATTCAATACATTGGTTACCTGCCTGGCACTGAAATGTATGAAAACACAGACGACACACACTCCCATAAGAGAGTAGTGGATAGGGAGGCACAGGGGATCATTTGGTCTGGTTACTGAGAAGAGAGGAAAGAGACACAGTCACACACACACACACACACACACACACACACACACACTCACTCTCACTCTCACTCTCACTCTCTCTCTCTCTCTCTCTCTCTCTCTCTCTCTCTCTCTCTCTCTCTCTCTCTCTCTCTCTCTCTCTCTCTCTCTCTCTCTCTCTCTCTCTCTCTCTCTCTCTCTCTCTCTATTTAACTCTTACTGCAGCATGGAGAGGGTGGAAGGTAGGAGTGTTTGGGGGGTGTGATGGAGCAAAAAGAAGTGTAGACAACAGGATCTGCCTCTCTGCACAGGTAATGCAGTGATTGTCTTGCTATTTGTGTAGAGTAGAAACTGTCCCAGTTCCCCAGGTGTCTGATTGCTAGTAAGTGAGCTACCTGCTCCCCAGCAGTCTGCTGATTGGTTGGAGGCTAAGCTTGCTGACTGGTGACAGGTGGAACTTCATTGGTTTGCACGTAGCTGAAGTAAAGTTCCCATCATCCTCAACAGTCATGATTATGGTGAAAATGTGGTAGGAGTAATCAGTTGCAAAAGCAATGGAGCAGAGAAGGGGGACACAATAGGAGGGACAATAGTGTAGAAGGAGGAGATGGGGACAAAGACTGAATGTGAGAGGAGACCTGATCACATTGTACAAGTATATGAGAGGTCAATACAAGGATCTCTGCGGTGAGCTATTTATTCCAAGGCCTGATCAGGTGACCAGGGGACACCCCTTGAGATTAGAGGAAAGGAGGTTTAAACTTCAGCAGAGGAAGGGTTTTTTTACGGTAAGGTCTGTCAAATTGTGGAATTAATTGCCCAGGGAGGTGGTTATGGCAGATACAATGGATACATTTAAGAGAAGATTAGATACATTTCTTTCAAAAGGGAACATACAGAGTTATACTGTTTATCAGTAGGCTGATCAGGAAGGTCTGATAAAGACTAATTTAATTGGTAGCAGGAATTCTATATAATTCTCAGTTACTGAGGTATGAGGAGAAGGTTGAACTTGATGGACTTGTCTTTTTTCAACCTAATTTACTATGTTACTATGTGAGGAATGAGAGAACATTTTTACATCTGCATTATTATAAGATGATGTTTGACTGATGGAACTACATGAGGTAGCAGTGTTTATTTGGAGGGGAGAATGGGACATAGTAAGGATGGCTGAAAGGGAGAGCGGTGAGATGAGGAGGGAGGCACAGAGCAGTGATGGTGAACAGTGTAAAAGATGAAACTCCTTTCAGACATTGGAGGGGAGGAGGCAAAGCAGAGTGTGAGGAGAATATTTGGGAGGGTGCATGGTGAGGAGGTGTGTACTATGGTGGAGGGCGAGGTCCCTGCAGAGATTTTCACAGGAGTGGGCACGCTTCATGCTTACACCAATGGGAATGGCAGTATAGAGGAGAAATGTAGAACTCCTCCTTACTGCCACCCATGTGTGTATTAGGCTTCGGACAAGCTTGTCAGTCACATGCTTCCTCTTTTATATATATAGATTTTCATTGGTGTAATGCAAATGCTGACTATTTCTTCACTTTGCTTCCTCCTCAGACTGTGATCCCTGAAATTCTAATACAATAAACTTAATCAAACTAACTGGATCTTGTTGATTAAACTCTGATTGTCAGAGAACTGTTCAACGCACAGCCCTCCAGCACTGAAAGGGTTACAAAGGAGTTTTAACCTCTGCAGTACTAGAGGCCTTCATCTAATTTCTTCACAAAGCATCGGAGACTCACTAAAATTGCAGGGGTTAAAGGCCTAATTTAAATCATTGGGAATTATTTGTGGACCAGCTTGAAGAATCAGCCCCATAGCTACAGTGCACCAAGTCTACATCAAAGCCGCTGCGCCATTAGGAACCAATAAATTACCCACATTCCCAGTGATTTTAATGGCGCTCTGAACACTAGAGAGGTCTCTAATGCATTGCAAGGCACTAGTTAACCTTTTGGGTGCCAGAGAGGTCTCCAACACATTGGATATGTCTGGCATTTTTATGGGTAAGTCAATGGAAATTTTGAACATTTGTATTTATCCCCTATGCTGTGGTTTGGTTTTGCTCCAAAATTGTCCATCTCTATGACTTTGTGAGTATGGCCCTTTTAGCTAAAATGTTTACTAAGAAAAGAAAAAACTCCTTTTATTTGAAAGACAGGAGTCAGTTAATGTTGGTTCAGTGGAGGATAAAAACTGATTTTTCTCTATAGATCTTTTTTGCAGTTTTTCCTATTAATTACTGTGACTGTGATTATCACCCCGGAGGCTGTACCATAAGTGCTGCACCCCCCCCCAAATAAGGCTTGTTACTGTAAATATAAAGGCGGTTGGACCTGCGGAGGAGAAATTCGATCTTGCAAACAAGAAGATGCCCCTCACTGCAGAAATCCTGACCAATCGCTACCCACCTGTCTACAGGGAGATGGAGACTGCGGTGCCTATAGCGATCGGTGTGACTGCAATTATCATTCAGGGGGCTGCAGGATTTCTACACCTCCACCCGCATACACTGCATGTAAATGCAACTATAAAGGGTTCTGGACATGTGGAGGTGAAATAGTTAGTTGCAAAGATGCCAATTCTGAGCAATGTATCAGCCCGGATGAGTCCCATTTGTCCTGTATCCAAGGTGGTGGGGACTGTGGGGCGTATTAAATCAGCTTTTATATCAAACCCATAAAGTGGATCTGTCACAACAGAGATTGTGAAGTTGGCTGTTTGGCACTTTATGCAAATTATTATATACAGGGCAAATATTACTTCACGCTAGGTTTTATGGAGAAAAGAAATGCAATTCTGGGGCAAAAAAGGGCACTATAGGGCCAAATTAAAAAAAAAAAAAAAAAATATATATATATATATATATATATATATATATATATATATATATATAAATATATATATATATATATCATGGTTTCTTTTTATAATTCATATGCTGAATACGTCACCAGTGCATTGCAAAGCAACATGTTGGAGACTTCTCTAGCATTCAAGTGATTAAAATCCTCATTAAACCATTTGAGTGCCAGAGATGTATACATGTATCCATGCATCTATTGCACTCAAACGGTTAAAGTGTTAGTAATGTCCAAAAAAAAGTTTTTTGCATTTAGAAAAGCTTAAAAAGCTGAGCTAAAAGCAAAAAACCGTATCTGTCAAACCGCTATGGTTTAAAAGATACAGGCGTTTGAAGTTCGCTGTTTCGTACTAAGAAACAGCGAACTTCAAACGCCTGTATCTTTTAAACCATAGCGGTTTGACAGATACGGTTTTTTGCTTTTAGCTCAGCTTTTTAAGCTTTTCTAAATGCAAAAAACTTTTTTTTGGACATTACTAACACTTTAAACACATGGATCTGTTCTCTCCTATGGTGAAGTTGGTTTGTACCGGAAATACTCCACGAACCTGTATTTAATAATACCCAGCCCTTGCACACAGCAAATGTGGCCAGATATGTCCTGCTCTAAACCTTAATTATTCTCATCTCATCTTTAGTGATGAAACATATTTGATTCTTGGAATGTAAGATTATGTAATAAAATGTAAGACTGGAAGCTGAGAGGTGGACAGTCACCAGCCTAGCTGCGGGCAGAGTCACCAGCCGAGCGGAGGACAGTCACCAGCCTAGCTGTGGGCAGTCACCAGCCGAGCGGAGGACAGTCACCAGCCTAGCTGTGGGCAGTCACCAGCCGAGCGTAGGACAGTCACCAGCCTAGCTGCTGGCAGAGTCACCAGCCGAGCAATGGACAGTCACCAGCCTAGCTGCGGGCAGTGTCACCAGCCGAGCGGAGGACAGTCACCAGCCTAGCTGTGGGCAGTCACCAGCCGAGAGGAGGACAGTCACCAGCCTAGCTGTGGGCAGTCACCAGCCGAGCGTAGGACAGTCACCAGCCTAGCTGCGGGCAGAGTCACCAGCCGAGCAATGGACAGTCACCAGCCTAGCTGCGGGCAGTGTCACCAGCCGAGCGGAGGACAGTCACCAGCCTAGCTGCGGGCAGAGTCACCAGCCTAGCTGCGGACAGAGTGCCAGATATAAATGCTTGTTCACACAGGTTTTCAACACTAGAAAAAGAATACCGGATTCGATATCCTGGAGCGGTGTGGTGCTATTCACCCTGGTGATCTGTGCATCACATGTAATTCCGTATACCACTTGTTCCATCTCATGTCCAATTATGCATTCATACTAACAAAATGTGCCTTTATATTTTAGTTGGATCACACCAAAATGGCATTACTAATTTTGTTTTTTCACTCACTGGGAAAATAAAGAACTGGACTACTGGTAGAAAATTGAGCTTGTTGGGATTAAAAATATGCATTTATAATTCGTTTGAATCATGTAAGCTTTGTGCCAATCAAAACATTTTTGAAACTGTAATAAAAATATACATTTTAAACATGTCATACAATTATTGCACTACAGATAACAAGACTGAAAATGGCCTAAACTCCTCATACAGGTATTTATGGCCATTACAGTAGTTAGATTAGGTCTTTATGGGCATTACAGTAGTTAGATGAGGTCTTTATGACCATTACAGTAGTTAGATACAGGTCTTTATGGTCATTACAGTAGTTAGATACAGGTCTATATGGTCATTACAGTGAGTAGGTGCAGGTCTTTATGGCCATTACAGTAGATAGATAAAGGTCTTTATGGCCATTACAGTAGTTAGATACAAGTCTTTATGGCCATTACAGTAGTTAGATGAGGTCTTTATGTCCATTACAGTAGATAGATACAGGTCTTTATGGCCATTACAGTAGTTAGATACAGGTCTTTATGTCCATTACAGTAGGTAGATACAGGTCTTTATGTCCATTACAGTAGGTAGATACAGGTCTTTATGGCCATTACAGTAGTTAGATACAGGTCTTTATGTCCATTACAGTAGGTAGATACAGGTCTTTATGTCCATTACAGTAGGTAGATACAGGTCTTTATGGCCATTACAGTAGTTAGATACAGGTCTTTATGGTCATTACAGTAGGTAGATACAGGTCTTTATGACCATTACAGTAGTTAGATACAGGTCTTTATGACCATTACAGTAGTTAGATACAGGTCTTTATGTCCATTACAGTAGTTAGATACAGGTCTTTATGGCCATTACAGTAGTTAGATACAAGTCTTTATGGCCATTACAGTAGTTAGATGAGGTCTTTATGTCCATTACAGTAGATAGATACAGGTCTTTATGGCCATTACAGTAGTTAGATACAGGTCTTTATGTCCATTACAGTAGGTAGATACAGGTCTTTATGTCCATTACAGTAGGTAGATACAGGTCTTTATGGCCATTACAGTAGTTAGATACAGGTCTTTATGTCCATTACAGTAGGTAGATACAGGTCTTTATGTCCATTACAGTAGGTAGATACAGGTCTTTATGGCCATTACAGTAGTTAGATACAGGTCTTTATGGTCATTACAGTAGGTAGATACAGGTCTTTATGACCATTACAGTAGGTAGATACAGGTCTTTATGACCATTACAGTAGTTAGATACAGGTCTTTATGGCCATTACAGTAGTTAGATACAGGTCTTTATGGCCATTACAGTAGTTAGATACAGGTCTTTATGTCCATTACAGTAGTTAGATGAGGTCTATATGTCCATTACAGTAGTTAGATGAGGTCTTTATGACCATTACAGTAGTTAGATGAGGTCTATATGTCCATTACAGTAGGTAGATACAGGTCTTTATGACCATTACAGTAGTTAGATGAGGTCTTTATGGTCATTACAATATTTAGATGAGGTCTTTATGACCATTACAGTAGTTAGATACAGGTCTTTATGGCCATTACAGTAGTTAGATACAGGTCTATATGTCCATTACAGTAGGTAGATACAGGTCTTTATGACCATTACAGTAGTTAGATGAGGTCTTTATGGTCATTACAGTATTTAGATACAGGTCTTTATGGCCATTACAGTAGTTAGATGAGGTCTTTATGACCATTACAGTAGTTAGATACAGGTCTTTATGGCCATTACAGTAGTTAGATACAGGTCTATATGTCCATTACAGTAGGTAGATACAGGTCTTTATGACCATTACAGTAGTTAGATGAGGTCTTTATGGTCATTACAGTATTTAGATACAGGTCTTTATGGCCATTACAGTAGTTAGATGAGGTCTTTATGACCATTACAGTAGATAGATACAGGTCTTTATGTCCATTACAGTAGATAGATGAGGTCTTTATGTCCATTACAGTAGGTAGATACAGGTCTTTATGGCCATTACAGTAGTTAGATACAGGTCTTTATGTCCATTACAGTAGTTAGATGAGGTCTTTATGGTCATTACAGTATTTAGATACAGGTCTTTATGGCCATTACAGTATTTAGATACAGGTCTTTATGTCCATTACAGTAGTTAGATACAGGTCTTTATGGCCATTACAGTAGGTAGATGCAGGTCTTTATGACCATTACAGTAGTTAGATGAGGTCTTTATGGCCATTACAGTATTTAGATACAGGTATTTATGTCCATTACAGTAGTTAGATACAGGTCTTTATGGCCATTACAGTAGGTAGATGCAGGTCTTTATGGCCATTACAGTAGGTAGATACAGGTCTTTATGGCCATTACAGTAGATAGATACAGGTCTTTATGGCCATTACAGTAGGTAGATACCGGTCTTTATGACCATTACAGTAGGTAGATACCGGTCTTTATGTCCATTACAGTAGTTAGATACAGGTATTTATGGCCATTACAGTATTTAGATACAGGTCTTTATGACCATTGCAGTAGTTAGATACAGGTCTTTATGGTCATTACAGTAGGTAGATACAGGTCTTTATGTCCATCACAGTAGGTAGATACAGGTCTTTATGACCATTACAGTACTTAGATACAGGTCTTTATGGCCATTACAGTAGGTAGATACAGGTCTTTATGTCCATCACAGTAGGTAGATACAGGTCTTTATGACCATTACAGTAGGTAGATACAGGTCTTTATGACCATTACAGTAGTTAGATGAGGTCTTTATGGCCATTACAGTAGTTAGATGAGGTCTTTATGACCATTACAGTAGTTAGATACAGGTCTTTATGGTCATTACAGTAGTTAGATACAGGTCTTTATGGTCATTACAGTAGTTAGATACAGGTCTATATGGTCATTACAGTGAGTAGGTGCAGGTCTTTATGGCCATTACAGTAGTTAGATACAGGTCTATATGTCCATTACAGTAGGTAGATACAGGTCTTTATGACCATTACAGTAGTTAGATGAGGTCTTTATGGTCATTACAGTATTTAGATACAGGTCTTTATGGCCATTACAGTAGTTAGATGAGGTCTTTATGACCATTACAGTAGATAGATACAGGTCTTTATGGCCATTACAGTAGTTAGATACAGGTCTTTATGGCCATTACAGTAGTTAGATGAGGTCTTTATGTCCATTACAGTAGATAGATACAGGTCTTTATGGCCATTACAATAGTTAGATACAGGTCTTTATGTCCATTACAGTAGGTAGATACAGGTCTTTATGTCCATTACAGTAGGTAGATACAGGTCTTTATGGCCATTACAGTAGTTAGATACAGGTCTTTATGTCCATTACAGTAGGTAGATACAGGTCTTTATGTCCATTACAGTAGGTAGATACAGGTCTTTATGGCCATTACAGTAGTTAGATACAGGTCTTTATGGTCATTACAGTAGGTAGATACAGGTCTTTATGACCATTACAGTAGTTAGATACAGGTCTTTATGACCATTACAGTAGTTAGATACAGGTCTTTATGTCCATTACAGTAGTTAGATACAGGTCTTTATGGCCATTACAGTAGTTAGATGAGGTCTTTATGTCCATTACAGTAGATAGATACAGGTCTTTATGGCCATTACAGTAGTTAGATACAGGTCTTTATGTCCATTACAGTAGTTAGATACAGGTCTTTATGTCCATTACAGTAGGTAGATACAGGTCTTTATGTCCATTACAGTAGGTAGATACAGGTCTTTATGGCCATTACAGTAGTTAGATACAGGTCTTTATGGTCATTACAGTAGTTAGATACAGGTCTTTATGACCATTACAGTAGGTAGATACAGGTCTTTATGACCATTACAGTAGTTAGATACAGGTCTTTATGGCCATTACAGTAGTTAGATACAGGTCTTTATGGCCATTACAGTAGTTAGATACAGGTCTTTATGTCCATTACAGTAGTTAGATGAGGTCTATATGTCCATTACAGTAGTTAGATGAGGTCTTTATGACCATTACAGTAGTTAGATGAGGTCTATATGTCCATTACAGTAGGTAGATACAGGTCTTTATGACCATTACAGTAGTTAGATGAGGTCTTTATGGTCATTACAGTATTTAGATGAGGTCTTTATGACCATTACAGTAGTTAGATGAGGTCTTTATGACCATTACAGTAGTTAGATACAGGTCTTTATGGCCATTACAGTAGTTAGATACAGGTCTATATGTCCATTACAGTAGGTAGATACAGGTCTTTATGACCATTACAGTAGTTAGATGAGGTCTTTATGGTCATTACAGTATTTAGATACAGGTCTTTATGGCCATTACAGTAGTTAGATGAGGTCTTTATGACCATTACAGTAGTTAGATACAGGTCTTTATGGCCATTACAGTAGTTAGATACAGGTCTTTATGTCCATTACAGTATGTAGATACAGGTCTTTATGGCCATTACAGTAGTTAGATACAGGTCTTTATGTCCATTACAGTAGTTAGATACAGGTCTTTATGGCCATTACAGTAGGTAGATGCAGGTCTTTATGACCATTACAGTAGTTAGATGAGGTCTTTATGGCCATTACAGTAGTTAGATACAGGTATTTATGTCCATTACAGTAGTTAGATACAGGTCTTTATGGCCATTACAGTAGGTAGATGCAGGTCTTTATGGCCATTACAGTAGGTAGATACAGGTCTTTATGGCCATTACAGTAGATAGATACAGGTCTTTATGGCCATTACAGTAGGTAGATACCGGTCTTTATGACCATTACAGTAGGTAGATACAGGTCCTTATGGCCATTACAGTATTTAGATACAGGTCTTTATGACCATTGCAGTAGTTAGATACAGGTCTTTATGGTCATTACAGTAGGTAGATACAGGTCTTTATGTCCATCACAGTAGGTAGATACAGGTCTTTATGACCATTACAGTACTTAGATACAGGTCTTTATGGCCATTACAGTAGGTAGATACAGGTCTTTATGTCCATCACAGTAGGTAGATACAGGTCTTTATGACCATTACAGTAGGTAGATACAGGTCTTTATGACCATTACAGTAGTTAGATGAGGTCTTTATGGCCATTACAGTAGTTAGATGAGGTCTTTATGACCATTACAGTAGTTAGATACAGGTCTTTATGGCCATTACAGTAGTTAGATGAGGTCTTTATGGCCATTACAGTAGTTAGATGAGGTCTTTATGACCATTACAGTAGTTAGATGAGGTCTTTATGACCATTACAGTAGATAGATACAGGTCTTTATGTCCATTACAGTAGGTAGATACAGGTCTTTATGACCATTACAGTAGTTAGATACAGGTCTTTATGGCCATTACAGTAGATATGAGGTCTTTATGGCCATTACAGTAGGTAGATGCAGGTCTTTATGACCATTACAGTAGATAGCTACAGGTCTTTATGGCCATTACAGTAGGTAGATGCAGGTCTTTATGACCATTACAGTAGGTAGATACAGGTCTTTATGTCCATCACAGTAGGTAGATACAGGTCTTTATGACCATTACAGTATTTAGATACAGGTCTTTATGGCCATTACAGTAGTTAGATGAGGTCTTTATGGCCATTACAGTAGGTAGATACAGGTCTTTATGGTCATTACAGTAGTTAGATGAGGTCTTTATGGCCATTACAGTAGGTAGATACAGGTCTTTATGTCCATCACAGTAGGTAGATACAGGTCTTTATGACCATTACAGTATTTAGATACAGGTCTTTATGGCCATTACAGTAGTTAGATGAGGTCTTTATGGCCATTACAGTAGGTAGATACAGGTCTTTATGGCCATTACAGTAGTTAGATGAGGTCTTTATGGCCATTACAGTAGATAGATACAGGTCTTTATGGTCATTACAGTAGATAGATACAGGTCTTTATGACCATTACAGTAGTTAGATGAGGTCTTTATGACCATTACAGTAGTTAGATACAGGTCTTTATGACCATTACAGTAGGTAGATACAGGTCTTTATGACCATTACAGTAGTTAGATACAGGTCTTTATGACCATTACAGTAGTTAGATGAGGTCTTTATGGCCATTACAGTAGATAGATACAGGTCTTTATGGCCATTACAGTATTTAGATGAGGTCTTTATGGCCATTACAGTAGGTAGATACAGGTCTTTATGGCCATTACAGTAGTTAGATGAGGTCTTTATGGCCATTACAGTAGGTAGATACAGGTCTTTATGTCCATTACAGTAGTTAGATGAGGTCTTTATGGCCATTACAGTAGTTAGATACAGGTCTTTATGTCCATTACAGTAGTTAGATGAGGTATTTATGGCCATTACAGTAGGTAGATACAGGTCTTTATGGCCATTACAGTAGTTAGATGAGGTATTTATGGCCATTACAGTAGATAGATACAGGTCTTTATGGCCATTACAGTAGTTAGATACAGGTCTTTATGTCCATTACAGTAGGTAGATACAGGTCTTTATGACCATTACAGTAGTTAGATGCAGGTCTTTATGACCATTACAGTAGTTAGATACAGGTCTTTATGTCCATTACAGTATTTAGATACAGGTCTTTATGTCCATTACAGTAGCTAGATACAGGTCTTTATGACCATTACAGTAGTTAGATACAGATCTTTATGACCATTACAGTAGTTAGATGAGGTCTTTATGGCCATTACAGTAGTTAGATACAGGTCTTTATGTCCATTACAGTATTTAGATACAGGTCTTTATGTCCATTACAGTAGTTAGATACAGGTCTTTATGACCATTACAGTAGTTAGATGAGGTCTTTATGGCCATTACAGTAGTTAGATACAGGTCTTTATGGCCATTACAGTAGTTAGATGCAGGTCTTTATGACCATTACAGTAGGTAGATGCAGGTCTTTATGGCCATTACAGTAGGTAGATACAGGTCTTTATGTCCATTACAGTATTTAGATACAGGTCTTTATGGCCATTACAGTAGTTAGATGAGGTCTTTATGTCCATTACAGTAGTTAGATACAGGTCTTTATGACCATTACAGTAGTTAGATGCAGGTCTTTATGGCCATTACAGTAGGTAGATACAGGTCTTTATGTCCATTACAGTATTTAGATACAGGTCTTTATGGCCATTACAGTAGTTAGATGCAGGTCTTTATGGCCATTACAGTAGATAGATACCGGTCATTATGACCATTACAGTAGATAGATACAGGTCTTTATGACCATTACAGTAGTTAGATACAGGTCTTTATGTCCATTACAGTAGTTAGATGAGGTCTTTATGGCCATTACAGTAGGTAGATACAGGTCTTTATGTCCATTACAGTAGTTAGATGAGGTCTTTATGGCCATTACAGTAGTTAGATGAGGTCTTTATGTCCATTACAGTAGTTAGATACAGGTCTTTATGGCCATTACAGTAGATAGATACATGTCTTTATGACCATTACAGTAGTTACATGAGGTCTTTATGGCCATTACAGTAGATAGATACAGGTCTTTATGACCATTACAGTAGGTAGATACAGGTCTTTATGACCATTACAGTAGTTAGATGCAGGTCTTTATGACCATTACAGTAGGTAGATACAGGTCTTTATGACCATTACAGTAGTTAGATGCAGGTCTTTATGACCATTACAGTAGGTAGATACAGGTCTTTATGACTATTACAGTAGGTAGATACAGGTCTTTATGGCCATTACAGTAGGTAGATGCAGGTCTTTATGGCCATTACAGTAGTTAGATACAGGTCTTTATGGCCATTACATTATTTAGATGCAGGTCTTTATGGCCATTACAGTAGGTAGATACAGGTCTTTATGACCATTACAGTAGTTAGATGAGGTCATTATGTCCATTACAGTAGTTAGATACCGGTCATTATGACCATTACAGTAGATAGATACAGGTCTTTATGTCCATTACAGTAGTTGAATACAGGTCTTTATGGTCATTACAGTAGATAGATACAGGTCTTTATGACCATTACAGTAGTTAGATACAGGTCTTTATGGTCATTACAGTAGTTAGATGAGGTCTTTATGGCCATTACAGTAGTTACATGAGGTCTTTATGGCCATTACAGTAGATAGATGCAGGTCTTTATGACCATTACAGTAGTTAGATACAGGTCTTTATGGTCATTACAGTAGTTAGATGAGGTCTTTATGGCCATTACAGTAGATAGATACATGTCTTTATGTCCATTACAGTAGTTAGATACAGGTCTTTATGGCCATTACAGTAGTTAGATACAGGTCTTTATGTCCATTACAGTAGTTAGATACAGGTCTTTATGGCCATTACAGTAGTTAGATACAGGTCTTTATGACCATTACAGTAGTTAGATGCAGGTCTTTATGTCCATTACAGTAGTTAGATACAGGTCTTTATGACCATTACAATAGTTAGATACAGGTCTTTATGACCATTACAGTAGTTAGATACAGGTCTTTATGACCATTACAGTAGGTAGATACAGGTCTTTATGTCCATTACAGTAGTTAGATACAGGTCTTTATGGCCATTACAGTAGTTAGATGAGGTCTTTATGACCATTACAGTAGATAGATACAGGTCTTTATGACCATTACAGTAGTTAGATACATGTCTTTATGTCCATTACAGTAGTTAGATACAGGTCTTTATGGCCATTACAGTAGTTAGATACAGGTCTTTATGTCCATTACAGTAGTTAGATACAGGTCTTAATGGCCATTACAGTAGTTAGATACAGGTCTTTATGACCATTACAGTAGTTAGATGCAGGTCTTTATGTCCATTACAGTAGTTAGATACAGGTCTTTATGACCATTACAATAGTTAGATACAGGTCTTTATGACCATTACAGTAGTTAGATACAGGTCTTTATGACCATTACAGTAGGTAGATACAGGTCTTTATGTCCATTACAGTAGTTAGATACAGGTCTTTATGGCCATTACAGTAGTTAGATGAGGTCTTTATGACCATTACAGTAGATAGATACAGGTCTTTATGGCCATTACAGTAGTTAGATGAGGTCTTTATGACCATTACAGTAGTTAGATGCAGGTCTTTATGACCATTACAGTAGGTAGATACAGGTCTTTATGACCATTATAGTAGTTAGATGAAGTATTTATGGCCATTACCGTAGTAAGATGACGTCTTTATGAACATTACAGTATTTAGATGCAGGTCTTTATGGCCATTACAGTAGTTAGATACAGGTCTTTATGACCATTACAGTAGTTAGATACAGGTCTTTATGGCCATTACAGTAGATAGATACAGGTCTTTATGACCATTACAGTATTAGATACATGTGTCTTTATTCATACAGGACATTATGGAAACCAGTCTGTAGGCAGAGCTCACACACTGGGGTGACTAATAGCACAATGAGGGGTACTTTTGAAATGGAATATAATTAACTTGCATACTGTACAGCGAATCCAAATAAAGTGCTAAAGAAGGTGTAGATATAGTGCCAAAAAACAGTGCAGGGTACACCGTAAGTGAGATGGAGTAGAGGAAATAAATTGAAGGAAGAGGCCAGAGAGTAGCCCTATTCCAAGGGACTCCTACCAGATGTATGGTAGGAGTTCCAAGGCAGGGAACATCTTCGCCTGATCCACGAAATACTAGGGGTAGGGTAAAATACAATAAATATATACACACACAATCACAGAGAGAAAAAAGAACTTTCCCTAAATTTAAGTCAATGTGAATGAATTTGAATCCCCTCTCTTGCAGTGTGTCCTCAAAAGCAATGCATATAGAGAACATCCATCGATGTGTCATATATGTAAAAAAGACAAAAGGAAAAGGGGAGGACAGAGCAAAAATATCTCTAAGTGTAGTATTATATCAGAGATAAAGACTGAAAGACATTGAAAGATACAATGTATTAAAATAATATACAATATATTTTATTATAAAACAAGTAATCTTGCTCTCAATATAGGGGGGTAATAAAGACAAAACAGAAAAAATAAACAATATCACAATATGTGAAAAAGTATAAAAGAAAAAGCAACGGAAAAAAAGAAAAAATTAAAAAGAAAAAAATATAATCTCTAGAAAGGTGGGAGTCTAGTGTGCTCTTATTGGGACAGCAGTAGATCTTAAGGATGGCACCCAGTCTAACCGAGTGTATTCTATGAGGTGGGAGTGTAGACAATAATTACAAGTTTATAGCAAGTAAACAGAACGTCCAGCTTAGTAAGAATATCTTCTATTGAGCCAGATAATCTTATGTGCTTACTAGATATAAAGCGAATGAAAAGCTGAAAAAGATGTCTGCTTACTAGAAATCCCATATGTCTGCGCTCATCTGGGACATGTATTTGTCGTCTCCGCTCCTTTTTGATCCTCCTGGATCCTTTCTGGAACAGCTTTAGATACAATGTTAACCTGGATTTTGTTAGGTGAGGCCAGTATTTTGTCAGATCTCTTTGGATAAAAACATGAAATCTGCTATGGGTAACTTAGTAACATAGTAGCTAAGGCTGAAAAAAGACGTGCGTCCATCAAGTCCATCCCACGCCAATAACACCCCCGCTGATCCAGAGGAAGGCAACAAAAAAGCCCTCTGGAGCAATTTCCAGTGTAGGTGTGTGTGTGTGTGTGTGTGTGTGTGTGTGTGTGTCAAATAGTTCCCCGGCTCAATATCCTATTTGCTTTGAAGCCATCTGTCATAACTGTCAATATTGTTCTGTGCTAGATAGGCATCCATTGCTTTTTTGAATGCAGTTACATTATCTGCAAGCACAACATCCCGAGGCAAAGAATTCCATAGCCTTACCGCCCTTACTGTAAAGAATCCCTGCCTGTGTTTTAGTCGAAAGCGCCTTTCCTCAAGTCTTAATGGATGACCTCTTGTTCTTAGCTCAGCTCTTTGCATAAATAATTCATTGGATAGTTCTTTGTATTGACCTTGAATGTATTTGTAAATGGTAATCATATCACCCCTTAGACGTCTCTTTTCTAATGTAAACAAACTCAGTTTGGCTAGTCTCTCTTTGTAACTCAGATCCTCCAATCCCTTTATCAGTTTTGTTGCACGTCTCTGCACCTTTTCCAGTTCAGTAATGTCTTTTTTAGAACAGGCGCCCAAAATTGTACTCTTGTTTTTATGCTCTCTATAACAGCATCAAGGACAACATTGTAACATGACATTTCAAAACATTTCTTGTAATTAGTGGGTTCTGCATATCTTGTCAGTCTATATTCTGGAAAGCATTTGTTGATGGTAATATTCTGACATGTTAATTTCTCATTCAGATGATCGACAAATGTTACTGCTGAATCATAAACCATTGAGAAATCTTTAGATATTTTTTGTAAATGACTTGTAGCATCTTCAACCGTTTACCATGCCTGCATGACATCAAGTCCTGTTGACTGCAAATAATCGGATACAGGTGTTGTAATGTCAAAAATGTGAATAAATGTAAAAGCTACTAAGATTGTTACAAATATTCTCACTCAATTTCAGTGCTTCATGTTTGACTGAGGATCGAAAGTCAGAGTATTCACTTACTTGCTTAAGAATAATTAGCAAATCTGAACAGAACTCTGTAGAGTGATTTTTCCAGAAAGCTTTTATCACGGTTCCCGTGATTCCTTGTCACTCTCTGTTGTGGTGCTCTTCCATTGGCGGAGCTTGATTGGCCCGCCCAGGGTGTCCCTTTATTTACCGGGCCTATGGCACCTGTCAGGTGCCCTTTCGTGGTGTTCCTGTACCTGCACATTTTGTTGCTGTGTTCCTGCGTACCAACTCGGTACGACTAATCTGTCGTTCCTGCTCCGTGATTGACCCGGCTCTGGCTGACGTTCCTGCTCCGTGATTGACCCGGCTCTGGCTGACGTTCCTGCTCCGTGATTGACCCGGCTCTGGCTGACGTTCCTGCTCCGTGATTGCTTCCAGTGTTCCTGCGAGATTTGGATCTCTTTGCCTGGCGACATTCTGAACTGTGCTTGTGGTGTTGCACTGACTGACCACACTTCCTTTGCAGAGCTTGTGGCCTCCATTACTGAGCCTGTCTGTGCACTTTCTGTGCTTGTTGCCTCCGTTACCGAGCCTGTCTGTGTACACTTGCCAAGCTTGCTGACTCCGATTCTGAGCCATTTAATACTTGATGAGCTTGTTGCTTCCATCACCGAGCCTATCTGTTTACACTAGCAGAGCAGTTATCTCCAACTACGGTGCTCGTTTCCTTGCAGCCGTTGCACCGCGTGGTGCTATTGGGCATTCCGTTAGCTCTTGCAATGTGTTCCTCTGTCTCGGCACTGGAAGGGTGTCCTGGCTCTGGTCTCCTATTGCTTACAGTGTTGTACCATCATACCGCACCAGGGAGTGCGTTTGGCTCACGTTACATTTGCTTGTGCAGTGTCTCTTCCGTTACCGCACCGAAGGGGTGCGCTTGGATCCGGTCCCATTGGCTCTTGCAGTGTCTCTCCTCCGTTACCGCACCCAAGTGGTGTTATTGGCTCCAGCTCCAGTCAGCTCTTGCTATACTTTTGGGCATATTACAGTACAGCTATCTTGTAGTGATCCAGTTCAGTCGCACTGCTAGCGCTTGCTTTCTGCACTACTACCTGGACTGTTTATATTCACCGGGAGTTGGCTAATCACCACTACAGAGACTGATTATTTGTATTGGGCATTAACCCTTCTACCTTCATTTGATTTGTGTTGCAAGCTATTTGCTCCTACTATATTGGGCTTGTCCTACATCCATTACTTGTCTGATACATGCTATTACATGTACTGGCCCCAAGGGCCACAGTTCCTTATTTTTTACTCAATAAAACTGTGTTTTATTTTTAACCTTTGGTCTGAGTGTCGTAAAAACCGTAACAGCTTTCTAAGTACTCTAGCTCTGCTTGACCATCTACTTTTCCCAGTGTGTTCAAGTTTTTTAAGTTTAACATGTCCAGTCTTTTCTTTCAGCTTGCGTCCATTTCTAGGAATCACAGAAGACAGTAGAGAGGAGACCAAGTAGACTTACTGCAGCAACAGACACACTGCTTGCACCTCCAATGACCAAATTAAGGACATGTGCATAACACCATGTGTGAATGTGCGTAGGACGGATTTACTTGGTGTAAATTCCATATTATCAGCACCATCAAATGAATCTCCAATGCACTTCTCAAGATTAAGTCCTATGTTTGCCAGTGATTCTCTTAGCAAGGCCTGCAGGCTTTTACTATGAGAAACAATTATTAAATATAAGTCTTTCTTTTACTTTATTACCAACATATCTGGCAACAATAGCACACTGATCACAGGAAGGCACATCTTGCATAGAATCCATTTTTATTCAAAATATACCTGCATTCTCCACTTCTTTGACTATTTCTTCTTTGATCATTATAATGAATAGTTTTGTTATGGTGGATTTACTTTGAAAGTAAAACATTTTCCTCTTCCCTTTTGCAATGAATCATGTTTCTTCACTTTCTCAATGATTTAGGTTCTCTTTCAAGACTTAGCTGTAGTATTCAAGGAGATTCACTGCCTCCACAAAATTACCACAATTTTTAAAATGGTTGTCATCAAATACATCAGCCGTGGCCTCTGTATTCCTACTTCTAAATGGTACTGTATTCCTACTTCTGAGTGAATTTTGCCTAGAGTGAGGTGCGGATCAGTCTGGCTATTGTCCTTGACTTGGCTCAGGACCAGGGGTGGCCGTGGGGAGGGCTGGCGTCCCCCATCGTCATGGGTGATTTTATTACAGGGAAGCCTTGGTGGCTTTCGAGTGAGGCTGGCCCAGAACGAGGCATGGATCGCTTCAGCTGATGCCCTCGCTATGGTTAGAGCTGAAGTGGACGTGGGGGAGTCTGGCGTCCTCAGTCTTCATGACTGGTATGTTTGTTTATGTGTATATATTAGGGTATATTGTGTTGATGTTTTATCCCCTGATGAAGTAGAAATTATTCTATGAAAAGCACAGCGTAGGGACATTTTTTACAATAAAGTATTTTATTATATACATCTGATCCACAGGCCGTTTTCCATGTTAGTACTACAGCCGGGTCGGGCTATCAGTGTCTGGTTCATTATATCCATCCGGTGAGTGCGGCTCTTGGTGGTATTTATACCATTGCTTTACATACAGATATTCTCTTGTTCTTTTAGTCAAGGCAAGTACTGTAGGTGGACATTGGTCTATACAGCCAGGTCGGGCTATTCCTGCATTTCTCTATATGCAGATCTGGTGAGTCTGGTCCTATATATGGACATTTATTTCCACACCTTACAGATTCACCCTTAGATCTGTTTCTTTCCTTCTAGGATCCACATATCACCTTCTATTGATCAAATAGATCAAGATTCCACATATTCCTACTACGAGTGAAGAGACTATTACAAGTTATTCTGTCACAAGTTTTTTGTATATGATTTTGTGAACTTATATCATATATTTCAATTGTCCCTGGAATTTTGCGCTTGTCCAATTTTCTATTATATGATATAAATGCACATTTTTAATCCCACCAAGCTCAATTTTCTACCAGTAATGCAGTTCTTTATTTTCCAATGAGTAAAAAACAAATCAGTAATACTATTTTGGTGCAAGACAACTGAAATATAAAGGCACATTTTGTTAATATGAATGCATACTTGAGGACTTGAGATAGAGCAAGCGGTACCCTGAATTACATGTGATGCACAAATCACCAGGGCGAATAGCACCACACCGCTCCAGGATATCGAATCTGGTATTCTTTTTCTAGTGTTGGAAACCTGTGTGAACAAGAATTTATATCTGGCACTCTGGACGCAGCTAGGCTTGTGACGCTGTCCGAAGCTGCTCTGTCTGCAGCTGGGCTTGGTAACTCTGTCCGGAGCTGCTCTGTCTGCAGCTAGGTATCACGGTGCCCGTGATTGCTGCCTTTTTGTGTCACCTGTAGGGGGCTCCCATTGGCTGGCTGCCTTTAGCCCACCTCATCTTGCCTATTTAAACTGAGTTTGGGCACCCTTTGGTTGCCCTTTCGTGGTGGTGTCTCTGGCTGCCTCCACTTTCATTATGCTACAGAAGCTTAATGGGCCTTTAGCTGTGTTCCTGGTTTCCTGAGTTCGTCCAGAGACTCCTGCTCAGCTGTACCTGTTCCAGTGCCTGTTCCGGTTGGAGTCGTCAGAGGTTGCTGTTTCCTGCTGCCAGTCTTCGTTGCCGTTCCTGATCCGGTTGACCATCGTTGTGCTGGTTGCTGTTCATCTCCTGCGTCCAGTTCCTTCATCTGTGGCGACCTTGTTTCTCGGTCGCTCAGGCGACATTTTCACCCTGTTGGTTCCCAGGGCGCGGGCACTGGTTTGCTCCACTGCCTTACGGCTTATTATACATCTAGCTGTTGGTTACCAGCACGCGGGCGCTGTCTCATTGCACTGCCTCATGGCTTACTGTACATTTATTTGTTGGTTCCCAGCGTGCGGACGCTGGTTCGCTCCACTGCCTCACGACCTACTATAATTTAGTTGTTGGTTCCCAGCGTGCGGATGCTGGTTCGCTCCACTGCTTTACGGCTCACTGAATTAGAGTGTTGGTTCCCAGCGTGCGGGCATTGGTTTGCTCCATGGCCTTAAGGCCTACTATACATCTAGCCTGTTGGTTTCCAGCGCGAGGGCGCTGGTTTACTCCACTGCCTCACGGCTTACTATTCATTTAGTCTGTTGGTTCCCAGTGCGCTGTCCAGTCCTAGACAGCTAGTTCTCTCTCATTACACGGGTACTGATGTGTGCAGACTACCTGATATTACCACTAGCTCTCATAGCCTCTACATACCACCTCCATACTGTCATTGTCATCTGACAGTTATTGAGGCCATAGTGGTTGACACCTTCTCCTCTAAGGCTGCCTTGCCCAGTATATTGGTAAGGCCAGTAGAACCTTCTAATCGTTTCCATTTTGAGGTTGCCTTACCCGGTATTGGCAAGGCAGGTAGAGCCTATATCTATGGTACTCCGTTAGGCTGCCTTGCCCGGTATATTGGCAGGGCCAGTAGAGCCTGTATCACATGGTGATCTGTTAGGCTGCCTTGACCGGTATATTGGCAGGGTCCGTAGAGCCACCTTTCCATTGCTTGCCCAGGCTGCCGTGCCCGGTATATTGGCAGGGCCGGTAGAGCCTTACTCGCTATTATCACTACCTATCTGTCATTTCTATGTATTGTATGTATGTGTATGAAGTCCTATGGGATTATCTTAAACTTTTCAATAAAGTTGTGTTTTTACCTAACTCTGCGTCTGACAGTCTTAACAAACCGTGACACTAGGCTTGGTAACTCTGTCTGGAGCTGCTTTGTCTGCAGCTAGGCTGGTAAATCTCTACGTCTAGGCTGGTAACTCTGCCCACAACTAGGCTGATAACTAGGGATGAGCGAGCACCCCGATGCTCGGGTGCTCGGACCGAGCACCCCCTGATGCTCGAGTGCTCGGCCGAGCACCCGAGCCCCATTCAAATGAATGGGAGCACTCGAGCATTAAACCAGGCACCCCCTGCTCTGATGAGCGGAGGGTGCCTGGTCAATGTCCCCCTTCATCTCCGCTATGCCCCTCTTCCACAATGTCCCCCTTCATCTCCTATGCCATAGCGGAGATGAAGGGGGACATTGTGGAAGAGGGGCATAGCGGAGATGAAGGGGGACATTGTGGAAGAGGGGCATAGAGTCTATGCCCCTCTTCCACAATGTCCCCCTTCATCTCCGCTATGCCCCTCTTCCACAATGTCCCCCTTCATCTCCTCTATGGCATAGGAGATGAAGGGGGACATTGTGGAAGAGGGGCATAGCGGAGATGAAGGGGCACATTGTGGAAGACGGGCATAGCGGAGATGAAGGGGGACATTGTGGAAGAGGGGCATAGAGTCTATGCCCCTCTTCCACAATGTCCCCCTTCATCTCCGCAATGCCCCCTTCATCTCCGCAATGCCCCCGTACCTCCATTCCCTGGTGGTCCAGCGGAGCGTCTTCGGATCTGTGCCTCTTCCGGCACAGATCCTCTTCACCCGAACATGTCGGGCGAGCACATGGCGGTACTCGTACGAGTACCGCCATGTGCCGAGCAGAGCGATGCTCGAGCCGATCCGAGCATCGGCCGAGCACGCTCGCTCAACACTACTGATAACCTAAACTTACATTCTAATAATCAAAAAAATGAGAATAGGCTCATTGAAGACTAGAGCAGGACACATTTATATTATTTAACATATAATTTACATAAATGACCACATCTGCTGTGTGCAAGGGCTGGGTATTATTTAATACAGGTTGGTGGAGTATAAGTCAATTTCACTATAGGAGAGAAATACACAAATCCAATAATTTAACCCTCTGAGTGCCATAAATGCATGGATACATGTATGCATCCCGGGTACTCAAATGGTAAATTGAGGCTTTTAACCACTTGAATGCTAGAGAGGTCTCCAACATGTTACTTCACAATGCACTGGTGACCTCTCCAGTATACGAATGATAAAAAAAACAGAAATCAGAACGTGCGGACTGGTTTTTTTTTTTGTTTGTTTTTTTATTTGTCCCCATGGTGCATTTTTTTGCCCCAGAATTGCTCCACTTTTTCTTTTCTCCATATAACCTATTGTGGGGTAATATTGGCCCGGCATATAATAATTAGGTTAGTGTCAGACTTCAACAAACAATGTGTTTTTTGAGAAATGGACCTTTATATTACTAACAAATGGCCAATGACACAACAGGTGTTATATATTTCTCTATAAAATGAACTAAATGTTAGCTGTGATGAATCCACCATATGGGTTTGAAATAAAAGCTAATAAGCCCCACAGTCCCCATCACCTTGGGCACAGGACAAACGGGACACATCAGGTCTGATACATGGGATCTTTGCAAGTCACGACTTTGCCAGAACAAGTCCAGAACTCTTCATACTGGCACTTACATGCAGTGTGTGGAGGTGAAGGTTTAACAATTTTGCAGCCCCCTTTATGATAATAGCAGTCACACTCATCTTTATAAGCATCACAGTCTCCATATCCCTGTAGACAGGTGGCTAGTGATTTGTCTGGGTTTTTGCAGTGATGGGCATCTGCTTGTTTGCAAGATCGAACTTTTCCTCCACAGGTCAAAGCACCTAGATAGTCACAGTGACAAGCCTTATTGGGGGGGTGCACCACTTATGGTACAGCCTCCTGGGTGATAATCACAGTAGCAGGAATCACCGCGAGCAAAATCTGAAGAAAAAAAGATTTGAGAAGAATCAGTTTTTATCCTCCAGTGAACCAATATTAATACCAATATTAATTGAAATTCAAATAAAATGATTTTATTCTTTTCTTAGTAAACATTTTAGCTAAAAGGGACATACTCACAAAGTCATAGAGATGGACAATTTTGGAGCAAAACCAAACATAGCATAGGGGATAAATACACATGTTAAAGTTTTCCATTGACTTAACCCTACAAATGCATTAGAGACCTCTCTAGTGTTCAGAGCCCCATTAAAATCACTGGGAACGTGGGTAATTTATTGGTTCCTAATGGCGCAGCGGCTTTGATGTAGACTTGGCGCACTGTAGCTATGGGGCTGATTCTTCAGTCTGAAGGTCAAACTGGTCCACAAATAATTCCCTATGATCTAAATTGGGCTTTTAACCCCTTGAATTTTAGTGAGTTTTCAGTGCTTTGTGAAGATATAAGATGGTCCCTAGTATTGCAGAGGGTAAAACTCCTGTGTAACCCACTGAGTGCTGGAGGGCTGTGCAGTGAAGAGTTATCTGACAATCAGAGTTGAATTAACAAGATACAGTTAGTTTGCTTTAGTTTATTGTATTCGACTTTCAGGGAATGGAGGACTTGACGTATGAGGAACGACTAGACAAACTTGGTTTATTTACTCTAGAGAAAAGACGACTAAGAGGAGACCTTATCACATTGTACAAGTATATGAGAGGTCAATACAAGGATGTCTACGCTGAGCTATTTATTCCAAGGCCTGATCAGGTGACCAGGGGACACCCCATGAGATCAGAGGAAAGGAGGTTTAGACTTCAGCAGAGGAAGGGGTATTTTACAGTAAGGTCTGTCAAATTGTGGAATTCATTGCACAAGGAGGTAGTTATGGCAGATACAATGGATACATTTAAGAGAAGATTAGATACATTTCTTTCCAAAGGGAACATACAGAGTTATACTGTATATTAGTAGGCTGATCAGGAAGGTCTGATAAAAACTAACTTAATTGGTAGAAGGAAAGGTATAACATTACTGGGGTATGAGGAGAAGGTTGAACTTGATGGACTTGTGTCTTTATTCAACCTAATTTTCTATGTTACTGTGTATGTTACTATGTCTTGAAAGACTCTGACTGCACGTGCAAGGGCTCAGAGTTGGGCTCCCACAACCCTGTGTGAGATTAAAAAATTCTGGTGACTCACACTTGCAATGGGTGTTATTAGAAAGCCCAGCCTACAATTTTACTGGGATATCCATTCAATTTTTGGAACTCTAATTTTTCCTTCAATAATGACTAGAAACCGTTACCAAATTCTACTGCGGTTTCTACATTTGAAATAATGCCACTGATCTCCCCAGAGATCATCCCCTGAATGAAAGGGTACATAATTTAATGCACAGCAAATACAAACAAGTTCTCTCATACAGACACACCTGCAAGTCGAAATAAAACCAGTGTTTCCTTTATTGCAACACAGTATAAAACCGTAAATACCTTGACCACATGCTGATGTTACAGAGCAATGAAAGAGAGAGTTTTGGAGGTGTTCATATCTGACCCAGCAGGATGTGCTGAATTCGGTCCTTCATAGATCAACGCGTTTTGCACTGTATGCCTTGCTGTTCTGAGATGAGCAGTGTTACATCAGTAAAAGGGGTGGGAGGGGGATACTTTATCATTCAATTACTCTTGAACTACAACTCTGACAGTATTGATATAACACGCTCCATGGCCCAAATACTATGAAGATTAATTGAAGCTGCTTTTATTATGAAACATTACTATCCCTTTAAATTATTGATTGTTAGGTTCCCTCCAACATAAGTAAAGTATGTGAGAACCACTGGTGTAGAGTTTATATTAGTTTATATATTTCTTAATCTTACCTGAAGCACTGAGCGACGCAAGGATAAATAAACCCAAATAGAGCTTCATGGTCAAAGATGGATGACAAACTCTAAAATAAAATAAAATAATAGTGTTAGGATAAGGAAAAACCAGTAAGGACAGCCACACACACAGACACCAAGGATGAAATTCATCAAGGTGTGATTGTCTCAGTGCACAGGGGAATCAGAGGATCAGTGGATTTCCTTGTGTGTCCACCAGTCTCCTCTGTACAATGGCCGGATCATATCTGTCCATCACTTATTCATCAGTAGACAATGGCCAGATAGATCCTCCAATTCCAGTCACCATCTTCAGGCTGGTGGATCTCATTGTAGTCACTGGAGGCAAACGTGTGTGTATCAATGGAATAGAGACATTTAGACCATTATGTCACATGTCCCTTCTTCACAGTCACAGGGCACAAAAATACAGTCAGAAACTGTTGAACACCCAAAGGAAAGCAATGACCGCTCCAGAACAGAGAATGTGAAGGGGGTTATACATGAAGGAGTGATAAAGTAGAGATAACTTCTCCAGTGATATCACTTCTCCAGTTCCCAGGGTATTCTATAGTGCCAATGTAATAGGATTTCTCATTTGTACCATAAGGAACAAATTAATATTCCTCCTGAACTGAAAAGCGCTGGGCACCTCCTCAGCTTACATGGGGTTAAACACTCCATTAAGATCAATGGAAATTTTAGACATTTTTATTTGGCCCCCTATCGTGTGGTTGGTTTGCTCCAGAATTCTACCTGTTGAATTTAATTCAACCTTAATAAAGGACTCATAACTTGCTCTGTAATATCATTAAAGGGACGAGAGGGTTGTTTTATGAAAAAAAATCTACATTCTAGGGTTTTCGTGCTGTGTAAAAAACTGCTAGGATATTTTAATTCAAAACTTATGACAGATCAAACTGTTACTACAGTGTCCAAAAGGCAATTATCCAATAATAAATGCTGTATGGGAGAGAGCTCATGCCAGACTATGGAACTCCAAAGAAATTGATAGTAACAGCACCATCTGGTGGCCATAATAGATAATTGTATTTTTACATCCTTTTTCAGAGCTGCTGTGACTAAACTCTGATACAAAAAATATATAAAAAAACAAACTAATTAAAAACAGAAATAAGATTCAAAGGAACTGGGTATCAGAGAATAAAATTATTATATATTATAGATCCCACCAGCACTGAAATATATTTCTGCATTTTAACATTTATTCAGAGTACAATGATGCAATTCTGGAGCAAACCAACTGCACCAAAGGGGATGATAAAATCTCACTTATTTTAAGTTGGGATTTTAACCCTGTGAATGTCAGAGGTCTCCAAGCGTCGCTTCTCAGTGTCTTTGAGACCTCTAAAACATGAAAGGGGTTAAAAATCATCCTTTAATTCTATGGGATTTTTTTTTTGTTCACCTCCAATATTGTGCATGTTTTTTTTCTAGCATTCCTCCATTTTTCTACTGAATATTTGGCCACATAGAGAGGTGGATTTTGTGTTTTAGCGGCTCAGTGCAGCTTGGTTGCTTTTAAGTTGTTGGCTACAAATCAGTTATATCATACAGTATAGGAAATTGCACTTTATTTGGAAAAAGTAAAGGTTGAACTACAACAACATGTGGATGAAGCATTTCCCACAGAGCCAGTTCTGTTTGTTCACTCAGCCTTAGAAGCACTAGAATAGATTTTTCATAAAGCAAATTGGACTTTTCCTGTATTAGAATCACCGGAGATTGTACTGTGGATCTGAGCAAATAAGATTGTATCTATAATCCGAATGTTCACCCCCATAAAATTATAATCCTGTTGTACTGTCAGCTCCTCTCACCTCTCTGTCCCCCCAGTGTCTGTATCCCCCCCAGTGATAATGTCACCTGTCTGTATCCCCCAATGATAACGCCAGCTCCTCTCACCTGTCTGTATCCCCCCAGTGATAACACCAGCTCCTCTCACCTGTCTGTATCCCCCAGTGATAACATCAGCTCCTCTCACCTGTCTGTATCCCCCCCAGTGATAATGTCACCTGTCTGTATCCCCCAGTGATGTCAGCTCCTCTCACCTATCTGTCGCCCCAGTGTCTGTATCCCCCCCAGTGATAATGTCACCTGTCTGTATCCCCCAATGATAACGCCAGCTCCTCTCACCTGTCTGTATCCCCCCAGTGATAACATCAGCTCCTGTCACCTGTCTGTATCCCCCCAGTGATAACACCAGCTCCTCTCACCTGTCTGTATCCCCCCCAGTGATGTCAGCTCCTCTCACCTGTCTGTATCCCCCAGTGATAACACCAGCTCCTCTCACCTGTCTGTATCCCCCCAGTGATAACACCAGCTCCTCTCACCTATCTGTATCCTCCCAGTGATATCAGCTCCTCTCACCTGTCTGTATCCCCCCAGTGATAACATCAGCTCCTCTCACCTGTCTGTATCCCCCCAGTGATAACACCAGCACCTCTCACCTGTCTGTATCCCCCCAGTGATAACATCAGTTCCTCTCACCTGTCTGTATCCCCCAGTGATAACACCAGCACCTCTCACCTGTCTGTATCCCCCCAGTGATAACATCAGCACCTCTCACCTGTCTGTATCCCCCCAGTGATAACATCAGCTCCTCTCACCTGTCTGTATCCCCCAGTGATAACACCAGCTCCTCTCACCTGTCTGTATCCCCCCCAGTGATAACATCAGCTCCTCTCACCTGTCTGTATCTCCCCAGTGATAACATCAGCTCCTCTCACCTGGCTGTATCCCCCCAGTGATATCAGCTCCTCTCACCTGGCTGTATCCCCCTAGTGATAACACCAGCTCCTCTCACCTGTCTGTATCCCCCCAGTGATAACATCAGCTCCTCTCACCTGTCTGTATCCCCCAGTGATAACACCAGCACCTCTCACCTGTCTGTATCCACCCAGTGATAACATCAGCACCTCTCACCTGTCTGTATCTCCCCAGTGATAACATCAGCTCCTCTCACCTGGCTGTATCCCCCCAGTGATATCAGCTCCTCTCACCTGTCTGTATCCCCCCCAGTGATAACACCAGCTCCTCTCACCTATCTGTATCCTCCCAGTGATATCAGCTCCTCTCACCTGTCTGTATCCCCCCAGTGATAACATCAGCTCCTCTCACCTGTCTGTATCCCCCCAGTGATAACACAAGCACCTCTCACCTGTCTGTATCCCCCCAGTGATAACACAAGCACCTCTCACCTGTCTGTATCCCCCCAGTGATAACATCAGCTCCTCTCACCTGTCTGTATCCCCCCAGTGATAACATCAGCTCCTCTCACCTGGCTGTATCCCCCCAGTGATAACATCAGCTCCTCTCACCTGTCTGTATCCCCCCCAGTGATATCAGCTCCTCTCACCTGGCTGTATCCCCCCAGTGATATCAGCTCCTCTCACCTGTCTGTATCCCCCCAGTAATAACACCAGCTCCTCTCACCTGTCTGTATCCCCCAGTGATAACACCAGCTCCTCTCACCTGTCTGTATCCCACTCAGTGAAAATGTCAGCTCCTCTCACCTGTCTGTATCCCCCCAGTGATAACATCAGCTCCTCTCACCTGTCTGTATCCCCCCAGTGATAACATCAGCTCCTCTCACCTGTCTGTATCCCCCCAGTGATAACATCAGCTCCTCTCACCTGTCTGTATCCCCCCAGTGATAACATCAGCACCTCTCACCTGTCTGTATCCCCCCCAGTGATAACATCAGCTCCTCTCACCTGTCTGTATCCCCCCCAGTGATAACGTCAGCTCCTCTCACCTGTCTGTATCCCCCAGTGATAACACCAGCTCCTCTCACCTGTCTGTATCCCCCCAGTGATGTCAGCTCCTCTCACCTGTCTGTATCCCCCCCAGTGATGTCAGCTCCTCTCACCTGTCTGTATCTCCCAGTAATAATGTCAGCTCCTCTCACCTGTCTGTATCCCCCCCAGTGATAACATCAGCTCCTCTCACCTGTCTGTATCCCCCCAGTGATAACATCAGTTCCTCTCACCTGTCTGTATCCCCCCCAGTGATAACACCAGCTCCTCTCACCTGTCTGTATCCCCCAGTGATAACGTCAGCTCCTCTCACCTGTCTGTATCCCCCAGTGATAACATCAGCACCTCTCACCTGTCTGTATCCCCCAGTGATAACACCAGCTCCTCTCACCTGTGTGTATCCCCCAGTGATAACATCAGCTCCTCTCACCTGTCTGTATCCCCCAATGATAACGCCAGCTCCTCTCACCTGTCTGTATCCCCCTAGTGATAATATCACCTCCTGTCACCTGTCTGTATCCCCCAGTGATAACATCAGCTCCTCTCACCTGTCTGTATCCCCCCAGTGATAACGTCAGCTCCTCTCACCTGTCTGTATCCCCCCAGTGATAACGTCAGCTCCTCTCACCTGTCTGTATCCCCCCAGTGATAACATCAGCTCCTCTCACCTGTCTGTATCCCCCCAGTGATAACATCAGCTCCTCTCACCTGTCTGTATCCCCCCAGTGATAACATCAGCACCTCTCACCTGTCTGTATCCCCCAGTGATAACATCAGCACCTCTCACCTGTCTGTATCCCCCAGTGATAACGTCAGCTCCTCTCACCTGTCTGTATCCCCCCAGTGATAACACCAGCTCCTCTCACCTGTCTGTATCCCCCCAGTGATAACATCAGCTCCTCTCACCTGTCTGTATCCCCCAGTGATAACATCAGCACCTCTCACCTGTCTGTATCCCCCAGTGATAACGTCAGCTCCTCTCACCTGTCTGTATCCCTCCAGTGATAACACCAGCTCCTCTCACCTGTCTGTATCCTCCCAGTGATAACACCAGCTCCTCTCACCTGTCTGTATCCCCCAGGGATAACATCAGCACCTCTCACCTGTCTGTATCCCCCTAATAATAATGTCAGCTCCTCTCACCTGTCTGTATCCCCCCAGTGATAATGTCAGTTCCTCTCACCTGTCTGTATCCCCCCCAGTGATAGTACCATCAGCTCCTCTCACCTGTCTGTATCCCCCCAGTAATAATGTCAGCTCCTCTCACCTGTCTGTATCCCCCAGTGACAACACCAGCTCTAACCTGTCTGTATCCCCCCCAGTGACGTAATCTCCATTTAAAGCCATCAGTTATACTGAATTTGAATAGAAAACAGTTTCTGATTAACCAATGACTGTTAATGTTTGACAGTAAAGTTGGCAGCAGCTTGTGATGTGAAGTGCAGCCAAATGTTGGCTAGGAAGGGGCTTTCAGACTTGTCTGCAGCCTGACAGCTGAAGTGCGCTTAACCCCTTTGATTCTGGAGACTTCATCTTATTGCAATGTACTGGACATGGACCTGGCATTCAAAGGATTAATTTTATAAACAGAATATCCAAGTGCCAGAGTATTATGAACATTGAAGCTGACACAGAGTCACATACTACTGCATCTGACCGTGAGACAGACAAGCACCAAAACATTTGTCCTCAAAGTAGTAGTGAATTAAAAAGAAACTGTTTGACATCTTTAAAAGCTTAGCGGATAGTGGGCAAGAAGCAGTGGGCAATGCTAAGGATGACCTAGTGATAACGACTATGTAGCTCTAAAATGTATCCCTACAGCATCCTCCTAGTCTTCAGATACAGATGAAGTTGAGCGTGATTACACACAGGTGCGCTAAAAGCCAACATCCTTGTGAGTACAATTCTCTGTGGTGTTTCGGTGGTGGTGATTGACCAGTGGATTCAACATAGGCGCCTCCTCTTGTCCTTTTTCTCTCCTGATCTGTTTTCCTACGTGACATGGAAGGAAAGTTTGCTGAAAGGAAAAGGCTCAACATTTCACTTATGAAAAGGAGCACTGTGCCTGTTTATAAACTGTTGAGAAAACCATTGGAAACCCTGATCCTGTACAAAAAAAAGATGTCCAAAAATTCAGTTGTCCTGCTGGTCATCATGATCATCATCACCACTTCCAAGTCCAAGCTCCACTTAGCCACACACACACATGTTGATTAACCAGCAACAGGAACAACACCACAGCTTATTAACATCCACAACTTAGCTATGATGAGCACCACTGCTGCTGCTGGAAGTGCTGCTCATTTAACACCTATTTAATAGCAGTAGAATTGTATCAACATCTAGTCCCAGTAGTAGTAGTGACAGCCCCTCAGGAACCCCTCAGTCCATGAAGTCCACAGTATGGAGATATTTCACTAGGATCTAAAAGCTAAGCATGTTGCTATCTGTTGCCTGTGCCAAAAGCCAGTTGGCAGGGGGAAAGCAGGCTCACACCTAGGCACCTCCTCTATGAGATCCCACCAGAAGCACAACCACAGGTCTGACTGGGAGACACACCATCAGCAATACAGAGGTGCCACAATTAGCAGCAGCAGAAGCAATCCAGAAAGTTCCCAGGGCTCTGGGGCAGATAAAAGAAGTAGTGATGCTACTGATATGTCAGAGAGTGTGCTACTGCCAACAGTTTATTTCAAATAATGCTTATGCCTAGTGCTGCAGAGGAATATGATGACTCTGACTCTTGTCATCTCCTACAGCAAGCCCGGAGTGTCTACATGTACCACCACCACAAGTCATGTCATTAAAGCAATAAAGTTACACAGTTTCTCTACTATGTACAGCCATCTACACATACTAGGTTCTTACAAAGAAGTCAAAATCTGTACATACATTATGCAATAATAATCCTTTATTTATATAGCGCACACAGATTACGCAGTGCTTTACACTCGTATTGGTTCCTGTCCCCATTGGGGCTCACAATCTAAATTCACCTATCAGTATGTTTTTGGAGTGTGGGAGGAAACCGGAGTACCCGGAGGAAACCCACGCAAACACAGTGAGAACATACAAACTCATTGCAGATATTGTCCTTGGGGGGATTTGAACCCAGGACCCCAGCGCTGCAAGGCAACAGTGCTAACCACTGAGCCACTGTGCTGCCATACTGCCATACTGTGCTGCAATAGTAGTAAACTTTCCAGAATGTTGGCAGTTGACATGCTGCCTTTTCTTTTGTTGAAAACAAAGGATGTAAAGAACAGATGTCATGTGCTGCACCCTGCTGGAATATCCTAAGACGCAGTTATTGTTCAAGGATGGTTGCACCAATGTTACATAAGAAGGAAGTTTGTGTTGCAAAGGACAAAGGCACTGCTAACAACCTTTTCAGGGCATATGTTGTTGTACGACTCCGCTTTGACTCAGCTATTTATTTCTCTACTTCAGCCCTCAGAAGACATAATATTGTAGTTGGAAATGTTGCAGTCATAGGAAACACAGGAATAAAAATGTATTGGCAGTGGCCAAAAGGAAAAAAAAGTTTTCACGGAGGAACTTTTTCTGACTTTACGCCCACACCTAACTGTAACAGACACAAGCAAATGCCCAAAATCCCCACTGAAATGAACAGGCATTTAAATACTAGAGTCTTCTCTAGCAAATAAGGGGTTAAAGTAGTGATTGGTGAAATGTTTTCATCTTAATAGCAAAACAGGAGGTAATGGCAGGAAATGTTTTGGCAAAAGTGCCAGATTTTCAGATTTTTTTCCACATAGCTAATTGCATTAAAATGAACGGTAAGACTGAATCTCCCCCTCCCCCCACACACACTAATTAGCAGGTTTCCCTTATTTTCCTGCAGAGATAGTATAAAAGAGACGTCAGGTCCCCGCAGCACGCCATTTCTGTGTTTGTTAGCTTAAGAAAGCAGCACAATTTTGCAACTAGTTACAATAGGTGAATAAAGTGAAATTGGAGTGCAGCTTAAAGGGATAGTATTGCTTGAAAATAATTATTTCATTTCATATTGTAGCCCTTAAGACTTAAATCATTTTTAATGTTTTTATCTCCCAAACCTTTATGGTTTGGGAGATATTAGCAAGTAAAGTTAATAATAATAATAAAAGTAAATTTCCCTTTTCCTGGCTGTTTTAGCCAAGTCTGCCATCTAGTGGGCAGATTTGAAATCCGGTCCGGATTTCAAATCTGACAGCTAGAGCAGTGATGTCACTCCAAGAGAAACTTTACTTGCTAATATCTCCCAGACCATGAAGGTTTGGGAGATAAGACTTATATAATTTGTAATGTTTTATAAGGGCTACAATATAAAATAAACTTATTTTCAAGCAATACTATCCCTTTAAGGAATCTCTTAGGGAGGAAATATGTTCTATGTATTAGAGGAGTCTGGATTCAATCTATAGGGAGGAGGAAGGGAGAAAGGATGTTAACCCCAAAAAAATATTATATGACTGAATTGTAAAAGATGTTCAGCTGTGATCCAACTTCCTGTCTGAATTGGGTGTAATATCTGTGCTAGGGGAGTCTGGAGATGTGACAAGGCAACAAAGGAGATTTCTTGTGTGGCTGAGAAAACAGGCAGCCATGATCCATGTTGCTTCTTCAGCTGGCAGAGCCTCTGTCACTGACTAGTATGCAGACTGCCACTCAATAGACAGTGTCAGCTGAATTTGTCTGACTCCTTCAAGATGACGAAGAGGGGCTAGTAAGGTCTATGTTCATCTGTACTGAAAATAAAATATAAAGAGTAGAGTGACATTGAGAGAGTGAGAAAGCAGCAACTGAAATCCTCACGACACTAGCTACAGGCTAAGAGTGGAAGTAGCATTTACACAAGGAGTGTTTTTTTTTCCCAAACAGTGATAGGGGCAATTAATAAAGAAAGTTAAAAACAATAAATATATACATATAGTTTCACTTATAGGAGTCAAGGACAGGGACCAATACCTGAGCTGTGACTGACACACATAATAGAAGAGATGGAGTATTTTGCACAGGGCAAGACGTCAAAAAAATCAATTGAGAAGTGGACGTCAATGTTAAAATACACACTGGATTAATAATGTCCAGCAGAATCACTAGGGCTAGGGGTAGGGTGAAAGGAGAAGGAGCAATGCAGCTTGGAGTACGAGCAGTAATGCGTAGTTCAAAAACCGACTACAGCTATGGTTGCTGCAGTGTGTGCAATAAATTCTGATGATCCTTCTGAGGATGATGTTTGTCAAAGTCCCATAAAAAAGTTTAAAACACTATCAGTAATATTAATAAACCATCTACAAACCCTGAAGATGTTGAGTCACATTCTAGTGTTAATGGCATAAGGGAGGAAGATGTAGCAGTTCAACAAACTGCTGAGTCTGACACAGAGATTAACAAGTACAACACCTGTCAAAGTAGTAGCTAACGTTTTAAAATTCCCCCTAAAGGGAAAGTAAAAGGGTATTGTTTGAAACATCAAAAGCCTAGAGGAATATAAAAGTAATGGGGAAGAGGCATGGCCAGAAAAGTAGCGCTCTCTCCCCAGCTGGAAATATGGGCCTTGTTTCTATTCTGGTTTAACTTTATTGTCTCTTATCTTCCTGGCTTGAAAAATGCTATGGCGGATGCCTTATTTCACCAATTTGACGCTGCTTCTAAAGAGGACGTACACCCTATGCCCATTGTTCCTCTGAACCTTATACTAGCTACTATCCACACTAACATTACCTCTACTTAGGGAGATGAGATTCTGGCAACTCAGGTCCTGGATCCGGCCGACACACCAAGTCAAATTGCTCCATACGTATCATACCAACAAGACAGCTGGTCATATAGGGAGAGATCAGTAAACATGGTCTGTGGCCCAAACTCAGAACAGATGTCTCCGCCTTTTTGGCGGCATGTGCTACTTGCGCTCAAAGTAAGACCACTCGACATCTTCCAGTGGGACTTCTGTTACCCATTCCCAGTGCTGAACACCCTTGGAAACATATGTTGATTGATGATCGTTTTTCGAAGATGGCCCATTTTGTTCCCCTCGGCTCTGGAATTGCCCATAATATTTGCTCAGGAGGTCTTTCGGCTCCACGGTCTACCCAGGGTCATAGTCTCTCATCGAGGCAGTCAGTTTGTTTCTGGCTTTTGTTGTGCGTTTTGTGATCAAATGGGTATTAAACTCTCCTTCTCCTTGACTTACCACCACAGTCAAATGGTGCCACAGAACGGTCTAGCCAAGCCTTGGAACAATTTCTTCCTTGCTACAATTCGGATCATCATGAGAATTGGGCTAGCTTGTTACCTTGGGAGGAGTTTGCCCGCAACTGTGCCGTAAACTTTTCCTCACAGTTGTCCCCGTTTATGGTAAATTACGTGTTTCATCCAGCTTTATTGTCGGAGTCATTCAGGGCATACAATATTCCGGCTCTTGAGGAGCATCTTAGGGAACTGCAAAAACGCCAGGCAGTCTGAAGACAGTTACCCGTACCTCGTATCAAGTGGGGTAGAGATTGTGGTTATCATACCATAACCATTACCTTTGGGTACCCTCCAAGAAACTGGCGCTGCTCTATGTCGGACCATATCAGATCCTCTGTCAACGCTGTAGCTTACACTCTAGACCTTCCAGGAAATATGCGGATTTCTAATGTATTCCATGTCTACCTTCTCAAACCTCTGGTTTGCAATCGATACACCTCTGTGCCTGCTAGACCACATTCTATTAGGGTTGGTAATCATGAGGAGTGAGTTGCAGAGTATCCTGGACTCTCATAGGGTGAGGGGTCAACTACAATATATCATTCATTGGAAGGGGTATGGTCCAGAGAAGTGTTCCTGGGTTTCTACTCAGGATGTCCATGCTCCAACTCTCCTTCGGATCTTTCATGCACGTTTTCCATCTAAACCCAGTCCTCCTCTGTTTGGGAGGAATCATTAAGGGGGGGTACTGTTACAGTCCCCATCCTGGTTACCATTGCAGCGGGTATGGAGGAGACGCTGTGCCACTCTTCAGACGTGTGGTATCACGGGAGCGTGTGCGCGTCACTAGGACAGCTATGAACTGCATACGCTCTTCCTATTTGTGCACCCAGCGGCATGCCGGCTTTATCTGCCGCTTTGATTCCTCTACCAGTTGCCCTTACATGGTGCTTCTGTGTGAACCTGATTCCTAGTGTGCTTGTGTGTGCGATCATTGGCTTGGCTGACTACCTCCTGGGCTATTGACCAATGGCTTGGATGACTACCTCCTTGAGCTATTGACCATTGGCTTGACTGTCTACCTCCTTGGGCTATTGACCAATGGCTTGGCTGACAACCTCCTTCGTCTATTGACCATTGACTTGACTGACTACCTCCTTGAGCTATTGACCAATGGCTTGGCTAACTACCTCCTTGGGCTATTGACCATTGGCTTGTCTAACTACCTCATTTGGCTATTGACAATTGGCTTGGCTAATTACCTCATTGGGCTATTGACCATTGGCTTGGCTAACTACCTCCTTGGGCTATTGACCATTGCATGGCTGACTACCTCCTTTGGCTATTGACCATTGTCTTGGCTAATTACCTTCCTGGGTTCTTGACCATTTCTAGGCTGACTACATCTGTAGTCTTCTGACCTTTGGCTAGCTTGATGATTGATTTCCCTTGTTCTATTATTCCTGGCTTTATTCTGCATTTCAGTTATTGTTCTAATAAAGCTGCATTATTTATATTCCATTTGTCTGACTCTTATTTCCCAGTGCATACTGTAACAGTTACTTTCCGCTGAGTGGGATATTTTTCACGTAAAGTGCATATTTTCTGCTTTTTCCCACCTAGATCATTGCATTGAAATGAACTGTAAAACTAAATTTCCCCACCACATGGCAAGTTTCCCTCTTTCCATGTAGGCATTATATAAAAGGGACATCAAGTCTGTAGTCACTTTGCACATGATAGGTAGAGGCAGATCATGTGATGGGAAAGGTGTTATGATATCATGGGACTTTATCCAATACAAAGAAAGGATGGCAGAGTTAGAAAGTAGATATAAAGAATACAGTACAAGTAGTTTTTCTCTTCTTCTCCCTGCTGTTGGTGACCCAGTCTCCTTCCGTCCTGTGTGACTGTCATATTTATCAAAGAGGGCATGAACAGTTTCCCTCCCTAAATCAGATTGTTTTTTTTGTTTTCTTTGTTTGCAGAAGCAACATATATTCATTTGCATGCTTATACAGCAGTTACTGTCCTGGAGCCATTTGGCTATTGTGCAACACCTTGCATTTCAAGCAAAAAACTATAATTTACAGTTAATTTACTTTTTTTTTTTAAATACAAATTTTATTGAGGTTTACAAAGATAAGCAAAGACAAAATAATATAAAAACCATAAGAAGACTTGATAGTACAATTACTCCATGGCGCAATGTAGCAAAATCAACAGCATAAAGTACACGTCTACTGTTACAAGGCTCCCTAGAGTTTCCACATCAAGTATCTTGGTAAAAGTGACACAAGAGGGGCATGCACAAGCTAGCTCTTAGCATGGAAAAGAGTCCTCAAGAGGGAGGAAGGAAAAGGAAGAAATAGGAGGGGAGAAAAAAGAAAAAAAAAAGGGGGAAGGGGAGGAAATTATGAGGGGGAAGGAAACGGGATGACATCACGATGGAACTCACCCGCTGGGCTACCCACGTCCTCTAACAAACCCATAGAACTGTCAATGAATCAAGAGGTCTTGACAGATATCAGGGGGCAAGACATTGTCCACCCAAGGGGCTCAGATGTTCAAATAAGAAGATGAGGAATTGCGTGAGTATGCAGTCAACTTCTCCATCTTTAAGAGTTGCCACATTCTACCATCTAGTTGAGTTAGGCCCGGAGGTATTGATTTCCAGTGGTAGGCCACATGACATCGGACCGCGGCACAAATCCTGAAAATCAGCTTGTTGGACTTAACGGATAAGTCACAAGCTCTATACGGCCTATTCAAAAGACCCGTCTATGGCTCAGGGACAAGGGTGACACCAAGTGCTGTGCTCAAGCAATGGAAAGCATGGGCCCAAAGTGGTTGCACTGAAGGGCAATCCCACCACATATGTTTATAAGTACCCCGAGAGCCACACCCTCTGAAGCACTGTGCCTGCGAAGAAGGAAAAATGCAAGAGAGTCTTGTAGAGCATAGATACCAACGAGAAACTACTTTATAGCTGTTCTCTTTAATTAGCGTACAAGGGGTCAAACAGGCCGTGTTGTCAGTTATCACTTTCCAGTCCTCAGGATCTAAAGTTTCGCTTAGGTTCGACTCCCTTTGCACTCGATAGGCCGGAGCCTGAAGGAATGTAACAGACAGCAAATGAGAATACATTTTGGAGATGGCCCCTTTACACCGGGGGAGCGAGTTGCATAAAACCTCTGAGGTACGACAAGGGGGGGGGAGTGGCAGAGATAAGAATGAACAAAGTGGTGAACTTGATTAAAAAGAAAGTACTCCCCAGCCTCACATCAATCCCGAAATGCCTCCCAACTCATCTGGTTTAAGGATTGCAGCATATCTTGCACCCGAAGAATCCCTTTACCTAACCACCAATCAAAAGATCTAAGCAAGAAACCGGGAGGAAAGTCGGGATGACAAAACAAAAAAAAAGACCTCATCAGCGATTTAGGGACAGTTAAAGCATCTTTAATGACATGTTTACGCCAAATTAATTGAGTGTGAGTCAGGGTCGGGCTGCAGAAGGACGTGATAGGACACGACCCTGAAGCCCACATCACAGTGGATGTTGGAAGCGCCAGGTTGGAGCTTCTTTCCAGGGCCACCCACCGAGGAGGATCAAACGTATTATGCAGTTGTAACACGTTCGCAAATTGTGCCGCCTTGTAGTAAGTCCACAAGTTCGGCAGAGCCAGTCCCCCAGCAAGACGTTGCTGGTAGAGAAGTGATGATCTAATGCAGGAATGTTTGGAGGCTCACACAAATTGCAGAATACTTTTTTGTAGAGAAATGAGATCAGCGTAACAGATTGAGATGGCTAGAGAATGAAATAGATACAAGAGTTTAGGCAAAAGTCATCTTTACTGCACTAATCCACCCCAACCAAGAAAAATGCTAAGTGTCCCAGCAACGTAGATCCGCTCTTATAACCCGAAACAAAGTCTTTCCATCGCGGCTGGTAAAGACATGTTAAGAGCCTCACATTTAGAGTTATTAATGCGAAAACCAGACAGGGAGAAGAAAGTTGCTAATATAGAGTACAAGCAGTTAATTTACTTTTAACTCATTCAAAAATCTTTACTTTGGTGTGTTGGTAAATGTTATTTTGTTAAAATAAAATGGCTGAATTGATGTTTTTCTGCTAGGTTTGACTAGTAAGCTTTTTGTTTCTGGGAAAAAAAGGGAGTTGAATAATTACACCAGTGTCCATCTTGGTTTGTTGGTGGACATGCACAAAAGAATTGTCTGAGGTTAGCTACCACTATGGTTGGTAACTTACCAACTGAGTTGAAAGAGATGGAGGAACAGTGTGATGCTTATCAAGTTAAACTTAACCCTTTGAGTATCAGAGGGGCACTCAAAAGGTTAATGAACTCCAGCATACTTTAATGGAAATCAGAAATATTAAAGTAGCAGAAGAGCATGAGAAGTTAAGGACAGTCTGTACCCAGCTTTAAACTAATTTTGGGCAGAAGGAGAGGGGCCATCACAGGGTTTAGAGAGAGACAATGCCCCAGTGGGTTTATTTGCACCCAACACAGGTTATGTTCATCAAGCAACCATCATCACTTCTGAACTATTTCATGCAAGTAAATGCCCACAGGATTTCTTAGGCAGACACTCCCTATCATTATGGGAGACCAGGAGAATTTTCAGCAATGGTGGGATGATATGCCAACTCCTAAAACTTTAATGATTTTACCCTCTGGTTCCAAAGAGGGGTTAAGAAAGCTGAGAAAGTAATCCTTAACTTAGAGGAATGGACTGAGTTCTTAGAGCAGGCTCTGGGTCCTATGGCTACCAGATTGCTAGGCTTCATGCATTTGTGTCTGATCAGGCAGGAAAAATAGTGGCAACTCAATTGTAGGTCTAGGACACAGGTTATATATTTACTAATATCATCAGACCACACATTCAACTAATTATTGTCTCATTTTCTCCAGTTATTAAGGGTTCCAATATCGATGATTATTGCTGATACAATGGATATTTTCGATCACTGCAGTCTGCTCTTAATTTGTATATTTCATTACTATCTCCTCATAAGTTGGACTCATTACATTTATTTCACCCCATGCTTCATCTGACTATTGAGTGCTTTTCACAAGTCGCTCCACTTTAAACGTAACGATTGTTCTGACCATGCCATCGCTGCACTGAACTGATATCAACTTTCCCTTCTTTCACTCTCCTGCACTTCACTGCCAGCCCTCAGCACCCCCTGCCTTCCTCATTGTCAGCTGTGGTTTCTCACTTGTAAAGGAAATAAAAGACTATACTGCAGCATGATGACCATAGCATCTCCCCCACCAGTGGCTTCTCTTCTTGGCCATCTCATAAACATGTAGCACTTTCACTAAATGTATAATATTACCCTCTGTGGTCATCTGAAGCAGACTGCTCACACATGGTCTCACAATTCCTACATGGCCTCAAAGTTTAACCATGACTCTCTCACACTGTGTGTGTGTATCTCTTGCTGTGTGTGTGTGTGTGTGTGTCACTGTCTGTACATTTCTGACACCTATGACCAACACTGTATTTCTCTTACATTCAATTTAACACTATCACTTTCAGAGAGATATCCAATGCATTGCTTGGCAATTGCATTGGATACCTCTCTGCCACTCAAATGGTTAAACACATTATACATTTAATACATAACACGATGGGCAACTCCATCCCACATTGCTGGTAGAATATAACAAATTAACATAAACATATCCTATCTACATATACAAACACATCAATACAATTAGTATATGTTATATGCTATAGCAATGAGACTAGCATGGATTTGTCACAGAAGTTTTTAAAAAAGAAAACTAAAGTATAAAAATATCAAAGTTGCTACAATTTTTGTACTTATCCAATCCCAGAACCAAGGAACCACAGGAGGGGACCTCCACACATACTTTACTGTGGTTTGATATGTGGATGTCTCTTCTCTCCAAGATGATATCCCACTCTCCTCCAAGATGCACTCTCCCCTTCCTGTCTCAGACATGGGATTAAATAACCAATGCCCCCCCCACACATTTCAAACAAAGGAAATTAGCCCTTCTAGTGCTGAAAACTGGCATTTAATTTGGGAATATCTGCTTAAGTGGTGAACAAAAAAGTCTATAACTTAGTGAATTATGGTCATAAAAACACAAATATAAAAAGAAAACGTTACCCATCTGTTTCCAGTGTAGAGTAAGGAGCATGGACATCTGATGTACAAGTCAATTTCTGTCTGATGGGGATCCTTTCCCCAAACCCTGGGTCCTTACTGATTGTCCCATCAATAAATACTTGTGATGCAGTTCAACCATCTGAAACACCCGGTCTTATCCTTGGGTAACCAGGATTGCTGGTATAACAGTGCTGAAAACTGGCATTTAATCTAGGGAAAATCCGCTTAAAGGGATAGTAATACTTAAAATGTAAAAAAATATATGTTGTAGGGTTTATCCCCCTGAGTAAAACAAGAGTACTCCCACTGCTGAAAGGTGTTTCATTCAAAAGTTATTCATTTTCAAAGTTGAATTTTTTAGGTGCAATATCACAGTGGCCTGAAATTGTACAGTGGCGCTGTTGCTACACCATCCTATGGAGATTTATGGTCCCGGGACCAGAGCTGTCCATAGGATCGTGTAGCAACAGCGCCACTGTACAATTTCAGGCCACTGTGATATTGCAACTAAAAAATTCAACTTTGAAAATTAATAACTTTTGAATGAAACACCTTTCAGCAGTGGGAGTACGCTTGTTTTACTCCGGGGGATAAACCCTACAACATATTTTTTACATTTTAAGTATTACTATCCCTTTAAGTGGTGAACATGAAAGAGTATATAACTTCGTGAATTATGGTCGTAAAAGTATAAAAATAAAATGTTACTAATTTTCATATCCATAACAGAAGGAGAATTGTAGGAACATAAATTTAGTATTCCACCTTATTTGCAGATAATTTGTATATATTATATATAAAATATATTTTCATATATCCAGACACTCACTTTTACATATGAATTTATGCGCATAAGCTATTCAATAAGAATAAACCTAATATACAGGCTTCTGGTATCAGAGGAGTTAACGTCTAGAGGAAAACAAAATACAATAAATGGTACCTGGCCAAACATTTCTATACATTTACTGGAATTGTTTGGTACAGAGATGAGAACAAGAACCAGTTCAACGACACGTTTAGAAGGAAGTGGTATACAAATTACATTACAGAACTTTGCATATGACCAGTATATGAAAAAAAGTGGTAGAAATTACATTTGATGTACGTGTCTATTATATTATGTTATTAAGGGTGTAAAATCCATAGCTGTTGTCTTGGCGAGTCAGAACCATTATTAATACCTCTGGTTCTGAAGTTGTCAGTTTGGGAACAAAGACTTATGTTAAGCCACTGTGTTCCAGAAAAAAAAACACTCTTAAATAACTGCAAGCAATCTATTATTATTTTTAACAATTTCCAAACAGATTGGGAGCTCTGGATGGAAAGTTTTAGAGCACATGTTACCATCAGTGGGCAGCAGCAGATCATTGTCCTTGTTGCCTCTGGCACTAGTAGTAAAGGCCAGATGCAGGGTAGCCCATAACATTGTCATACCACTTTCATACATCTAAAGCTTTGTGGGTGTTTTTCAAAGCTCTGAATGCAGAAAGAAACTGCATCGGGTCATCAATGGATGACATGTACCCCACTCCTTGAAAGCTGACTTGGTGTTTGCTGACAATGGCTCCCATATAATAGCTGATAGAAAGCCTTTGAGGGTGTCTGATTTTTAAGTATCTCTCACAAAAACTGTGCACGTTAGGTGGTCCTACACTGCTAATGAAGAATCATATTCCGCACAACCAAGTGCCTCATCACAAGCTTAAAATGAAGGTCCCGCCCAGGTATAATTCTACATTGTAAATGCTGGAGCAGAACAAGGGTATTAGCAAGTATATCATATATAGATGGAAGACTTTGGGGGAGACTTGTTTGGCAGATGTGACTTACGTGAGGTGCTGAAGCTTTTTGAAGAGGTCACATTGCTTATTTGCAGGAATCAGCAAAATATGTCAAATTGAGAAAAAAAAAAAAGCATGTCCAATGATTCTTACAATAATTACAACAAAGATAGGAACCATCAGGGGAATCACTTGCTTAGTTCCATTAAAAGCAATGAGGAATACATTCTTGTTACATGGCTTGACCCCCCAAACATAAGATTACGGATTTGCGCCACGGTGTGAGCAGCAGCACTCTGAGGAGTCAATTATGTGAAAGTATATAAAAGACATTCCTACAGATCGAGAGGAAGGATGAGAGAGAAACCAAGTGGTAAGACAAACCAACAAAGCACAGATATTAGAAAGAAAACAGATTATACCCTCAGCAGCATCACAATTTTTATAACTCTTGGCATCATCATAGACAGCAATAAGTATCATGGGCAGCAGTCAAATAATTGTACTAATGCTCATCTCAAGCTCTGTCCTTAATTCTGCAGGGAACATGAACAACATACAGATGTAGTGGTCAGTGACTGCCGTCTCCCCCCATCAACTTGCATGGAAATCATTGTTTACGTAATACAAAGTTATAGAGGAGAACAAAATCATGGGAAGTATGTACTACTACATCTGTACACCTAAATGCCCAGTATGTCATAAATCTGTATTTGTTATCTGACTCCTAAAATCTAGTCTTGTGGATGCTCTGAGGGAGCAGACACTCCTGACATTCTGATAAGATAATACAAGAGCAGTAGGTTCCAATCACAATAAGTTACACTATTGTTGTACAGAAGAAGAATTTCAGGCCCAGTCCAATATCCCGTGTGATCAGATCCTTCAGAAGGGATGTCTACTGACTTGTTTACCAAGCTCAGTGTTGTCTTGTGCTGATAACACGGATAGGGACAATGCTTTAGGGAAGTGTTAAATGTATACAATCTAAAAGATACTGAAGCAAGTTTGATTTCTGTAACTTATTAAAGTACATAATTTAAAGAAATTAGAATGATTAGCAAAAAACCTAAACTCATAATTACTAGGGGATAGTAGACCTAGACCAATTGTTCAGAATGGATGAAAATTTGTCCCAAAATGGGCTCCTACTCAGGCTAATGTTCTGTCCTCTAGTCCTTTAAGAAGCTAACTCCTAATTGGTTGAAAAAAGTGGGCACTAGGAGACTGGCAGTACCACAAGTGGAAAAAGGATACTGCACATTATATATGTGGTAGTCGTATGACCCATGTTGGGTTATTCCATTACCTGTTTACAGTACATTATACAATATGTGGACCACACTAGTAGAGCCTGCCCCACAGGGATAGGACAACACAAGTGGCTCAGCACTGTCAGTTCTTATGCAGACATTGGTAAGTCCATTTTGCAGGGTATAGAGAAGGTATCACACCATGGGGGGCATTAATGGGAGATCATTGGCTGGGGTGGAACACTGGTTCCCCTTTTGTAAGTGCCTATTTGTAAAGTGCCTGGAACAGTTTAGCAAGAGAGTTCTTGACTGACAGCTCTTCTCATCCACAGGTATGAACAGGACAAAGGCCTCGATCCAAATGTTGGAGACGCCTGCTTTTTCTGCCGACGGCATGTTTTCCAGCACAGTAAGTGATTCAAATGTCTGTGCTGTGACAAAATACTGCCAAAAAAGAGCCGTCGTGAGGGAAAGTTAAGAGGTGTTTCCATCTATTGAAAAGGGTGAAAACACCATAAATTGTAATTCAAATGTCCAAGTTAGCCAAGAACAGGCGATAAGGGAAAGTTAACAACTATTCTCTTTTTAACTTGAGTCCCTTATCGCCTGTTTAAACAACCAACACAGACACTTGAAGTTAAAAAAAAGTCCCCAGTGGGTGTATTGAGCTCTGAGCCCCATATCAATATATCCAAAGGATAAAAACACGTGTCAGACATTAGTATGATTAACCCTATGAGTGCAAGTGGGGTATAATTACCCCGCCGGCATTCATAGGGTTAACCCGGCTAAGTTAAAAAAAAAATAAATAAATAAATAAATAAATCTCATTTCAAGTAACACTTACCATTAATCCTGATGTCCAGCGGAGTCCTCAGCTTCCTGGTCATCTGTCCTTCTTTTCTATCTTCTGTCTTTAATCTCTTTTCTCTTCTTTCTTCTATCTATAAAAGAAAAAAATAAGTTTGAGTTAAAAAGCAAAAATACGTTAACCCCTTGAGTGCCAGAGGGGTACGCAAAACATTGCAAAGCAATGCGTTGCATATCTGTCTGGGACCCAAAGGGTTAAAGTACATAGTAGCGTGCCAGTGCCAGGAGACCTTATCACATTGTACAAGTATATGAGAGGTCAATACAATGATCTCTGCGGTGAGCTATTTATTCCAAGGCCTGATCAGGTGACCAGGGGACACCTCTTGAGATTAGAGGAAAGGAGGTTTAAACTTCAGCAGAGGAAGGGTTTTTTTTTACGGTAAGGTCTGTTATATTGTGGAATTCATTGCCCAGGGAGGTAGTTATGGCAGATACAATGGATACATTTAAGAGAAGATTAGATACATTTCTTTCAAAAGGGAACATACAGCTTCCTAAGCCGGGTAAAGATTTGACCAAATGTGACTCGTATCGGCCTATCTCTTTGCTTACATCAGATGCTAAAATCCTAGCTAAGCTACTGACGGCTAGACTTAATCTGGTGATCTCTGATCTTATTAATACGGACCAGGTGGGATTCATGCCCGGGAAGTCTACGTTTCATAATCTTAGGAGATTATTCTCTCACTTGCATTTGAATCATGACAATACCGGTCACAGAGTGGTGGTCTCACTAGAGGCGTCTAAAGCATTTGACTCTGTGGACTGGGAATATCTCTGGTGTACACTCCGCGGGTTTGGATTTGGACCAACTTTTTTGAGGTGGGTTCAACTTCTCTACACGAACCCATCTGCTAGGGTCTTGACTGGGTCAGTCTGGTCTGGGCCTTTTGGGTTCGACAGGGATGTCCATTATCGCCAGAGCTATTGAACCACTGGCCGGATTGATTTGAAGCGATCCAACGGTGGAGGGGTTTCGGATGGGTAATAGAGAGGAAAAATTGGCATTATATGCTGATGATATATTATTGTTTTTGGGAGATTCCCCCAGGTCTCTTCCACGTGTCCTAGCTTTAGTGAACACTTACAGCAATTACTCAGGATTGAGAATAAATTGGGCTAAATCTTCCATGCTGCCTGTGGACCCGTTTGTAGATTGGGGTCCCAGGTTGTCAGTACCTTTAAGATATGATAAATCAGTGAAATATCTCGGACTTTTTGGTGACTGCTTCGGTGAGTAACTATCTGAAGGATAACCTGGAACCCCTAATTGACCACTTCAGATGTAAAACTATGTCTTGGATTACACTCCCACTGAACGTTATTGGTCGTTCTAACTTAATCAAAATGGTATTTCTTTCAAGGTTCCTGTATGTATTTCAAGATTCTCCCATTCTTATCCTTAGGAGATACTTAAATGTAATTGATAAGATAATTAGGCACTTTATCTGGTCAGGTGGCCTGTCTAGAGTTAGGCTATCCACCCTTAAACATCCAGTGAGTGAGGGCGGAATTGCTCTCCCTGATTTCTACAGATACTATCTGGCTGCGCAGGGACAATTTGCACTAGCATATATTCTACCCGATACCCTACCTACTTTTCATAAAATTGACGAGTCTCAACTTAAACCAAGCTGTTCTTTGCCACATATTCCTATACTGAGCCCAGATACACTTAAGGATTCACCGACCACATCTAGGACGACTTGTGCCGTATGGACCCTTATTCAATCTGCTTCGAATTATGAAGCAAAGGATCCTGATGTTCGCCTCTAGGGTTCGGGGGGATTGATACAGCTTTGACACTTGGATTTTGGATGGATTTGGTTGACATATGATATTTCTACGCTTGGTCATTTATACCAGGGCAATGTCCTGAAAACGTTTGAGCAGTTGCGTCTGGAGTTTGCCTTACCTACTACTTTTTTTTTACTCTTATTTACAATTGAGGCATGCTCTAGATGTCTTATGGGGTGCTAAGGCACCGTGTTTGAAGGAATTCCCATTGGTTACACTGGCTAGGAGGAGGCAGCCACTTCAGCCTGTTTCGTTAGTATATGCGTGGCTAGATAAATCTTCTGTAGGTGAGAATGATGGGCTTAGGTCTAGATGGGAGATTGATGTGGGGGCCTTTGAGGATTATAAGTGTGAAATGGCCTTGAGTAGTCCTGCAGCAGTAGCTACCACAGCTAGACATCAGCTAATTAAGCTTAAAATTCTGTACAGGTCTTACTACACTCCTGTGCGTCTTTTTAGGATAGGTTGGATGGATGATGACCAGTGCAGGAGGTGTGGGGAGGCAGGCGCCACTTTCTTGCACCTTCTGTGAGAGTGCCCTCTGGTCCATAGATTTTGGGAAGACGTACTACATACTGTGTCAGCTGTGTTGAAATGGGACCTATTACTTTCTCCAAAGGTATGTGTATTTTCTATTTTACCTGATCATCTTCACTCTAATTTTCATAATGTACTGATTAGGGAGCTGTTGGTTATGGCACGAAAGGTGGTGGCACAATCGTGGATGTCAGAGCACCCCCTAAACATGACCACTGGATGGCTCTGGTGGCTAATAATCTTCCTCATTATAAGGGAATCTATTTGCACAGAGGCACCTCAAACATATTTAATTTGATCTGGGGTTCCTGGACCTCTTATTGCAACTCTAGAACTCTCTACTACTAGTGATTATGGAATCTTTACTTCTTGTTCTCTGTGCCGTGAATAGTGCCCTGGAGATTCTGGTTTTCTATCTACTTGTATAATTCCCTACTAATTGTTGCCACTTTGTTACTTGCCATGCTCAGTAACAATTACTGAGAGAGGGATTGCGCTCATCTCCCGGGGAGGGAAGGTAGGTGGGTGGGTTGGGTTTTAGTAGGGTTATAGCAAGGGTTATAGTTGGGGGAGGGGAGTTTTGTTTTTGTTTTTTTTTTTCTTCACTTCTACAATAAAAAAAAGGAGACAGCTGTATTTCTAAGTTATGATACTTGCTTGTCTGTTTACAGAATGTATCTTACTTTGCCTTGTGTATTATTAGTGATTTTGTAATGTTTTACTACTGTCCTCTCAATAAAAACATTTAAAAAAAAAAAACAAAACAAAACATGGGAACATACAGAGTTATACTGTTTATCAGTAGGCTGATAAGGTAGGTCTGATAAAGACTAATTTAATTGGGAGCAGGAAAGCTATACAGTTCTCATGTCACTATGGTATGAGGAGAGGGTTGAACTTGTGGACTTGTGTCTTTATTCAACCTAATTTACTATGTTACTATGTTATTGAATTATGGTCATAAAAGCACAAGTATAAAAATAAAAAGTTACTAATGTTCATATCCATAACAGAATGAGAATTGTAGGAACATACATTTAGTATTCCACCTTATTTACAGATAATTTGAATATATAATATAGAAAATCTATTTTCATATATCCAGACACTCATTTTTATATATATGAATTGATGTGCGTAAGGTATTCAATAGGAATAAACCTAATATACAGGCTTCTGGTAACAGAGGAGTTAATGTCTAGAGGAAAACAAAATACAATAAATGGTACCTGGCCAAACATTTCTAAACATTTACTGGAATTGTTTGGTACAGAACAATGAACAAGAACCAGTTCAATGACACGTTTAGAAGGGAGTGGTGTACACATTTATGACATTTAGAAGGAAGTGGTGGTTCTACATTATAGAACTTTGCATATGACCAATATATGAAAAAAAAAAAAGTGGTAGAAATTACATTTGATGTACGTGTCCATTATATTATGTTATTAAGGGTGTAAAATCCATAGTAGTTGTCTTGGCAAGTCAGAACCATTATTAATACCTCTGGTTCTGAAGCTGTCAGTTTGGGAATAAAGACTTATGTTAAGCCACTGTGTTCCAGAAAAAATCACTCTTAAATAACTGCAAGCAATCTATTATTGTAGAAGAAGTTGTTTTTAACACTTTCCAAACTGCTTGGGAGCTCTGGATGTAAAGTTTGAGAGCAAATGCTACCATCAATGGGCAGCAGCAAATCACTGTCCTTGTTGCCTCTGGTACTATTAGTAAAGGCCAGATGCAGGGTAGCCCATAACATCGTCATACCACTTTCATACATCTAAAGCTTTGTGGGTTTGTTTTTCAAAGCTCTGAATGCATAAAGAAACTGCATCGGGTCATCAATGGATGACATGTACCCCACTCCTTGAAAGCGGACTTGATATTTGCGAACATTGGCTCCCATATAATAGCTGATAAAAATCAGACACCCTCAAAGGCTTTCTAAGTATCGCTCACAAAATCAGTGCACATGTTAGGTGGTCCTACACTGCTAATGAAGAATTATATTCTGCACAACCAATTGCCTCATCACAAGCTTAAAATGAAGGTCACGACCAGGTATAATTCTACATTGTAAATGCTGGAGCAGAACAAGGGTATTAGCAAGTATATCATATATAGATGGAAGACTTTGGGGGAGACTTGTTTGGCAGATGTGATTTACGTGAGGTGCTGAAGCTTTTTGAAGAGGTCACATTGCTTGTATGCAGGAATCAGCAAAATATGTTAAATTGAGAAAAAAAAGCATGTCCAATGATTCTTACAATAATTACAACAAAGATATGAACCATCTGGTGAATCATTTGCTTAGTTCCATTAAAAGCAATGAGGAATACATTCTTGTTACATGGCGTGACCCCCCAAACATAAGATTACGGATTTGCGCCACGGTGTGAGCAGCAGCACTCTGAGGAGTCAATTATGTGAAAAAAGGCATTCTTACAGATTGAGAGGAAGGATGAGAGAGAAACCAAGTGGTAAGACAAACCAACAAAGCACAGAAAGAAGAAAGAAAACAGATTATACCCTCAGCAGCATCACAATATTTATAACTCTTGGCATCATCATAGACAGCAATGAGTATCGTGGGCAGCATTCAAATAATTGTACTAATGCTCATCTCAAGCTCTGTCCTTAATTCTGCAGGGAACATGAACAACTAAAATGAACCAGAGTTACATACAGGTGTAGTGGTCAGTGACTGCTGTCTCTCCGTCAGTTAAGCAACTATCATCAACTTGCATGGAAATCATTGTTTACTTAATACAAAGTTATAGAGGATAACAAAATCATGGGAAGTACGTACCACTACATCTGTACACCTAAATGCCCAGTATGTCATAAATCTGTATTTGTTTTCTGACTCCTAAAATCTAGTCTTGTGGATGCTCTGAGGGATCAGACATTCCTGCCTTTTCAAGATCTCTGATAAGATAATACAACAGCAGTAGGTTCAAATTACACTATTGTTGTACAGAAGAAGAATTTCAGGCCCAGTCCAATATCCCGTGTGATCAGATCCTTCAGAAGGGATATCTACTGACTTGTTTACCAAGCTCAGTGTTGTCTTGAGCTGCTAACACGGATAGGGACAATGCTTTAGGGAAGTGTTAAATGTATTCAATCAAAAGATGCTCAACCAAGTTTGATTTCTTTAACTTATTACAGTACTTAATTTAAAGAAATTAGAATGATTAGTGAAAAACCTATACCCATAATTACTAGGGGATAGTAGACCTAGACCAATTGTTCAGAATGGATGAAAATTTGTCCCAAAATGGGCTCCTACTCTGGCTAATGCTCTCTCCTCTAGTCCTTTAAGAAGCTAACTCCTAATTGGTTGAAAAAAGTGGGCACTAGGAGACTGGCAGTACCACAAGTGGGAAAAGGATACTGCACATTATATATGTGGTAGTCGTATGACCCATGTTGGGTTATTTCATTACCTTTTTACAGTACATTATACAATATGTGAACCACACTAATAGAGCCTGCACCACAGGGATGGGACAACACAAGTGGCTCAACACTTTCAGTTCTTATGCAGACGTTGGTAAGTCCATTTTGCAATTTAGCAAAAATTTCCTAACATGTTTATTATTATTATTCTATATGGGCGATTTTTATTTGAAGACTGGCACGCTACTATGTACTTTAACCCTTTGAGCCCCAGAGAGGTATGCAATGCATTGCTTTGCAATAAGTTGCGTACCCCTCTGGCACTCAAGGGGTTAACAATATCTATGCTTTCAACTCAAACTTATTTTTTTTCTTTTACAGGAACAAGAATGACGAGAAGATAGAAGATACAAGAGGAGATAGAAGATACAAGAGGAGATAGAAGATACAAGAGGAGATAGAAGATACAAGAGGAGATAGAAGATACAAGAGGAGATAGAAGAAAGAATGGAGACAAAAGGAGACAGTCTATTACAGGTACATTTAACACAGACTTTGTAACGATCAGTGCTTTACAGTATGTCAGGCAACGATCGTTAGTTTTTTTACTGTTAAGTTCCCAAAACTGGTGTTCTTTAGCGGTGTTTTGGGAACTTAACTCACAAAACAGACTTTCGGACACGACACCAGTTTTGTGTCCTATCATCCATTGTGCTAAATGTCGGTAGGAAATTTGAATACCGACCAAGACATTTTATTTTGTCGGTCGGAATCCATTTTGTCCTTCCGACATTTTTCTACTCCAGCATTTGGATCGAGCCCTAAAATCTTTCTATTAACATATTGTGTGCCTGGTGCCTCTTCAGGAATTAATTTGGGAATGAACAGGACTAACTCCTTCCTGTTAATCTGGTTTATTAACACCGTTAGCTCAGACTGTCTGACTGGGTTCACCTGCAGAATTAATTACCTGACTCACTTTGTGCTCAGCCGTTTGCTCAGCCCTTTGATACTGACTGCTAATCAGTATTTTTGGGCCTATATAACTGCACACACTGTGGGGAGAGTATTGGCTGGGGTGGAGCACTCGTGCCCCTTTCCTAAGTGCCTATTTCTAAAGTGCTTGGAAAAGTTTAACAATTGAGTTATTCAACAACTAGTGCAACAAAAAAGGCACCCAAACTCTTTCATTACTTGCAAAGAGCTCCTGTGAGAAGATCATCAGCCAAGGCTCTGTGTACCATCAGAATCTCGCTTCTCATGTATAGTCTGTTATACATTCAGCTGTTATGTGACAGTGCTCACCAAGATTCTTCTTAGCTTCAGTTCTCCCCCTGACTGTCCAAACTGCATCCACATCTCTCTCTCCCTCCTCACGATTATACCTGCTTGCTCTTATTTACTTCTCCACATTTTAACCCCTTGTCGCTGCTCCAAAACATCAGCATACATCCTACTTCCATTTATGTGAACCACACTAACAGAGCCTGCACCACAGGGATGGGACAAAACAAGTGGTTCAGCACTGTCAGTTCTTATGCAGACATTGGTAAGTCCGTTTTGCAGGGTATAGAGAAGGTATCACAGCATAGGGGGGCATTAATGGGAGATCATTGGTTGGGGTGGAACACTGGTTCCCCTTTTGTAAGTGCCTATTTGTAAAGTGCCTGGAATGGTTTAGCAAGAGAGTTCTTGACTGACAGCTCTTCTCATCCACAGGTATGAACAGGACAAAGGCCTCGATCCAAATGTTGGAGACGCCTGCTTTTTCTGCTGACGGCATATTTTCCAGCACAGTAATTGATTCAAATGTCTGTGCTGTGACAAAATACTGCCAAAAAAGAGCCGTTGTGAGGTAAAATTAAGAGGTGTTTTCATCTATTGAAAAGGATGAAAATCCCGTAAATTGTAATTCAAATGTCCAAGTTAGCCAAGAACAAGCGATAAGGAAAAGTTAACAACTATTTCTTTTTTAACTTGAGTCCCTTATCGCCTGTTTAAACAACCGACACAGACACTTGAAGTTAAAAAAAACCTAAGTCCCCAGTGAATGTATTGAGCTCTGAGCCCCATATTAATACATCCAAAGGATAAAAAATGTGTCAGACATTAGTATGATAACCCTATGAGTGCAAGTGGCCGATGCCTGCTTTGGTCTGAGGGAATTAGAATTGAGGCTGCCCTTTTATATGGGCAGCCTTACTTCTAATTCCCTCACAGCCATTGGCTGAGATATGCTTACACATCTCCCAGCCAATCAGCTTTGAGCGGCTGTGCTTTAAACTGATTGGCTGGGAGGTGCGTAAGCATGTCCCAGCCAATGGCTGTGAGGGAATTAGAAGTAAGTCTACTCATATATAGAAGCGCAGCCTCAATTCTAATTCCCTCAGACCTCACACAGTGGCGGAGACAGCAACAAATTAAGCTGAGTTGGATTTTTAGTTACTTATAGACAATAGAAATACATTGGCATTAAGATATATGGCACACACAATACAGTAACTCAGCTTCAGAGAAGGGTATTTGGATGAGTAAAATCTTCTCTGAAGCTGAGTTGCTGTATTGTATGTGCTGTATACTGGATTTTTGGAGGTGGAATCTCCTATAACATTGCACCTGTCTTCATTGAGGTTGCCGCTATATTGCTCAATGTGCATTGGATAATGGCGTCCCAGCCCTAGGTACCAGTGAGAGAAGCTTTTGTCGTACATTTTTATGTGACATTGTCTTTTATGGCTCATTTTACAGACCCCAAGGGGATTAATATTTCCACCTGAGTGGCCATATATGTGTATATATTAAGATATAATGCAAAGATTTCCTAACATGTTTATTATTACTCTCTATATTTTTATTTGAAGACTGGCAAGCTACTATGTACATCCCACTGTGATCCTGTGGATATGGGACCTGAGATTTCCAAGATGAGCCACTGGAGACTTGAGTTTACAGGTTTCATTTGTATTATTGTTCCTGGTTCTAAAGGTTTTTATCCACCTTCTAGAGCCACCGCTGTCTCCACAACCCTGACATCCCTGCCTCTCCGACTCTAACCCAAGGTCGCCCAGGCCTTCTTGTCTCCAGCACCTGGCTGCCCAGACCTTGGCTTAAGCCCCAGGCTTCCCAGACATTGCAACCAGCACCTGACGCTGTGCAGGCAATCCCAGCAGGGGTATCTGTCCCCATACTCAGACCTTCTGCTGGTGAGACACTGCATGGGTGTGCAAACCTGGCCTCCAGGTACATGGTGCTGCTTTACATGATCTTTGTCTATGATTAAGTGACTTGTTCACAAAAAACTCGCACGCATTGTGTTTTCTACACTCTTAACATTAATCTGTCGTCCCAATACCAGTGTTTTAAATGAACAAAAAAGAAGCTTTTTATTTGAATTTACTGACAAATGTGAAAAGCAGTTCCTTTGAGTCCTTTAAGTTCTCCATTCCTATGTTATTCTGTCATTCCAAATTGTTGGGGGCTGCAGCGGACCCACCACTGCCATTGTTAAGATGTTGGATCCTTGGTGAACTAAAAGTGAAGTCTGATATAGACAGAAGTGGAATTTTCCTTCCTGCTGGAAAGAGAAACTTCTCTCCTGTGGAAATTACACCTTTCTCCTATCCCTAAATTCAGCTACAGTCCTAGGGCTGGATTCTATGGCAAGTGCTAGTGTTATCACTGCTTTTATCCCCAGGTTTCCTCATAGACTTCAATAGGAAAATGTCTGATAAAATGGGTGGTAACATTTAGCACCTGAGTAGAATCCAGCCCCTCGGGTTGTAAGTACAAGTGATGGAGGACAATGAGGTATCTCCCCTAGTGAAAAACTTCAGGAATACAGACAACTTTATGGCTATTTGTGGTTACTGGAAAAATTAAGGCAAGCGCGATGTGATTTTATTTTACAAAGTGTTGAGACAAGTAGTAATATAATTAAATTAATAAGGAAACCTAAAAACTAATTTGCTTGATACACCTTTACCCCTTGCTAAGCAATGGGACAGATACTCCTTTAGCACTCAAAGGGTCAAGTACGTTCTAACAGCTAGTGTCTGTAAATTAGTTATTTTATGTTTAATCCCTAAAATCTATTCCTAAACTTGTTTATTTTAAGCAATACTGTTCTATCAGACACCACTTGTAAATGATGTTTGTGCAGTTTGCAATGAGAGAATAGTGCAGGCAGTTGATTTACTATAATTTTATAATCACTGGCATTATAGTCAAAAGGCTGGCACTTTCTTGGGTCAATAGCTGATAAAGTGCTAATCACTTCTCAGGCAATGGCTGAGTGACAGGAGACAGAAGGTTGTAGTCAATGGAGAATATTCTGACAAATGGAGTGTTACTAGTGAGGTGCTAGGCCCATTCTTTGTAATATTTTTATAAGTGATATTGCAAAAGGTCTTCAAGGTAAGGTATGCCGCCTTTTTGCAGATGATGTAAAGATCTGCAGCAGGGTAGACATTCCCGGGGGAATAAGCCAAATGGTAAATTATTTAGTTAAATTAGAAGAATGGACAAGAGTGTGGCAGCTGCAGTTTAATGTTGATAAATGTAAAATAATTCACTTGGAAAGTAAAAATTGAAAGCAAAAATATAGTATTAAGGCCATCAGAGCCAATAGCAGAAAGGGATTTGGGAGTAATTATTTCTGAAAACTTCAAAGTAGGCAGGAAATGTAACAAAGCGGTGGGGAATGCATGCAGGGTGCTGGGTCATTAGTAGCAGAAAAAGGGAAGTGGTCATGCCACTCTACAGATCTCTGTTAGACTTCACCTAGAGTATTGTGTACAGTACTGGAGACCCCATCTCCAGAAGGATATAGTAGTAGGGCTATTAAAATGGTGACTGGATTACAGGAAAAGTAATATCAGGATAGACTAAAGGGTCTGAACATGTATAGCTTGGAGGAGAGAGAGAGAGAGGGGATATGAAAGACAGCAGGAGGGAAGTACGTTTCAAGGGAGTAAAAATGTTAGGACAAGAGGTCATGGTCTAAAACTAGAGGGAAACCGGTTTAGATGTAATGCAAGAAAGTTTTACTTCACTGAGAGGGTAGTAGATAAGTGGAAAAGCCTACCAGTAGAAGTGATAGAAGTTAATACATTGATGGGATGTAAGCATGAATGGGATAGGCATAAGGCTGTCCTTAACATAAAACAAGACCATGGACCAAATAAATTTTGAGGTTTTTCAGTAGGAAAATGGGCGACTAGATGGGCTAAATGGTTCTTATCTGCCATCAACTTCTATGTTTCAAATCAAGATTGCTACGGTAACGGGAGTCAGAGTCCTGCAAAAGTAAGTAATGGAAACTCCCACAGAGCATAAATAAGACCTCGAATAAATATTTTATATATATTATTATATTACATATATACCATCAGCTGATGAAGGTCCTGTAGAGAGGACCAAAACGTTGCTGTTTCTTTGAAAATTATGTGATTTTAAATATATTTCTTACGACATAGAACCGTGAGTGCATTTTTCTCATTTTTGGCCCCTCAGTTAAATAAATATGGACTCAATATAAAGTGCGTCTTTAGAGATAACAGACAATTTTACTTTGAGAGGGTGCAATTCTCACCGAAATGTAACCCTTCCATTGCTCGCTCCTCTGTGTAATCCTGACCATTTTAACTCTTTAAGAACCAAAATAATGTGTAATGACTTGCAAAGCAATGCAATCCATAACCCTCTGGTCCTTAAGGGGTTAATCAAAACTGTCTGCAACTGAACTACTGATCACATAGTCTGGTGTGAAAATGGAATCTGTCCTGCAGTTCATCCAGATAGGAGAAACAGACTGTGGTCACCCTCCTGCTCAATCTCTCCATCCCTTCTACAATCCCCAGTGGTTTGTTTGCATGAACTGTCTTGTTACCTGCAGTCTATGTGCATCCACCAAGAAATACCCCTCTTCACACATACGCGTCCTCCTCACCTGCTTTTTCTTACTTCTGGCTTCAGGAGATCTCTCTTCCAACCCTGGCCCAACCTACATTACCACCTATGTCCGTCCTAGACTGCTACTTACCCGCTCTTCTCCTGGGCAGACCCCAGCAATCTACTAACTATTCCTTGTCTCCCTCTATCCCTTCCACCCTTATGGATTTCTGACTTCTGTTGAAGCTGTTATCTCCTATGGTTGCCTCTCTTTCTTTCACATACACCTCGCCCTGATAGCAGGGGTGGGGGTGTGGGACGTCTCTCTCTGCTGCTTAAGACCTCTGTCCCTTCCTCCATCAGTCTTCTTCACCTACTTTGAAGTTCATACGGTCCAACTCTTCTCCCCAGTGCCTCTCCAGTCACCAAGTGTCATAGGTCATGAGCCTTTTTCTTAGGCTGTATATCAGTTTATTTGCTATATGTGTTATTTTATATTATATAATTTTGTTTGTGGATGCACTCACGATACGTGGAAGAATACCTGGGTGCCGTATATTGGAATGAATATTGTAGAGAAAATCCGCATTCTCAGGAAGTTTTTTCAAGGCGAAACAGATCTTTATTGCGAGATCAACATTTTGATCCCAGCAGTAGGGATCTTTATTCAGATGTAACACAACACAAACACCCCCCTTAAAGTGATAGTAATGTTTCACCAAAACAGCAGCTCCAATTAATCTTCATAGCAATTGAGCCATAGAGAGTGTTATTTCAATACTGTGGGAGTTGTAGTTCAAGAGTAATTGAACAATAAAGTTTCCCCCTCCCGCCCCTTTTACCTAGTGTAAACCCCCCACTCCTCAGATGTGAATCCAGTCCATAGGACAGAGAGCTCACATCAAGGGTCAATATTCTACTGTGAAAACAACGAAAACCCTGCCCCCTTAACAGGTTTTTCAGCTTTTTCCTTGATCTTAATTGAAGATTGTCCCTCTCTGCAATCTACCTGGGCACCTCCCTGCTGCTCTGAAGTGAGCAGTGTTATGTCGGTAAAAGGGGCGGGAGGGGGATACTTTGTCATTGAATTATTCTTGAACTACAACTCTGACAGAATTGAAATAACACTCTCCAAGGCCCAGATACTATGATGATTAATTAGAGCTGCTTTTATTATGAAACATTACTATCCCTTTAAATACCCTCTGACCTGCAAGACTTGACATCCCGCCAAAAGAGTGTCCATAGATATTATAACAAAAATAATTGTGCCTAGTGATTCCGTATTCCGATATTCAATTAAGAAAATTATTCTCAATGTGAAAGAATGTCAAATCAGTGAAAAAAATTAGAAAATCCAATAATAATAGTAAGATATGCAGACATCAGCTTCCAAATAAATTGAAAATAAATTCCAAGTGAGTCATAAATGGCTCTATCCCCAGGTATAAAATACAAGCAACATGTTAGGATTCTTTTATTGGTGAAATAAATTGTAGCATTCCAACATCGGATTGAAGAACATAGCAGGACATCCTGCCATTGCGCAGTAATAGCCCAAATGTCAGTGGGGTCGGAATTGCGGCTAGTCACAGATGCTGGTGTGCTAAAATACATTTCAGATAACAAGAGATAATATGAATAAGTACAAATGCACTGAAAGCCATATATAACTTACTGATGTGACACCCAGGACACCACCGCACAGAGCCACTGTGTGAGGCTGTCAGGATATCAGGCAAGTGCCACAATGTAGCAAGAATATATCATGAACGATTATTGATATGTTGATACTGTGAACACAATGCGCTCCTTTGATGAAGCTCAAGTATTAGGCACCAAAGTCGGATGAATAATAACAGAATACAATACCTGAATGGCACATAGAAGTATATAAAGCGCTCCTAAATATACTGCTCATAAAACTAGATGACCAGTATCCATAATGACTACAGTAGACCCCTCCTGAGACAAAATCATCATAGTAGCAACCAAATTAGAATAAAAAAAATCTAGATATTACATATTAACCCCTTCCGACAAAAGTACTCTCTTACAGGATGGAACAGTGACAATGTCCCATAGATGCTATAATAGTATTTGTAATGTAGTGGCCTAATATAAACATCACTGTTGTACAGTTCAACAGAAACTCTGTTTCATAAATGTTAGTCTAAATCAGAAGAACTGAACCATGTAGTTCTCAATATCAGTTGTGTCAAATCAGTCCCATAGAAGGCAGTCTTGACAAATATATTTGTTGGCTAGTATATTCTACAGAAAATAAATAGCTAGGTGGATCAAGATAAATGGTTCCTAATTAGTCTGAGAGCCTGAGTTTTTTGTATAATACTCAGGTCACATATAAATATGTCACGCTATTGTGTAGATGAACATATATGTGGTGGACATACTATGAGTTTTATACCATACATTCTCCAAAGGTACCTTAATGTATAAAAGTATATAGATGGAATGGCCAGTCCTCCTGTTAGAACAGAGATCCATTTGTCCAATAGGTCATCCAATGTCATATGTCATAGTCCAGGGTTCCAAAGCCTAGTCATACTGTTGCCCTGGATCCTTTTGGTCAGAAAATGAAATGTATGACAAATGGGTACCTTAATCCCCTGAAGAATTCTTCATCCTGTAGTCGTGGTCCCGCTACCTTCACCCTACAGTGCATTAGAGTAGCCACTCTTTCATCCTGTAGTCATGGTCCAGCTACCACCATCTTATAGTGGATTAGAGTAGCCAATCCTTGGTCCTTCCATATCCTGGTGGGTTAATGCCGCCTCCATTGTTCCATGGATCAAAACGTCACTTGTCTGTTCATAGGAAACAAGAGTATGACATCTTTTTTGATCAAACCATTTGGTGAAAGTATATTGAGTTGCTTGATCCACTTGAGTTCTTTCTGTAGAAGAATTCACTGCATGTTTTTGTTGAGAGAAATGTCTGGCCACAGGTTTGTCAGAGGAACCTGTTTATACTGCATTTCTGATTGTTTTTCTACGGTTGGCCATCTGTTCATGAACAAATGTGATTGTTTTGTCCAATGTAGAGTAAGAAGCATGGACATCTGATGAAATACACTACGTGTGTTGGTGTACAGGTCAATTTCCATCTGATGGGGATCATCTTCCCCAACCTGCACTCCTTAAATTATTGTCCCGTCAATAAATTCTTTCATGTGATGCTGTTCAAGCATTTGAAACACCCTGTCTTATCCTTGGGTAACCAGGATTTCAGGTCAATGGTATAACAATTCTTTAAGCCCATTTTTGCTACCATGCTCCTCAAGCTGGGACCCCTTCTGTAAGCCATCATAGGGGATTCCTAAATATTGGAGGTAGTGTTCTGTATTTCACCAGGATGTGCCAACACTCTTGTATACTCCACTTGGCGAAGTAGGCACATATTGAGAGCTAAAGATCAGCCTTTGGGGAGTGAGAGCTTTTACTGCTGGCTGTAACAACTCACCCTGTGTTTTGTTGCAAGCCCTTAAAAGATGGGTCCTTAGGTGGTGGTCTTTATATCCCCTCTCTTTTAATCTAGAGATAAGGTCCTTGACTTGCCCCAGTCTTTTAGTCCTATCACGGTGATAGGAACCCTATTGCTTCCACTCTTGGTCATCCTGGTGGGTGAATGGGGTCTTTGTGTTTGTGCTTTGCAATGCGTTCCGTACCCCTCTGGCACTCAAAGGGTTAAGATACAAAAACATTAGTATATCTAATAAAGGCCTAAAATAAGCATCATGAACAGGTAATGAGAAATAATCTCAAAACAACATCCGGAACGGGAAGTACATCCCAATATAAAAAAGAAAGATAAAGAATAGGTAGAAACAGGGGAGAGCAAAGAGAGATATCAAGGGAGAGGGGGAGTGACCACCGGGAGTAGGGCACACATCACCGTCGCACCAAATCCAGCATATCTCGAAACATAACCCAACATATGTGTCTACAGCTAGCCAGTAAAGCCAAACCTCTAAAAGCCATCCTACAGGACGAAAGCTCCACTAATATGTAGAGACACAGCTAAGGAGACGCACCATCCCAGGCCAACCATCCAGCCCACAACTCATAGCAAGATCCAGCAGAACCAAGATTTAAGGCATGAGTGTTTTCAATTATGTAAAGACTACGAACATCTTCCCTCCAGTCGTTTAGCATTGGAGAAACTTGAGTTTTCCAAAACCTAGGTATTAGAGCTCTAGCCATATTCAACAAATGACAGATTAATGCTTTAGAGTGAGGCAACAAAGAAGGAACCACCTCCACATCCGAAAAAAGAAAAAGTGGCCTAAAAAGGCAAAGCAACGAAAAAGTTGTGTTGCAAAGCTTGTCTAAGGTCCGACCAGAAGTTTTGCATATTAGGAGATAGCCACCATATGTGAGCCATGTTACCTACCTCCTGCAAGCATCTCCAACAAGTCAAAGAAGCAGTCCCAAATATAGAAGCTAACCTTTGGGGTGTATAATATCACCTCTTAATAAGTAGGGAAATCATATGAAGAGCAAAGAGTCTCCAAAGGTAACAGTCCAGTTGAAGGAAACAGGGCTCCTAGGGTACGAATATTTTTGGAAAACCAAATCTTGAATTGCGAGCCCACAGCACCAGCAGGAAAGTCTGGGTGTCCGTATATTGAAAAACAAGGAGATGGATACAGCGCACTACCTGAGTCGGACCTCTAGCAGCAAACCACACTTTCAGCAGATGTCCCAGAACAACATGAGATTGCACCCCATAAGACGTAGAACAGGGCAGAATCCACAATAGGTTATGGGGAGCGAGATCCCTCAATCCATAAAAGAGTGCATTAACCCATTCTCGATGAGGGTCATAGAAGCACAATACCATTTTTTGGATACCACTTGCCAAGTATAAAGAGTGAATATGTAGCACCCCTAAACCTCCACGAGTTCTTGGTTGATAATGGTGTCGCAAATCAAGTCGCAAAGGTTTGTTTGCCCAAATATAAGCATTTAGTCAAGATTGAAGGGTACGTATCATCAGTTTGGACAATTTCAAAGGAATGCATTTGAAAACATATTGAATCTTTGGGAGGGAAATAATTTTAACTAAATTTATGCGACCAAACCAAGAGACCAAGACAGGGCTCCATACACTAATATCCTTTTCAAGTTTTCGTAAGGGGTCCTCATAATTAATCTTTACTGAAAGGGAAAAACTCACAGAGATCTTAATTCCTAAGTATGTAATCGATTCTTTTGCCCATGCGTACGAAAAAGATCAGCTTAACAAACTAAGCATAGGTGGCGGGAGGCCTATCGGTAGTATCTCAGATTTAGTGAAGTTGATCTTAAAGTTGGAGACAGCCCCGTATTCAGTAAGCACATCCGTAAGCTTGGATATAGAAGCGTGAGGGTCTGTAAAGGTGAACAACATATCGTCTGCAAAGCTAACTACTTTGACCAATCCACCTACAATCGGAACCCCAGTTATGCCCGATTCTTTCCTAATACGGGACAGCAGTGGTTCCAGCGCCAATACAAAAATAAGAGGAGACAGAGGGCAGCCCTGCCTCGTTCCATTAGAAATGACAAATGGGTCGGATAAATAACCATTGACCGACACTCTAGCAGTAGGGGATTGATACAGGCTTAGGATACTATGAAGGCCCCTGGCCCCGAGACCCAAATATCGGAACAACTCATCAAGATATGGCCAGCCCAAACGATCGAAGGCCTTTTCTACGTCTACTGACACAAAAATAGCTGGAACCTTAGAATTAAGGACTGTCTGAAGGAAGCTGAATATTTTAGTAGTGTTATCCTTTGTTTCCCTCCCAGGAACAAATCCGGCCTGATTCTGATGTATCACCTGGGGAAGATAAGGTTTAAGGCAATTCGCTACAATTTTAGCATACAATTTCAAATCATTATTGAGTAATGATATAGGTGGATAGTTCCCACATAAAGATGCATCCTTGTTCGGTTTTGGAATAACCGATATATGTGCAGACAGCATATGGGAAGGGAAATGAAGACCAGAATGTATAGCGTTGAAAGCTGAAAGCAAATGTGGAAGTAAGGAATCTTTATAAGATTTATAATATGCAATTGGAAAGCTGTCTGGTCCAGGACTCTTCCCCAATGGGGACGTCTGAAGAGCCTGTTCCAGTTCAACCAAAGAAAAGGGCTCTTCTAAAGCAGCTAACAAGGGCTGCAGTAGAGGTGTCATACCTGATTGACGAAGAAATGTGCGTATACAGTCTCTATCAATCGAACTAGGGTCAGTACGTTCGGTCGGGTGTAAGTTGTAAAGGGACGAGTAAAAGTCACGAAACGCTGCAGCAAAATCCGGAAGGGTAGAAACAGAGCGCCCAACTGAATCTTTGACAGATCTTATATAAGATCTGTTCTGTTTAACCTTCACCATACGTGCCAGGAGATAATGGCGATATCTGTACCAATAAAAGGTTTTAATTGTTGCTGTAGCATGGTAGTCTGGACTGATGCCTAGCCCCACATTTCCTAACCTCCGCTACAAGGGACTCCCAGCGTTCCTGATGAACCCGCTTATGCTTAGCCCCCCATTTAATGAAGACTCCCCGAACTACACACTTGTGGGCATCCCAAACCACCTGAGGATCCACTCCACCCATAACATTAACGTGGAAATATTCGTCAATAGTCATCTGTATATCAGATTGAATCTCCGGATCTACTAATAGGAGCTCATTAAGACGCCATGACACAGAACCAGAGTCATAAGAAGGCAAATGTATCTTAACCCAGACCGGAGCATGGTCCGACCAGGTAATGGGTTCCAGACCGACCTCCAGAACCGTGTGTAACCGATAAAGATCCAAAAACCAGTAGTCAATTCTAGAATATTTAATATGACAGGGAGAGTAAAAAGAGTATTGTCTTTCCCTCGGATTCAGAGATCTCCATACATCAACTAAATGAGCCTCACTCAGTAATCCCTTAATTCTGCAAAGAGTGGAGGATGGAACACTGGATGCTCCCGAGGAGCTGTCCAAAGTCAGGTCCAGAGGGAGATTAAGATCGACACCTAGCATCAAATGAACGGCCGAAACAGTGTAAGCTTCTTCATCACTTTCTTGATAAAACTGCCCAACATTTGGCACATACACATTAGCTAATGTCAATGTAGTTCCATAAATGGTACCCTTAACAAAAAGAAATCTCCCATCTGGATCTGACATCCGATCAATTTCCATCCAGAGTAGATGGGCGCGCACTAAGATAGTGACCCCTTTCCTCTTGGTCTCCTCTGAAGACCGCCAAACCAGTGGAAAATGCCTACTAGAGAAGGAAGGCTCACGACTCCGGAAAAAGTGCATCTCCTATACAAAAACAAAATCAGCTTTGAGCTTCTGAAAATCTTGCAAGGCGGCAGATCTCTTCTCCGCAGTGTTTAAACCCCTAGCGTTAATAGACACAAACTTTAGATCACAGTTGTTATGTTTGGACATACAGAAACAATGGAAGGGATGCCAAGATGTCTAAAACTGCATACCCCCGGTGGTCACAAGCGCAGAGGGAAAAGAAGGGAAGAAGAAAAAAGGAAGTAAAGTGCAGTAAAAAGAAGGGAGAAAAGGAGACAATCATTTGATGACAGGAGACTAAGGTCACTAGGACACACAGCATCTGCCAGAAGTAATTCGAAAAGTCCTAATCGGCCCAAGGGGAGGTAGTAGAAAGTAGAAGGACAAACAGAAGGACACTAGACCAGTGTCTAGAGTGCAAAGAAGAGGGTAAATAAGTTCAATGGCATGCCTGAAATCATGTATTGTACAAAGAGCACACAGAGCCAAAACAACGTACAGCACCGTATAGCCCTAAATAAGCAATAAATATGCAAATAGCATATATGACCCATAATCCCCTCCCAGGGAACATGGTGGTGTCACACCTTAGCATTTCCCATTTCAGATGGTCTTTCCCCCGACCCTCAGAAAAACCGAGAGCTAGCAGGATACTGAGGGTCACCAACCAGAAGGGGGAAAGTCCACATCGAATGTAAGGTTTTTTTTGTTTTTTTTTTAATCAAGGACCATTCTAGTCATCTTCTATAGCCATCATATATTCCACCTAGATGCCCATCCAACAAAACGGGCACTCCCGTGTCCCCCGCCCAGCAGAGCCTCAGCAAAAGAGCAGCAGGGCCATATAAGTAATAAAAATCGATAAAATAACACAAAGTAATTAGTAAACAACAAAAATGTGGGTCTATAATGAACCCAGAAACCAGATTTCCCTAGTACAAAAGAATTCAAGATCCAGAGGGATCTGGGCAAGTCAGGAGATTCCCCTCAGCATCTTATCTTGTGCCTATGACAACCCCCTGTCACAAACATAGCTCCATATCATCCCACCGGTCATACCCACATACATACACACAGCCATAACCAAAGCACCCATGCAAGCAGCCATAGGATACACACCATCTAACCTTCAATACCAGGTCCTCTTCACTGCCCGGGAGACACAGGAAAACCCATCCAGCATAACGGTCACCCCCGCGTCCCCCACCCAGCGGAGGCCCAGCAACAGAGTAGTAGAGTAACATAATTTACAACAGTCAAAGAAATTACACATAAAACATGTATTAAGCAGGGGAATGTTGGTACATAATGAACCTGAAGACAAATATTTCCTGGTGCAAATGGGTTCAAAATCCAAAGGGATCAGGATAAGTCAGGAAAGTACCACCAGCATCCAATACCGTGCAGAAGGAAAGTCAAAACAAGTCCCAAGCGTTCAAAGAAAGCCAGGGTCCCTGGGTTAGGATAAGAGAAGGAATAGAATCCAAAGTCACATAGCAAAGTTCAGGCTGGGAGTAACTGCGGAGAGACCCTTTCATCAATATCGACACGCAGTCGCTTGAATGTGGCAGGCTTGATCATGGACCACCTGTCCCTGCGCTCCTTTGCACAGGACTGCCCCAATGGAGATGGAAGTTGCAGACGAGGAGCAGCATCTACGGGGTTAGCAACCCCTAAAGCAGCACAAAAGGCAAGGATCTCTTCCACATTCTTTAGGGTAGCATTGATTCCTTGGTTGGTAGTCATCAAAGCAAAAGGAAAACCCCACTTGTAACGTACTTGTAAGTTGGGCAGATGATCTGTAAGCGGCTTCAAAGCCCTCCTTTGCTGCAACGTACATGGAGCTAAGTCCTGATAGAGCTGGAGCGACCCACCTGCATAATGGACTTCGCCCATCTCACGGCCTTTTTGCATAACTTTTTCTTTATCCCGATAACTGGAGAAGCAACACACAACATCTCGGGGAGGATCCGAGGGCCCCCCCCTTGGACGAAGAGCTCTATGCGCCCTCTCCAACAGGATAGGGGAATCTGACTGGATACCCATCATCTCCCTGAAAATGGTGTCCAAAGTCGCAGCCAGATCTTTATACGGGACCGATTCAGGGAGGCCCCTCACCCGAACATTACATCGACTACTCCGGTTCTCCAAATCGTCAACACGGTTTAACAATAACTCAGTTTCGTTGTCCTGTTGCGCCATAACTGTCTCCACATTCTCCTGCTGTTGGCAGATATCCTCTCTAGCTTTCTCCAAGTCAGACACTCTTTGGCCTAAAAGCGACAAATCCCTCTTCAGTTCTACCAGATCTTCACACACCGCTTCTTTCACCTCCACCACCAGGGACTTAATGTCAGAGTTCATATAGGAATCAAGGCTATGATCTGAATACCCAGCCGGACACTAGGACTCAGAAGCGTCACAAGGCCACGGGGGCAGGTATTTGGTAATCTTTCCCCTTCCACGCTGCTTTTTCTACATTTTCTTGGTAGATGACTTGGTAGAGACTCCACTATCCAATGCCAACCAAATTAAAGTAAAATAGAAACCCTCAGGCTCGAGTTTTTAGCAGTATTTAGACTCAATCTAGCAGAGCACCTCGTTCAAGCTTACATCTTACTCGGCGGTTGCTCTGCCCCCCCCCACCATATCTATATATATATATAAAAGAGAGAGGCTCATTGCATAATTTGTCTCCTCAGGAGACACACACACCCAGGGGTGGCAATAAGGAGGGGTTACTGTTCCCATTGGGCGATTCAATGGGGGTGTGATTTTCACACCAATTGCAGTGGCCGAAGGGAGTTGGCCCACCCCCACTATGCAGCCCGCCCACCACTATCATAGTCAGAAAAAAACAATATGGCCGCCACTTGCTCCTACACCACAGACAAACACACACATGCCCCACTCACACAGCACCACACACACACACACATGCCCCACTCACACACACAAATGCCCCACACACACACAAAAGCCAGAAAGAAATATGGCTGACACAGTCACTCACCCTGACTTCCAGTGGCCTCAGCAGGACCTGTACTACAGCCACTGAGGAACAAAATGGCACTCAAAGGGTTAAGGTAGGGCCTCATTGTGCAATTATTCCTTCACTGTCATCATTTGCCATGCAAGACACAGGACAGACAGCCATCAGATTCACACTTAACCCACTGACTTCCACAGGGTTGTGTATCAAGCTTTACCCCTCAGGGAGTGTGTTCAAACCCCTCACACTGTAAACTTACATTTCCCTCCCACTTCTCCTCCTTCCCCAGTCTATTACTAACACTTTTCCACATTTCTCTTAAGCTCCGCCCCCTACTCGCGATTAAGCCCCCCCACACTTTTAACCCAAATTGCCCCATTGCTCTCTCTACATCAGCACCACTTGAGGGACTCCACAAGTAAAAGTTCACAGGTATTACACACACATGCCCCACTCACACAGCACCAAACACCCATACACACACACAAAGCCAGAAAGAAATATGGCTGACACACAGTCACTCACACAGTCACTCACCCTGACTCCCAGTGGCCTCAGCAGGACCTGTAGTACAGCTACTGAAGGGTGTTAGGGAATTTACCTGGATCGCTGCCTGAAGAGATACCTTTCACCCTCTTATGATCAGTCTGTCTGTAAAGTCTATGTCAATAACTTGGTATACCAGGAGGCTGTATAGTTCGCAAAGAAAAACACACACAACAGCGTATACAATACAAGCTCTCCCTTTATTCTTATCATACATAGCATTTATAGTCCTATACAGCCCCCCTCCCCTACAGGGAGGGGGGGCGGTGCACAGCTTCACAGTTTCAGCAGAGAACAGAAATTATAAAAAAAAACAGAAAGACAAAACTTGTTCACAGGAAGGGGGGGGGAAGGGGAGAGAATGCAGATAACAGTTTCTTCAGTAACCCATCTCCTCCCCCGTGGGGGGTTTGGAAACTCTGCACATTCTCGCATAACAGCTTTGAACATATTCTAACAACTTTTGCAACACACAGATAAGAAACTAGAACAAACCAGTCTAGTGATTTCCTCCCTAGTACATGGATTTCTGCAAAGCAGTCAAATGTAACTATTAACCCTATAGGTACCGAACATAAGTATTACACACCTCCTTCCTGTACCCTTCAATCCCTTCTTTGAATCAGTACTAAACTGATTCACCAAACTAAGTTCTGGGGGTTACACTGGGCCATGGATATCATCATAGCAAGGGGTGGGAGAGGTAGGGCGGCGGGATAACATTTTCAAGTAAGGGGCATACGGATTGGCAGGGGAGTTACGGGCATGGTATGCACAGCAACAGAGCAGCAGTTTGATAACCAGACTCCCTTTATTGTTATCACACAGCATTTTTATACTCTCAATCAGCCCCCCTCCCTTAAGGGGGAAGGAGCGGAATTAACTTACAAATTCTATAGCAAATGTTACAGGATACACAGAACGTCCCTCCCATAGTTCAGGGAGGGAGAGGGGAGGCAAAGCAAGTAATGGAAAACTACTATATTCCAGCTTCTACACATCTGACCCCCCTTTTCGCTAAGATTTGTAATACAGTGGAAATTCTGCAAAAAAAAAAAAAACTCCCTAAAACAGCCTTGATAATGTTAACATGGCCTGTTTGACAAATATGTAATGACTTGTTACACAAACAATTTAACCCTAAGAATATTTAACCCTTCTATATGTTATACAATCCTTTCAATCCCTTCTTTGAGTCCGGGTTTACCCGGACTCACACAAATCTTACACCCTGGATAAGGCATCATCATATAGTGGTGCAGGACTGTGGAGGTGCCTTAAATACTGGGTGTAAGGACCTGACCCAGGGGAACTACACCTTTTGGCAATGAGGCAAAGCAAAAGCTTAAATAGGACATAAAGAACAATAATACTTGTGGATTACAGCTAGCGAAGCAGACACGCTGATGAGGCAAATGATCATAACGTCAGTAGGGCTGACCATGTTGCACAAGCAAAAGTTTGTAATCTTCATAACATGCTGGTGCTAAGTAGATCCAGACATTGGAGTTCTCACAGGTCTCTGGGGTGTCTCTGCAGTCCATCTGACCCCAGTGCAGAGGTGGCCTGTTAGAAATCCTTACGTGAGTGAGGGTGAGACATAAGTTGCATACATAAGCCAGCCTTCCACCCCCCACACTTATGATGTTAATACACATTAGACCATCATTTTCTATCTTTAGGGGCACCTCCCCAAGCAGGCCACTTTCACTGCCAGAGGGTGCTAGCTTTCCAAAGGGATAGATCTTCATGATGGTCTTGTCCCACGTAGGCAGGTGGTCAGGGATTATTATGCCCGTCAAAAACACCTACTTGATGATCTCACGGTGGCAGGCGATGCAATAAGCCTGCTTACTGGTCCCACGGAGGTAGGCGATGCAATAAGCCTACTTGCTGGTATTTCCTGAACAAAAGCCTCAGACCTTCACCCTGTTCTGCCTCCCTCTGGGCATCTGCTGGGCACTGGGAGGGCACAGGGCCTTTATCCTGCTCAGGCTCTGGTGCAGCTTTCACTCTGGTGTGGTATATCCAGGTCTTTCCTTTATGCAGCTTGACTGCGCTGTGACTTGTCAACAGAATCTGGAATGCACCCTTCCACTGGGGCTCCAAACACTCTGTTCTCCATGTCTGTACATATACCCACTCTCCAATCTGGAAACGTGCACTGGGCCAGCTGAAAGCAAAGGCTGTTGAACAGAAAATCTGTGAAGAAAAGAAAGGGTAGGCTGCAAAGCAGTTACATAATCCATAATCTGCTGATTACCAATCTCTAAGGTAGGTCCTTGATACATCACAATCCTATTCCAGGGCCTACCAAAGAGGATCTCATAAGGACTAAGCTTTTAAGGATTTGGAAGGGGTCACCCTGAAGTGAGTCAAGGCACTGGGAAGCGCCTCTGGCCATTTGAGTCTTAGTTCAGTACATAGTTTGGTCAGAGAGCGCTTAAGAGTCTGATTCATCCTCTCAACTTGTCCAGAGGATTGAGGCCTCCAGGGGGTATGATATCTCCAGTCCACCCCTAGAGTGACACAATTACTTTTAACAATTTCAGCTGAAACATGTGTTCCATGGTCTGACTCAATAACTCAAGGCAAACCAAACTTTGGAATTACTTTTCTTATTAACACCTTAGCTACTGATCCCACAGTAGCTCCGTTCAAAAGAAATGTCTCTAGCCACTTAAACAATTAATCAACTATTACAACAGCATACTAAAATCCCAGTACAGGCTGCAAAGCAACCCAATATAATCTATCTGGAGCCGTTCAAATGACACCCAAGCCCATTGCCTGGCCCCAGTGATTAGAATATGTCACATTTTAGGATTTATTTACAAGTATATATCACACAAATCCCAACAATTTTCTAACTTACTTTGTACAGATCTGGTCTGGGTAAAGTCACTTCCTCCAGGGCGTCTACACAGTCATGCTCTGGAGGATCATTTATGTCCTCGGGCAATAGGGTAACTGGTTTTGGCAGAGCTAAAGCAGGGGCGAACATCAGCACCCGCTTCAGTTCATCCCATACCATCGTATCAGGAGAATCATAGTCAGTTTGTCATACAATCCTTCAGTCAAAATATTGGCCACTATTAGCTTAACCCTTGCCTAGCCTCTTTGCTGATGGGGTACTATCTGACCTAGACCGGTCCTGCATTAGGCTGCAAGTCAATAACGGGTCGGGCATCTCTACCAACCCCTGGCTTTCCAGCTGCTCAAACAGCAGAGGGCACTGAGCGCAGAACCTCCTCCGGGATGTCTGAATCATGACTATCCTGGGAAGTGTGTCTCAGTGCCATCTGGAAAGTCAAGTCATAATAGTCAGGTACATATACCTCTATCGTGTCAGCGTCAAAAGTTATCTCTGTCCTCAATCTGGTCAACAGATCCCTTCCAACAGTGCAATGGGGCATGACTCTGATAGGAGAAAACCATCTTGGACCATAGTCCCTTCTATGGTAACTTCCATAGGTTGTATATATGGCATAGAGGAGGGAATTCAATCCACCCCTACTATACTGATAGTTTTCTTCACTATGAATTCCACCCTCCTGCACTATAGGATAATGCTAAAAAAAAAACTGATCCTGATCCCTTCCTATTCTGTCTTATTAGGTGAGTCATTTCTGTCTGCATCACCACCAACAGATGCACCTTCTTCCTGGGGATTTCTGTCTGTATATCTATACTTATTCTTCAGCTTGGGGCAATTTCACTTCCAATGTCCTTCCTGCTTACAGTAAAAACATGTATTCTTTCCTACCTGCTTAGATCTCACTGTAACACTTACATTATTCTTTCTACCTGCTTCAACAGTGCCAACTTTCCTTGCAATTGCTAAAGCACTAAACTTTACATGGTCCTTCAATATCTGCCTAGTCTTTTTGTCTCCCTCTGTATCTCTGTACATAACTTCTGTCCTTTCTTTCTCCATTACTTCACTTACTGGCTTGCTCAACACACTCTCAGTGTTTCCCTAAATCTATGCAAAGATGCGGCAAGGGACTTATCCCTCTGCTGTACAACTTACTGCACCCTAGGAAGATTCAAAGGAGGTTCCCCACATGTCCGCACGGACCCCAGGATCAGAGAACAGTAAAACAATAATACATGATCAGTCACGTCATTAAGAGGGAATGCATCTGCAGTCCCTACTTATCTGTCTCTAATTTCATTAGAAGTTAATTTCCTATATGTATCAACAATCCTTTCTCTTTCATTCCCCCATAACATTATTACAACTGGGAAGGAATTACACAGGAGAGGGAGGGGTCTGATGCTGCGCGATCGTCTCATAGTGGCAGAGAATCAGCACACAGGCATTTAACCCCTTCCTGTCATTTTCAGGGAAAGCAGGATTGCTGTTTCTCTAATTAACAGATAACAGGTTGCAAAGGGCACATATACATAACTACAATTTGTTCTTATGGAAGCTAAATCACAATTCAACAAATCTTCAGTTGAACATATACATATATACACATATATACACATACACATTGGGTGCACCACTTCAGTTGAAACATATGTTTCCCAAGAAGTCAAAACAGGAGAGGAAGGGGTGCCCGTGACCGCGCCGGGTGGAATGGCTGGACTATTCGGTCTTAGATCACTGAGGACCATTGAACCGGTAAGACCAATGCCAAAACCCCCTCAGACACTTCCAACAAGACAGCCCCCACATTCCTGCCTCTTCTCACTCAAGAACATAATTTCAGTTCTATTATCTATAACACATTGGTAATTTCTTTAACAAATCCATATTTTTTACTTGCTTGGATCCATACAATTGATTACACAAAATTAGGATTGAATTTACCTAAATGTTGCAACATTTTATCTCAGAACCAATACCGTGTCCCTGTCCAGGCTAATTACTGGTGGCCTACCAGTACCTGATCCTGGCAATACATTTCCACATAAATGTACAAAACCCTGCCCCTGTCAGCTGTTAGTTCCCAGCTACTAGACAACATCTTAACAATAGGACCTTTAGGAAAACAGCAGCGTTGGTGACCTTGAAATTCCGTTACTTGTGTCTTATCTAAGAACAGAGAGAACAAGGGGGAGAGGTAGAATGAAAGAGAAGGGAGGGGGAATCAGAGCTGCGCTAACTTTCTCATAGCATCAACATTTTACAAGCATGGCGGCTTAACCCCTGCCTAGCTGTCACTAAATGAATGCATAATGTGTTAGTACCTGATTTTGATATCAATTCCTCCCCCGTTTTCTTACAATGTTCCTTTCTCTCTCTCAACATCACCAGATCCCGGGCCACTACGCCCTTAAGGGGCTTCCCTTGGGTGACCCCCATTCCCTACTTGTCTGTATCCTACCGTGTAACTACTTAAACTTAGTCCCTCAAGTCTCTCTCTCTGGTGATGTAGGCACGCTTTCCCTCTTTCTGTGCTCACTTACTATATCCCTCCGGAACAGGGCACGTATCTACCACAGACAAACGACACGACACGACAACAGGTTAGCCATGCGCAACAAATACGAGACAGTTGTAAATTTTCCCAGTGATCAGGGGAGAAAATCAGTGGGTGGTATCTTGCAGGACCAGACTCCCCGCCAAATTAGACACGAATGGAATAGTGTAATAGGAACCCCCTGTCAGTCTCTCTACATAGTATATACAATCCTCACCTATTTCTGGGGTCTTACTCTCCTGACCTCCCATCTTACAACAAGTTATACAATACAAGGCAATCACAATGTAAAATAAAAGCGGAAAAGAGAGGAGAAAAAAATTTTCAGGTGCTCACCTTCACCTGGAATAACACCCGGTCCCAGTGCTTACCTTCACCTGAACCGGGGACAGAAACAATAATACAATTCTTATTCTTAGTCTCTAATATTCTTTGATACAATACTTAATTGACATCTCCATAAACATCCATATTTCAACACAAGTGCATAGTAACCATATAGTATCACGAAACAATTTGACAGACAAGAAAGGACAGAATTGACATAGACTCACAGAGGGACCCTTTGATAGAGAGTGTTCTGCCGCCTAATATCCGGTAGTCGAATGCCACTCACTTAATTTACCGGGCAGTCTCCCGGTTGTCATCCACGGTGACCTTCCGAGACTGCCAAGGGCCGAATCCTGTGGTCATTCCCGACTACAGTAGTTCCTGAACCACCCCTAATGTGCTCGAACATCGGTTCCCGAGTCTACCTTGTAGGTTCCTCGAACCGTGGCTCCCGAGTCTACCAGTTTGATTTCTCGAACCTTGGTTCCCGAGTCTATCAATCTGGCTCCTCGAGCCTTAGTTCCCGAGTACGGTGGTTCGAACTATACTGGTTCCCGAGTCCCTATGCCTCGAACCTTATATCTTGGTTCCTGAGTCCCTATGCCTCGAACCTTATTTCTATAGTGCGCTGATATATTAGACTAACAGAAACTCACTCCCTATCTCACTCAACCCTTTAACAAGGCAGTGTCATCCCTGGGACGGCGACAACATATAGTCACTTACCCATAGATGTACACTGCCCGCATTCTCCACCAAAAACTGTTAGGGAATTTACCTGGATTGCTGCCTGAAGAGATACCTTTCACCCTCTTATGATCAGTCTGTCTGTAAAGTCTATGTCAATAACTTGGTATACCAGGAGGCTGTATAGTTCGCAAAGAAAAACACACACAACAGTGTATACAATACAAGCTCTCCCTTTATTCTTATCATACATAGCATTTATAGTCCTATACAGCCCCCCTCCCCTACAGGGAGGGGGGCGGTGCACAGCTTCACAGTTTCAGCAGAGAACAGAAATTATAAAAAAAAACAGAAAGACAAAACTTGTTCACAGGAAGGGGGGGGAAGGGGAGAGAATGCAGATAACAGTTTCTTCAGTAACCCATCTCCTCCCCCGTGGGGGGTTTGGAAACTCTGCACATTCTCGCGTAACAGCTTTGAACATATTCTAACAACTTTTGCAACACACAGATAAGGAACTAGAACAAACCAGTCTAGTGATTTCCTCCCTAGTACATGGATTTCTGCAAAGCAGTCAAATGTAACTATTAACCCTATAGGTACCGAACATAAGTATTACACACCTCCTTCCTGTACCCTTCAAAGGGTGCTACAGATCCAGGGGAACAAAATGGCACTCAGAGGGTTAAAATAGGCCCTCATTGCTGAATTACTTCTTCACTGTCATCATTTGCCATGCAAAACACAGGACAGACAGCCATCAGATTCACACTTAACCCACTGACTGCCACAGGGTTGTGTATCAAGTTTTAGCCCTCAGGGAGTGTGTTCAAACCCCTCACACTGTAAACTTGCATTTCCCTCCCACTTCTCCTCCTTCCCCAGCCTATTACTAACACTTTCCACATTTATGTTAAGCCCCGCCCTACTCATGATTAAGCCCCGCCCACTTTTAACCCAGATTGCCCCATTGCTCTCTCCACATCAACACCACATAACTCCCTTTCAGGGACTCCACAAGTCAAAGTTCCCAGGTATGAATACACTTCCCACTGCTATTTAACTCTGACATGCCTCTCTATACATTAACCATTTGAGTGCCAGAGGGGTGCACAACTCATGCACGCATGTGTTTCTGCGCATATATGTTGCGTGTGTGTGTGTGTGTACATCTCTGTTGCATATTTTTGTGCATGTGTGCATCTCCGGTATGTGTGTGTGTGCATGTCTCTGCCGCTCACTGTGTGTATGTGTCTGCCTGTGTGTTGCATATGTCTGTGTTTATCAGTCTGTCTACATTTCACACACGTGCGCCCAACACCGTCCCACATTGGTAGTGTATATATATGAGAGAAAACCTGCGTCCCCTGCCACACACACCCAGGGGCGGCTGTAAGGAAAAGTTAGCCTGCCCCCCAACATCAGTCTTAACCTAGGCTGACCAGACCTCACCTTTAACTGGGGACGCATAGGAAAAATGCATACTGCAGGACTGCTTTCATTTCAGTGAAGTACTGCAAAATGGCTATTTCCTATGTGTCCCCGGTTAAAGGTGAGATCTGGTCAGCCTACCTTAACCCTTTGAGTGTCACAGGGGTAAGCATACATTGCAATGCGTTGCGTACCTCTCTGGCAGTCAGAGGGTTAGCCCTCTCCTCCACAACTCACCTACTGCTACATCACTTCTCTCGACTTACAACTCCTACAGTAAACAACTCATGGCACAATACTATAACCCACCAACCAGCAGCTCCCATTTTGCTGGGGAGCCACACATTGATCACTTCTTTCAAAGACACACTGGGACACTCAGAGTCAGCTGGGGAATAGGTTACAACACACAGATCTTCAGTTTCCATGGAGATGAATGAAAGGGCGCTGAAAAGAAGACAGTGAGAGTTTAAAAAGGCTAGCCCTGGGTGGTGCCAGAGTCCAATGGCCAATAAGAGCCGAGCAAGGAAAAACCCGAAAGTAACAATATCGCCCAGCGGCAAGGATCATGGGCACCGTGATACAGAGCTCCGCAACCACGTTAACCGCAGTCAACATGGAAGTGGCTGCAGCACAGACTTTTGTAAGTTAAATTTAAATGAAATCGAAGCTTAAAATAAAAAATAAATAATGTTTCTATGGTATTGGATGTGTCACCTAACTATTTATGGGATGTTGTCCATAGATGACACATCCACTTTAATTCACTTTAATTAAGTGAGGCCTCATTACTACTGACACATAGTATACTCCCGGACAGGCAATGAGTTTTTCACCTGTGGAGGTGGGGTTTTGTAGTGATTGAGCATGCATAGGGTTAATGTGCTCCTTGAATAATACAGTTAACTTTATTAAGAGGAATAGATCATTTAGCCTTGAATTTTTTACAAATATATTAATAGCACCTAGCAAGAGGCTCATGTAATTTTTGTTATCTTCAATGATGGAATCACAGATGTTCTTTAGATGTTATATGTATAATATTATCTTTATCCTGTGCACTTTCAATTATTTTTGATATATTTTAACTACATCACCGATTTATGCAGATTAGGGGAGTTTTAATTAGACTCAAGGACGATCAGATGTATTTTTAGTTTTCCCTATACTTTCAATGTTAAGAAATTGTATAAAAACTGTGCCTTCTGTAGCTGAAATCAGACATTCCTGGACCTGTCACTGTATAGACAGGTATCCTAGACTTAGTATTCACAAATGGAGACCTGGTATCTGAGGTGAAGGTGGGAGAAAATCTAGGTTCCAGTGACCACCAATGTTTGTGGTTCGGAATCCAGACTGACTACGAGAAATCCCATTCTGCAACCAAAGTATTGGACTTTAGGAAGACGAAGTTTGAGGATATGGGAGAATATGTAAAGAAAGAATTAAAAGGGTGGGATAAAACACCGAGAGTGAGTACTCAGTGGAAGACACTCAAAGAAGTCCTCTTAAAGGCAACAAGATTACATGTTAGACAAATTAGCAAGAGGAAAAGAAAGAGAAATCCACTATGGTTTACTAGAGAGGTAAGAGCTATAGTGAAAGATAAAAAGTCTGCCTATAAGAGATATAAAGAGACTGGAAGTGAAGCGGACAGAGAAGGGTATAAAACTATACAGAAGAAGACTAAACAGATGATAAATGCTGCTAAAGCCTCAAAAGAGGAAGAAATGGCCAAATCTGTTAAGAAGGGGAATAAAACCTTCTTCAGATATATCAGTGACAGGAAGAAGAAAAACTGCGGGATTACAAAAATTAACAACGGAAAAAATCAGTATATAGAAGAGGAAAAGGCGGTCGCTGACCATCTGAATAACTACTTCTGCTCAGTTTTTTCAGACAGCGGCCCTCATAATCAGAAAATGGCTGAACACAGCATTGCCTCTAGTTGTATAATTTTAGCCCCAGTGTTTTCAGAGGCCGATGTTCTAGAGGAACTTGTCCGGCTAAAGTCAAATAAAGCGATGGGTCCGGATGGAATCCACCCTAGAGTTCTTAAAGAACTCCGATCTGTCATAGTTGGCCCCCTGACTAATCTGTATAACCAGTCCCTTCTTACGGGAGAAGTTCCTGATGATTGGAGAATGGCCAATGTTGTACCCATTCACAAGAAGGGTAGTAAAGAAGAAGCTAGTAACTACAGGCCAGTCAGCCTGACATCTGTAGTGGTAAAAATGATGGAGACTCTTCTAAAGAAGAAGATAATTGACCATCTAACAAAAAACAACCTGATGGACCCAAACCAGCATGGCTTCACTGAGGGCCGATCCTGTCAGACTAATCTCATTGATTTCTTTGACTATGTAACTAAAGTGCTGGATGAAGGTGGTGCTGTGGATATCGCCTACCTGGAGTTCAGTAAAGCTTTCGATACAGTTCCCCATAAAGAGCTGATAGATAAATTATCAAGAATTGGACTTAACCCCTGGATAGTTCAGTGGATCTGCAGTTGGCTGAAGGACAGAAACCAGAGGGTTGTTGTTAATGGAGTGTATTCTGAGCAGAGACTGGTTACAAGTGGAGTGCCACAAGGATCTGTTCTGGGCCCTGTTCTGTTCAACATATTTGTAAGTGACATAAGGGAAGGCTTGGCAGGGAAGGTTTGCTTGTTTGCTGATGACACAAAAGTGTGTAATAGGGTTGATGTTCCAGGAGGTGTCTGTAATATGGAGAATGATTTGGCACTATTAGATAAGTGGTCAAAACAATGGAAACTTCAGTTCAATGTTTCCAAATGTAAAATAATGCACTTGGGGAAAAGAAACCCTCAATCTGACTATCGTATTGGCAGTTCTGTGGTAGCAAAGACTTCAGAAGAGAAGGATTTGGGGGTGGTCATCTCTGACAGCCTCAAGATGAGTAACCAATGCAACCAGGCGGTGGGGAAAGCAAATCGTATGCTTGGCTGCATAGCTAGAGGTATAACAAGCAGGAAGAGGGAGATTGTGATCCCTCTGTATAGAGCTCTAGTGAGACCACATCTGGAATACTGTGTACAGTTCTGGAGGCCTCATCTGCAAAAGGATATAACTAAAATTGAGCGGGTTCAAAGAAGAGCTACAAAAATGGTGGAAGGTCTAAAGCATAGAACTTATCAAGAACGACTCAGAGATCTAAATATGTATAGTCTGGAGGAAAGAAGAGAAAGGGGGGACATGATTGAAACCTTTAAATATGTTAAAGGACTGAACAAGGTTCAGGAGGGAAGTGTGATTAATAAAAATCTGAATACAAGAACAAGGGGGCACAATCTGAGGCTAGTTGGAGGAAAAATCAAGAAAAACATTAGAAAATATTATTTCACTGAAAGAGTAGTAGAAACTTGGAACAAACTTCCAGCAGAGGTGGTTGATAAATCCACAGTAACACAGTTTAAACATGCCTGGGATAAACATGTATCTATCCTAAGATAACAATAAAGGAATACTAAAGGGCAGACTAGATGGACCAGGTGGTCTTTTTCTGCCGTCAATCTTCTATGTTTCTATGTTTCTATGTTTCTATAGACAGGTCAGTGTCTCCAGCTCTGAATAAACTCATCTTCAACTCTTTGAATAGCAGTTGTGGAAGATTCTTACTAAAAGATATTTTCCGCTAACAATTTAGGGGTGCAAACCAGGTCTCGTCTCTTCTTTGAAAGCTCAGACCGGGCCCATCTATTAAGGTAAGACACCTTTTGAAATGTCTATTTTGGTCTGAATTTTCTAAGGAGAAGGGAGACTAAGTAAGTGCCATTTTCTGGGTGACGGAACTCTAAAAAGGGTTGAAAGATCAGTTAAAAGGACTGGTGTGTGTGAGACCTTGTTTTGGGACAGAAGGATCAGGTGATGTGCTGGTGAGCATAGCTATTGGGCTTACAGAGATTAAGCAAAGCTGGGATAGAAGATTAGAAGGGCAGTAAAGATTAGAGGGAGGTGAGCTGGTGAGCGTAGTTCAATGGGCTTATATAGATGAGCTGAGCTGGGATAGGAGTTTCTATAGAACAAGAAGTTGAGGAAGATGGGCTCTGCAGGCTCCTACCACATACCAGAACCCCCTAATGCAACGGCCACCCACTATATGTGGAAGAATTATGGTGAAAATTCTTGCAAGTATTTAATGGATTGAATAGCTTTACTAATGATATGCCTGGGAGGCAATGGCCCTTGGAGGGCAGTTTTAATGTTGATATATTAAGCCACCTGAGAGGGGCTTCGGTATTAAAAGGAAGTAAGGTATCCTCGGATCAATGGAATGAATCATTTAGCTAGTACAGTGAAATGGAGAAAAGGACTAAGAGTAGTCTAGTGGCTAGTTGGAAGAGAAATGCAGAAGCAAGAGGATCTTGAGAGGGCTCATATCCAGCAACTCACTCAAAACCCTCCTGAAACAGAAAGAGAGACAAAGACAAACACACAGACTGACAAACACATAAGTCTAGCAGAATTAGCAGTTGTTTCACACAAACTTTTAAGTTCCCAGAAACAGAAAAGTAACCCCTTCTGTATCCTATAATAGACAAGACACAGGACAGACTTTTAGAGAATAATGTTGGAGAGGATTGTGGTGGTTGCCTTAATGCCTGCTTTCACCCCCCACCTTATGCACCCTCTCATGCTGCTATTTCAGCCGCAGCACACCCCTCAGTAGAAAGCGGGGCTACTGGAAAATCAGGGACAGTTCCCCCTGACTGTGTGAGTACAGTTCCCCCTGACTGTGTGAGTACAGTTCCCCCTGACTGTGCAGACATTTCATCCCCTATTGCACACCGTACCAGACAACAGAAACACATTGCAGTGCATACAATGGCACTTGTAAAACAAGTCCCAGCTGGGTTAAACAACCAGAATCTGCCCATACTATCCAGGGTTCATCAGCCATTCACCCCAGCTGACTTAATCAATTTTAGCAAACTCTTTCCTCCCATTAAAGAGGATCCAGTTAAATGGATGACTGAATTTACCACAATGTACAATGCATACAACCTCACACTAGCAGATATAGAACAATTCATGAGAGTTGTAGTGGGGGTAGAAAAGTGGGAATATATTAAACAAGGGATTCCCCAGTAGGACCCTAACGTTAGAGAAGTCCCCAGCACTGAAGCCCTTAAAGGAGCAGTAAACTTTTTTTTATGAAAAAATATATATTGTAGGGATTTTCCTACTGAGTAAAATATGGGTACTCCCACTGCCAAGAGATTTATATTTCCAGAGTTATTACAGTTTAAACCCATGTTTTTTTACATTAGCAGTGCCCTCTAGTGGTCAAATTCTAATTAGATTTCCTGTTAGATTCTAATGGAAAGGAAAGTCAGAAAAGTCAGAGACACACAGTTCTCCATAGAATGTGATAGAAACAGCCTGTCACTTACTGTCAGTTAGAACTATCAGGAAGTAATCACAGTAAATTCACTTCCTGTCAGTTAGAACCATCAGGAAGTAAACACAGTAAATTCACTTCCTGTCAGTTAGAACTATCAAGGAGTAAACACAGTAAATTCACTTCCTGTCAGTTAGAACTATCAGGAAGTAAACACAGTAAATTCACTTCCTGTCAGTTAGAACTATCAGGAAGTAAACACAGTAAATTCACTTCCTGTCAGTTAGAACTATCAGGAAGTAAATACAGTAAATTCACTTCCTGTCAGTTAGAACTATCAGGAAGTAAACACAGTAAATTCACTTCCTGGTTATTTGAACTGCTATAGATTTTGAATAAAACATCTGACAGTGATGGGAGTGACCTTGTTTTATTCAGCAGGAAATGCTCTGTAAAATGTGTTTTCATAAAAAAAAGTTTACTGCTCCTTTAAGCCCGTTTATTAATCAATTGCTGGGCATATCAAGGTAATCTATAAGCCTAAAATGGATTGGGAAAGCATAAATATATGCAAACAAATGTCAACAGAAACCCCTGCAGAATATGCTGTAAGATTAAAACAAACTTTCATAAGAAACTCTGTGATTACGGACCCTGAAACTACAGCCCAAGGGGCTCTTAATCTAATTTTCTTAAATGATCTAAACCCCAAAGTTGCCCAGGCAGTTAAATTGTCCCCAGTAACTTGGGAAACCGCTAGATTCAATGAACCGGTAGACAGAGCAGAACATTGCACTAAGATATTTGTGTTACCATTGCCCTCCTTAAAACTTTGGCTGTTAAAGGCCATAAGGTTAATTAGCACAAACTACAGTTTGCGCTTCCGGAGGTTCAGTATTTAGGACACTAGATTTCAGCAGGTCACAGGGCCCTTACTGAAGATAGGGTTAAACCTATACTCCAAGCACCCCGACCCACTACAATTTCAGGTATCAGAGCCTTTCTTGTGATGGCTGGCTACTGCTGCCAGTGGGTCCCAAACTTTTCCCACATTGCTCAGCCACTCACTGATCTGACCACAAAAGGCACACCAGAACCAGTACCCTGGTCTGTGGTCTGAAGAAGCATTTACATCACTTAAACAGCACTTATCCTCTGCCCCAGCATTGGGTTTGCCTAATTACTCCAAAGGTTTTAGCCTCTATTGTCACGAAAATAATGGGTTTGCCTCAGGGGTCCTAGTTCAGGAGCATGGGGGTAAACCAGACCAGTAGGCTATTTTAGCTCTTGGCTAGACCCGGTAGCTAGGGGTCTGCCTGGCTGTCTCAGGTCAGTAGCTGCTGCTGCTGATCTAGTGGAATCATCTGCAGATGTAGTTTTAGGTCATGATTTAACTCTTCTTGTGCCACATGCTGTTTCATCTCTGCTTCTTAAATCTTCCACTCAACTATCTAACTCTAGGGCTACTAAGTATGAACTAATACTTCTTTCACAAACCCACATCACTATAAAAAGGTGTCCACAACTTAACCCTGCTTCACTCCTACCCTTCCCCATGACTGGAGAGCCACATGATTGTGAAGCAGCAGTTACACAAATCATTGAAATCCGCTCAGGCTTATCTGACACACCACTGCAAAATGCAGAATGGGAATTGTTTGTAAACGGCTCATGTTACAGAGACCAGCACGGTAAATTGTGTGCTGGTTATCCTTTGTAGTACTACAAAGTGCCCCTTTGCCCCACATTAATTCTGCGCAAGTAGCAGAACTCATGGCCCTTACTAGGGCATGTGAGATCACCACAGGACACACTGTTAATATCTATACAGATTCCTGGTATGCTTTTGGAGTAACTCATGATTTTGGAGGAATCTGGAAAAACAGGATTTTTAACAGCTGCAGGAACACCCATTCTTAATGCCACTTATGTTGAAGCTTTAATAGCTTCCCCAAAAATCTTCTGTAATAAAATGTCAGGCTCACACAAAAGGTGATGATTCCATATCTAAAGGAAATGCATTTGCAGACAGTAGTGCAAAGTTAGCGGCTGCCCTTTGCTTCCAGGCTGGTTTGCAGCCTTCATTCCCTTCCAGGGAAATTGAAGTCCCAGTGGATCTCACAGCATTCTATAAGAATGCACCACAGGAGGAGAAAGCAAGAGGCAGAAATCCACTTGTCTAACAGGACCTGGCTGGGTCCTGGTTTTTTAAAGATGGATGCCCAGTACTCCCCTCTTCACTACTACCCTACATTGTGTGCATGCATCATGGGATGACACATGTACACAAGAGGGGGATAACAGAAACAATATCCAAAGACTGGTACGTGCCTAACATTGCAGTGGTAGCACAACATTACTGCGAAAATTGCCTCATTTGTCAACTAAACAGCGGGAAACCAGTGAAACCTCCTCGAGGAGCCCATCCTAGGCCCTGGGGTCCTTTTGTAAATATTCAGATGGATTCTAGAACTACCTAAGGTTTCCCATTACAAATATGTACTAGTGATACTGTGTACATTTTCAGGGTGGGTAGAAGCTTTCCCATGTGCCCACAATGATGCCAGAACAGTTGTAAAGAAACTGTTACAAAAAGTTTTCCCTAGGTTTGGCCTACCTCACACAATCAATAGTGACCAGGGCACTCAGGTCAAATCACACAAGCTGTCAACAAAGCAGTAGGTATCACACACAAGTTTCACTGCCCACACCACCCTCAGTCAGCAGGGGCAGTGGAAAGGTCCAATGGTATACTAAAATCTAAACTAGCCAAAACATGCCAAGAGACAGGACTTAAGTGGCCAGACGCACTCCCCATAGCGCTCATGAGCATGTGCAGCACACCTGCCAGGACACACAAACTTTCACCTCATGAGATACTAATGGGGCAACCTGTGACAACAGGGATCAGTAAGGAATTGCTAGTAAAGGATCAATGTATACAGGATGATACAATAGCCAGGTACTGCCAGGGACTAATGAGAAACGTGCAGTTATTCCATCCACAGGTAAAAGCAGCGCTGCCACCTGCTCCAAGTGAACCAGGACACCAGATACAAGTGGGAGACTGGATTGTTGTTGAGTCTTTCAGCAGGAAAAATGTCCTACAGCCAAGGTGGAAGGGACCTTACCAAGTGCTTCTCATCACCCATACTGCAGTAAAGGTTGCTGACAGAGACTCTTGGATCCATGCATCTCAATGCAAAATCGTGCCGGCACCTCCAGAGATATTGAAAGTTACTTAACATTATAACCGTTTAAGTTTTCTTTTTATATATTTTAGATTTTAAGGTTTATAGGTATATATATTATAGGTAAACACTAAGAGGAACTGTTTTATGTGGAATTGTGAGTCTGCCTGGAGTTTGGAGGGGTTGGAGCAGATTGACTGTTGGTTCATCTCTCTCAAAACAGGCCTGAGATTGAGGTCCACTGGCATTCTCAGTGCTTTCCTTCCTTTATCAGGCAGATGCAATCCTTAACTAAGAGTTTAAGATTTGATATCTCTATGATAATACTGCTATTATGGTATTTTTCCCTCTTCATCTGAATCAAATTAGAAGGGATAAGAGACAATACTATGTAAATATGGTTCTTAATTATGCTAACCTACTAGGTCAGGATGACTGCTATGTGTGTGCCCATATGCCCCTTACCGCAAACCAAGGGGTCCCCTTCATCCCCATAGCCCTAAATGTCACCGAAATCTGTGATGTCTTAAGGATAAATCGGGACCTAACCCTCAAAGGTGTATCTTACCTCCTGTCCATAGATGCTTGTAAGAAACATCACACTGAACCAGGACTACGCTATTCCCACCCATTTGACATGTCCCTTCTGGGATCTGCCCCCCCCAGGCTCTACCTACCTCCATGTGGTTCCCCATATAGGAGATGTGTGCCTGGAAAGAGAGACCCTAACTGAAGGAATTAATGTAGGAAATAGTGAATGCAACCTCACAATTAAGTACAATCCTAATGAACATCTTCTCACTGTAATTTCTGATGTATGGAGTAACTGGACATGGATTGACTGTCAGAACTTTAACCTGCCCCCCATAAATGGTACTTATTGGGTATGTGGTAATAGAGCTTATTTTAGGTTACCAGGCAAATGGGCAGGATCCTGTCACCTATCCTATCTTATGCCTGCCATCAGACACACTAAGACAATCCCATCACTCCTATACAGAATAAAGAGATTTAATGTCAGTGATAGAGTTGGCCCTGCTATAGACAACACCTTCCAAAGTATATTCCCTGGTTATGGAATCTTTGTGGTAAAACAAGAGATTTTGGCATCGAAAAGGTTCCTTGAAATAGTAGTGAACGACACTTCTGAAAGTCTACAGACTACTTCAGCTGAAATGCAGGCTATTAGAACTATGCTGTTACAGAATAGAATGGCTTTGGAAATCATACTGGCAGAGAAAGGAGGTGTGTGTGCCATGATAGGGGCTGGGTGTTGCACTTATATCACAGATGGGGCACACAATATATCCTTGGCCATTAAGGACATGCAAGATGGAGTTAAGAAACTAGATGAAACATGGGATTCATGGACATTGGGGAACTGGTTAGGGGAATGGTTTAGGAATTTGGGGGCCAAAATAGTGTATGGATTGATTATTGGCATAGTTATATTGCTTGTACTAATTTTGATATTTTCCCTTATTCAAGGTCTCTTTCTCCAGTGTGTGACTTCTGTCACTGCGTTTCCTGTCAGATCGGTTCCCCGTGCATTTCCACCTCCACCCTCTAGAAATGACCACTCACTCCCACCAGATGTGGCTGAATATATCCAGGTGCTTCCAAGTAAAGAACTGTCAGAACAACAGTTGAAGTACATTCGTATATTTACTGACGAAGAAATAAGGAACTCACTTTTTAACAGCGAAACCAATCTTGACTATGTGTCACCAGGTGTGGAATCAGTGGAACCGGAATATGAAACCATAGAGACTGCCAATGAAGCTTTCCTACAATTAGGAAGAATTAACTGTTCCTAAACTCCGTGCAAAACCTGACAGGCTGTTCAAGGGATATCAACATGACAGGAAGCAGAAATAGGACATTGATAAGTGATGGTAATATTGTTCCTCAAAGAATGAGATTAATTGAGGACAAAAAGGGTGGACTGTGGAGGTGGGGTGTTGGGGGGACCCTCTGGGAGGTTTTGTAGTGATTGAGCATGCATAGGGTTAATGTGCTCCTTGAATAATAGAGAGAGTTAACTTTATTAAGAGGAATAGATCATTTAGCCTTGAATTTCTGACTCCTCTTATTGGCAGCCAAACTTATATTTGTGAGGCCAATTAGAAGACACGGCTGCTTATTTATCTGCACCTTTGTTTTTACAAATATATTAATAGCACCTAGCAAGAGGCTCACGTAATTTTTGTTACATCTTCAATGATGGAATAACAGATGTTCTTTAGATGTTATATGTATAATCGTATCTTTATCCTGTGCATTGTCAATTTTTTTTTATATATTTGAACTACATCACCGATTTATGCCGATTAGGGGAATTTTAACTAGACTCAAGGACGATCAGATGTATTTTTAGTTTTCCCTATATGTTCAATGTTAAGAAATTGTATAAAAACTGTGCCTTCTGTAACTGAAATCAGACATTCCTGGACCTGTCACTGTATAGACAGGTCAGTGTCTCCAGCTCTGAATAAACTCATCTTCAACTCTTTGAATACAAGTTGTGGAAGATTCTTGCTAAAAGATATTTTCCGCTTACACACCTAACTCTGTGCTAAGATATTGGATTTGGAAAGAAATATTGCAACATTGCGAGACATTGGAAACCTGGAAAGGAGTTTAGAACTTACAAAGCAGGTAGTATGTGGGGTTAGTGGTGAAGAGGGTGGAGTTGTAGATGAGGAGTGGCAGGTAGTATGTGGGGTTAGTGGTGAAGAGGGTGGAGTTGTAGATGAGGAGCGACAGGTAGTATGTGGGGTTAGTGGTGAAGAGGGTGGAGTTGTAGATGAGGAGTGACAGGTAGGCAGCTGGGTAACAGTAAGGAGGGGAGGTAGTGGGCAGAGGAAGAGGAAGGCCAGTTCTGCGTTGACTCAGTCCAACTGATTTGTGAGATTGTGTGAAGATGTGGATGAGGATAGCTCAGAACTGGCAACACTGGAGAGGGCTAATTTCTTTAGCAGCCAGGGGAACAGTCCTCCTTCCAGGCTAGATGGGATTCAGAGTAGGCAGAAACCAAGGCAGGTGGTGGTAATAGGGGACTCTATTATTAGGAGGCTAGATAGCTTAATCTGCCACCAGGAACGTGAATGCCGAACAGTATGCTGTCTCCCGGGTGCTCGGGTTCGGCATGTTGCGGACAGGGCTGACAGATTGTTAGGAGGGGCTGGAAATGATCCAGCTGTCTTGGTACATATTGGTACCAATGACAAAGTAGGAGGAAGATGGAGGTCCCTAAAGAATGATTTCAGGGACTTAGGGTGCAAGCTCAAGGCAAGGACCTTTAAGGTAGTATTTTCTGAAATACTACCTGTGCCATGCGCCAGTGCAGGTAGACAGAGGGAACTCAAGGAGCTTAATGCATGGCTCAAGCAATGGTGTGGGAAGGAGGGTTTTGTGTTCTTAGAGCACTGGGCTGACTTTGCTCTTGGGTACAATCTATATGGAAGAGATGGATTGCACCTAAATGGTAGAGGAGCCTCTGTGCTAGGGGAGCGAATGCTAAGAAGCATGGAGGAACTTTTAAACTAGGAAGGGGGAGTATAGATAGCAAAAATTGGGTAGATAGAGCAGATAGGAACCGGGTCCAAGTAAATTGACCAGGGGGGATGGAGAAAGGGTGGGGATAAATGTAGAAAATAGGGAGGAATTCCTAGTAAATGAAGATGTAGATAAAAGGCATGTAGGGAGTGATATGTAAAGACTTCAAAACTAATTCAGAACAGGATAATTGCTCTCTACAGAGGGACTTACATACAATGTCAGACTGGGCAAACATGGAATATGAAGTTTAATGTGGGGAAGTGTAAAGTCATGCATTTGGGAGGAAACAATCCCAAGGCTACTTATAAACTTAATGGAATCATTTTAGGTGACTCATTGCTAGAGAAAGACCTCGGTATCCTTGTCAACTACAAACCTGGAAACAGTGACCAGTGTCAAACAGCAGTAGTAAAGGCAAACAAAATCCTGTCTTGTATAAAACGAAGCAAGAATGGATAACATTATTTTGCCATTGTACAAATCATTGCTAAGACCTCACCTTGAGTATGCAGTAACGTATTGGGCACCAGTTCTGAAAAAGGATATACTAGAACTAGAGAGGGTACAGTGAAGAGCAACAAAATTAATTAAGGGAATGGAGGACTTGACATATGAGGAACGACTAAACAAGCTTGGTTTATTTACTCTAGAGAAAAGACGACTAAGAGGAGACCTTATCACATTGTACAAATATATGAGAGGTCAATACAAGGATCTCTGTGGTGAGCTATTTATTCCAAGGCCTGATCAGGTGACCAGGGGACACCCCTTGAGATTAGAGCAAAGGAGGTTTAGCCTTCAGCAGAGGAAGGGGTTTTTTACAGTGAGGAATTCATTGCCCAAGTTGTTGGTTATGGCAGATACAATGGATAGATTTAAGAGAAGATTATATACATTTCTTTAAAGGGAACATTCAGATTTATACTGTTTATTAGTAGGCAAATCGGAAAGGTCTGATAAAGACTAACTTATTTGGTAGCAGGAAAGCTATAAAATTACTGGGGTATGAGAAGAAAGTTGAACTTGATGGACTTGTCTTTATTCAACCTAATTTACTATGTTACTATGTTACAATGTGTTTTAGACAGTTTGTTGTGTGTGTGGTGTTACATTGTACATATTGTGACTATCAGTTTTTTTTTCTAAGCTTATAGAGACTTATGCAATACTAAAGGGATAGTAATGTTTCATAATAAAAGCATCTCTATCTAATCATCATAGTATTTGGACCTTGGAGAGTGTTATTTCAATTCTGTCAGTGGGTTAACTCTCCGAATGCCAGAGTTGTGCTCAACCCAGCACTTGCAATGAGTTGCACAGCCCTCTGGCACCCAAAGGGCTCAAAATATTTTTATTGTGTAGGATAATGTGACAAATTTCTTGTCACAGTTCAGGCCACAGATCAGAGGGTTAACATGGTTATCAATTTATATTCCCAGATCTTTCTGTCTTTTGATCTTCAAGATCTTTAATGCTGTGAAAGGTTTTGCAAAGTCATTGATCCATTGGGGTGTCTGTTGTTCTTCATACTGTATCTATGAAAATTCATCCATTTTCTTAGGGTTTGTCTAGTCTTATCTACATTGAGTCCTGTTTTGGGATATTTCATACACATGATGAGGTAAACAACATTATATCAACCACAGGAGAATTTGTCCTTGATGTTGTGGTTTCGGTGGAAATGTGCTATAGGCACATTATCTGTGTTATATATGTGTGCACAAGTTCTACATGTCTTTTGTAGACAGGGAGAAGTAGCATTTTCTTTTACTTTCTTAAACACTCTCTTCATCACCAGTTGGTTTAGGTTGGGAGTCTGTTTATAGGAGAGGAGCAGAGACTTCGGGAATATCTGCCATCAGTATGTAACATTACTCTGTGCTCTGTTGAGATCTTGTGTAGTACTTAAAGGGATAGTAATACTTCGTTTTAACTTTATTTTATTTTGTAGGCATTAAAAAAACATGATGAATGATATAAGTATTATCTCTCAAACCTTTATGGTTTGAGAGATATTCACAAGCAAAGTTTCCCCCTCCTGCCCCTTTTACCTACTGTAAACAATCTCTTCTCAGATGTGGAATGCAGTCCATAGACTGGACAGATAACAGAAGGGGACAATCTTCTTCCTATGAAAACAATGAAATCCCTGCCCCCCTTGACAAGCTTTTCAGGTTTTTCCCTTATCTTAATTGAAGATTGTCCCTCTCTGCAGTCTACCTGTCCACCTCCTTTCTGCTCAGGCTGAAGACTGTGACATCAGTAAAAGGGGAGGGAGGGGGAAACTTTGCTTGTGAATATTTCATAAACCATAAAGGTTTGAGAGATAAGACTTATATCATTCTTCATGTTTTTTAATGCCTACAAAATAAAATAAAGTTAAAACGAAGTATTACTATCCCTTTAAAGTTGGGGGTTGTAGGGAACTACTAACTCTGTTCTCTTCCTGTGGTTATTTGTAAACTGTCATTACTAAGATAATTAGGCCTGTCTGTTGGTTTGTGTTATAAAGATTTCCTGATAGAGTTGCTAAAAATACTGTTTGTAGTATACAGGAAGTTAATGTGTGTGAATGATTGAGTTTTTGAGGTTAATGGTAGGATGGAAGGCATTATATTTTTTGTGAAATGACAAAAGTTCCCCTTTCCTGGCAGTCCAAATAATTAGGAAATAATCTATGTAGCGGATGTAGACCAGAGGCTTTTCTTTAATGATTTAGGGTCTGTTTATTTGCATCTATTGTCAGTTCTTAAAGGATCAGTAAAGTTGAAAAGCTTTAACTATAACAGCAATGAGGGAAACCTCATTTTATGTATCAGGAAAAGCCTTATTATGAGTATTCTCATAATAATGCTTTACTGCACCTATAAATATAAGACCAATTTAAAATATATATATATATAGAAAAGAAGAAGGAACAGCGTAGTGTAGATTTGTTTTAAATAATAGTATCAGTCTGTTTTCCCAGAACGTTAGTGATCCCTCCACACTGGAAATCCCTCAGGGTCACTGGTACAAATGTGTGACATCTGAATATTTATTCCTTTTCTCAACATGGACACCAATTTATTACCTGAAACATGTTAGGAGCCAGATATGAACACCCAGTTCCTCTTGGGAACCAGTGTGTAGAAATAACACTCCCATATGTGATGAATCTTCAGATTTACACATCACAAGTACTTTGCCCAGTCTATACTAGATGTATTCAATATATCTATATACTATAAAGCTCTAGCCTGCGAAGCTCCCTATGTGTGTAACCGCATACGTGCAGTGAAGACTGCTGGAACTATGCAGTCATGCACAGTAGAGACTGACCAAATGCGCTGATTCGGAGTGGGAGCTCCGGGCGGCTCACCACCTGTCTCTGCTCCCAGCTCCGGGGCAGCAGAAGGTACTGCTGGGTGAATTTTAGCCCGCGTATACGGGCTTTCATACTAGTTGTGTATATAATAGACTAATTACACAGTTACCATTATTTATTTTATTGATTGATTCCTTGAGGTCCACAGATATTTGCAGGGGGAAAATGTAAGGGTCAGGACAGGGTTCCAGCTGATCTATATCCGGCACAAAGCTTTAGCATAGTAATAATGAAATATGCTTTAAGTTATTGTACAAGTCTATGCCAAGGGTGACAATCCTGCATCCTAAGCTACAGCAGGACTAAAAGTCACATCATCCTCTGCTGGACAATGTCAACTGGAATTCAACAATTGCTGGAGAATGCAGATTCCCTGCGCTTGGGTGAAGAACTTCACACTTTCTAGGTATTATTACTAGATACAACTTTTAATTCTGAAAATGTTTTGCCTGGAATTACATGGGAATGGATTATGTTGTTGTTCGTGTGATCAGTGGGAATCTAATTTCATTCTTGTTTATGATAAAGTGGACATGTTACCCTAAGACAGGTTTATACTGCTTTACAGATCACTATCACCTATCTCTGTGTTGTACTGAGAGCCTTGTCTGTAAATGAAATAGTCTGAGAAATAAACCTATATTTTGGTGGCAGTCTGGCACGTTATGTTGATTCACTGTACAGTATGCCAATTAATTCAATTCCACGTCAAAATCCTCATTGTGCTATTAGACACCCCAGTGTGTCAGCTCTGTCTACAGAATGGTTTCCATAATGACCTTAAGGAAAAAGGGCCACATGCCCCTAACTAGTGTAATAACCATAAGGACCTCATCTATCTACTGTAAAGACCATAAAGACCTGATTCTAACTAGTGTAATAACCATAAGGACCTCATCTATCTACTGTAAAGACCATAAAGACCTGCATCTAACTACTGTAATGACCATAAAGACCTCACCTAACTACTGTAATGGTCATAAAGACCTGCATCTAACACTGTAATGGCCATAAAGACCTGTGTATAACTACTGTAATGGTCATAAAGACACATATTTAACTACTATATTGGCCATAAAGACCTCATCTAACTACTGTAATAGTCATAAAGTCCTGCACCTAACTACTGTAATGTTAATAAAAACTGTAATGGACATACAGACCCACATCTACCTACTATAATGGCCATAAAGACCTGTATCTAACTACTGTAATGGTCATAAAGACCTAATATATCTACTGTAATGGCCATAAAGACCTCATCTAATGACCATAAAGACCTCATCTATCTATTGTAATGGCCATAAAGACCTGCACCTAACTACTTTAATGGTCATAAGGACCTGTATCTAACTACTGTAATGGCCATAAAGACCTCATCTAACTACTGTAATGGCCATAAAGACTTGTATCTAACTACTGAAATGGTCATAAAGACCTGTATCTACCTACTGTAATGGCCATAAAGACCTGTATCTAACTACTGTAATGGTCATAAAGACCTGCATCTAACTACTGTAATGGTCATAAATACCTGTATCTATCTACAGTAATGGTCAAAAAGACCTGCACCTAACTACTTTAATGGTCATAAGGACCTCATTTATCATCTGTAATGGCCATAAAGACCTGCACCTAACTACTGTAATGGTCATAAAGACCTGTATCTATCTACTGTAATGATCATAAAGACCTGCATCTAACTACTGTAATGACCATGAAGACCTGTATCTAATTACTGTAATGGTCATAAAGACCTGTATCTAACTACTGTAATCGCCATAAAGACCTGTATCTATCTACTGTAATGGACATAAAGACCTTTATCTACCTACTGTAATGGTCATAAAGACCTGTATCTATCTACTGTAATGGTCATAAAGACCTGTATCTAACTACTGTAATGACCATAAACACCTGCATCTAACTACTGTAATGTTAATAAAAACTGTAATGGACATACAGACCCACATCTAACTACTATAATGGCCATAAAGACCTCATCTACCTACTGTAATGGTCATAAACACCTGTATCTAACTACTGTAATGGCCATAAAGACCTGCACCTAACTTCTGTAATGGCCATAAAGACCTGTATCTAACTACTGTAATGGCCATAAAGACCTCATCTAACTACTGTAATGGCCATAAAGACCTGTTTCTAACTACTTTAATGGCCATAAAGACCTCATCTAATGACCATAAAGACCTCATCTATCTACTGTAATGGCCATAAAGACCTGTTTTTAACTACTGTAATGGTCATAAGGACCTGTATCTAACTACTGTAATGGCCATAAAGACCTCATCTAATGACCATAAAGACCTCATCTATCTATTGTAATGGCCATAAAGACCTGTATCTAACTACTGTAATGGTCATAAAGACCTGTATCTAACTACTGTAATGGTCATAAGGACCTGTATCTAACTACTGTAATGGCCATATAGACCTCATCTATCTACTGTAATGGCCATAAAGACCTCATCTATTGACCATAAAGACCTCATCTATCTATTGTAATGGCCATAAAGACCTGCACCTAACTACTTTAATGGTCATAAGGACCTGTATCTAACTACTGTAATGGCCATAAAGACCTCATCTAACTACTGTAATGGCAATAAAGACCTGTATCTAACTACTGTAATGGTCATAAAGACCTGTATCTACCTACTGTAATGGCCATAAAGACCTGCATCTAACTACTGTAATGGTCATAAATACCTCATCTAACTACTGTAATGGCCATAAAGACCTCATCTAACTACTGTAATGGCCATAAAGACCTGTATCTAACTACTGTAATGGTCATAAAGACCTGTATCTACCTACTGTAATGGCCATAAAGACCTGCATCTAACTACTGTAATGACCATAAATACCTGTATCTATCTACTGTAATGGTCATAAAGACCTGCACCTAACTACTTTAATGGTCTTAAAGACCTGTATCTAACTAGTCTAATGGTCATAAAGACCTCATTTATCTACTGTAATGGTCATAAAGACCTGTATCTATCTACTGTAATGATCATAAAGACCTGCATCTAACTACTGTAATGACCATAAAGACCTGCATCTAACTACTGTAATGTTAATAAAAACTGTAATGGACATACAGACCCACATCTAACTACTGTAATGGCCATAAAGACCTGCACCTAACTACTGTAATGGCCATAAAGACCTGTATCTAACTACTGTAATGGCCATAAAGACCTCATCTAACTACTGTAATGGCCATAAAGACCTGTTTCTAACTACTTTAATGGCCATAAAGACCTCATCTAATGACCATAAAGACCTCATCTATCTACTGTAATGGCCATAAAGACCTGTTTTTAACTACTGTAATGGTCATAAGGACCTGTATCTAACTACTGTAATGGCCATAAAGACCTCATCTAATGACCATAAAGACCTCATCTATCTATTGTAATGGCCATAAAGACCTGTATCTAACTACTGTAATGGTCATAAAGACCTCATCTAACTACTGTAATGGTCATAAAGACCTGCACCTAACTACTGTAATGGCCATAAAGACCTCATCTACCTACTGTAATGTAAATAAAAACTGTAATGGAAATACAGACCCACATCTAACTACTGTAATGGTCATAAGGACCTGTATCTAACTACTGTAATGGTCATAAGGACCTCATCTAACTACTGTAATGGCCATATAGACCTCATCTATTGACCATAAAGACCTCATCTATCTATTGTAATAGCCATAAAGACCTGCACCTAACTACTTTAATGGTCATAAGGACCTGTATCTAACTACTGTAATGGCCATAAAGACCTCATCTAACTACTGTAATGGCCATAAAGACCTGTATCTAACTACTGTAATGGTCATAAAGACCTGTATCTAACTACTGTAATGGTCTTAAAGACCTGTATCTAACTAGTCTAATGGTCATAAAGACCTCATTTATCTACTGTAATGGCCATAAAGACCTGCACCTAACTACTGTAATGGTCATAAAGACCTGTATCTATCTACTGTAATGATCATAAAGACCTGCATCTAACTACTGTAATGACCATAAAGACCTGTATCTAATTACTGTAATGGTCATAAAGACCTGTATCTAACTACTGTAATGGCCATAAAGACCTGTATCTATCTACTGTAATGGACATAAAGACCTTTATCTACCTACTGTAATGGTCATAAAGACCTGTATCTATCTACTGTAATGGTCATAAAGACCTGTATCTAACTACTGTAATGACCATAAAGACCTGCATCTAACTACTGTAATGGTCATAAAGACCTGTATCTAACTACTGTAATGGCCATAAAGACCTGTATCTATCTACTGTAATGGCCATAAAGACCTGTATCTACCTACTGTAATGGCCATAAAGACCTGTATCTAACTACTGTAATGGTCATAAAGACCTGCACCTACTCACTGTAATGGTCATAAAGACCTCTTTTATCTACTGTAATGGCCATAAAGACCTGCACCTAACTACTGCAATGGTCATAAAGACCTGTATCTATCTACTGTAATGACCATAAAGACCTGTATCTAATTACTGTAATGGTCATAAAGACCTGTATCTAACTACTCTAATGGTCATAAAGACCTCATTTATAGTGTTGAGCGAGCGTGCTCGGCCGATGCTCGGATCGGCTCGAGCATCGCTCTGCTCTGCACATGGCGGTACTCGTACGAGTACCGCCATGTGCTCGCCCGACATGCTCGGGTGAAGAGGATCTGTGCCGGAAGAGGCACAGATCCGAAGACGCTCCGCTGGACCACCAGGGAATGGAGGTACGGGGGCATTGCGGAGATGAAGGGGGCATTGCGGAGATGAAGGGGGACATTATGGAAGAGGGGCATAGACTCTATGCCCCTCTTCCACAATGTCCCCCTTCATCTCCGCTATGCCCGTCTTCCACAATGTGCCCCTTCATCTCCGCTATGCCCCTCTTCCACAATGTCCCCCTTCATCTCCTATGCCATAGAGGAGATGAAGGGGGACATTGTGGAAGAGGGGCATAGCGGAGATGAAGGGGGACATTGTGGAAGAGGGGCATAGAGTCTATGCCCCTCTTCCACAATGTCCCCCTTCATCTCCGCTATGCCCCTCTTCCACAATGTCCCCCTTCATCTCCGCTATGGCATAGGAGATGAAGGGGGACATTGTGGAAGAGGGGCATAGCGGAGATGAAGGGGGACATTGACCAGGCACCCTCCGCTCATCAGAGCAGGGGGTGCCTGGTTTAATGCTCGAGTGCTCCCATTCATTTGAATGGGGCTCGGGTGCTCGGCCGAGCACTCGAGCATCAGGGGGTGCTCGGTCAGAGCACCCGAGCACCCGAGCATCGGGGTGCTCGCTCATCTTTACTCATTTATCTACTGTAATGGCCATAAAGACCTGCACCTAACTACTGTAATGGTCATAAAGACCTTTATCTAACTACTGTAATGACCATAAAGACCTGTATCTAACTACTGTAATGGCCATAAAGACCTGTATCTAACTACTGTAATGGCCATAAAGACCTGTATCTACCTACTTTAATGGTCTTAAAGACCTGTATCTAACTAGTCTAATGGTCATAAAGACCTCATTTATCTACTGTAATGGCCATAAAGACCTGCACCTAACTACTGTAATGGTCATAAAGACCTTTATCTAACTACTGTAATGACCATAAAGACCTGTATCTACTTCCTGTAATGGACATAAAGACCTGTATCTAACTACTGTAATGACAATAAAGACCTGTATCTATCTACTGTAATGGTCATAAAGACCTCATGTAACTACTGTAATGGCCATAAAGACCTGTATCTAACTACTGAAATGGTCATAAAGACCTGTATCTACCTACTGTAATGGCCATAAAGACCTGTATCTAACTACTGTAATGGTCATAAAGACCTGTATCTACCTACTGTAATGGCCATAAAGACCTGTATCTAACTACTGTAATGGTCATAAAGACCTGTATCTAACTACTGTAATGACCATGAAGACCTGTATCTAATTACTGTAATGGTTATAAAGACCTGTATCTAACTACTGTAATCGCCATAAAGACCTGTATCTATCTACTGTAATGGACATAAAGACCTTTATCTACCTACTGTAATGGTCATAAAGACCTGTATCTATCAACTGTAATGGTCATAAAGACCTGTATCTAACTACTGTAATGACCATAAAGACCTGCATCTAACTACTGTAATGTTAATAAAAACTGTAATGGACATACAGACCCACATCTAACTACTATAATGGCCATAAAGACCTGTATCTAACTACTGTAATGGTCATAAAGACCTGTATCTATCTACTGTAATGGTCATAAACACCTGTATCTAACTACTGTAATGGACATAAAGACCTGCACCTAACTACTGTAATGGTCATAAAGACCTGTATCTAACTACTGTAATGGCCATAAAGACCTGTATCTAACTACTGTAATGGCCATAAAGACCTCATGTAACTACTGTAATGGCCATAAAGACCTGTTTCTAACTACTTTAATGGCCATAAAGACCTCATCTAATGACCATAAAGACCTCATCTATCTACTGTAATGGCCATAAAGACCTGTTTTTAACTACTGTAATGGTCATAAGGACCTGTATCTAACTACTGTAATGGCCATAAAGACCTCATCTAATGACCATAAAGACCTCATCTAACTACTGTAATGGTCATAAAGACCTGCACCTAACTACTGTAATGGCCATAAAGACCTCATCTACCTACTGTAATGTAAATAAAAACTGTAATGGAAATACAGACCCACATCTAACTACTGTAATGGTCATAAGGACCTGTATCTAACTACTGTAACGGTCATAAGGACCTGTATCTAACTACTGTAATGGCCATAAAGACCTCATCTTTCTACTGTAATGGCCATAAAGACCTCATCTAATGACCATAAAGACCTCATCTATCTATTGTAATGGCCATAAAGACCTGCACCTAACTACTTTAATGGTCATAAGGACCTGTATCTAATTACTGTAATGGTCATAAAGACCTGTATCTAACTACTGTAAAGGCCATAAAGACCTGTATCTAACTACTGTAATGGTCATAAAGACCTGTATCTAACTACTTTAATGGTCTTAAAGACCTGTATCTAACTAGTCTAATGGTCATAAAGACCTCATTTATCTACTGTAATGGCCATAAAGACCTGCACCAAACTACTGTAATGGTCATAAAGACCTGTATCTATCTACTGTAATGATCATAAAGACCTGCATCTAACTACTGTAATGACCATAAAGACCTGTATCTAATTACTGTAATGGTCATAAAGACCTGTATCTAACTACTGTAATGGCCATAAAGACCTGTATCTATCTACTGTAATGGACATAAAGACCTTTATCTACCTACTGTAATGGTCATAAAGACCTGTATCTATCTACTGTAATGGTCATAAAGACCTGTATCTACCTACTGTAATGACCATAAAGACCTGCATCTAACTACTGTAATGGTCATAAAGACCTGTATCTAACTACTGTAATGGCCATAAAGACCTGTATCTATCTACTGTAATGGCCATAAAGACCTGTATCTACCTACTGTAATGGCCATAAAGACCTGTATCTAACTACTGTAATGGTCATAAAGACCTGCACCTACTCACTGTAATGGTCATAAAGACCTCTTTTATCTACTGTAATGGCCATAAAGACCTGCACCTAACTACTGCAATGGTCATAAAGACCTGTATCTATCTACTGTAATGACCATAAAGACCTGTATCTAATTACTGTAATGGTCATAAAGACCTGTATCTAACTACTCTAATGGTCATAAAGACCTCATTTATCTACTGTAATGTCCATAAAGACCTGCACCTAACTACTGTAATGGTCAAAAAGACCTGTATCTACCTACTGTAATGGCCATAAAGACCTGTATCTAACTACTGTAATGGCCATAAAGACCTGTATCTAACTACTGTAATGGTCATAAAGACCTGTATCTACCTACTGTAATGGCCATAAAGACCTGTATCTAACTACTGTAATGGTCATAAAGACCTTTATCTAACTACTGTAATGACCATAAAGACCTGTATCTACCTACTGTAATGGACATAAAGACCTGTATCTAACTACTGTAATGGCCATAAAGACCTGCATCTACCTACTGTAATGGACATAAAGACCTGTATCTAACTACTGTAATGGTCATAAAGACCTTTATCTAACTACTGTAATGACCATAAAGACCTGTATCTACCTACTGTAATGGACATAAAGACCTGTATCTAACTACTGTAATGGCCATAAAGACCTGCATCTACCTACTGTAATGGACATAAAGACCTGTATCTAACTACTGTAATGGTCATAAAGACCTCATCTATCTACTGTAATGGCCATAAAGACCTGTATCTAACTACTGTAATGGTCATAAAGACCTCATCTATCTACTGTAATGGCCATAAAGACCTGCATCTATCTACTGTAATGGTCTTAAAGACCTGTATCTAACTATTCTAATGATCATAAAGACCTCATTTATCTACTGTAATGGCCATAAATACCTGTATCTCACTACTGTAATGGCCATAAATACCTGTATCTACCTACTGTAATGGTCATAAAGACCTGTATCTCACTACTGTAATGGCCATAAATACCTGTATCTACCTACTGTAATGGTCAGAAAGACCTCATTTATCTACTGTAATGGCCATAAAGACCTGTATCTACCTACTGTAATGGACATAAAGACCTGTATCTAACTACTGTAATGGTCATAAAGACCTGCATCTAACTACTGTAATGGTCATAAAGACCTCATCTATCTACTGTAATGGCCATAAAGACCTGTATCTAACTACTGTAATGGTCATAAAGACCTCCTCTATCTACTGTAATGGCCATAAAGACCTGTATCTAACTACTGTAATGGCCATAAAGACCTGTATCTATCTACTGTAATGGCCATAAAGACCTGTATCTACCTACTGTAATGGCCATAAAGACCTGTATCTAACTACTGTAATGGTCATAAAGACCTGCACCTACTCACTGTAATGGTCATAAAGACCTCTTTTATCTACTGTAATGGCCATAAAGACCTGCACCTAACTACTGCAATGGTCATAAAGACCTGCACCTAACTACTGCAATGGTCATAAAGACCTGTATCTATCTACTGTAATGACCATAAAGACCTGTATCTAATTACTGTAATGGTCATAAAGACCTGTATCTAACTACTCTAATGGTCATAAAGACCTCATTTATCTACTGTAATGTCCATAAAGACCTGCACCTAACTACTGTAATGGACATAAAGACCTGTATCTAACTACTGTAATGGTCATAAAGACCTGTATCTACCTACTGTAATGGCCATAAAGACCTGTATCTAACTACTGTAATGGCCATAAAGACCTGTATCTAACTACTGTAATGGTCATAAAGACCTGTATCTACCTACTGTAATGGTCATAAATACCTGTATCTAACTACTGTAATGGTCATAAAGACCTGTATCTACCTACTGTAATGGTCATAAATACCTGTATCTAACTACTGTAATGGCCATAAAGACCTGTATCTAACTACTGTAATGGCCATAAAGACCTGTATCTACCTACTGTAATGGTCATAAAGACCTGTATCTAACTACTGTAATGGTCATAAAGACCTGTATCTACCTACTGTAATGGTCATAAATACCTGTATCTAACTACTGTAATGGTCATAAAGACCTGTATCTACCTACTGTAATGGTCATAAATACCTGTATCTAACTACTGTAATGGCCATAAAGACCTGTATCTAACTACTGTAATGGCCATAAAGACCTGTATCTACCTACTGTAATGGTCATAAAGACCTGTATCTAACTACTGTAATGGTCATAAAGACCTGTATCTACCTACTGTAATGGCCATAAAGACCTGTATCTAACTACTGTAATGGCCATAAAGACCTGTATCTAACTACTGTAATGGTCATAAAGACCTGTATCTACCTACTGTAATGGCCATAAAGACCTGTATCTAACTACTGTAATGGTCATAAAGACCTGTATCTATCTACTGTAATGGTCATAAAGACCTGTATCTAACTACTGTAATGACCATAAAGACCTGTATCTACCTACTGTAATGGACATAAAGACCTGTATCTAACTACTGTAATGGCCATAAAGACCTGCATCTACCTACTGTAATGGACATAAAGACCTGTATCTAACTACTGTAATGGTCATAAAGACCTCATCTATCTTCTGTAATGGCCATAAAGACCTGTATCTAACTACTGTAATGGTCATAAAGACCTCATCTATCTACTGTAATGGCCATAAAGACCTGCATCTATCTACTGTAATGGTCTTAAAGACCTGTATCTAACTACTCTAATGATCATAAAGACCTCATTTATCTACTGTAATGGCCATAAATACCTGTATCTCACTACTGTAATGGCCATAAATACCTGTATCTACCTACTGTAATGGTCATAAAGACCTGTATCTCACTACTGTAATGGCCATAAATACCTGTATCTACCTACTGTAATGGTCATAAAGACCTCATTTATCTACTGTAATGGCCATAAAGACCTGTATCTAACTACTGTAATGGACATAAAGACCTGTATCTAACTACTGTAATGGTCATAAAGACCTGCATCTAACTACTGTAATGGTCATAAAGACCTCATCTATCTACTGTAATGGCCATAAAGACCTGTATCTAACTACTGTAATGGTCATAAAGACCTCATCTATCTACTGTAATGGCCATAAAGACCTGTATCTATCTACTGTAATGGCCATAAAGACCTGTATCTATCTACTGTAATGGACATAAAGACCTCATCTATCTACTGTAATGGTCATAAAGACCTGTATCTAACTACTGTAATGGACATAAAGACCTCATCTATCTACAGTAATGGCCATAAAGACCTGTATCTAACTACTGTAATGGTCATAAAGACCTGTATCTACCTACTGTAATGGCCATAAAGACCTGTATCTAACTACTGTAATGGTCATAAAGACCTGTATCTACCTACTGTAATGGCCATAAAGACCTGCATCTAACTACTTTAATGGTCTTAAAGACCTGTATCTAACTAGTCTAATGGTCATAAAGACCTCATTTATCATCTGTAATGGCCATAAAGACCTGTATCTATCTACTGTAATGACCATAAAGACATCATCTACCTACTGTAATGACCATAAAGACCTCATGTAACTACTGTAATGGACATAAAGACCTGTATCTACCTACTGTAATGGACATAAAGACCTGTATCTAACTACTGTAATGGTCATAAAAACCTCATCTAACTACTGTAATGGTCATAAAGACCTGTATCTAACTACTGTAATGGACATAAAGACCTGTATCTATCTACTGTAATGGTCATAAAAACCTCATCTAACTACTGTAATGGACATAAAGACCTGTATCTAACTACTGTAATGGACATAAAGACCTCATCTAACGACTGTAATGGTCATAAATACCTGTATCTACCTACTGTAATGGCCATAAAGACCTGTATCTAACTACTGTAATGGTCATAAAGACCTGTATCTACCTACTGTAATGGTCATAAAGACCTGTATCTATCTACTGTAATGGTCATAAAGACCTGTATCTATCTACTGTAATGGACATAAAGACCTCATCTAACGACTGTAATGGTCATAAATACCTGTATCTACCTACTGTAATGGACATAAAGACCTGTATCTAACTACTGTAATGGCCATAAAGACCTGCGTCTACCTACTGTAATGGACATAAAGACCTGTATCTAACTACTGTAATGGTCATAAAGACCTCATCTATCTACTGTAATGGCCATAAAGACCTGTATCTAACTACTGTAATGGTCATAAAGACCTCATCTATCTACTGTAATGGCCATAAAGACCTGCATCTATCTACTGTAATGGTCTTAAAGACCTGTATCTAACTACTCTAATGATCATAAAGACCTCATCTATCTACTGTAATGGCCATAAAGACCTGCATCTATCTACTGTAATGGTCTTAAAGACCTGTATCTAACTACTCTAATGATCATAAAGACCTCATTTATCTACTGTAATGGCCATAAATACCTGTATCTCACTACTGTAATGGCCATAAATACCTGTATCTACCTACTGTAATGGTCATAAAGACCTGTATCTCACTATTGTAATGGCCATAAATACCTGTAGCTACCTACTGTAATGGTCATAAAGACCTCATTTATCTACTGTAATGGCCATAAAGACCTGTATCTAACTACTGTAATGGACATAAAGACCTGTATCTACCTACTGTAATGGACATAAAGACCTGTATCTAACTACTGTAATGGTCATAAAGACCTGCATCTAACTACTGTAATGGTCATAAAGACCTCATCTATCTACTGTAATGGCCATAAAGACCTGTATCTAACTACTGTAATGGTCATAAAGACCTCATCTATCTACTGTAATGGCCATAAAGACCTGTATCTATCTACTGTAATGGTCATAAAGACCTGTATCTATCTACTGTAATGGACATAAAGACCTCATCTATCTACTGTAATGGTCATAAAGACCTGTATCTAAATACTGTAATGGACATAAAGACCTCATCTATCTACTGTAATGGCCATAAAGACCTGTATCTAACTACTGTAATGGTCATAAAGACCTGTATCTACCTACTGTAATGGCCATAAAGACCTGTATCTAACTACTGAAATGGTCATAAAGACCTGTATCTACCTACTGTAATGGCCATAAAGACCTGCATCTAACTACTTTAATGGTCTTAAAGACCTGTATCTAACTAGTCTAATGGTCATAAAGACCTCATTTATCATCTGTAATGGCCATAAAGACCTGTATCTATCTACTGTAATGACCATAAAGACATCATCTACCTACTGTAATGACCATAAAGACCTCATGTAACTACTGTAATGGACATAAAGACCTGTATCTACCTACTGTAATGGACATAAAGACCTGTATCTAACTACTGTAATGGTCATAAAAACCTCATCTAACTACTGTAATGGTCATAAAGACCTGTATCTAACTACTGTAATGGACATAAAGACCTGTATCTAACTACTGTAATGGTCATAAAAACCTCATCTAACTACTGTAATGGACATAAAGACCTGTATCTAACTACTGTAATGGACATAAAGACCTCATCTAACGACTGTAATGGTCATAAATACCTGTATCTACCTACTGTAATGGCCATAAAGACCTGTATCTAACTACTGTAATGGTCATAAAGACCTGTATCTACCTACTGTAATGGTCATAAAGACCTGTATCTATCTACTGTAATGGTCATAAAGACCTGTATCTATCTACTGTAATGGACATAAAGACCTCATCTAACGACTGTAATGGTCATAAATACCTGTATCTACCTACTGTAATGGCCATAAAGACCTGTATCTAACTACTGTAATGACCATAAAGACCTGCATCTACCTACTGTAATGGCCATAAAGACCTCATCTAACTACTGTAATGGCCATAAAGACCTGCATCTACCTACTGTAATGGCCATAAAGACCTGTATCTAACTACTGTAATGGTCATAAAGACCTCATCTAACGACTGTAATTGTCATAAAGACCTGTATCTACCTACTGTAATGGTCATAAATACCTGTATCTAACTACTGTAATGGTCATAAAGACCTGTATCTACCTACTGTAATGGTCATAAATACCTGTATCTAACTACTGTAATGGCCATAAAGACCTGTATCTAACTACTGTAATGGCCATAAAGACATGTATCTACCTACTGTAATGACCATAAAGACCTGTATCTAACTACTGTAATGGTCATAAAGACCTGTATCTAACTACTGTAATGGCCATAAAGACCTGTATCTAACTACTGTAATGGACATAAAGACCTGTATCTACCTACTGTAATGGACATAAAGACCTGTATCTAACTACTGTAATGGACATAAAGACCTGTATCTACCTACTGTAATGGTCATAAAGACCTCATCTAACTACTGTAATGACCATATAGACCTGTATCTAACTACTGTAATGGCCATAAAGACCTGTATCTATCTACTGTAATGGCCATAAAGACCTGTATCTAACTACTGTAATGGTCTTAAAGACCTGCATCTATCTACTGTAATGGCCATAAAGACCTCATCTAACTATTGTAATGGTCATAAAGGCCTCATCTAACTAATGTAATGGCCATAAAGACCTGTATCTATCTACTGTAATGGCCATAAAGACCTGTATCTAACTACTGTAATGGTCATAAAGACCTGTATCTACCTACTGTAATGGTCATAAAGACCTGTATCTATCTACTGTAATGGTCATAAAGACCTGTATCTATCTACTGTAATGGACATAAAGACCTCATCTAACGACTGTAATGGTCATAAATACCTGTATCTACCTACTGTAATGGCCATAAAGACCTGTATCTAACTACTGTAATGACCATAAAGACCTGCATCTACCTACTGTAATGGCCATAAAGACCTCATCTAACTACTGTAATGGCCATAAAGACCTGCATCTACCTACTGTAATGGCCATAAAGACCTGCATCTACCTACTGTAATGGCCATAAAGACCTGTATCTAACTACTGTAATGGTCATAAAGACCTCATCTAACGACTGTAATTGTCATAAAGACCTGTATCTACCTACTGTAATGGTCATAAATACCTGTATCTAACTACTGTAATGGTCATAAAGACCTGTATCTACCTACTGTAATGGTCATAAAGACCTGTATCTACCTACTGTAATGGTCATAAATACCTGTATCTAACTACTGTAATGGCCATAAAGACCTGTATCTAACTACTGTAATGGCCATAAATACCTGTATCTACCTACTGTAATGACCATAAAGACCTGTATCTAACTACTGTAATGGTCATAAAGACCTGTATCTAACTACTGTAATGGCCATAAAGACCTGTATCTAACTACTGTAATGGACATAAAGACCTGTATCTACCTACTGTAATGGTCATAAAGACCTGTATCTACCTACTGTAATGACCATAAAGACCTGTATCTAACTACTGTAATGGTCATAAAGACCTGTATCTATCTACTGTAATGGCCATAAATACCTGTATCTAACTACTGTAATGGACATAAAGACCTGTATCTACCTACTGTAATGGTCATAAAGACCTCATCTAACAACTGTAATGACCATATAGACCTGTATCTAACTACTGTAATGGCCATAAAGACCTGTATCTATCTACTGTAATGGCCATAAAAACCTGTATCTAACTACTGTAATGGTCTTAAAGACCTGCATCTATCTACTGTAATGGCCATAAAGACCTCATCTAACTATTGTAATGGTCATAAAGGCCTCATCTAACTAATGTAATGGCCATAAAGACCTGTATCTATCTACTGTAATGGCCATAAAGACCTCATCTAACTACTTTAATGGCCATAAAAACCTTCATCTAACTACTGTAATGGTCATAAGGACCTGTATCTAACTACTGTAATGGACATAAAGACCTGTATCTAACTACTGTAATGGTCATAAAGATCTGTATCTACCTACTGTAATGGTCATAAAGTCCTCATCTAACTACTGTAATGACCATAAAGACATCATCTACCTACTGTAATGGCCATAAAGACCTGTATCTAACTACTGTAATGGCCATAAAGACCTGTATCTACCTACTGTAATGGTCATAAAAACCTGTATCTAACTACTGTAATGGACATAAAGACCTCATCTAACGACTGTAATGGTCATAAAGACCTCATCTACCTACTGTAACGGCCATAAAGACCTGTATCTAACTACTGTAATGGCCATAAAGACCTGCATCTAACTACTGTAATTGTCATAAAGACCTGTATCTAACTACTGTAATGGACATAAAGACCTGTATCTACCTACTGTAATGGTCATAAAGACCTCATCTAACGACTGTAATGGCCATAAATACCTGTATCTACCTACTGTAATGGTCATAAATACCTGTATCTAACTACTGTAATGGCCATAAAGACCTGTATCTACCTACTGTAATGACCATAAAGACCTGTATCTAACTACTGTAATGGCCATAAAGACCTGTATCTAACTACTGTAATGGCCATAAAGACCTCATCTATCTACTGTAATGGCCATAAAGACCTGTATCTACCTACTGTAATGGCCATAAAGACCTGTATCTAACTACTGTAATGGCCATAAAGACCTGCATCTACCTACTGTAATGGTAATAAAGACCTCACCTAACTACTGTAATGGTCATAAAGACCTGTATCTATCTACTGTAATGGCCATAAAGACCTGTATCTATCTACTGTAATGGTCATAAAGACCTGTATCTAACTACTGTAATGGAGATAAAGACCTGTATCTACCTACTGTAATGGTCATAAAGACCTCACCTAACTACTGTAATGGTCATAAAGACCTGTATCTATCTACTGTAATGGCCATAAAGACCTGTATCTAACTACTGTAATGGTCATAAAGACCTGTATCTATCTACTGTAATGACCATAAAGACCTGTATCTATCTACTGTAATGGACATAAAGACCTGTATCTAACTACTGTAATGGTCATAAAGACCTGTATCTAACTACTGTAATGGTCATAAAGACCGGTATCTACCTACTGTAATGGAGATAAAGACCTGTATCTACTTACTGTAATGGCCATAAAGACCTGCATCTACCTACTGTAATGGTCATAATGACCTGTATCTATCTACTGTAATGGTCATAAAGACCTGTATCTAACTACTGTAATGACCATAACGACCTGTATCTATCTACTGTAATGGTCATAAAGACCTGTATCTACCTACTGTAATGGTCATAAAGACCTGTATCTACCTACTGTAATGGAGATAAAGACCTGTATCTACTTACTGTAATGGCCATAAAGACCTGCATCTACCTACTGTAATGGTCATAATGACCTGTATCTATCTACTGTAATGGTCATAATGACCTCATCTAACTACTGTAATGGACATAAAGACCTGTATCTAACTACTGTAATGGACATAAAGACCTAATCTAACTACTGTAATGGTCATAATGACCTGTATCTAACTACTGTAATGGTCATAAAGACCTGTATCTACCTACTGTAATGACCATAAAGACCTGTATCTAACTACTGTAATGGCCATAAAGACCTGTATCTACCTACTGTAATGGCCATAAAGACCTGTATCTAACTACTGTAATGACCATAACGACCTGTATCTATCTACTGTAATGGTCATAAAGACCTGTATCTACCTACTGTAATGGTCATAAAGACCTGTATCTATCTACTGTAATGGACATAAAGACTTCATCTACCTACTGTAATGGACATAAAGACTTCATCTACCTACTGTAATGGTAATAAAGACTTGCATGAGGAGTTTAGGCAATTTTCACACTTGTAATCTGTAGTGCAAAAAATGTTATGTTTTTATGAGTTTAAATATTTTTTTATTATAACACAGCTTACACGATTCAAATTATTTATAAATGCACATATTTAAACCCACCAAGTTCTTTATTTTACAAATGAGCAAAAAACAAAATCAGCAATGCTAATTTTGTGCGATACAAGTGGAATGTAAAGGCACATTTTGTTAGTATGAATGCATAATTGGACATGAGATGGAGCAAGTGGTATACGGAATTACATGTGATGCACAAATCACCAGGGCGTATAGCACCACACCGCTCCAGGATATCGAATCTGTGCACAGCTAGGCTGGTGACTGTCCACCGCTCGGCTAGCAATTTTACAATTCGCTACATAAACTTTCGTTCTAAGAATCAAATATGTTTCATCACTAAAGTTGAGATGAGGATAATTAAGGTTTTAGAGCAGGACATTTATTTTAACTGAATTGCCATAAATGGCCACATTTGCTGTGTGCAAGGGCTGGGTATTATTAAATACAGGTTGGTGGAGTATTTCTGACAAAAAACAATTTCACCATAGGAGAGAACACATCCATGTATTTAACCCTTTGAGTGCCATGAATGCATGTACATCCCGGGCATTAAAATGGGTAAATGAGGCTTTTAACCACTTGAATGCTAGAGAGAGCACCAGCATGTTACTTCGCAATGCACTGGTGACCTCTCCAGTATACGGGGATAAAAAAAACCTGATATCAGAATGTGGGGACTGAGTTTTTTTTTAATTTGTCCCAGTGGTGCAGTTTTTTGCCCCAGAATTGCTCCAGTTTTCTTTTTTCCATAGAACCCAGTTTTGATAATATTGGCCGAGCACATAATATTTAGGTTAAAGTGGCAGACTGTTCCACAAACAATTATTTTTTTAAGAAATGGACCTTTATATTACTAACAAATGGTCAATGACACAATAAGCGTTTTATAATTCTCTATAAAATTAATTAAATCTTAGTTGTGATGGATGCATTTTATGGGTTTGATGTAAAAGCTGATTTAATACGCCCCACAGTCCCCACCACCTTGGATACAGGACAAATGGGAGTCATCAGGGCTGATACATTTCTCAGAATTGGCATCTCTGCAACTAACTATTTCACCTCCACAGGTCCAGAACCCTTTGTAGTTGCATTTACATGCAGTGTATGCGGGTGGAGGTTTAGAAATCCTGCATCCCCCTGAATGATAATTGCAGTCACACCGATCGCTATAGGCTTCACAGTCTCCACCTCCCTGTAGACAGGTGGGGAGCGATTTGTCAGGATTTCTGCAGTGTGGGGCATCTTCTTGTTTGCAAGATCGAATTTCTCCTCCGCAGGTCCAGGCGCCTTTATATTTACAGTAACAAGCCTTATTTGGGGGGGGTGCAGCACTTATGGTACAACCTCCGGGGTGATAATCACAGTCACAGGAATCACCAGCAAAAACTGAAAAAAAGATTTGAGAAGAATCAGTTTTTATCATCCAGTGAACCAACATTAATTGAAATTCAAATAAAATGAGTTCATTCTTTTCGTAGTAAACATTTTATCTAAAAGGGCCATACTCACAAAGTCATAGAGATGAACAATTTTGGAGCAAACCAAACCACAGCATAGGGGCTAAATAAAATGTTAAAATATTCCATTGACTTAACCTTACAAGTGCCAGAGATATCCAATGTGTTGAGACCTCCCTGGCACTCAAAGGGTTAATCAGTGCCTTGCAATGCATTAGAGACCTCTCTAGTGTTCAGAGCCCCATTAAAATCACTGGGAATGTGGGTAATTTATTGGTTCCTAATGATGCAGCGGCTTTGATGTAGACTTGGCGCACTGTGGCTATGGGGCTGATTCTTCAGTCTGAAGGTCAAACTGGTCCACAAAATAATTCCTTAAGATTTAAAATGGGCTTTTAACCCCTTGAATTTTAGTAAGTCTCCAATGCTTTGTGAAGAAATAAGATGAAGGTCTCTAGTATTGCAGAGGTTAAAACTCCTGTGTAACCCTTTGAGTGCCGGAGGGCTGTGCATTGAACAGTTCTCTGCCACACAAAGTTTAATCAACAAGATACAGAAAGTTTACTTTAGTTTATTGTATTAGAATTTCAGGGATCACGGTCTGAGGAGGAAGCCAAGTGAAGAAATAGTTAGCATTTGCATGACGCCAATGGAAATAAATAATATTAAAAAATTATATATTTTTTTTTTTTCAAACAAATCTGGTGTGTGATTGGGGATTTCTTGTACAAATTTATTTTTTTTATTTCAGACTAGAATAGAAAATTGGGGAAAAAATTTAACTTAAGTGCAACAAAGGGCTGAGAAATAAGTCTCTTCCCTCCTCCACCCAATAAAATCAAACACGAGACCAAAGCTTTAGGATTTTGTCAATTGTGAGAGATTTATAACAAAGAACTGTCTTATAATTTATTACTCAGAATGATTAGCTATAAAATCATTGAATGATTAAAAGGTGGTCGTAGTAAAGGAACAATAAGACTTCCTAAGAACAACTTCCCACTTATCTTTCTATGGCCAGAATATGCTAATGGCCCCTATGAGCTTTTTATTTAAAAGATAAAATCTTCAATCAGTCCTGGTAGTCTTATCCATGAGGGTGGACATAACTGTTTTTAGTAATTTTTCAAAATAAAATCAGCTGCAATTAATCTTCATAGTATTTGGGCCATGTAGAGTGTTATTTCACTTCTGTCAGAGCTGTAGTTCAAGAGTAATTGAATGATAAAGTATCCCCCTCCCGTCCCTTTTACTGATGGAACACTGCTCACCTCAGAGCAGCAAGACTGTCCGGATGGATTGCAGAGAGGGACAATATTCAATTAGCATAAGGGAAAAACCTGATAAACCTGTCAAGGGGGACAGGGCTTTCATTGTTCTCACAGTAAGAAGATTGTCCCTTGCTGTGACTTGTCTGGTCAAGAGACCAGATTCCACATCTGAGAAGAGATGGCTTACACTAGGTAAAAGGGGCGGGAGGGGGATACTTTATCATTCAGTTACTCTTATACTACAACTCTGACAGTATTGAAATAACACTCTCCATGGCCCAAATACTATGAAGATTAATTGGAGCTTCTTTTATTTTGAAACATTACTGTCCCTTTAAACTGAAACAGACCATGCATGAACCGCTGGTTACCATGAGCAATGGGTGGAGTGTAAGGTCCTGGGTTCTACAGGTCTGAGTGAAGAGGTGAATCAAATAAATGAACATATATATATAATGAATGTTAAACAATTTGACTTTACGTATTAACCCCTTAAGGACCGGCGCTCGCACCTGCAGCTGGCACTTGGCATCCACGGGGCTTTTTTTTTTTTTTTGCTTCTGGTTCAGGGCTTCCGGAGCGGCGTGCAGCCACACCAGGAGCCCTGAACTCCTTGACGTGCCAGGACCGTCAGTGGTCCTTAAGCGCCAGACCACCTTGACGGTCCTGCCACGTCCATGGTCATTAAGGGGTTAAGCACTTACAGAACTCTATAGAAAATATTCACTGTAGAGACCATCTGCTCTCAGACTGTATTCATTGATCCCAGAAGTACACTGGGTTCCACACAATATACAACAGATGACAGGAGAACAAGGCTGCAGTGACAGACAGTGACTATCGGTGGACGGTGCAGGACACTGTCCTCTTTTGTTTTCTATTATATTCTTCTTGTTCTAAGCACTATAACGTTGTGCCTTTGGAAGACAGTAAATTAGATACAATGACTAGGGATGGGCGAAAATTTTCGCCTCAAACTGAAATTGGAGAATAATGACACTTTACGCTTGGCGAATAATTTCACTCAAAAAGAGCAGTTTTTCCGCATATTCCCACCCATTGAAATCAATGGGAAGAAAAATATATCTCCACCACACTAAAGTTTTCTACAACCATATAAAAGGATGTCAGGGTGTCACAGCATGCAATTCTCTGTACAGGCATATAAAAGGGTATCAGGGTGTCACAGCAGCCATTCTGTGTACAGACATATAAAAGGGCGTCAGGCTCTCAAGGCAGTCATTCTGTGTACAGACATATAAAAGGGTGTCAGGGTGTCACAGCAGCCATTATGTGTACAAACATATATAAGAGTGTCAGGGTGTCACAGCAGCCATTCTGTGTACAGACATATAAAAGGCTGTTAGGCTCTCACAGCAGCCATTCTGTGTACAGACATATAAAAGGGTGTCAGGGTGACACAGTAGCCATTCTGTGTACAGACATATAAAAGGGTGTCAGGCTCTCACAGCAGCCATTCTGTGTACAGACATATAAAAGGCTGTCAGGGTGTCACAGTAGCCATTCTGTGTACAGGCAAATAAAAGGGTGTCAGGGAGTCACAGCAGCCATTCTGTGTACAAACATATAAAAGGGTGCCAGGCTCTCACAGCAGCCATTCTGTGTACAGATATATAAAAGGGTGTCAGGGTGACACAGCAGCCATTCTGTGTACAGGCATATAAAAGGGTGTCAGGGTGTCACAGCAGCCATTATGTGTACAGACATATAAAAGGGTGTCAGGGTGTCACAGCAGCCATTATGTGTACAGACATATAAAAGGGTGTCAGGGTGTCACAGCAGCCATTCTGTGTACAGACATATAAAAGGGCATCAGTTTGTCACAGCAGCCATTCTGTATACAGACCTATAAAAGGGTGTCAGGGTGTCACAGCAGCCATTCTGTGTACAGACATATAAAAGGGTGTAACAGCAGCCAGTCTGTGTACAGACATATGAAAGGGTGTCAGGGTGTAACAGCAGCCAGTCTGTGTACAGACATATAAAAGGGTGTCAGGGTGTAACAGCAGCCAGTCTGTGTACAGACATTTAAAAGGCTGTCAGGGTGTCACAGCGCCAGTCTGTGTACAGACATATAAAAGGCTGTCAGGCTCTCACAGCAGCCATTCTGTGTACAGACATATAAAAGGGCGTCAGGGTGACACAGCAGCCATTCTGTGTACAGACATATAAAAGGGTGTCAGGCTCTCACAGCAGCCATTCTGTGTACAGACATATAAAAGGCTGTCAGGGTGTCACAGCAGCCATTCTGTGTACAGACATATAAAAGGCTGTCAGGGTGTCACAGCAGCCATTCTGTGTACAGACATATAAAAGGGTGTCAGGCTCTCACAGCAGCCATTCTGTGTACAGGCATATAAAAGGGTGTCAGGGTGTCACAGCAGCCATCATGTGTACAGACATATAAAAGGGTGCCAGGCTCTCACAGCAGCCATTCTGTGTACAGACATATAAAAGGGTGTCAGGGTCACACAGCAGCCATTCTGTGTACAGGCATATAAAAGGGTGTCAGGGTGTCACAGCAGCCATTCTGTGTACAGACATATAAAAGGGTGTCAGGGTGTCACAGCAGCCATTCTGTGTACAGACATATAAAAGGCTGTCAGGCTCTCACAGCAGCCATTCTGTGTACAGACATATAAAAGGGTGTCAGGGTGACACAGCAGCCATTCTGTGTACAGACATATAAAAGGGTGTCAGGCTCTCACAGCAGCCATTCTGTGTACAGACATATAAAAGGCTGTCAGGGTGTCACAGCAGCCATTCTGTGTACAGGCATATAAAAGGGTGTCAGGGAGTCACAGCAGCCATTCTGTGTACAAACATATAAAAGGGTGCCAGGCTCTCACAGCAGCCATTCTGTGTACAGATATATAAAAGGGTGTCAGGGTGACACAGCAGCCATTCTGTGTGCAGGCATATAAAAGGGTGTCAGGGTGTCACAGCAGCATTATGTGTACAGACATATAAAAGGGAGCCAGGGTGTCACAGCAGCCATTATGTGTACAGACATATAAAAGGGTGTCAGGGTGTCACAGCAGCCATTCTGTGTACAGACATATAAAAGGGCATCAGTTTGTCACAGCAGCCATTCTGTGTACAGACATATAAAAGGGCATCAGTTTGTCACAGCAGCCATTCTGTATACAGACATATAAAAGGGTGTCAGGGTGTCACAGCAGCCATTCTGTGTACAGACATATAAAAGGGTGTAACAGCAGCCAGTCTGTGTACAGACATATAAAAGGGTGTCAGGGTGTAACAGCAGCCAGTCTGTGTACAGACATATAAAAGGGTGTCAGGGTGTAACAGCAGCCATTCTGTGTACAGACATATAAAAGGGTGTCAGGGTGTAACAGCAGCCAGTCTGTGTACAGACATTTAAAAGGCTGTCAGGGTGTCACAGCGCCAGTCTGTGTACAGACATATAAAAGGCTGTCAGGCTCTCACAGCAGCCATTCTGTGTACAGACATATAAAAGGGCGTCAGGGTGACACAGCAGCCATTCTGTGTACAGACATATAAAAGGGCATCAGTTTGTCACAGCAGCCATTCTGTATACAGACATATAAAAGGGTGTCAGGGTGTCACAGCAGCCATTCTGTGTACAGACATATAAAAGGGTGTAACAGCAGCCAGTCTGTGTACAGACATATAAAAGGGTGTCAGGGTGTAACAGCAGCCAGTCTGTGTACAGACATATAAAAGGGTGTCAGGGTGTAACAGCAGCCATTCTGTGTACAGACATATAAAAGGGTGTCAGGGTGTAACAGCAGCCAGTCTGTGTACAGACATTTAAAAGGCTGTCAGGGTGTCACAGCGCCAGTCTGTGTACAGACATATAAAAGGCTGTCAGGCTCTCACAGCAGCCATTCTGTGTACAGACATATAAAAGGGCGTCAGGGTGACACAGCAGCCATTCTGTGTACAGACATATAAAAGGGTGTCAGGCTCTCACAGCAGCCATTCTGTGTACAGGCATATAAAAGGGTGTCAGGGTGTCACAGCAGCCATCATGTGTACAGACATATAAAAGGGTGCCAGGCTCTCACAGCAGCCATTCTGTGTACAGACATATAAAAGGGTGTCAGGGTCACACAGCAGCCATTCTGTGTACAGGCATATAAAAGGGTATCAGGGTGTCACAGCAGCCATTCTGTGTACAGACATATAAAAGGCTGTCAGGCTCTCACAACAGCCATTCTGTGTACAGACATATAAAAGGCTGTCAGGCTCTCACAGCAGCCATTCTGTGTAAAGACATATAAAAGGGTGTCAGGCTCTCACAGCAGCCATTCTGTGTACAGGCATTTAAAAGGGTGTCAAGGTGTCACAGTAGCCATTCTGTGTACAGACATATAAATAGTGCCAGGCTCTCACAGCAGCCATTCTGTGTACAGACATATAAAAGGGTTTCAGGGTGTAACAGCAGCCATTCTGTGTACAGACATATAAAAGGCTGTCAGGCTCTTACAGCAGCCATTCTGTGTAAAGAGATATAAAAGGGTGTCAGTGTGTCACAGCAGCCATTCTGTGTTTGTGAGAGGAGAGAGCAGCATGTTTTTTAGCTGGAGGAGGTAGGGGAATAAAGGGGAATTAAAGCTTAGTTTAGGGAGCCATTTAGGTAGGACATTTGTTCTCTGTATTAGGGGAGTCTGGGGGCAATCTAGTTGATAATTCAAAATTCCTTGTGACTGACAGGCAATACACAGGCAGCTGGGGATCTCTTTGCTTGCTGATCTTGCTGTTATTATCTCTGTGCTGGGAGGGGAAGTCTGGGGAAAGACCTTGTTGATTTCATTTTTCAGTTATAATTCTTTTTGGACAGACTGTGATAAGACAACAGGGTTATTTTTTATAAATAAAAATACATTAATAAAAATAAATACATAACTAAATATCTTAGGTGACAGACAGCTGACTGGGCTTAGGCAAGGCATCATACAGCTCCATCAGTTGTGTTGTGTACCGTACAGTAAAAAAACACAGTGTTGTTGGAGGATGTCCAGCAAACGCACACAGGGAAGGAGGAGGGATGGAGTAGTGCAGGGACATGAGAGTAAAGTAGTAGCTCAAAAACGTACTGCAGCAATGGTTGTTGCAGAGTGTGCAATCAATGATGATGATCCCTCTATTCCAAGGGAGGATGCAGTTTGTCAAGGTCCCAGCAAAACTAGTTCCAGCACCACCAGTGACAGTAGAAATAAAGAACCATATAAGAAGAACACTGAAGACGACAACAAGTCGCATTCAGGTGTTGATGATGCTGGCAATAGCATAATAGAGGAACCGCCTGCTGCACAAGACAGTGAGACACCAAAACACCTGTCCTCAAAGTAGTAGTGAATTTTGTTACAGTAAAAGTAAAAAGAAATTGTTTGAGATCTCTAAAAGCTTAGAGGAATATAAGGGTAGTAGTGGGCAAGAACTGTTAGGTGATGCAGATGCTGCTGAGGATGACCTAATGATGACTGATGATGATGCAGATCTAGAATATATCCCTCGAGCATCCTTCTCTTGTTCAGATACAGATGAAGTTGAAAGTGAGGATGATGACAGGGTTATAAGATTAGCACAAAGTCAAAGGCTGTATCTTCCTCCACTTTTAAGAAGCACTGTGTCTGTCTATAAAGAGTTTGAGAAAGCCATTGGAAAGTCTGACCCTGGACAAGCACAGATGTCAAAAAGCACACAGTCACCCTATCTGTCATCATCAGCATGATCGCCTCTTCAAAGTCCAAGTCCCACTCAGCCACACACACCTATTTTGAGTACCCAGCAACACAGGTTAACATTCACATCCACAGTGTTAGCAGTAGTGGCAGTAGAATTACATCAACATCCAACTCCAGTAGTAGTAGTATCAGAAACCACACATGATAGACAGAGCCAGGACAAATATATTAACAGCAGCACAGATGAGGAGGTGGAGGAGGGATGTGAAGAAACTTTGCCACCATCTACCCCACTTGGGACCACTGCTATGAGCGACAAGTAATGTGTGTCAATAATCTGAGAAGGAGGATAGATTTGATGCAAAAATGACAATAGTAAAAACTATATACATGCACAAATCACAACCATACCAACCAGTCTCCCAATACCACCACTACAATACACATCTGCCACATAGTAGGAGGTTTTTTTTAATCTCTTGACATCATCATGAATATGTGCCAGTGTAATTTATGAAGGAAGTTAGTGTTGTGGGTAAAGGACAAATGCACTCTGCATTCTAACAAATTTTTCAAGGCATTTGTTGCTGTAGGACTCACAGTTTTGACTTTCAGACACTTATTTCTACAGTAAACTTCAGCCCTCAGAAAAAGTAATATTACAGTGGGAAATGTAGTACCTATAGGAAATATAGGCAAAAAATGTGGTAAAATAGGAGAAAAATGTGTTAATATAGGCGGAAAATTAGTTAAAATAGGCAAAAAGGAGGACGTTTTTGCATAGGCGGAAAGGCAACATTTTTTGTGGGAAAAGCGAAAAATCGGCAAGCTTTTGCGAAAAGTCAGGCGGGAAATTTTTCAAACTTTTCGCCCACTCCTAAGAATGACTTGATCTGTTATAAAATACATTTTGGCCTTATAATTTAGTCTTGTTACTAGTACCAGGAAGGATTCTAATAAATGAGATATTGATAGATTGTTTAGCCCTTGATTACAAAAGTAGTCACCCTCACATGGCTTTGCTGAGCGTTGGAAACCCATCATCTGTTTGGTTAAATTGTTGATTGGTAGGTTTCCTCCAACATCAGTAAAGTGTGTGAGAACCACTGGTGTAGAGTTTATATTAGTTTATATTTTTCTTAATCTTACCTGAAGCACTGAGTGACACAAGGACAAATAGAGCCAAATAGAGCTTCATGGTCCCAAATGGATGATAAATTCTGTAAGGGAAAAAAAAGACATAATGGTGTTAGGACCAGGAGACAGGAAAGACCAGTAGGGTCAACCCAAAACATTTAGACACAAAGGACAAAATGCATCAAGGTGTGATTGTCTTAGTGCACAGGGGAATCAGAGGATCAGCGGATTTCCTTGTGTGTTCACCAGTCTCCTCTTTACAATGGCCGGATCATATCTGTCCATCACTTATTCATCAGTAAACAATGGCCACATAGATCCTCCAATTCCAGTCACCATCTTCAGGCTGGTGGATCTCATTGTAGTCACTGGAGGCAAACGTGAGTGTATCAATGGAATAGAGACATTTAGACCATTATGTCACATGTCCCTTCTTCACATTCACAAGGCACAAAAATACAGTCAGAAACTGATGAACACCCGAAGGAAAGCAATGACCGCTCCAGAACAGAGAATGTGAAGGGGGTTATATATGAAGGAGTGATAAAGTAGAGATAACTTCTCCAGTGATATCACTTCTCCAGTTCCCATAGTATTCTATAGTGCCAATGTAATAGGATTTCTCATTTGTACCATAAGGAACAAATTACTATTCCTCCTGAACTGAAAAGCGCTGGGCACCTCCTCGGCTTACATGGCGTTAAACACTCCGTTAAGATCAATGGAAATTTTAGACATTTTTATTTGGCCCCCTATCGTGTGGTTGGTTTGCTCCAGAATTGTACCTGTTGATTTTAATTCAACCTTAATAAAGGACTCATAATTTGTTCTGTAATATCATTAAAGGGACGAGAGGGTTTTTTTTATGAAAAAAATCTACAGTCTAGGGTTTTCGTGCTGTGTAAAAAACTGCTAGGAGATTTTAATTCAAAACTTATGACAGATCAAACTGTTCCTACAGTGTCCAAAAGGCAAATATCCAATAATAAATGCTGTATGGGAGAGAGCTCATGCCAGACTATGAAACTCCATAGAAACTGATAGAAACAGCACCATCTGGTGGTCATATTAGACAATTGTATTTTTTACATCCTTTTTCAGAGCTGCTGTGATTATACTCTGATACAAAAAATATATAAATAACAAACAAAAATTAATTAAAAAAAGAAATAAGATTAAAATGAACTTGGTATCAGAAACATAATAAAATTATTATTATAGATCCTAGTAGCACTGAAATATTTTACATTTTAACATATATTCAGAGTACAATGGTTCAATTCTTGAGCAAACCAACTGCACCAAAGGGGATGTTAAAATCTCCCTTATTTTATGTTGGGATTTTAACCCTGTGAATGGCAGAGGTCTCCAAGCGTCGCTTCTCAGTCTTTGAGGCCTCTATAGCATTAAATGGGTTAAAAACCATCCTTTAAATCAATGGGATTTTTTTTAGTTCAACCCCAATACTGCAGTTGTTTTTCCAGCATTCCCCCATTTTTCTACTGAACATTTGGCTCCATAGAGAGGTGGATTTTGTGTTTTAGCGGCTCAGTGCAGCTTGGTTGCTTTTAAGTTGTTGTCTACAAATCAGTTATATCATACAGTATAGGAAATTGCACTTTATTTGGAAAAAGTAAAGGTTGAACTGCAACAACATGTGGATGAAGCATTTCCCACAGAGTCAGTTCTGTTTGTTCATTCAGCATGAAAAGCAATAGATTATTTTTCATAAAACAAACTGGATTTCTCCTATATTAGAATCACAGGAGATTGGGTCTGAGCGAATCAGATTGTATCTATGGTCCATTATGTCCTCCCTGATAGAATTACAATCCTTTTCTAACATCAGCTCCTCTCACCTGTCTGTATCCCACCAGTGATAGTGTCATCTCCTCTCATCTGTCTGTATCCCACCAGTGATAGTGTCATCTCCTCTCACCTGTCTGTATCCCACCAGTGATAGTGTCATCTCCTGTCACCTGTCTGTATCCCACCAGTGAAAGTGTCATCTCCTCTCACCTGTCTGTATCCCCCAGTGATCATAACATCAGCTCCTCTCACCTGTCTGTATCCCCCAGTGATAATGTCAGCTCCTCTCACCTGTCTGTATCCCCCAGTGATAACATCAGCTCCTCTCACCTGTCTGTATCCCCCAGTGATAACATCAGCTCCTCTCACCTGTCTGTATCCCCCCAGTGATAACATCAGCTCCTCTCACCTGTCTGTATCCCCCAAGTGATAACATCAGCTCCTCTCACCTGTCTGTATCCCCCAGTGATAATGTCAGCTCCTCTCACCTGTATGTATCCCCCAGTGATAACATCAGCTCCTCTCACCTGTCTGTATGCCACCAGTGATAGTGTCATCTCCTCTCACCTGTCTGTATCCCCCAGTGATAATAACATTAGCTCCTCTCACCTGTCTGTATCCCCCCCAGTGATAATGTCAGCTCCTATCACAGAATTAGCCTGCGGAGTTCCACAAGGTTCCATCTTGTCTCCCATGCTATTCGCAATTTACTTGATACCACTGGGGGACATCATCAGGTGACACGGCCTAAGAAATCATTGCTACACAGATGACACACAACTCTACGACTCCTTTGCTCCAGATACTAAAGACCCGACATGCCTCATCAGTTGCTCTTGGTTAGGGGACCCCGGGCAACAAGAATATCTCATGATCAACCAGCTGGCCTGGAACTTGGAGGCTCTGAACTCATTAGTTCAACAGATGATGAGTGCCCCTGCTGCTGCTGGAAGTGCAGCTCATTTAACACCTATTTAATAGCAGTAGAATTGCATCAACATCTAGTCCCAGTAGTAGTAGTGACAGCCCCTCAGGAACCCCTCAGTCCATGAAGTCCACAGTATGGAGATATTTCACTAGGATCTAAAAGCTAAGCATATTGCTATCTGTTGACTGTGCCAAAAGCCAGTTGGCAGGGGGAAAGCAGGCTGACACCTAGGCACCTCCTCTATGAGATCCCACCAGAAGCACAACCACAGGTCTGACTGGGAGACACACCATCAACATGTCAGAGGTGCCACAAATAGCAGCAGTAGAAGCAATTCAGAAAGTTTCCAGGGCTCTGGGGCAGATAAAAGAAGTAGTGATGCTACTGATATGTCAGAGAGTGTGCTACTGCCAACAGTTAGTTCATTTCAAATAATGCTTATGCCTAGTGCTGCAGAGGAATATGATGACTCTGACTCTTGTCATCTCCTACAGCAAGCCCGGAGTGTCTACATGTACCACCACCACAAGTCATGTCATTAAAGCAATAAAGTTACACAGTTTCTCTACTATGTACAGCCATCCCCCACTTACTAAGTTCTTAGAAAGAAGTAAAAACCTAATGCATAGGGGAGCGTGGCCTGACCAGTGATGGCGCTGGTCACTTGATTCGTGTGCTCTGGACCCGGGAGCTGTTATTCAGCTTTTCGTTGAGATTCCAGCCTACCCTGTGTTATGGTAACCCTCTTACTTCTACTTCTACGCCCTTCTACTCCTGCGACGAATGAGGGGTAAACCTAAGAAGAAGGACCGATCTTTACCCCACCTAGATCGCTTTTTCGCTCGGAGGTCGTCCACTTCAGAGAACGCTGCGGCGCCATTTTACTCAGGCGACAAGCAGTGTGCTCGTCAATCTCCTTCTTCTGCTTCCGACACCTCAAGTCAGGACGATTCCTCACCTACCTTACTTTCAACCTTTCCTACGATGTTGGACACTCCAGCTTCCTTGTCTAGAGAGGAACTTTCCTCCATTTTGACCGGTATACCGACTAAGGAGGACTTCAGGAATATCTTGGAGGATTCTATTGCTCCAATTAAAGCTGACATTGCAACCATCAAAGGCGATTGCCAGCAACTAACCCAGCGCCTTGCTTTTCTTGAAGAGAAGCTAGAACAGACGGAGGAATATTCTGTTAAATTTGGAAAGAGCTCTAGCTGAACAACGGGATATGGTGACACAGCTCCCTCTCCGGTTGGATGATTTGGAGAACAGAGGCCACAGAGCCATCATGAGAGTTAGATATCTCCCAGAATCGATCACACCCAACCACCTACGAGACTGTCTCACCCCATATTTCCTGCGTCTGCTTGGGGACCCACCTGGAACCCCTCTCCTTATTGAACGCATCCATCATGCACTTAAGCACCATGACGATGGCCAACCCCGAGATGTAATTATCTGTTTCCACAGATTTGAAATTAAAGATAGACTCATGAAAAAAGTAGAGACTGAGCCCTCCCGCTTTGTGCTGGAGCTAAGATCCAGTTCTTATAGGATTTGTCCCCTCATACGCTCTATCTGAGATGACCTTGATTGCGATGTTTCATAGCGCGACCTGAGAATCTCGGACTTTCATGCAGTGCAAGATTCTCAGGTCGCCATTTCTATCATGACGACATGGGGAATGAGTGAAGCGGTCACACGCTCTTTTGCGTGCAGTGTTTTAAAAGGATACCACTTCTTCTAAGTCCAAGCCCACAGTAGTGCTGAGTAAGCATTAGGGACAACAGAGATATAATTGAAATGCAGCACCTTTTGACACCTAGTATTAGTACACTTCCAGCAACCTCTAGCACCATTATGAGTATCGGCCCCATGTTGTCGTCTTCAGTGTTGTTCTTATTTGGTTCTTTATTTCTACTGGCACTGGTGGTGCTGGAAGTTTTGGTGGGACCTTGACAAACTGCATCTTCCTCTGGAGAAGAGGGATCATCATTTATTGCGCACGCTGCAGCAACCAATGCTGAAGTCAGTTTTTGATCTACTACTTTACTCTCATGTCCCTGCAATGCTTCACCCTTCCCCCACCCCCTGTGCATTTGCTGGACATTTCTCAACTAGTCTGTGTGTTTTACTTTACATTACACAACACAACTGATGGAGTATGATGTCTTGCCTAAGCCCAGCCAGTTGCCTGTCACCTAATAATTTAGTTCTTTGTTTATTTCTTTATTCTTTTGTATTTATTTTTTTTTTATGTTGTCCACCCTGTCTTATCACTGTCACAGTCTGTCAAAAAAAAATTATAACTGAAAAACAAAATCAACAACGTGTTTCCCCAGACTTCCCCACCCAGCACAGAGACAATAACAGCAAGATCAGCAAGCAAATAGGTCCCCAGCTGCCTGTGTCTTGCCAGTCAGTCAATCTGAATTTTGGGGTATTTGAGGTCAACTTCCTTCCTCCCTTTTTCTCCCCAGAGTGCCCCACTGACTCTCCTAGTAGAAAGAACAAATGTTCTACCTAAAAGATTCCCTAAATGAAACTTCAATTCCCCTGTCTTCTTTAGCTCAAACAATGTGCTGCTCTCTCCTCTCACAAACACACAATAGCATGCTGTGACCCCCTGACACCCTTTTATATGGCTGTACACAGAATGGCTGCTGTGACACCCTGACACCCTTTTATATGTCTGTACACTGAATGGCTGCTGTGAGACCTGACGCCCTTTTATACGTCTGTACACAGAATGGCATGCTGTGACACCCTGACACCCTTTTATATGTCTGTACACAGAATGGCATTCTGCGACACCCTGACACCCTTTTATATGTCTGTCCACAGAATGGCTGCTGTGACACCCTGACACCCTTTTATATGTCTGTACACAGAATGGCTGATGTGACACCCTGACACCCTTTTATATGTCTGTACACTGAATGGCTGCTGTGACACCCTGACAACCTTTTATATGTCTGTACACAGAATGACTGCTGTGACACCCTGACAACCTTTTATATGTCTGTACACAGAATGGCATGCTGTGACACCCTGACACCCTTTTATATGTCTGTAGAAAACTAGAGAAAACTTTTGTATGCAATAGAATTTTTTTTCTTCCCATCGATTTCAATGCACAATGAGCTAAGTGAAAAAAGCAGGAAGAAGTGGAAAATCAGCACTTTTCGTGGGAAATTATTAGTCAAGCGGAAAGTGCCATTTTTGACAATTTCAGTTTGAGGCAAAAATTTTCGCCCATCCCTATTATGGCCACACACATCCAGTTTTGAGACAAAGTACAAGTAATGAGGTTATTGCTGAATGAATACTGCCTGTATAAAACTTTTTAACCACTTTCATTGTATATACAGTTTTGAGGATCTTGTGCATAATTTAATTTATAGTTAATTTACCGTTGAACTGATTTATGAGGTGTTAATATTTGTACTGTCTGGTTTTAACATCACTGGGTGAAAAAACAAATATTATTTTGTTAAAGAGAAAAGTTTGAATGGACAGTTTCCTGCTCGCTATTGATGGCTATTTTTTTAAATCCACAACCATTTTGGGTTTGTCTTGTGGATTTTGAAGAGCATTGGTAAATTGCTTATTTAAAAATATATTATTTCGTAAACGAGCCCTCCTCACAATGTTTAATGTGGCCAAAAGCTTGATCCCTCGGCATTGGCGAGACGTTGAGCCCCCCCCCCACAGTCCAAGAGTGGCTTGCGACCACTCGCGACCAACTTACTTTGCTCCGTTTGACTATGATCTCCAGAGGTAAGGACCCTGAGGAGGTGACTCTCCTTCTTTCCTCCCTTCCCACTTCTGCTTAATTTATTGCTTAGTCTAAGCCCCTTCGCTCCTGAGAAATGGGATAGGTGATTTTTACCTCTATCGACCCGCTTAGATCCTCTTTCCCACCTTTATTTACTTACTGATGTTCCTCATTCAACTCTGATACTACTAATGATGCATGCTGGTTGTCCACTGTCCACATTGTTTTGCCCCCCCCTTTCTCCCTCCCCCCCTTTCTCCCTTCCCCCCCCTTTCCCACCCCTCCCCTTCTCTCTCTTCTTCTTTCTTGTCTTCTTTCTCTGCATACCTTTTCTCTTTTATTCTTCTCTCTTTATCCACCAACAGGCCTTTTGGCACAAGTTCGACCCTGTTCGCGGAATGTTTATTTTACATTGCATTGTATTACATTTTTTTCCCTTTTCTATTATGTTTATTTTTTATGTGCCTTCTGTATTTTACTATATCTTAGAATAAAGATTTTTTGAAAATCAAAAAAAAAAAGTATATTATTTTATCAACACAGATTATAGGAAATATCACAGATTTTTATGATTTATTTTCCAGGAGCAAAATATTGCTCTACTGAAGTGTGTGATTACTTCATGGATTAAATCTTTAGGTATAATTGCCCATACGTACTCCATGACCCCATAGACCCAAAATGTGGAGAATGTGAAGATTTTATGAATGTGCTGACCCAGGTGGTAACCGACAAGGAATATAGTGCAAAGAAAAGAAAAGGCTTAGTGGTACAGGCAGTTATTAATGAGGATTAGCAGATATTATCCAAGAGTAGAGGAAAATGAATGTACAATTAACAAAAAAGCTGGAGGAAGCCAATGAACAAAAGGATTGTCTGAGGCTAGCTAGCACTATGGTTGGCAACTTACACACTGAGTTGAAAGAGATGGAGGAACAGTGTGATGCTTATCAAGTCAAAGGGATAGTAATACTTCATTTTATCTTTATTTTATTTTGTAGGCATTAAAAAAACATGAAGAACGATATAAGTCTTATCTCTCAAACCTTTATAGTTTAAGAGATATTCACAAGCAAAGTTTCCCCCTCCCGCCCCTTTTACCTAGTGTAAGCCATCTCTTCTCAGATGTGAATCTGGTTGTAAGACCAGACAGATAACAGAAGGGGACAATCTTCTTCCTATGAGAACAATGAAAGCCCTGCCCCCCTTGACAAGTTTTTCAGCTTTTTCCCTTATCTTAATTGAAGATTGTCCCGCTCTGCAGTCTACCTGGGCACCTCCCTTCTGATCTGGCTGAACAGGGGGGGGTACTTTGCTTGTGAATATCTCTTAAACCATAAAGGTTTGAGAGATGAGACTTATATCATTCTTTATGTTTTTTTAATGCCTACAAAATAAAATAAAGATAAAATTAAGTATTACTATCCCTTCAAACTTAATGAACTCCAGCATACTTTAATGGAAATCAGGAATAATAAAGTAGCAGGAGAAGGTAGTTAATGACAGTCCAAAACTGTACCCAGCTTTGAACTTATTGGGGTCAGAAGGTGAGGAGCTATCACAGGGTTTAGAGAAAGACAATGCCCCAGTGGGTTTATTTGCACCCAACACAGATTATGTGCAACAAGCAACCATCATCATTTCTGAACTATTTAAAGCAAGGAAAATGCTCACAGGATTTCTTAGGCAGACACTCCCTATCATTATGGGAGACCAGGAGAATTTTCAGCAATGGTGGGGTGCTATGCCAATTCATAAAACTTTAATGATTGTACCCTCTGGTTCCAAAGAGGGGTTACGGAAAGTTGAGAAAGGAGGCCTTAACTTAGAGGAATGGACTGAGTTCTTAGAGCAGGCTCTGGGTCCTATGGCTACCAGATTGCTAGGCTTCATGCATTTGTGTCTGATCAGGCAGGAAAAATAGTGGCAACTCAATTTTTTTATATAAATAAGAGAGAGAAAGAGATGTCAGATTACCATGAGGCCAACAGAGGTTTTTTTTTCTGTTGCATCCTGCACCAACCACAGCTGCCAATAGCACTGGATTCACCAGCACACACAGCGAGGGTTCTAGACAAGCAATGCCAGTAGTTTTTGAGGTTGTTTTTTGACTCAGCCCCCACAGATTTAGAACTGTTATTACTGAAAGCAGATAACTGGTGGTTTAACCACACGTACATTGAAAGTGTGTGTGCAGTCTCAACCGTAAGACCCTTTCAGCAGAGACAGGAAGCACCACAGTGAAAACTGGAGGAAGAGAGATGAGAAGTTTGGAATTAAAACAAGAAAAAACGGTGCTGAGGGGCAGGAAATAATAACTGATGTGTAAGTCTTAGTAGGGACACCTAACTAGTTTAAATTACGGCATCTGCAAGGGGTGTTAGTTGGCACCTTTCTTCCAGTAAACCTTTTTCTAAGTACTTTGAGAGTTGGACAAGAGAAATATATTGAACCCATTGAACCCCAGTATGATGCTTTGTATGATTGTTACATTAATTCTCTCTTTCCTTACAAGTATGAACTAATCAACACTCCTATTTCTGCTATTTCCTATCCTGCTGCCACTTAAATCCTGTTAATTAACCCTTTGTGGTATGTACTAATAACGCCTTCTTGACTCCCTTTGCCAGTCTCCATATTGTCTGCCTCCTCCACTCCCATCTCTCTCTGCGCCTGTTCATTATCAGATGTTTTAATGATGTCACACCTGATTGCACTCAGGGCATTCCCTATTTAACCCCTTAAGGACCCTTGATGTACCAGGACCGTCACGGTCCTTGAAATACTCAAGGACCGATGACGGTCATGGTACGTCACGTACTTTTTACTTACAGCGCTCTACCTGGAGCGCTGTAAGTAAAAATAGGGCCTGAAATTGACCCCTCCAAGATCGGAGCGATCTCTATCAGGCCCCATCATGACGCGCAGATACACGTGACAGGTCACGTGTACCGGCGCGTCCAAGTGCGCCTAAGCGGTCATTATGGGACGGAAATGTCCCATGACCGCCAGTCCTTAAGGGGTTAAAATAATTTGTAATTGGGATCACAAAGTCAGTCTTCAGGCATTGCTAGGGGTGCATAATTGTGGGGGGTTGCATCACTGCAAGGTGTTTTAGTTCCAAGTAGATATTTTTCTAACTACTTTGAGAGTTATACAAGAGATACAGGAGAAAGACCAACCATTTAAAGACAACAGGAAAGTAAACTAAAATCTCTTTGTATAAGCACTGACCTCATCGTCTCCTCTGGTGAAAAACGACCTTCCGCAAAAAGAAACCCAGTGCATTAGCCTTCTACTTAAAACATCAAGCCTACGGACAGGGAGATCCCTACTGTACTAGTTATAGAGGTACTGTTTCTCCCTGTGGGGTGCTCATCCTGTCACTGGAACATCGGGACAATTTGGAGAGGAGTAAGAAGCCCCAAGCATGGAACGTGGGAAGTGAAGAGGCAAACGGCAGAGGAGGATCCAGAATTTGACCAGAACTGGAGGTCTGGTCCAGTTGAGGCTGATTATCCTAGAGGCAGGACAGGCCTCTGACAAATGTGAGTACCCTGTAAAAGGGGAATATTTTTCTGAATATATTCGTACAAGGCTGATCTTTGAGAACTCTTCACTTAGAGGAGATTGCGCTGTCTCTTTTTTCTTTTCTTTATGTAAACTAAAATGCATACAGAGGAATAGGAGGGAAGAGATTAAAGTAAATGCTACAAATATATAAAGTTGTTTTGTTAAACAGTCTTGGTTAGGAGTTACATTTCACCGATTTTCTAACTTCCTCTTTCTCCCCCATGTAATCCTTGTGAAAGGCACAGCATACCAAAGTGAACATCTCACTCCTATCTGTTCTAACCTTTCCACTTTTAATACGGTGTTCCTTTTATCCCCACAATTATGCTCCTCACTTGCACCATAACATATTAATCAAACACGAACTTCTGCATGCACATATACTACTGTCTGAGTGCTGGTGGAGAGCGTTAAAAACAAGCCAAACCAAAACTCAGTAATTTGAACAACAAACGCACCCTTTCACTATATGCTCACCACAAACAACTCACTACATTTTTATGCGTTTTATTGCTTGCCTTGGAAAATGACATACAAACCAACCTTGTCCCTCAAACAGAAAAACATTTTAACTTCACCTATAAAAAAGGTATCTTTTGTGCACTGCAACATAAACAGTAATCTTCCCAAAATGGACTAACTAAAAGCATGGTGTTATGCGAACAGGCCAAAAATCCTCATTATCACTGAATCCTGGCTATGCAATAAACACCTGATACTGCTGTTGCTGTTGAAGGATATTCATGCTTTAGGGATGACCAATAAAAGTGGAGGCAGCAACGTAATCATACATACACACACACACACACACACACACGAGTCTATGAACTTTACATTTTTAAATGACTCATACCAGATTCTTATAAATGCATTGCTGTCAAAATTGATCTCACTCCACTACCGGCAGAGAGAGACTGCAGACCAAACGGCGTTCTCTACATAAATAAACATGGGATCACAACACTTTTGTATGTTATCTACTTTGTATTCCTACATGTAACTGTATTACAATGGTCATTTTTATGTAATTGGGACTTGTTCCATGCTTTGTAATATGCTCGGGATCGGGACCACATCTCACGATTATTTACATTACTACTCCTCCAGCGATTTACTGAAGTGTAGGACACAGGTTACATATTATACTAATATCATCAGACCACACATTCAGCTAATTATTATATCATTTTCTCCAGTTATTAAGGGATCCAATATCGATGATTATTGCTGATACAATGGATATTTTCTATCACCTCAGTCTGCTCTTAATTTGTATATTTCATTACTATCTCCTCATAAGTTGGACTCATTACATGTATTTAATCCCATGCTTCATCTGAATATTGAGTGCTTTCCACAAGTCGCTCCACTTTAAACATAACGGATGTTCTGACCACGCCATCACTGCACTGGGCTGATATCAACTTTCCCTTCTTTCACTCTCCTGCACTTCACTGGCAGCCCTCAACACCCCCTGCCTTCCTCATTGTCAGCTGTGGTTTCTCACTTGTAAAGGAAATAAAAGACTATACTGCAGCATGATGACCATAACATCTCCCCCACCAGTGGCTTCTCTTCTTGGTCATCTCATAAACACATAGCACTTTCACTGAATGTATAATATTACCCTCTGTGGTCATCTGAAGCAGACTGCTCACACATGGTCTCACAATTCCTACATGGCCTCCAAGAAACAGAAGTTTACGTGTGTGTCTCTCACTGTATTTCTCTTATATTCCATTTAACCCTTTCACTGCCAGAGAGGTATCCAACACATTGCTTTGCAATTGCATTGGATACCTCTCTTCCACTCAAAGGGTTAAACACATTATACATTCAATACATAACATGACAGGCAATGGTGTCAAACATTGCTAGTAGAATATAACAAATTAACATAAACATATCCTATCTACATGTACAAACACATCAATACAATGAGTATATCTTATATGCTATAGTAATGAGACTAGCATGGATTTGTCAGAGTGAAATTTAAAAAAAAAGAAAACTAAAGTATAAAAATATAAAAAAAAGTTGATACAATTTTGCACTTATCCAATCCCAGAACCAAGGAACCACCGGAGGGGACCGCCGCACATACTTTACCTGTGGTTTGATATGTAGATCTCTCTTCTCTCCTCTCCAAGACGAAATCCAACTCTCCTCCAAGATGCAATCTGCTCTTCCTGGCTCAGACATGGGATTAAATAACCAATGCCCCCCCCCACCCCCCCAGTACTTTCCCTTTTCTTTCCTCCTATGTTCCACCCATTCTGCACCCATTCCCTGAAACCAATGCCTTCCTAAAACTGGAGTAACTGGTTATGACCAACCTTGTTCTGAAGATGAGATAGAACTTGTCTACTGTTTTCTGGCCTGCAAGAGTCAATTTCAAACGAGAAATTAACCCTTCCAGTGCTGAAAACTGGCATTTAATCTAGGGAATATCTGCTTAAGTGGTGAACATGAGTCTATAACTTAGTGAATTATGGTTGTAAAAGCACAAATATAAAAAGAAAATGTTACTGATTTTTCATGTCCATAACACAAGGATAATTGCTAGAACATAGATTTAGTATTCAACCTTATTTGCAGATAACTTGTATATATTTTCACATATTCTTATATCCAGACACTCACTGTTACATATTTGCATTTATATGCATAAGCTATTCAATAGGAATAAACCTAATATACAGGTTTCTGGTAACAGAGGAGTTAACGTATAGAGGAAAACAAAATACAATAAATGGTACCTGGCCAAACATTTCTAAACATTTACTGGAATTGTTTGGTACAGAGATGAGAACAAGAACCAGTTCAATGACACATTTAGAAGGGAGTGGTGTACACATTACATTATAGAACTTTGCATATGGCCAATATATGAAAAAAAAAAGTGATAGAAATTACATTTGATGTACGTGTCTATTATATTATGTTATTAAGGGTATAAAACCCATAGTAGTTGTCATGGCAAGTCAGAACCATTATTAATACCTCTGGTTCTGAAGTTGTCAGTTTGGGAACAAAGACTTATGTTAAGCCACTGTGTTCCAGAAAAAATCACTCTTAAATAACTGCAAGCAATCTATTATTGTAGAAGAAGTTGTTTTTAACATTTTCCAAACTGCTTCGGAGCTCTGGATGGAAAGTTTGAGAGCAAATGCTACCATAATTGGTTCACAGCAACTGTTTCTCTTGCTGGGGTTGCACAAATGTAAAGCATGGAGGAAGATGACCGAGTTAGTTGAAGAGGACTAGAGTCATAGTTTCAAAATCCACTGCCAACCCACCACTAGTCGTGTTGTTAAAATAATAATACAATTCATGTATGTGCTGCCAGGCCACACTTATGAAATTCTTATAAAGAAAATAAAAACAATCCAAAGTACACCTGAAGAATGGCAAACTTGCCAAAATGATAGTGATTGACATTTTGCCCTATTCTTTTGTTGAAAACAGAGGCTTTAAAAACCGAATGTCATTTGTTGCACCCATCTGACATATGGAAAGGCACAGATATTATTAAGGATGTACCAGAGTTGTACAAACAGGTGGTTCATGTGGTGAGCAATGACTGGAAATATCACATGGCAAGGAAGTTCAGCTGACAACAGATGTGGACAAGTGGCCATAGTGCAAACTATATGGATTCCCACTGATCACTGGGTATGTTTTCCATCAATGGGCAGCAGCAGATCACTGTCCTTGTTGCCTCCGGCACTATTAGTAAATGCCAGCTGCAGGGTAGCCCATAACATCATCATACCACTTTCATACATCTAAAGCTTTGTGGGTTTGTTTTTTAAAGTTCTGAATGCATAAAGAAACTGCATCGGGTCATCAATGAATGACATGTACCCCAGTCCTTGAAAGCTGACTTGGTGTTTGCTGACAATGGCTCCCATATAATAGCTGATAAAAATCAGACACCCTCAAAGGCTTTCTAAGTATCGCTCACAAAATCTGTGCACATGTTAGGTGGTCCTACACTGCTAATGAAGAATTATATTCCGCACAACCAATTGCCTCATCACAAGCTTAAAATGAAGGTCCTGACCAGGTATAATTCTACATTGTAAATGCTGGAGCTTTTGTATAAGCAAAACAAGGGTATTAGCAAGTATATCATATATAGATGGAAGACTCTGGAGGAGACTTCTTTGGAAGATGTGACTTATGTGAGGTGCTGAAGCTTTTTGAAGAGGTCACATTGCTTATTTGCAGAAATCAGCAAAATATGTCAAATAGAGAAGAAAAAAATGCATGTCCAATGATTCTTAGAATAATTATAACAAATATATGAACCATCTGGTGAATCACTTGCTTAGTTCTATTAAAAGCAATGAGCAATACATTCTTGTTATATGGCTTGACCCCCCCCCCAAACACACAATTCCAAATTTGTGCCACGGTGTGAGCAGCAGCACTATGTGAAAGTATATAAAAGACATTCCTACAGATCGAGAGGAAGGATGAGAGAGAAACCAAGTGGTAAGACAAACCAACAAAGAACAAACAGAAAAAAACAGATTATACTCTCAGCAGCATCAGCAACATCACAATTTTTATAACTCTTGGCATCATCATATACAGCAATGAGTATTATCGTGGGCAGCAGTCAAATAATTGTACTAATGCTCATCTCAAGCTCTGTCCTTAATTCTGTAGGGAACATGAACAACTAAAATGAACCGGGGTTACATACAGGTGTAGGGGTCAGTGACTGCTGTCTCTCTCTCAGTTAAACAACTATCATCAACTTGCATGGAAATCATTGTTTACTTAATACAAAGTTATAGAGGAGAACAAAATCATGGAAAGTACGTACCACTACATCTGTACACCTAAATGCCCAGTATGTCATAAATCTGTATTTGTTTTCTGACTCCTAAAATCTAGTTTTGTGTATGCTCTGAGGGAGCAGACATTCCTGCCTTTTCAAGTTCTCTGATAAGATAATACAACAGCAGTAGGTACTAATCACAATAAGTTACACTATTGTTCTACAGAAGAAGAATTTCAGGCCCAGTCCAATATCCAGTGTGATCAGATCCTTCAGAAGGCATATCTATTGACTTGTTTACCAAGCACAATATTGTCTTGTGCTGATAACACGGATAGGCACAATACTTTAGGGAAGTGTTAAATGTATACAATCAAAAGATAATCAACCAAGTTTTGATTTCTGCAACTTATTACAGTACATAATTTAATTAAATTAGAATGATTATCCAAAAACCTATACCCATAATTACTAGGGGATAGTAGACCTAGACCAATTGTTCAGAATGGATGAAAATTTGTCCCAAAATGGGCTCCTACTCAGGCTAATGCTCTGTCCTCTAGTCCTTTAAGAAGCAAACTCCTAATTGGTTGAAAAAAGTTGGTACTAGGAGACTGGCAGTAACACAGGTGGAAAAAGGATACTACACATTTATATATGTGGTAGTCGTATGACCCATGTTGGGTTATTTCATTACCTGTTTACAGTACATTATACAATATGTGGACCACACTAATAGAGCCTGCACAACAGGGATGGGACAAAACAAGTGGTTCAGCACTGTCAGTTCTTATGCAGACATTGGTAAGTCCATTTTGCAGGGTATAGAGAAGGTATCACAGCATAGGGGGGCATTAATGGGAGATCACTGACTGGGGTGGAACACTGGTGCCCCTTTTGTAAGTGCCTATTTGTAAAGTGCCTGGAACAGTTTAGCAAGAGAGTTCTTGGCTGACACCTCTTCTCATCCACAGGTATGAACAGGACTAAGTTCTTTCTATTAAAATATTGTGTGCCTGGTGCCTCTTCAGGAATTAATTTGCGTATGAACAGGACTAACTCCTTCCTGTTAATCTGGTTTATTATCACTGTTACCTCAGACTGTCTGACTGGGTTCACCTGCAGAATTAATTACCTGACTCACTTTGTGCTCAGCCGTTTGCTCAGCACTTTGATAGTGACTGCTAATCAGTATTTTTGTTTCTATATAACTGCACACACTGTGGGGAGAGTATTGGCTGGGGTGGAGCACTCGTGCCCCTTTCCTAAGTGCCTATTTCTAAACTGCTTGGAAAAGTTTAACAACTGAGTTATTCAACAACTAGTGCAACAAAAAAACACCCAAACTCTTTCATTACTTGCAAAGAACTCCTGTGGGAAGATCATCAGCCAAGGCTCTGTGTACCATCAGAATCTCACTTCTCGTGTATAGTCTGTTATACATTCAGCTGTTATGTGACAGTGCTCACCAAGATTCTTCTTAGCTTCAGTTCTTCCCCTGACTGTCCAGACTGCATCCACATCTCTCCCTCCCTCCTCACGATTACACCTGCTTGCTCTTATTCACTTCTCCACATTTTAACCCCTTGTCTCTGCTCCAAAACATCAGCATACACCCCACTTCCATTTATCTGCCCCCTTTGTCTTATCCTGCTGCTTGTTGTAGGAGATATTTCCCCCAGTCTGGGCCCAAACTGCATACTCTTCTGAGATCACCCCTAAATAACCATGTCCTACCACCACTTCTTGAAGGGTTCCGACCTTTCAAATCTCAAACATTCCCCTTCTTTCCCCCCTTTCTCCTGCACTCTTTTGAACACCCATTCCCTAGCTAATAATCAACACTCATTCATGATTGTATCTGTGGGCTATGACTGCAGCTGTTTGCCTTCACAGAAACGTGGTTGTTTGTACATGATGGCGGTGGAGGCTGCACTCGTATGGTGGGTTCTGCTTCTCACACACCTCGCTCTACTGGCTGTGGGAGGGGGTTGGTGTCTTCCTCTTCTCCCACTGCAGTTTCCAGCCCCTTTCAATCCCACTTTTCTTCTTTTGAAGCAGTCCAGCTCTCCCTCTGTCTATGCACGTGGCTGTAATATACAGGACACCTAACTCCTCCAAGTTTACCTTCACATTTCAGATTCTGGCTCTCCTTTCTTTCTACCGACAATCCTGTCCTTATTTTGGGTGACTAACAGTCATATTAATGACCACTCTGTTTTGGTTTCACATCTTGTAGAACTAACCTACTTATTAGATCTTTGGCAATGGATTGACTGTTCGTCTCAAAGCTGGTCATTACCTGGATCTTGTCTCTTCTAGGAGCCTGGATCTTCCTCTGTCACAGTTTACCCATTCCCTCTAACAGAGCACATTCTTATATTCTTTCTTTAGATTTTAAGCTCCTTTTGGGTCAGGGACCTCTCCTATTGTTTCTATGTCACTGACACTCATTTTATCTCTATTTATTTAACATATTACAGTTGTAATGAACTGCATACGCTGTGTGGAGCCATATTAATAAAGATACACATACATACATGCCATCTAGACAGATGCTATTTAGGACTGTCATCCTCACATAATGTACTAAATGGAATGCGTTGGTCATTCTTTTTGATTTGTGAATTAATGCGATTGATTGTCCTTGTCACAGGAACCACTGGGCCTAAGACTGTTAAACAAGGAACACAAGGAACTGTGAACATTTCTGTCATGCCTAAAACAAACCTTGTCTAGGCATATGGATTGTCAGCCCAGTGACGCAAGCTATGTAGAGCTTTGGGATATTATATTGGTGGACAGATGTGCCAAAAAGGACTAAAAATCATAGCCTGCTTTCAGGGGACAGGGCCATTAGGGGTTAATAATTTGAGTTTACCTAATGTTACTTGCAATGTGTATTGTAGGCACTAAAGCATTGTATTGAGACCCCCTGCTGTGTGATAATTCATTCAAGTCCCTCCAGTCTTTATGTCCATTGTGTGAGTTCAGCAACCCTTTTGTATTTGATATGTAATGAAGTCTGAGTCATTGTATTTGTTAGACCATTGACCTTTTGTCTACTGTGTGATTGAATTATGTTCCTAATGTATTTGCTTGGTCATTTATTTGAATGTAAGGTTTGACTATAAATATGTGTGGTTTGTTTCAATAAAGAGGAGTTCTTGTCTTAACCTACACTGGTGTTGTCTGGTGAGGTTAAGCTTGCTGTATCCAGAGTGTGGTGCTGGTTTACCCTGACACTAGTTCTGCCTGGTGACTTAGGGTACATTGCTGTATGCTGCGGGAGCCTTTGCTGGTGGATTCTGGGAAGAAGTGATCCTTGACGGTGACACCAAAGCTGGGTGTCTGCTGGTACCGTCACATCTGGTGGCAGCGGTGGGATTCAGCTTCTTCCAAGGAACTGAAACTGAGACCAGCATCCAGGGGGAGATATAGCCGCTGGCTTGACCCCGGTCTCAGCAACGCAGCGAGCAGAGGATGGAGCAACAGCGAAACTGAGACCAGCATCCAGGGGGAGATATAGCCGCTGGCTTGACCCCGGTCTCAGTAACGCAGCGAGCACTGGTTGTAACGGATCCTACCCGTTACTGAGCCCTTGTCTGGACCTCAAACTATTTATTCAAAGACTATGGACATTTATTACTGTTTGGACTCTGTGCTGTGCCTTGGCATACAAACTGGCCAGCTATTCCCTAAGAGAAAGACTTAAATTCATAGACTTTGGATCACATAGTATGTTTAATGTATGGCGAACGTTGTAGTTATTGTATGTAGTATGTTGAGGGTTTACTCCAAGGGAATAGGCAGTGAGGGGTTAATTATTTCATTATGTATTGCAGACCCCCAAGCCTTTTGCTTAATTATTCAACCCCTGGCCATTGTTAAGGAAATGAATATTCTGGCCACTCAAGTCCTTGGAGTGAGAACTGCCCTGAGACCCCCTGCTGTGTGTGTTAATCCATTCACACCCCTCAGTCTGTGAGTCACCTATTGTATAGCCTGAAACTCTGTTGCCAGCCCTTTGTATTATATGTTGGGAGTTGATTACCTCTGTGAATGCTCTCATTGTGTCAGCCCTTGCCTTTTGTCTGATGTGTTTGATTTAATCAAGTTCCCTATTGTATCAGGTTCCCCATGTGATCCAATGTACTGTACTGTATATAAATATCTGTGGTTTGTGACAATAGAATGAGTTCTGTTTTGGAGTGAACAAGGAGTCCTGGAGTCTTGTATTGCTTATGGTCTAAAGTATCCACTCTGATACCCATCTGCGCCAAGTATCCTGAATCGTTGACCGCCTGCTGCCAGTCTCCTGCGTCCTAACTTCGTGGACTGTCAGGCGGTGACGTGGACTCCTCCCTGCTTCCCTACTTCCAGCGATCCTGTGGCTGTTTCCAGTGACTATCCATACTCCAACCGGTGCACCTGACGGCGCTTATCTGCGTCGAGAAGGAGAGACCCAGGAACGACGGCGGAAGGTGACGCGGTCCCTTCCAGCATCCGTTATATTGGTGGCTATAACGGATGCTGGAAGGGACCGCGTCACCTTCCGCCGTCGTTCCTGGGTCTCTCCTTCTCGACGCAGATAAGCGCCGTCAGGTGCACCGGTTGGAGTATGGACGGTCACTGGAAACAGCCACAGGATCACTGGAAGCAGGGAAGCAGGGAAGAGTCCATGTCGCCGCCTGACAGTCCACGAAGTTAGGACGCAGGAAACTGGCAGCAGGCGGTCAGCGATTCAGGATACTTGGCGCAGATGGGTATCAGAGTGGACACTTTAGACCATAAGCAATACAAGACTCCAGGACTCCTTGTTCACTCCAAAACAGAACTCATTTTATTGTCACAAACCACAGATATTTATATACAGTACAGTACATTGGATCACATGGGGAACCTGATACAATAGGGAACTTGATTAAATCAAACACATCAGACAAAAGGCAAGGGCTGACACAATGAGAGCATTCACAGAGGTAATCAACTCCCAACATATAATACAAAGGGCTGGCAACAGAGTTTCAGGCTATACAATAGGTGACTCACAGACTGAGGACTGGGTCACCCTCCTTGTGAGCAAACTGTCTGGGAGGGCAGCCGAAGCTTACTAGGTGGTGCCCACAGAGGACTGTACAAATTATGAGCGAGTCAAGGAAAGACTTCTCAGCCGATATGCCATTACCCCAGAGGCTCACCGCCTAAAATTCCGCAACCTGCGACGGAAAGACGGACAGCCTTTCACAGATTGGGCACATCAAATGGCAAGGGCTGCAGAGAGCTGGATGGCCGGTTGCCAGGCTGTCACCTTGGCAGATGCCCTGCAGCTCATCCTCCTGGAGCAGTTTTACGACCATTCTCCAGTAGCAGTCCGAGAGTGGGTTCGGGACAGGCGGCCCCACACGGTGGAACAAGCCGCGGTACTGGCGGACCAGTATCTGGACTCCAGACGGTCAGGACAACCTGAACCCCGACCAACTGCCCGAGCCTTCCCGGCACCAGCCAAAGATATGGGGATGGAGCAGCTACAGCTTCCCCCTCCTTTGCTATCCCGCCCTTCGTCCAGTGGGATCTCCCGGAGGTCGGGGATCCGGTGCTACAGGTGCAAGCAAGTGGGGCACGTTAGGAGTGATTGCCCCAAGAATCTGCCCCGGGACACATGGGCTCGACAGCCCCCTGGACCTTCCCAGGTGGCAGCCCCCTGCCGGGAAGCAGAGACCTCTGCTACAGTCAGCGGATTGGGAGTAAATGATTTTGGGATGCTACAGGAAGTGAACCCTGTTCAAGCCGCCATGGCCGACAACCGCCTGCACCATTGTCAGGTGGTATGGATCAAGGGCTGCCCAGCACAGGGTCTCCGTGACAGCGGGGCCACCATAACCCTTGTTCAACCCCAGTTGGTGGCCCCCACAGAACATACGGGCCGATCCGTAGCAGTCCGAGTGGCAGGGGGTACTGTGATGAGGATCCCTACGGCCAGAACCCATTTGGATTGGGGGATGGGAGCCCGAGAGGTGGAGATGGGAGTCATGAAAAGCCTCCCCGCAGAAGTTCTACTAGGCAACGACCTAGGTTGCCTTACTTCTTCATTTCTCGTGGATTTACCCCCAAAGATTTGCCCTGTGACCCCCCAGCAGCAAGCATGGAATGCGGCTCTGTCACCCCTGCCCTGGAGAGTGGGACCATTGTCCTCTCCAGTGTCTCTGTTACCCCTGCCCTGGGGAGTGGGACCTAGGTCCTCCCCAGTGCCTCTGATACCCCTGACCTGGTGAAGGGAAGTGCGATCCTCACCAGCCCACCTGTTGCCCCAGCCCCCTACCTATTCGCCAGCGACTGAGAGGACTCCAGGGAGAAGGCGCAGTTGGCCCTCCTCCTCAGTGGGAGAGTTGAGTTCAGTGGGGAGGTAGTCGGCCTCCATCTGCAGAGGCAGTGTGGGGAGCCGGGAGTGGGAGCAGTCATGCCTTCAATCCAGCTAAAGTGTGTGTTTCCAGGAGTGGATGCGGTCAGCATCACCCCCAGCAGCTGAGTGAGATCCAGGGGGAGATGGAGTATTGCTTGCTCCCGCCCCAGTATTCAGAGCAGCTCCAGTGGGGGAGCCCAGATGGCTCTCCTTCCCAGAAGCCAGCCGCGACCACAGCGATTACTGGGAAGTGGAGCTGCAACGGACTCTACACGTTACGCCCATCATCATCGGGCAGACGGGAAAGCAGCGGAGATCCCGGTGAAGCATTGGCCGGGAGGGCACTTTTGTTTGGGCGGGGGTTTTTACTGGCTCAGAGACTCCAGTGTACCGGGACCTGGGCTGGACGGCCTCCCCTGTTCAAGACATCTTATGTCTAAGTCACCCTGTACCTGGAGGTGCAGAGTGCAAAGCTGGCCAGACCACAGGACTGTAGGGGCTGGCTGGGGACAAGTACTGTGCGGACATTGCACTAGCAGACTATGTGTCCACTCCAGACAGCAGTGAGCTGACCCGTGTGGATCATGCTGTGGATGTTGGAGGTGGACAAGGGGGAGAAATGTCACAGGAACCACTGGGTCTAAGACTGTTAAACAAGGAACACAAGGAACTGTGGACATTTCTGTCATGCCTAAAACAACCCTTGTCTAGGCATATGGATTGTCAGCCCAGTGACGCAAGCTATGTAGAGCTTTGAGATATTATATTGGTGGACAGATGTGCCAAAAAGGACTAAAAATCATAGCCTGCTTTCAGGGGACAGGGCCATTAGGGGTTAATAATTTGAGTTTACCTAATGTTACTTGCAATGTGTATTGTACGCACTAAAGCCATTGTATTGAGACTCCCTGCTTTGTGATAATTCATTCAAGTCCCTCCAGTCTTTATGTCCATTGTGTGAGTTCAGCAACCCTTTTGTATTTGATATGTAATGAAGTCTGAGTCATTGTATTTGTTAGACCATTGACCTTTTGTCTACTGTGTGATTGAATTATGTTCCTAATGTATTTGCTTGGTCCATTTATTTGAATGTAAGGTTTGACTATAAATATGTGTGATTTGTTTCAATAAAGAGCAGTTCTTGTCTTAACCTACACTGGTGTTGTCTGGTGAGGTTAAGCTTGCTGTATCCAGAGTGTGGTGCTGGTTTACCCTGACACTAGTTCTGCCTGGTGACTTAGGGTACATTGCTGTATGCTGCGGGAGCCTTTGCTGGTGGATTCTGGGAAGAAGTGATCCTTGACGGTGACAAGGTTCATTGTGGGCCGACTGTAGCACCTCTGGGTTAGGGCAAGCAGGTACGTATTGCATAAAATCTACAATACGGGATACTTTAAGGGTTAACATTTCAAAGATCTCAGGGTCAGCTCATTTTAAAAGTTCCCAGGTATGGGCATAAAGCTGTGCTGAACATAACACAAGACTAAGGACCAAATAAGGTTGGTTTGAGGTTTTTCAGTAGAAAAATGGGCGACTAGATGGGCCGAATGGTTCTAATCTGCTGTCAACTTCTATGTTTCAACTCAAGACTGCTATGGTAACGGGAGTCAGAGTCCTGCAACAGTAAGTAATGGAAACTCCAAGAGAGAATAAATAAGACCTTGAATAAATGTTATATATATTATATTATATATATACCATCAGCTGATGAAGGTCCCGTAGAGAGGACTAAAACATTGCTGTTTCTATGAAAATGGTGTGATTTTAAATATATTTCTTACGACATAGAACCGTGAAGACGTTCTTCTCATTTTTGCCCCCTCAGTTAAATAAATACGGACTCAATATAAAGTGCGTCTTTAGAGATAACAGACAATTTTACTTTGAGAGAGTGAAATTCTCACCAGAATGTAACCAACTCCTTAAGGACCAGAATGATGTATAATGACTTGCAAAGCAATGCAATCCATAACCCTCTAGTCCTTAAGGGGTTAATCAAAACTGTCTGCAACTGAACTACTGATCACATAGTCTGGTGTGAAAACGGAATCTGTCCTGCAGTTCATCCAGATAGGAGAAACAGACTGTGGTAACTGGTCACTCTCACCCTCCTGCTCAATCTCTCCATCCCTTCTACAATCCCCAGTGGCAGGGCCGGACTGGCCTACCGGGATACCGGGAAAAATCCCGGTAGGCTGTCAGCACTGGGCTTTCCTGGGGGCCGGCCAGAGCTTCTTAAATAAAAGTGCTATATTTTCCAGGCCTGCAGGCCATCACACAGTAGACGCGACTGGCGGTTGTTCACATCTCGCGGCTGCCTGTTACCTTGCGGCCGCAAGATGTGAACAACCACTGGTCGCGTCTACTGAGTGATGGCCTGCAGGCCTGGCAAAGATAGCACTTTTATTTAAGAAGCCGGGTAGGCTGGCCGCTCCTACCTTAAACACATGTGTGAGCTGAGCGGGAGGCTGGGAGCAGAGACAGTCAGCAGCTGCAGACGCCAGACACGGTCACAGGCAAGGTGGAGGGGGGAATCAAGAGGGTTTATATAGAGGTAAGAGGGGGAGAAAGGCAAAAGGGGGACCAATAGTGGGTAAAAGAGGCAGAGTGGGGTCAAGAGGGAGAAAAAAAGGCAAAAGGAGGGGGGATCAGGAGGGGGAGAAAGTGGCAAAAGGTTGGGATCAAGAGTCAGGAAGGTGAGAGAGAGAGGCAAAAGGGGGATCAAGAGTTAATGAGGGGGAGAAAGAGGCAAAGGGGAGATCAAGAGAGGAAAGTGGGGGGAGGGGAGAAAAAGGCAAAAGGAGGGGGGTCAAGAGGGGGAGAAAGAGGCAAAAGGAGGGGGGTCAAGAGGGGGAGAGAGAGGCAAAAGGAGGGGGGTCAAGAGGGGGAGAGAGAGGCAAAAGGAGGGGGGTCAAGAGGGGGAGAGAGAGGCAAAAGGAGGGGGGTCAAGAGGGGGAGAGAGAGGCAAAAGGAGGGGGGTCAAGAGGGGGAGAGAGAGGCAAAAGGAGGGGGGTCAAGAGGGGGAGAGAGGCAAAAGGGGGGGAATCAGGAAAGGGGGAGACGGAGGCAAGAGGGAGAGAGAGGCAAAAGGGGGGGGAATCAGGAAAGGGGGAGACGGAGGCAAGAGGGAGAGAGAGGCAAAAGGGGGATGAAGACAAGAGTCAAGGCTGGATTAAGGCAAGAGGGGGAAAGAGGCAAAGAGGGGGATCAAGAGAAGGAGAATGGCGAAAGAAAAATCAAGAGGGGTAAAGAGAGGCAACTTGACAAGAGGGGGAATCAGGACTGGGTGAAAGAGGCAGAGGGGGGTCAAGAGTGGGAAAAAAGAGACAAATAGAGGGGGGATCATGAGGTGAAAAGAGGGGCAATCAAGAGGCAACAGGAGGGAGGGACCAAGAGGCAAAAGAAGGGGGGATCAGGAGGGGGAGAAAGAGGCATGAAGGGGAGCAAGGCAAAAGGGGGAATCAAGAGTTAAGGAAGGGGAGAAAGGGGGATCAAAAGGGAGCGAAAAAGGCAAAAGTAGGGGGCTCAAGAGGGGGAGAACAAAGCAAAAGGTGGGAATGAAGTGTGGGAGAAAGAGGCAAAAGAGGGGAATTGAGAGTCAAGAGGTGGTGTGTATGTGTGTGTATGTGTATATATATATGTATAATAACTCTTTATTACTCTGGTGGTGACATATAACTCTATTGTTCTGGTGGTGGCATTCAGATGTCTTTTAAAATGTATGTTTTCCCCTTTTATAAACAAGAAAAAAATGCCATTATGCTATGGGGCTGGTATAATGACACAGTGCTATGGGGCTGGTATAATGACGCAGTGCTATGGGGTTGGTCAGCAATTTTTTCCAGGGCTGGTTTTTATTCCCAGTCCGGCCCTGCAAAGAAGTCTCCCCCCAAGGTCTCCCAGCTTTACATGATATACTTGCTAATACCCTTGTTCTGCTCCAGCATTTACAGTGTAGAATTATACCTGGGCGGGACCTTCATTTTAAGCTTGTGATGAGGCAATTGGTTGTGTGGAATATAATTCTTCATTAGCAGTGTAGGACCACCTAACATGTGCACAGATTTTGTGATCGATATTTAGAAAGCCTTTGAGGGTGTCTGATTTTTATCAGCTATTATATGGGAGCCATTGTCAGCAAACACCAAGTCAGCTTTCAAGGAGTGGGGTACATGTCATCCATTGATGACCCTGTGCAGTTTCTTTATGCATTCAGAGCTTTGAAAAACAAACCCACAAAGCTTTAGATGTATGAAAGTGGTATGACGATGTTATGGGCTACCCTGCATCTGGCCTTTACTAATAGTACCAGAGGCAACAAGGACAGTGATTTGCTGCTGCCCATTGATGGTAGCATTTGCTCTCAAACTTTCCATCCAGAGCACACACGCACACACGCAGTTTGGAAAGTGTTAAAAACAACTTCTACAATAATAGATTGCTTGCAGTTATTTAAGAGTGTATTTTTTTCTGGAACACAGTGGCTTAACATAAGTCTTTGTTCCCAAACTGACAACTTCAGAACCAGAGGTATTAATAATGGTTCTGACTTGCCATGACAACTACTATGGGTTTTATACCCTTAATAACATAATATAATGGACACGTACATCAAATTTAATTTCTCCCGCTTTTTTTCATCTATTGGTCATATGCAAAGTTCTATAATGTAATGCCCTGGTGTCTACACCACTTCCTTCTAAATGTCATAAATGTGTACACCACTCCCTTCTAAACGTGTCGTTGAACTGGTTCTTGTTCTCATCTCTGTACAAACAATTCCAGTAAATGTATAGAAATGTTTGGCCAGGTACCATTTATTGTATTTTGTTCTTCTCTAGATGTTAACTCCTCTGTTACCAGAAGCCTGTATATTAGGTTTATTCTTATTGAATAGCTAATACCATAAATTCATATGTAAAAATTAGTGTCTGGATATATTAAAATATATTTTATATATAATATATACAAATTATCTGCAAATAAGGTGGAATACTAAATTTATGTTCCTACAATTCACCTTCTGTTATGGATATGAAAATTAGTAACATTTTATTTTTATACTTTTACGACCATAATTCACAAAGTTATATACTCTTTCATGTTCACCACTTAAGCGGATATTCCCTAGATTAAATGCCAGTTTTCAGCACTGTTATACCAGTGACCAGCAATCCTGGTGACCCAAGGATAAGACAAGGTGTTTCAGATGGTTGAACTGCATCACAAGTATTTATTGATGGGACAATCAGTAAGGACCCCGGGTTGGGGGAAGAGGATTCCCATCAGACAGAAATTGACCTGTACATCAGATGTCCATGCTCCTTACTCTACACTGGAAACAGATGAGTAACGTTTTCTTTTTATACTTGTGCTTTTTTGACCATAATTCACTAAATTATAGACTTTTATGTTCACCACTTAAGCAGATATTCCCTAGATTAAATGCCAGTTTTCAGCACTAGAAGGGTTAATTTCGTTTGTTTGAAACTGACTCTTGCAGGCCAGAAAACAGTAGACACAAGTTCTCTCTCGTCTTCAGAGCAAGCATAGCCAAAACCAGTTACTCCAGTTTTAGGAAGGCATTGGTTTCAGGGAATGGGTGCAGAATGGGTGGAACAGAGGATGATAGAAAAGAGAGAGTACTCGGGGGGCATTGGTTATTTAATCCCACCCCCTGAGCCAGGAAGGGGAGAGTGCATCTTGGAGGAGAGTGGGATTTTATCTTGGAGAGGAGAGAAGAGACATCCACATATCAAACCACAGGTAAAGTATGTGCGGCGGTCCCCTCCTGTGGTTCCTTGGTTCTGGGATTGGATAAGTACAAAAATTGTAGCAACTTTTTTGATTTTTTTATACTTTAGTTTTCTTTTTTAAAATTTCGCTCTGACAAATCCAGAGTGAAACCCTTTGCACCAATTAATTCACCCAAAGCCATAAACCACAATAATTTGTGTCTTTCTAAAGAAAGTTTAAAACGCTGTAAGGGTTTTTCTGACACACAGACTCGTGAGGTTATGGTAAAACACAGTTTATTGATAATAATAAAGTAACCCACACGGGTCCAGTACCGACAATAACAATACTGACACAGGTCAGGTTACAAATAGTATACAGTAACCCGCACGGGTCCATTATATACAATATGATACAATACTGACACAGGTCAAGTTACAACAGTTCATGTGATCCTTGGCGAGACGGTGGAGCACACGCAACAGCGGAGCAGTAACTGCCAGGTGACAGCCACTACAGGAACAGTGGATACTACTAGGCTGAGGGATACTAGCAGGCCCTAGTAGTACGGAGGCCCAACGGAGACTCTTTACGCAGAGAGTGACTACAAGGAGGAGAATGAGCCTCTAACAGAGGTGGAGGAGTAGGAGGCCACTACACCCTGTATTTAGGGTAGTCAGACAAGACTAGACAAGAGGCAACAATGAGACAACCGGAGGCCCTGGACAAGTGATAGACTGACAGAGACCCTAGACAACCCAGTCATGGACTCAGGACTGTAGGGATCTGATAGTAACAACTGAGAGACTGGCCCAAATGTATAGGTATAGAAGGCTGCCAAAGCAGCACCAGGATAGGTATCCCCAGACTGCCAGAGCAGTCAGTGGGAAATGGAGCAACAGAATATAATGATGTACCGACCAACCAGAGACCGCTAGTGACTGTGATCCTCAAGCGCAACATCACCAACCCACAAGGGGTTCAATGGACACTCAGACCTGGAATCAGCTGTAAGGCCGTGGAGCCTAACCGAGGTGCCCAGAGAAGAATAACCAACCTCGGAGGTAAGTGGTGGACAGGTCAAGTGTACTGGGGTGCAACCCAACAGATCACAAACACAGAAGCGTAAGGATCACAATAGCGCATAGAAACGGAAACTGGGTCACAGTATAGCAGCGCTGCCGTAGCAGTGCGAATACGGAGGCAACAGGAGGACTGTCTCGACAGACAGTAAACAGGCACAGGAGGCGAACTCTCAAGACGGAACACAGATCGGGAACTTCAGCAAATCCGGTTCGGTACACAGAGCAGGAGCGTCAGCCAGGCCAGGATGATACATGGAGCAGGAACGTCAGCCAATCTGGTTTGGTACACGGAGCAGGAATGTCAGCCAGGCCAGGTCAATACACAGAGCAGGAACTTCAGCAAACCTGGTTCGGTACACAGAGCAGGAATGTCAGCCAGGCCAGGTCGGTACATGGAGCAGGAACGCCAGCCAATCCGGTTCGGTACACAGAACAAGAATGTCAACCAGGCCAGGTCGGTACATGGAGCAGGAACGATAACAGGCAGAGTAGTCAGTCAGTCCGGGTCATACACAGGATACACACTGGAAGTCAGGAACAAACACTAGAGACTGGAACACCATGAAAGGGCACCCATGAAATGACAGGGCTGAGTATTTAAGGGCTAGAACTAGGCGGAGATAGGACCCATCAGCCAATAAAAGATAAGCAGGAAGTAATCCGGACATAACAATGTCGCCAGAGGAATCACGGGCACCGTGATAAACGCTTAACTTGTTAAGCTTGAAATTTTGAATACATTTCTTTCTTTCCATGCCAGCAGCTACCAGATACTGTAGCAGTCAGGGCAGCCCGTTGGAAAGTCATACATACATACATGCATGCATATATAATATGTGATGGTGGGCACAACAAAAATTATTCAATAAATGCCTTGGAGCAATTTATGTATAATGTACAAAATGAGACAATGGCAATGAAATAAAGGAACAGGAGCACTCATAGGACTTTTTAAATTGAAAATAATTGTAATTTAATAAATACACCATTATTTTTTCAGTTTATAAAAGTCCTATGAGTGCTCCTGTTCCGGGGTTTCATTACCATTGTCTCTTTATATTATAAATATTCACTCATCTTGTTATTCTGAGAATCTGAGAAATAGAAAGCAGCAACGTTTTGAACCCAAAGGAGAGAGGCAAAAGAGAGGGAAACTGGAGTTTATTTTTAGGCGTTTTGGTGGCAGCCAGGTTCTTTGTGTGTGGGGACTCAGTGTGAAGGGAAAAAGGAGAGTTCCAAAAAAAAAAACTACTTATTTGACTGAGAAGTGAGTAACGGATCACCTTCCTTTCTAAGTTTCTATCTGACCTGCCTGAACATCTACTTTGAGTGACAGATACTTTGCAGACTGATACATCAGACACCCTAGAGACAGACAAGCACAACTGACTTGAGTCTCACTCCTACAAGTACAAGAAGAGGGACAAGCATTTAATGAGGTGTGATTATACTGTATGTCTGCAGCAGCTGCTGTGCAGCACACTTTATTCCTTTTTGCAAACTGATGATTTTGAACCTTACAAGTCTGTCCTCATCCTGTACTGTACAAATTAAGATTGCAGTGACATTGGGACAGCGAGAGCTCTGCTGATTAAATTTTGGCATCAGCTAAATGTACCGGAAGATAGGCAGGAAAAAGAGGGAATAAGGAGTCACTGTTGTATTCAGTGTGCATGACAGAGGGTCATTTAAAAAAAAAAAAAAAAAAAAAAAAAAAAGCTTTTAACTTATAGCTGAAAGACAGATAGGGACCTAGTTCTTAGATGTGACAGAGATTGACAGTGACAGATATTAGAGACAGAGAAATACATAAAAAAATATTTTGAGAAGGTCAATACATCACACACAAGTAGTTCTGTTGTCTACTGTACTGTAAAAAGTCACACTGCTCTGATTATGTCCAGCAAATGTACTAGGAGTAGGGGTAAGGGGAAAGGAGTAGGAGGAGTGCAGGAATGTGGTAGTAAATTAGTTGTGGTGAATGTTCATTAAATCTTCCTAAGATCTAGGCAGATAGTTAGTATGGATAGCAGGAGTGATCATACTGCTTAGGTAGTGTGGAGTAGTCAGTGAGTTATTAGCAGTGGAGGTTATAGTTAGTATGGAGATCTGGAGTAATCATACGGCTCAGGTAGTGTGTAATAGTCAGTGAGTTGTTAGTAGTGCAGTGGAGGTTGTAGTTAGTATGGAGATCTGGAGTAACCATACTGCTCAGGTAGTGTGGAATAGTCAGTGATTTGTTAGCAGTGGAGTGGAGGTTATAGTTCGTATGGAGATCTGGAGTGACCATACTGCTCAGGTAGTGTGGAATAGTCAGTGATTTGTTAGCAGTGGAGTGGAGGTTATAGTTAGTATGGACAGCTGGAGTGATCATATTGTTCAGGTAGTGCGGAATAGTCAGTGAGTTGTTAGCAGTAGAGTGGAGGTTATAGTTAGTATGGAGATCTGGAGTGATCATACTGCTCAGGTAGTGTGGAATAGTCAGTGAGTTGTTAGCAGTAGAGTGGAGGTTATAGTTAGTATGGAGATCTGGAGTGATCATACTGCTCAGGTAGTGTGGAATAGTCAGTGAGTTGTTAGCAGTAGAGTGGAGGTTATAGTTAGTATGGAGATCTGGAGTGATCATACTGCTCAAGTAGTGTGGAATAGTCAGTGAGTTGTTAGTAGTGGAGTGGAGGTTATCGTTAGTATGGAGAGCTGGAGTGATCATACTGCTCAGGTAGTGTGGAATAGTCAGTGAGTTGTTAGTAGTGGAGGTTATAGTTAGTATGGAGATCTGGAGTGATCATATTGCTCAGGTAGTGTGAAATAGTCAGTGAGTTGTTAGTAGTGGGGTGGAGGTTATAGTTAGTATGGAGAGCTGGAGTGATCATACTGCTCAGGTAGTGTGGAATAGTCAGTGATTTGTTAGTAGTTGAGGTTATAGTTAGTATGGAGATCTGAAGTGATCATACTGCTCAAGTAGTGTGGAATAGTCAGTGAGTTGTTAGCAGTAGAGTGGAGGTTATAGTTAGTATGGAGAGCTGGAGTGAGCATACTGCTCAGGTAGTCTGGTTGATTTCCAGAGAAGTGGTTGTATGCTAAGCAAGAAAGGTGAAGGGCACATCTAGATTAGAGTGTCAGCCAATTTGGTTCTTTAAACATATATCACAGTGATGGGTAGTGAGATTACATTGGAGGATATAATGGCATAATGAATCATGCAGTGTGTCAGGTTTACCAAGATGGATATCTGGTACTGCAGCATATACTATATCCCCATAGTCTGACTGTCAGTATCATCTGTTGTACAATAAGTTTTCTTACCAGGGCACATAAACAGGATTTGTTTCTAAACAGAGCACCTATTTTGGGATAAAGTTGAAGGTTGGGGTCAAGCCATATACCAAGATATTTGTAGGAGTCCACCATGTCCAAGTTAAGATTAAACTGTTAAAATGGATAAGTGGGTATTGCAGAGAGACTACACAGTTTGTGCTTTGTACCAGATACCACTGGGACCATTTTGTCAGTGTTTAAGAACAGTTTGTTCTATGCTATCCCCCTCTCAATGTCAAAAATTGTGTTGTAATATGGCTTCTAGTTGAGCTACGGTTTGAATTTTTAGGAAATATTATGTTGTCATCTGCATACAAGTGAACAGAAGAAGCTTTGCAAACCTTGGGTAGATCATTTATAAATCGAGAAAATAGAAGAGGGCCAAGAGCTTTGGGGAACCCCACTCTTTACTTTCAGTGGAAGGGAAATATTGTCAGCAATAGACACTGTCTGATAAATAGGATCGGAACCAGTTTAGAGAATTATTACCCAATCCAGAGATTTGGAGTTTGCTTATAAGAATACTATGGTCTACTGTATCAAAGGCATTTGCAAAATCTAGGAAAATAGCTCCAGTGAGTTCACCATTTTCCATGCCAGTCTGGATATCATTGGTTACTTTTAGGAGGGCCATGACTGTTGAGTGATTTGAACGAAAGCCTGATTGAAGTGGGGTGAAAAAACTGGTCAGTTGTTAATACTTATATAGTTGTACATTTTATTTTAGATAATATGGGGAGTAGAGATATTGGTCTGTAGTCTGATTTTTTTACAACTCTAGCCACTATTCTGAGAAAGTAGGCCTTAAAGGGATAGTAATACTTCATTTTAACTTTATTTTATTTTGTAGGCATTAAAAAAACATGAAGAACGATATAAGTCTTATCTCTCAAACCTTTATGGTTTATGAGATATTCACAAGCAAAGTTTCCCCCTCCCGCCCCTTTTACCTAGTGTAAGCCATCTCTTCTCAGATGTGGAATCCAGTACATAGACCAGACAGATAACAGCAGGGGACAATCTTCTTCCTATGAGAACAATGAAAGCCCTGCCCCCCTTGACAAGTTTTTCAGGTTTTTCCCTTATCTTAATTGAAGATTGTCCCTCTCTGCAGTCTACCTGGGCACCTCCCTTCTGATCTGGCTGAACAGGGGGGGATACTTTGCTTGTGAATATCTCTTTAACCATAAAGGTTTGATCAATAAGACTTATATCGTTCTTCATGTTTTTTTTTCATGCCTACAAAACAAAATAAAGTATTACTATCCCTTTAACTACCTTCTCATGCTCTTCTGTTACTTTATTATTCCTGATTTCCATTAAAGTATGCTGGAGTTCATTAAGTTTAACTTGATAAGCATCACACTGTTCCTCCATCTCTCCTCAGACAGTTCTGTTGTTCATGAGCTTCCTCCAGTTGTTTAATTATGCATTCATTTTCTTCAATATCTGCTAATCCCCCTATTGCATTAATAATTGCCTGTACCAAAGCCTTTCATTTCCTTTGCTCTGTATTCCTTGTTAGTCACCTCACCACTTGTGTCAGCACATTCATAAAATCTTCAAATTCTCCACATTTCTTTGGCCTATGGGGTCAGGGAGTAGATATGGGCCATTGTGTCTAAAGATTTAATTCCTGCATTAATCACATGCTTCAGTAGAGCACTATTTTTCTAGTGGGAAAGACATCATAAAAATCTGTGATATTTGTTACAATCTGTGTTAATAAAATGATTGCTTGTTCAAAAGTATAACAATTTACAAACACTCTTCAAAAGCCACAAGACAAACTCAAAACAGCTGCTGATTTACAAACTAGGCCTCGATGGCGAGAAGGAAACTTTTCTCTTTAATAAAATATAATTTGTTTTCTCACCCAGTGCTGTTAAAGCCAGATAGTACAAATGTTAACACCTTATAAATCAGTTAAAAAGTAAGTAAACTATAAATTAAATTACCCAGTAGATCCTCGAAACTGAAATACAATGTTAATGGCTAAACACTTTATACAGGCAGTATTCATTCAGCAATAACCTTATTACTTGTACTTTGGCTCCAAAAAGGGCGTGTGTCCATATTCCGTTAAGAGCTGAATCTTGCTGTTTAAAATTCCCATACAGACCCGTTCAAAACCCAGCACAATAATAAGCATGTCCACAAACAAACCAAGATGGACACTGGTGTAATTATTCAACTCCATTTTTTTCCCAGAAACAAAAAGCTTACTAGTCAAACCTAGCAGAAAAAACAATTCAACCATTTTATTTTAACAAAATAACACTTGCTTCCTTAGCCAACACACCAAAGTACAGATTATTGAATGAGTTAAAAGTAAGCTAACTGCTTGTACTCTATATTAGCAACTTTCTCCCCGTTGTCTGGTTTTCGCATTAATAAATCTAAATGTGAGGCTCTTAACATCTCTCTACCAGCCGCTATGGAAAGACTTTTGGCCATCAATTTCAATTTCAGGTCAGATCCTGACTCGATTACCGTTCTGGGAATGAAGATTACCAAATCATTGTCTGGTTTAAATGAAGCTAATTACTCACTTTTGTTTAGGGCTATAAGAGCGGATCTGCGTCACTGGGATACTTATCATCTTTCTTGTTTAGGGCGGATTAGAGCAGTAAAGATGACTCTCTTGACTAAACTCTTGGATCTATTTTGTTCTCTAGCCATCTCAATCTGTTACACTGATCTCATTTCTCTACAAAAAAGTATTCTGCAATTTGTGTTGGCCTCCAAACGTCCCAGCATTAGCGCGTCAATTCTCTACCAGCAACGTCATGCTGAGGGACTGGCTCTGCCGAACTTGTGGACTTACTACAAGGCGGCACGATTTGTGAAAATGTTACAACTGCATAATGAGGTAGTCAGCCAAGCCAATGGTCAGTAGCCCAAGGAGGTAGACAGTCAAGCCAATGGCCAATAGCCGAAGGAGGTAGTCATCCAAGCCAATAGTCAATAGCCCAAGGAGGTAGTCAGCCAATCCAATGATCGCACACACAAGCACACTAGGAATCAGGTTCGCACAGAAGCACCATGTAAGGGCAACTGGTAGAGGAATCAGAGCGGCAGATAAAGCCCCAGCAACATGGCAGAGAAAGAAGGCACGCCACCGGGCGCACAAATAGGAAGAGAGTATGCACTTCATAGCTCTCCTAGTGATGCGCACACGCTCCCGTGACACCACAGGTCTGAACCTCCGGAAGATGAAGCGCAGCACGACATCTCCTCCAAACCCGCTGCAATGGTAACCAGGATGGGGACTGTAACAGTACCCCCCCTTAATGATTCCTCCCCCACAGAGGAGGACTGAGTTTAGATGGAAAAAGTGCATGAAAGATCCGAGAGCTGGAGGATGGACATCCTGAAAAGAAACCCAGGAACACTTCTCTGGACCATATCCCTTCTAATGAATGATATATTGTAATTGGCCCCTAACCCTATGAGAGAGTCTGCAACTCATACTTCTCATGATAACCAACCCTGATAGAATGAGGTTTAGCAGGCACAGATGTGTATCGATTGCAAACCAGAGGAGGGTACCCGAAGGTAATGGTTATGTTATGATAACCACACTCTCTGCCCCACTTGATACGAGGTGCGGGTAACCCTCTGCGGTCTGCCTGGAGTTTTTGCAGGTGCATAGATCTCTGTAGGTTTCTCTGGACCTGTAACCAAGTAGAACGGAGTTCCCTAAGATCCTCCTCAAGAGCTGGAATATTGTGTGCCCTGAATGACTCCGACAATAGAGATGGATGAAACACATAATTAACCATAAACAGGGACAACTGCGAGGAAGAGTTTACGGCACAGTTGTGGGCAAACTCCTCCAAAGGTAACAGGCTAGCCCAGTTGTCATGATGATCCAAAGTGTAGCAAGGAAGAAATTGTTCCAAGGCTCGGTTAGACCGCTCTGCGGCACCATTTGACTGTGGTGGTAAGTCCAGGAGATAGTTTAATACCCATTTGATCACAAAATGCACAACAAAAGCAAGACACAAACTGACTGCCTTGATGAGAGACTATGACCCTGGCTAGACCGTGGAGCCGAAAGACATCCTGAGCAAATATTATGGACAATTCCCGAGCCGAGGGGAACTTTTTGAGGGGAATAAAATGGGCCATCTTCGAAAAACGATCTATCATCAATCAACATATGTTTCCAAGGGTGTTCAGCATTTGGAATGGGTAACAGAAGTCCCATTGGAAGATGTCGAGGGGTCTTACTTTGAACGCAAGAAGCACTTGCCGCCGTAAAGGCGGAGACATCTGCTCTGAGTTTGGGCCACCAGAAGAGTCGGAAAATAGACCATGTTTACTGATCTCTCCCTATATGACCAGCTGTCTTGTTGGTATGATACTTATGGAGCAATTTGACTTGGCGTGTCGGCCAGAGACAGGACCTGAGCTGCCAGAATCTCATCGCCCTAAGCAGAGGTAATGTTAGCGCGGATAGTAGCTAGTATAAAGTCCGGAGGAACAATGGGCATAGGGTGTACATCCTCTTTAGAAGTGGAGTCAGATTGGTGAAATAAGGCATCAAGCCAGGAAGATAAGAGACAATAAAGTTAAACCGGAATAGAAACAAGGCCCATCTTTCCAGCTGGGGAGAGAGAGCTACTTTTCTGGCCATGCCTCTTCCCCATTACTTTTATATTCCTCTAGGCTTTTGATGTTTCAAACAGGGGCAGATAGTCCCCTGAGGAAGTGATAGTATATCACGTAACGCGTAGGGTGAGAGTATTGTTTTAATTTTTCTTGGAGATTATTATATATTGATCATTTAATATTTTTCAGCATTATTAAGTACATGTACATGCATATATATGTGTGTTTTATGTGATTTACCTCTTTTTTAGCAATAAATGTATATTTTTTTAATGGAGAACTGTTTGGTTTAGTGTGTGGTTCCTATTTCAATTAGTGGCCCCCAGTCATTTTTTTGGGACTGTATTACTCCAATTTAGTATCCCCCCTTGTATATATACCAGTCCTCATTAGATATAGAGTATCAGTTGGAGCCTTTGGGGTATTACATCACCTCCATCTACTCTGGGTGAGGCGAAATACTGGGATACATTGGGAAGACCAGTGGATGATCTGGAACGGGAGTGATACAGATACCCACACTGGGGGTGATCCAGTGAAGGTGTATTCACTGAGAGGCCGGTATAGCCTCATGTAAATGTGGGTGATTATTTGGTGGAGGATTCCATATATTGACATTACAGTCTACACTTAGATCGTGTGCGCTTCTCTCTTTTATGTTTTTTGTCTACATGTATTGGAAGTCGAATACCAGCGACTGATATTGGTAAGCGGCACCGTGAAAGTGAAAGGAGAAGTTTTAAGAAGGCTGGACTAGAGACTTTGTTTTTTTTCTCTTTCGAGGGAATTCTAATTTATTTTTTGTTCTTGTTTTAGTAATATTATTATTTATTTATTATTATTATATTTTTCATTGTGTATTGTATTATTGTTTGTTTATATTTCAAGTAAAGGCCTCTCAATAGTGAGCGCTGATACATTTAGGAGTGTGTTTCAAACAATACCCTTTTACTTTCCCTTTAGGGGGATTTTTAAAAAGTTAGCTACTACTTTGACCGGTGTTGTACTTGTTAATCTCTGTGTCAGACTCAGCAGTTTGTGGAACTGCTACATCTTCCTCCCTTATGCCATTAACACTAGAATGTGACTCGACATCTTCAGGGTTTGTAGATGGTTTATTAATATTACTGATGGTGTTTGAACTTTTTTATGGGACTTTGACAAACATCATCCTCAGAAGGATCATCATAATTTATTGCACACACTGCAGCAACCATAACTGTAGTCAGTTTTTGAACTATGCATTACTGCTTCTACCCCATTCAGCATTGCTCCTTCTCCTTTCACCCTAGTGATTCTGCTGGACATTATTAATCCAGTGTGTATTTTAACATTGAAGTCCACTTCTCAATTGATTTTTTGACGTCTTGCCCTGTACAAAATACTCCATCTCTTCTAGTATGTGTGTCAGTCACAGCTCAGGTATTGGTCCCTGTCTTTGACTCCTATCAGTGAAATTATATGTATATTATTTATTGTTTTTAACATTCTTTATAAATTGCTCCTATCACTGTTTGGAAAAAAACACTCCTTGTGTAGATGCTACTTCCACTCTTAGCCTGTAGCTAGTGTCTTGAGGATTTCAGTTGCTGTTTTCTCACTCTCTCAATGTCACTCTACTCTTTATATTTTATTTTCAGTACAGATGAACATAGACCTTACTAGCCCCTCTTCGTTATCCACTCTTTCTTCGATACCTCTTTTTATACAAGACATGGTTGGTCTCAGTGACCACGTTTTGCAGAACAATATCCGGCAGAAATATTTTAAAGAAGTTCCATAACTTCAAACTTGTTAGTATCCACTGTGATTCCGGCCGTTTCTCCAATCTTGGGAACTTGTGGATTGTAGTTGTTAGGAGAGGTCCATACAAGACTCTCCATCAATCTGGATTGCAGCAGGTGTGCAGTCCACACCCTCAACTGGCTGGACATTGGACATCCTGTTCCTCTTGTACTGACACTTCTGCTTTTATCTCTGGTTTTCCTCCTAGACTTCAACAGGAGGGGGTTTAGTTGAGTGGTAGGAAGACAGGTTGGGTAGATCCCAGCAGGACGGGGTTTAGTTGAGTGACAGGAAGAGGGGTTGGGTAGATCACAGCAGGAGGGGGTTTAGTTGTGTGACAGGAAGACACATTGTGTATATCACAGCAGGAGGGGTTTAGTTGAGTGACAGGAAGACATCTTGGGTATATCCCAGCAGGAGGGGGTTTAGTTAAGTGACAGGAAGACATATTGGGTAGATCACAGCAGGAGGGGGGCTGCTAGTTGAGTGAAAGGAAGACATATTGGGAATATCACAGCAGGAGGGGGTTTAGTTGAGTGACAGGAAGACATATTGGGTATATCACAGCAGGTGGGGGTTTAGTTGAGTGACAGGAAGACATATTGGGTATATCACAGCAGGAGGGGGTTTAGTTGAGTGACAGGAAGACATATTGGGTATATCACAGCAGGAGGGGGTTTAGTTGAGTGACAGGAAGACAGATTGGGTATATCACAGCAGGAGGGGTTTAGATGAGTGACAGGAAGACATATTGGGTAGATCACAGCAGGAGGGGGGCTGCTAGTTGAGTGAAAGGAAGACATATTGGGTATATCACAGCAGGAGGGGTTTAGTTGAGTGACAGACATATTGTGTATATCACAGCAGGAGGGGGTTTAGTTGTGTGACAGGAAGACATATTGGGTATATCACAGCAGGAGGGGGTTTAGTTGAGTGACAGGAAGACATATTGGGTATATCACAGCAGGAGGGGGTTTAGTTGAGTGACAGGAAGACATATTGGGTATATCACAGCAGGAGGGGGTTTAGTTGAGTGACAGGAAGACAGATTGGGTATATCACAGCAGGAGGGGTTTAGATGAGTGACAGGAAGACATATTGGGTAGATCACAGCAGGAGGGGGTTTAGTTGTGACAGGAAGACATATTGGGTAGATCACAGCAGGAGGGGGTTTAGTTGAGTGACAGGAAGACATATTGGTATATCACAGCAGGAGGGGTGTTTAGTAGAGTGACAGGAAGACATATTGGGTAGGTGACAGCAGGAGGGGGTTTAGTTGAGTGACAGGAAGACATATTGGGTATATCACAGCAGGAGGGGGTTTAGTTGAGTGACAGGAAGACATATTGGGTATATCACAGCAGGAGGGGGTTTAGTTGAGTGACAGGAAGGCATATTGGTATATCACAGCAGGAGGGGTGTTTAGTAGAGTGACAGGAAGACATATTGGGTAGATGACAGCAGGAGGGGGTTTAGTTGAGTGACAGGAAGACAGATTGGGTATATCACAGCAGGAGGGGTTTAGATGAGTGACAGGAAGACATATTGGGTAGATCACAGCAGGAGGAGTGTTTAGTAGAGTGACAGACATATTGGGTAGATCACAGCAGGAGGGGGTTTAGTTGAGTGACAGGAAGACATATTGGGTATATCACAGCAGGAGGGGGTTTAGTTGACTGACTGGAAGACAGATTGGGTATATCACAGCAGGAGGGGGTTTAGTTGAGTGACAGGAAGACAGATTGGGTAGATCACAGCAGGAAGGGGTTTAGTTGAGTGACAGGAAGACAGATTGGGTATATCACAGCAGGAGGGGTTTAGATGAGTGACAGGAAGACATATTGGGTAGATCACAGCAGGAGGGGTGTTTAGTAGAATGACAGAAAGACATATTGGGTAGATCACAGCAGGAGGGGGTTTAGTTGAGTGACAGGAAGACATATTGGGTATATCACAGCAGGAGGGGGTTTAGTTGACTGACAGGAAGACATATTGGGTATATCACAGCAGGAGGGGGTTTAGTTGAGTGACAGGAAGACATATTGGGTATATCACAGCAGGAGGGGGTTTAGTTGACTGACAGGAAGACAGATTGGGTATATCTATACCTCGGAACTTTCAGAAATGGCTCATCCTGAGATCCTCCAGCCTCGACGCCCTCCCCCTCCTTCACTATGGTGTTTAAAGACATGCTGGAAGTAATATTTAGCAAGTTTTGGATGATTTCAACACACAAATAATGGTGGGAAGAGTAAACATGAAACATTTTTCTTTCTTAAAATAAATGTAGATGCATGTAAACCTGAACAAAACAGTAAATACTTAGTGCAAATTCTGTAGTGCTAAAATGCCCTCAACAGAAATAAATAAAACAAACATCACATTTATTGTGTTTAAAATATATAGCTATAAAGAACAGGATATAAATATGTAGTGCAAACATTCCTTCACAGAGACAGACAATAAATAAACAGCAGGAAATGTTAATGCATTTACGATAGTCTAGTGGATGTCTCCCAGTCCGTAGAATGCTTCTTTCCATTAAGTGCAACATGCTGCTGCATCTCCAAACACTTCCTCCTCTTCTGGTCCTGTGGCTTCTGTAGGTCACGTCCTAGTGGCTGTATAGGCTGCATTTTTGGCATTTTGAAGAACCTCATTTTCATGCTTAACAGAGTGACAGGTGTCCATTTTAACATGTTGATTTTGCATTTTATCAGAGATGCTGAAGTGGACTGTGACGATAATGCATCTCTGTACTCAGTTTTGTTCTTTTTGATCAATAAAAAAACTCTTTCAAAGTCTGCATTGCTGTATGGAAGTACTAAAAGGTGTTTAACAGGTTTCCATAACACAGGGAAACGGTCAGATCCAGTGAAAGCAGACTTCAGTTGTGAGACTCTAAACCACAGATTTTCTTGCAATGTAGAAGTGCCCTCAGATTGGAGTTCCTGGACTTCAGTGTCTGTCAGAGTCTGATAGTCACTGAACTCTTCTGCCAACAGGTCTTTGCTCTCATCAGATATCACATTTGGAAAAGCTTCTATAAAGGTCTCCAAGCATGCAGAGGTTATGTTTGCGCTTCTGGTGACATCAAGAACCTGAGCTGCATCTTTCAGAACACGGTCATGGATTGGTATCTTTTTTTGAAAGTAGAGAGCAGCTGACACATGAAAATTTAGCACATCAGTGTAAAATGTGTCCACATCACCAGGTGTCAGATCTGAAGAGGAACTGATGCACTGCTCAGGGGTAAAGCCTATAAACAGGCAATGCTTTTCCAAATAGTGGGATGGATTTTCCACATTTATTTCCAGAACTGAGCTGTTTGCAATGACAGCGGATGTCACAAATCTGCGGAGCAACTTTTTATAAAACTCCATAAGCCCTGGAAACACCTTGTGCAGAATACTTTGTTCTTGATGCAAGAATGTGTTCAGCTGCACAAAGAGAGGTAACGTGGCATTAACAAGTAATAAGTACAGCTCAGTTTTCGGATCACGGAGAATATTCTTTATCCTCTTTAGCTGTGGGTCTTTTCCCTCTTGTGATTCAGCATATGATTTTAGTGCAGGCAGCTGATCCAAAATCCTCCTTACAACCTTCTCCAAGGATAACCTGTGGGTTGCCACATGCTTTAGAATCTTTCTTTTTTCTATTTCACAGAATTCACAAAAATTCTGAAGTTCAGCCATCCTCTTTGAACTCCTTGAAAAATAGTTGAAAATATCAGTGATAACATAACCAGGATCTATAGACAGGGCACACAGCCCTTTTTCCATGCAGAGACTGATCAGATGACACAAGCAGCCCTGCACATACACATGCTTATTCTGATCAGAAACCAGTTTCTTCAGTCCATTTATTCTTCCCATGTTGACACTGGCATTATCCAAAGATAAGCCAACACAGTTTTCCCAAGGGATTCCTTTTCTTGTAAAGACGCCATCCACCAAGTTAAAAATGCCTCTTGCAGAGGAATTATCATTGCAAAAAAGCATCTCCAACATTCCTAATCGAATCTGGCCTGAAGATTAAAGTGTCAATAAATCGAACAAGCAGTGGATATAGCTTATCACCATATGTGTCATTGCTTCCATCAAGACACAGCGTAAATGGTTCTCTTTTTACCAGTTCAATCATGGAATCTGTGCAGCTTGGAACAAGAACATTATTTATAATAGCTGTGGTCTTGCGACGTCCACATCCATATTGCTTAGCGATAGTAGAATCACTAAACATTCGCTTAAACAGTGGGCCTGCATGATCTGTTGCTGCAAGTGGCAAGTTGTGCTCAATTAAAAATCCAATAAAAAGTGTCTCTCCTTCAATTACTTTTTGGAACAGGTCACTTTCTACGTTTACAAAAGTTAATTTACTCTATGACTTATCATTCCTTGCAGCAGCTTTCTCCTTATGGCTACAGCTTTCCACATGTGCTTTGCAATCTCCAAGGCCTTTGTGAACAAGTGAATCATCCATGCAACAAACAGAGCAAAATATATGCCCATCTCCTTTGCACGATTTCTTTAGTACAGGATATGTGGCAGTATAGAAAAACTGTAGGGGAGCTCTTTATCTTCTTAAAAACATGTGATATAAAACAGAGGATATAGTGATATAAAACAGAGGATGTAGTGATATAAAACAGAGAATATAGCGATATAAAACAGAGGATGTAGTGATATAAAACAGAGAATATAGTGATATAAAACAGAGGATACAGTGATATAAAACAGAGGATATAGTGATATATAAAGCAGAGGATATAGTGAAATAAAACAGAGGATATAGTGATATAAAACAGAGGATACAGTGATATAAAACAGAGAATATAGTGATATAAAACAGAGGATGTAGTGATATAAAACAGAGAATATAGTGATATAAAACAGAGGATACAGTGATATAAAACAGAGGCTATAGTGATATAAAACATAGTGTGACAGCAGTACTTTGTTTCTGAGGGCATGATTTTACATTGTGGATATAAGTATCAAGGTGGTTGCAGTTGTACCAGTTGTTCGATATGAGCGCATATTTGTGCATTGTGCCTGTCCTTCCCCTGTTACACAATATGTCCTTACATACACTGTTACACAATGTGTCTTCACATACACTGTGTTACACAATGTGTCTTCACATACACTGTTACACAATGTGTCCTTACATACACTGTTACACAATGTGTCCTTACATACACTGTTACACAATGTGTCTTTACATACACTGTGTTACACAATGTGTCTTTACATACACTGTGTTACACAATGTGTCCTTACATACACTGTGTTACACAATGTGTCCTTACATACAATGTACTGATGAAAGGCACGTTCCTTCCTGCTCTCAAGGGAAAAATTAGTATTCCAACACATCCATGATTTTGGAGGTGGTGCAGAAGGAGAAGCATTATTGGCCAACTTCTTTGCTCTAGATACACCTGTAGTGCTGGGGTGGGGGCTAGTTGTGGTGCTACTACTGCTTCATGCTCATCACTGGAGCTAGTGGCGAGTGGAACCATCATCACCTGTCTCATGTCACTGCTGTTAATCCCAGTCCCTTGGAGCTGGCTAACTATCATGCTGCTTAGACAACTCAGCAGCAGCAGTTAGTGCAGTAGCAAATGCCAGAATGTTACCAGTTGCATTTGCCAAAGGTCAACATATAGTGAGCTTCTGGCACTAGGCCAGTAGTGCATATTTTTTGTTTTGTCTCAGTGCTTGCTTTTGGCAAAGTGGAGAAAGGAAAGTGTAGGAGCTATGGAAAACCAGATTGCTGATTTAATGGAGAGAAGATGTCTATTCACTAGATTTGTGCATGAACGTGTGCATAGCACAGTGGCCAGTACAACTGGAAATATAGATATTACCAATGACTGCACCATGCAGCTGTATTGATTGATGTCCCACATTCTATCCACAGTATATGGACAATAAATTAAAAACAGTGTAACAATAAAATCCCCTAAATGTAGAATTGATGAATAAAAAATATACAATACTTTATTTTGTATTGAATGAATGAATGAAAATGTTTATTTATATAGTGCCATAAGATAAGATAAGACCATAAGAGAGGTGCAGTGGTGCAGGATGGGAGGTAGAACGTTCCATAGATAAGACTATAAGAGAGGTGCAGGGTGGGAGGTAGAACATTCCATAGATAAGACTATAAGAGAGGTGCAGAGTGGGAGGTAGAACGTTCCATAGATAAGACTATAAGAGAGGTGCAGTGGTGCAGGATGGGAGGTAGAACATTCCATAGATAAGACTATAAGAGAGGTGCAGGGTGGGAGGTAGAACATTCCATAGATAAGACTATAAGAGAGGTGCAGAGTGGGAGGTAGAACGTTCCATAGATAAGACTATAAGAGAGGTGCAGTGGTGCAGGGTGGGAGGTAGAACATTCCATAGATAAGACTATAAGAGAGGTGCAGTGGTGCAGGGTGGGAGGTAGAACATTCCATGGATAAGACCATAAGAGAGGTGCAGTGGTGCAGGGTGGGAGGTAGAGCATTCCATAGATAAGAGCATAAGAGATGTGCGGTGGTGCAGGGTGGGAGGTAGAGCATTCCATAGATAAGACCATAAGAGAGGTGCGGTGGTGCAGGGTAGGAGGTAGAACATTCCATGGATAAGACCATAAGAGAGGTGCGGTGGTGCAGGGTGGGAGGTAGAGCATTCCATAGATAAGACCATAAGAGAGGTGCGGTGGTGCAGGGTGGGAGGTAGAACATTCCATAGATAAGACTATAAGAGAGGTGCAGTGGTGCAGGGTGGGAGGTAGAACATTCCATAGATAAGACCATAAGAGAGGTGCGGTGGTGCAGGGTGGGAGGTAGAACATTCCATGGATAAGACCATAAGAGAGGTGCAGTGGTGCAGGGTGGGAGGTAGAGCATTCCATAGATAAGAGCATAAGAGATGTGCGGTGGTGCAGGGTGGGAGGTAGAGCATTCCATAGATAAGAGCATAAGAGAGGTGCGGTGGTGCAGGGTGGGAGGTAGAACATTCCATGGATAAGACCATAAGAGAGGTGCAGTGGTGCAGGGTGGGAGGTAGAGCATTCCATAGATAAGACCATAAGAGAGGTGCGGTGGTGCAGGGTGGGAGGTAGAACATTCCATAGATAAGACCATAAGAGAGGTGCGGTGGTGCAGGGTGGGAGGTAGAACATTCCATGGATAAGACCATAAGAGAGGTGCGGTGGTGCAGGGTGGGAGGTAGAGCATTCCATAGATAAGACCATAAGAGAGGTGCAGTGGTGCAGGGTGGGAGGTAGAACATTCCATGGATAAGACCATAAGAGAGGTGCAGTGGTGCAGGGTGGGAGGTAGAACATTCCATGGATAAGACCATAAGAGAGGTGCAGTGGTGCAGGGTGGGAGGTAGAACATTCCATAGATAAGACCATAAGAGAGGTGCAGTGGTGCAGGGTGGGAGGTAGAACATTCCATAGATAAGATTATAAGAGAGGTGCAGGGTGGGAGGTAGAACGTTCCATAGATAAGACTATAAGAGAGGTGCAATGGTGCAGGGTGGGAGGTAGAGCATCACATAGATAAGATAATAAGAGAGGTGCAGTGGTGCAGGGTGGGAGGTAGAACATTCCATAGATAAGACTATAAGAGAGGTGCAGGGTGGGAGGTAGAAAGTTCCATAGATAAGACCATAAGAGAGGTGCAGTGGTGCAGGGTGGGAGGTAGAACATTCCATAGATAAGACCATAAGAGAGGTGCAGTGGTGCAGGGTGGGAGGTAGAACATTCCATAGATAAGACCATAAGAGAGGTGCAGTGGTGCAGGGTGGGAGGTAGAACGTTCCATAGATAAGACCATAAGAGAGGTGCAGTGGTGCAGGGTGGGAGGTAGAACATTCCATAGATAAGACTATAAGAGAGGTGCAGTGGAGCAGGGTGGGAGGTAGAACGTTCCATAGATAAGACCATGAGAGGTGCAGTGGTGCAGGGTGGGAGGTAGAACGTTCCATAGATAAGACTATAAGAGAGGTGCAGGGTGGGAGGTAGAACATTACATAGATAAGACTATAAGAGAGGTGCAGTGGAGCAGGGTGGGAGGTAGAACGTTCCATAGATAAGACCATGAGAGGTGCAGTGGTGCAGGGTGGGAGGTAGAACGTTCCATAGATAAGACTATAAGAGAGGTGCAGGGTGGGAGGTAGAACATTACATAGATAAGACTATAAGAGAGGTGTAGTGGCGCAGGGTGGGAGGTAGAACGTTCCATAGATAAGACTATAAGAGAAGTGCAGTGGCGCAGGGTGGGAGGTAGAACGTTCCATAGATAAGACTATAAGAGAGGTGCAGTGGTGCAGGGTTGGAGGTAGAACATTCCATAGATAAGACTATAAGAGAGGTGCAGTGGAGCAGGGTGGGAGGTAGAACATTCCATAGATAAGACTATAAGAGAGGTGCAGTGGTGCAGGGTGGGAGGTAGAACATTCCATAGATAAGACTATAAGAGAGGTGCAGTGGTGCAGGGTGGGAGGTAGAACATTCCATAGATAAGACTATAAGAGAGGTGCAGTGGTGCAGGGTGGGAGGTAGAACATTCCATAGATAAGACTATAAGAGAGGTGCAGTGGTGCAGGGTGGGAGGTAGAGCATTACATAGATAAGACTATAAGAGAGGTGCAGTGGTGCAGGGTGGGAGGTAGAGCATTCCATAGATAAGACTAAGGAAAAAATGGGATATATATCTACTCACAAACATAAATTTAAACCAATACTATTAGTTTGCTATAATTGCATCTCGGACAACTTAGTGTCCATAAATGAAGGTTATTCACTCCAGACTGGTCTTTCCACCGAATCCCACAACAGGCAGCATTCAATCGACCTCAAGTGTTCATATAAATCCCATATGGGTATTCTTTCACACTCGTGTGACTTCTGGCTGCTTACAAGGCTATGTTCTGGATTTACTTTATACTATTGTTCATAAATGACTTATTTTTAATAGATGTGAGTCTGATAAAATGACAATTATATAGTCACTGATGTGTTTCGTCCTAAGACTTAGTCATAGAGATGGAGTGGTATAGATGGTGTAGGATCCTAAACAGACTTAATTCAAAGAAAACCAACATAGCCGACATCCTCCTGAATGGGCCATTCAAATATTAATTACCCATCCAGGATAGTCCGGCCACCGCTAACCCTAGTTGGAAGTTCTCTGCATCCCACATCAAACAGAACCACCCATCCGATGTACACAATAATTATATATTAAACACATTAAAAAAAACAGTAAAATTCCGAAACATGTTATGCATTTTTTGATCCCTTACTTCCAATAATAAATGAAAAAATTAGAAACAGACATAACTTTTTTTATAATTTTCTATTTTTTTTTGTTATATTTATTTTTATAGTCCAAGGTGAATTATATAATACCTGGAATAAGAGATACAAATAGAGATGCCAATATTACTACAAAAATGGACTAATATCAAAATCTAAGTTTAAACCAAACAGTTGTCTTGTTTTTAAAGTAAAGATCCATCTGGCCTTTTTTTTTTTTTTTTTAAAGGGATAGTAATACTTCGTTGTTTATGATTTGAGAGATATTCACAAGCAAGGTTTCCCCTCCCGCCCCTTTTACCTAGTGTAAGCCATCTCTTCTCAGATGTGGAATCCAGTCCATAGACCAGACAGATAACAGCAGGGGACAATCTTCTTCCTATGAGACAATGAAAGCCCTACCCCTTTTACCTAGTGTAAGCCATCTCTTCTCAGATGTGGAATACAGTCCATAGACCAGACAGATAACAGCAGGGGACAGTCTTCTTCCTATGAGAACAATGAAAGCCCTGCCCTCCTTGACAAGCTTTTCAGGTTTTTCCCTTATCTTTATTGAAGATTGTCCCTCTCTGCAGTCTACCTAGGCACCTCCCTTCTGATCTGGCTGAGCAGTGTTACATCAGTAAAAGGGGCGGGAGGGGGATACTTTGTCATTGAATTACTCCTGAACTACAACTCTGACAGAATTGAAATAACACTCTCCAAAGTCCAAATACTATGATGATTAATTAGAGCTGCTTTTATTATGAAACATTACTATCCCTTTAAAGGGCTTGAATCCTATTGCCCCCTCTAATTGGTTGATCTATTTGATCAATATCCATTGATCACATTCATGAAACATTCTAAAATGATCGGTTAAGCTATGATTTTTAAAACTTTTTTTGATATCATTTATATGTTTTCCTATTCTATTTTTTCAGACATCGTGATGTCTGACCTACATATTGTTTTCCACAAGGACAACTTATTAGATATATTACAAATTTACTTTCACACACTATTTTGCTTTTAATAGAAAAAATATTAATTTGTTACAAAGGATCTATTAGGAGATCCAGTAATACTAAACCCAAAACAGTGTGTGTATCTATTACATTTAAAATAACCCAATTTCCCACTATCAAGCGAAGCGTTCCATTTTCCAATCTGTTGATCAGGAATTAAACTAGGGGCTCAAATAGATTTGAAATTTTTTGCTTTTGAGAATTTATAGATGGTCTTTTGGGGAGAATTTTCTTTAATATGAGATCTCCTAGCACTGTCCAGTATTAATTTATAATATGTTTAATTTGTGGCGCAGTATCACCATATTGCATGATAAAATGAATATTTTTATTATGTTTATTAAAATTTTTATTTTTATGTTTTACTAGCAGGGTGGGACGGCGTTGCCCGTCTGTTTGTTTGTGTTTTTAAACAAAGCTTAAGCTTTTGAATGTCAGAGGGCTAAGCAACGCATTGCAATGCATATTCCCTTTGCACTGAATGGGTTATTGTGAGGTTGACTGACACACGGATGTATATTTAATGTAATTAAATGTACACGTTGTACACAGAGGAGTGTATATATAATGTATGGACTGTGTACAGTACTATACATTATATATACAGTTCTGTATATATCAATATACATCAACCGGACCTCTCCTATGCCCACTAGTTCCATTTCCTGGTACAGGTACTCGGGTCACGGATTTGGTGGGGGGGCATAAATGTGTGTATCCTGGCCCGCTGACCATCATAGAACTCACCAACTCACCACCTCAAACATGAAGGCATTGGGTATCATAACGGAAAGCAACGCATTGCTCAGCAGTGTGTTGCTTAACGCCTCTGGCACTCAAGGGGTTAATGAATGGTAGAATTTTGGAATGATTTAATTTTGTATTAAATGGGTCACACAGGAGACAATGCCAGCAGCATTGGGGGGGGCCCTTAGTCCAACTTCTCACACCATACACTTCCATATACACACTGCAGCGCGGAGGGAGCGTCTTACAAGAGCTCAGTCAGACGCTGCAGTGTGTTGTGTGTCAGGATATGGAAGTGAACGTGTCACAAGTTGTACTAAGCACCCCCCCCCCAGTGATGCTACTATCGGCACTGCAGGGTGTTCTCTGTCCACAGAATGGAAGTGTATGGGGTGACAAGTTAGACAAAGCACCCCCCCCCCCCCCCCCATGTTGCTGGAGTGGTGTCCTGTGTGACCCATTTAATACAAAATGAAATAATTCCAAAATTGCACCATTTATTAACCCTTTGAGTGCCAGAGTGGTATGCACGTTGCGTACCAATATGACACTTAAAGGGTTAACCCCCTGAGTGCCAGAGGGGTTGAGCACGCTCTCCTCTGACACCCAATGCCTTAATGTAGTCATGTCACCTTACACCATGTAAAGTTGGCTACACTGGATGACTTCCCATATCATTAACTTTATAAATCTATAACTTTATACATTTATACAATGATTAACCCTTCAAGTGTGAGAGGGGTACACAATGCAGTCTTACCCCAGTGGCACTCAAATGGTTCATTGGTGTAAATGGTGCTTTTAACCCCTTGCCTGTTAGACACTTCTCCAACACCATGAGACCACAGCAGTGCAGCTGTATTAAAGTAAGAAAGAGGCAACAAATAACCCATTGAGTTAAATTGACCATTAAATTATTTGATGGTAGAATGATCTCCAATGAATAACTTTGCATCCAGAGGTTTAAATTACCTTTTAAATCAACCTGTCCCTTATAATGGTGTTGCTTTACCCCAAGACTGTACCAAGTTTGTGGAGCTGAGCAGCCTTAGTGTGCGTGTGTATTTAATGGAAGCAGAAGTAATTTAAGGTGTTGTCTCCACCTGCAGGGTGAAGCATGTAAGTGCAGCCCTTCAAGATTGTATAAACCACAGAGATAATATTAATGAAAGCGTAAATTTTAACCCTTTGGATGATTAAAGGAATGTTAGGAAATAAAAATTAAATTAGATTGTTTACAAAGTATGTTAAACTTTAATCCACTGTACACAAGTTTTTGCTCCCTAATCCTGGAGAGCGAAAGATTGATCACCCGTGATTGTAGGTCACTTTTTGTTACAGCGACATGTTTATATACACAGAGGGGTTAATATGATGCAATGCATTGAAAAGAGGGCCCTCCTCCCTTCACACCAGTGTCTCACATGTAATGCATACTGACTTAAAGGGATAGTAATACTTAATTATTACTAATCCCTATATTAAAGTCCTATTAAAAATAAATGTATTAAACTCATAAAGGTTTGAGAGATAATCGCTCCTAAAGTTGCCCTCTCCCTCCTCCTTCTCCATAGTCTGTGTTCTAGCTGACTGCAGGGAAGCCAGTTGTATGACTATCAGGTGGCTCTGCAGCAGAGCTGAGATCGTGTTAATAAAAAAGAAATCTTTCACTGAAATGGTCTTCTACATGTGCTTGGTTTGTGCTTGATTTGCAAGCACACGTAGAAGACTGTTTTAGTGAAATATTTTTCTTTATTCACGCGATCGCTGCTCTGCTGCAGAGCCGCCTGATCTAAGACCAGAGTTCTCTGCAGTCAGCTACAACACTGACTACAGGGAAGGGGGAGGGAGAGGGCAACTTTAGGAGTGATCATCTCTCAAACCATAAAGGTTTGAGAATTGATACTGGGGACAACACATTTATTTTTAATAGGTCTTTAATATAGGGATTAGTAATAATTAAGTATTACTATCCCTTTAAATGACTTAAGTTTTCGCTACAGAGGCATGGGAAGGGAAGTTTTATACATTTCAAATTAGCTATGCAAAGGTGACAGATTTGGTAGTGAAAGGGTTAACTGGCAAACCAGCATCCTTGTTAAAAATTTTTTGCAGGGACCCCTCTGGTGGTAAAGATGCCATTCAGCCTGTCCTAATCAACAGTAGTTAGTGGATGGCCTGTTGTCTCCTGCTGCTGAAATGCTCTTACAGTGTTAATGGACAGGAGAGCAGGGGAAACATGGATCCCAGATTAGCAGCCACTGCAGGAAGCCACGCAGAAGGAGGAATGGAAGACTCCTGTGAATCTTTACACCGGGATTTCCATGCAGCTAAGGAGTGAAAGTGGACAGCTGTAACATTACCAACAACAGGAATAAGAGGCAAAGTAAAAGCAAAGTGAGGCTGGATTTGGAAATGGACAGTGAAAATCAGGTGATATGTGCTCGTGTAGGGCAGGTCTGGGGAATATGTGGTTGGGCAGCTGTTGTTGGACTTGTTACCATTAGTGTTGAGCGAGCATGCTCGGCCGATGCTCGGATCGGCTCGAGCATCGCTCTGCTCGGCACATGGCGGTACTTGTCGAGTACCGCCATGTGCTCGCCCGCCATGTTCGGGTGGCGGGGATCTGTGCCGGAAGAGGCACAGATCTGAAGACGCTCCGCTGGACCACCAGGGACTGGAGGTACGGGGGCATTGCGGAGATGAAGGGGGCATTGCGGAGATGAAGGGGGACATTGTGGAAGAGGGGCATAGACTCTATGCCCCTCTTCCACAATGTCCCCCTTCATCTCCGCTATGCCCCTCTTCCACAATGTGCCCCTTCATCTCCGCTATGCCCCTCTTCCACAATGTCCCCCTTCATCTCCGCTATGCCCCTCTTCCACAATGTCCCCCTTTATCTCCGCTATGCCCCTCTTCCACAATGTCCCCCTTCATCTCCGCTATGCCCGTCTTCCACAATGTCCCCCTTCATCTCCTCTATGGCATAGAGGAGATGAAGGGGACATTGTGGAAGAGGGGCATAGCGGAGATGAAGGGGGACATTGTGGAAGAGGGGCATAGCGGAGATGAAGGGGGACATTGCGGAGATGAAGGGGGACATTGCGGAGATGAAGGGGGACATTGCAGAGATGAAGGGGGCATTCAGAGATGAAGGGGGCATAGCGGAGATGAAGGGGGCATAGCGGAGATGAAGGGGGGCATTGACCAGGCACCCTCCCCTCATCAGAGCAGGGGGTGCCTGGTGTAATGCTCGTGTCGCCCCATTCATTTGAATGGGGCTCGGGTGCTCGGCCGAGCACTCGAGCCTCAGGGGGTGCTCGGTCAGAGCACCCGAGCACCCGAGCATCGGGGTGCTCGCTCAACACTAGTTACCATCAAAGCTGGTCATCTGAGGGAGTTATAAGCAGCGGCACACATAAGTGAGAATTGTTTGTTCAAGTATAATTGCATATAGTGTAGATAACCATTGCAATATTTTGGTCATTTATTTAACCTCTTGCATGCCAGAGGGATATGCAACTCATTGCTGAGCAATGCATTGCGTTCCCCTCCGGCAGCCACCTTCAAGTCCCATGATCCTTAGCTGGGAAGGATATGCACGTTTATGGAACTAACACCCCCTGATGCTGCTGTTGTGTCCATGACAGAGTACCTGCATCATGAAATGGAAGTGGTAGGGGTCCGAGTGAGGCCAGTGTGAGAGTGCGTGTGTGTGTGTGTGTGCATGGGAGGAGGTGGACAGGGAGAAGAGAAGTCGGTGGAAAGGTTGGTGGGCAGGGAGAAGAGAAGTCGGTGGAAGGGTTGGTGGGCAGGGAGAAGAGAAGTCGGTGGAAAGGTTGGTGGGCAGGGAGAAGAGAAGTCGGTGGAAAGGTTGGTGGGCAGGGAGAAGAAAAGTCGGTGGAAGGGTTGGTGGGCAGGGAGAAGAGAAGTCGGTGGAAAGGTTGGTGGGCAGGGAGAAGAGAAGTCGGTGGAAAGGTTGGTAGGCAGGGAGAAGAGAAGTCGGTGGAAAGGTTGGTGGGCAGGGAGAAGAGAAGTCGGTGGAAAGGTTGGTGGGCAGGGAGAAGAGAAGTCGGTAGAAAGGTTGGTGGGCAGGGAGAAGAGAAGTCGGTGGAAGGGTTGGTGGGCAGGGAGAAGAGAAGTCGGTGGAAAGGTTGGTGGGCAGGGAGAAGAGAAGTCGGTGGAAAGGTTGGTGGGCAGGGAGAAGAGAAGTCGGTGGAAAGGTTGGTGGGCAGGGAGAAGAGAAGTCGGTGGAAGGGTTGGTGGGCAGGGAGAAGAGAAGTCGGTGGAAAGGTTGGTGGGCAGGGATAAGAGAAGTCGGTGGAAAGGTTGGTGGGCAGGGAGAAGAGAAGTCGGTGGAAGGGTTGGTGGGCAGGGAGAAGAGAAGTCGGTGGAAGGGTTGGAGGGCAGGACAAAGAGGAAGGTGGAGAGAGGGTGAAGTGTGGAGAAGGTGAAAGTTGTTGCATAGAGGATGGTGGCCAGGATGAAAAGGGAGGCAAAAAGGAGTGAGGGTAAACAGTGCAGAAGGTTAACCCCTGGATTGCCAGAGGGGAATGCAACACATTACAGAGCAATGCGTTGCGCACCTCTCTGGCACTCAAAGGGTTAAACTCCTTTCAGATACATGAGGAGAGGAGGCAGAGGAGAGTGGGAGGCAAATGGGAGGGAGAGTGTAATGGTGAGGAGGTGTGTGTACTGTGGTGGAGGGTGACATCCTTGCAGAGATTTTCACAGGAGTGGGCAGGGGGGAGTATGTGAAAATCATGCCCCATGCTTACACCAATGGGAATGGCAGTATAGAGGAGAAATGTATAACTCCTCCCTACTGCCCAAAAATAGAAAAAACTACACAGCGCTCCAAATGCCAGAATATACATAAAGTAGCAATATAGTCTTTATAAAGAGTCCAGTAATCGGCTGAATCACAGGGTGGCAGCTTCTATCTCTGGCATCCTCATCAGAGCCTATGACAAATCAGCAACTGGAGAAAAAGAAGAGGAGAGTGCACACCATCTGAGGGCAACCTCTAAATACAAATTCTCCATAGTATTCACTGATTGTACTCACTAGATTAATGTTTTCTGAAACAGGACTAGATACCCGGACTTGTATCTAGTATCTAGTCCTGTTTCAGTCACCCCCACGTAGCTAGAGGAAAGGTGTCCTCCCATTCAGGATCAACTTATACTTATCTTTTGGGCTATTCCATAAAGAATTAATCTAGTCAGTACAATCAGTGAATACTATGGAGAATTGATATTTAGAGATTGATCACAGATGGTGTGCGCTCTCGTCTTCTTTTCCGCATCCCTACTGCCGCCCATGGGTGTGTGTGGCTTCGGACAAACTTGTCGGTCACATGATGATGTTTACTCTTTTATATATCTAGAAAGTTTTCTGTTTTATGAAGCAATGTAGCCTTTTTTGCAGCATCTTTTACAATTTTAGAATCATACTGTCACGGTTTGTTAGACTCTCAGACACAGAGTAAGATAAAAATCACACTTTATTGAAAAGTTTAATGGGAACCCTCACGGGTCCAGTACATACACATATATCACTTGTACATAATGGTTACAAACAGTAGTATTAGCAAGATACAGAATGTAGGCTCTACCGGCCTTGCCAATATACCGGGCAAGGCATCCTGGAGGGTAACAGTCAATCTGAATGTGGCTCTACCGGCCTTGCCAATATACCCGGCAAGGCAGTCTGGAGGGTAACAATTAATCTGAATTTGGCTCTACCGGCCTTGCCAATATACCGGGCAAGGTAACCAGGAGGACAGAAGGACAACTCCACTAATGCTGAATAGATGGAATAGCAGCATAAGATGGAACAGTGGAGCAAACCAGTATCACCACCAGGGAAACCAAACCGGTTCTATACAGCGAATCAGCAACCGGTGAAGAGAGGAGTAAACTAGTACCACGTACTGGGAGACAGCGAATAACATGTATGGATAACAATCGCGTCTAACCAGTTCTATACAGCGAATCAGCAACTGGTAATGTGGAGTAAACCATTATGGTGTAATGAACAACAACAGTGTCTGACCGGTTCTATACAGCGAATCAGCAACCGGTAGCGTGGAGTAAGCCTGTATGGTGTAATGAACAACAATAGCGTCTGACCGGTTCTATACAGCGAATCAGCAACCAGTAGTGTGGAGTAAACCAGTATGGTGTAATGGACAACAATAGCATCTGACCGGTTCTATACAGCGAATCAGCAACCGGTAGCGTGGAGTAAACCAGTATGGTGTAATGGGCCACAATAGTGTCTGACCGGTTCTATACATCGAATCAGCAACCGGTAGCGTGGAGTAAGCCTGTATGGTGTAATGAACAACAATAGCGTCTGACCGGTTCTATACAGCGAATCAGCAACCAGTAGTGTGGAGTAAACCAGTATGGTGTAATGGACAACAATAGAGTCTGACCGGTTCTATACAGCGAATCAGCAACCGGTAGCGTGGAGCAAACCAGTATGGTGTAATGGGCAACAATAACGTCTGACCGGTTCTATACATTGAATCAGCAACCGGTAGCGTGGAGTAAACCAGTATGGTGTAATGGGCCGCAATAGCGTCTGACCGGTTCTATACAGTGAATCAGCAACTGGTGAAGAGTGGAGTAAACCAGTACCACGTACTGGGAGACAGCGAAGCCCAACCGGTTCTATACAACAAAATCAGCAACCAGTAGTGTGGAGCAAACCAGTGAACAGAATGTCGCCCAGGCAACCCAATAGTCAGTAGATGAAGTCCGGATACAACGCAGGAGCAGCAGACAAGCCAGGACGCCCACAGGAACTACAGGACTGCCATCCGGGTCAGGAACGGAGCAGGAACAACGGCAACACGGGGTCAGGAACGGAAGCAGGAACAGCAGGTCAACCGGATCCGGACGAAGGCAGGAACCACGCAGGAGAGGCACTGACTACTGGAGACCGCTGATACTGGTAACAAAGGGAACAGACCCAAGGAACAGGTACTGGAACAGGCAGGTGACTGCTGACATAGAGACACCACGAAAGGGCAACCAAAGGGTGCCTCAGCCCAGTCTATATAGGCAATACTGGGCGGGTAAAAGACAGGCGGCCAATGGAGAGTACACACACCTGACTGACAGCAGACGTCAGCAATCACAGCACCGTGATACATACCCTTTCTCAAAAAATATATATTCTCCAAGAAAAGTAGATTGATCTCTAAAATCTTCTATTTTAGAACAATTTCTGTGCATTCGCCTCATCTGTCCAAAAGGTATATTGTCAATCCAAAAGGGATTATGACAATTGTAATTTAAGGATATAATTGTTTCTATCTACCTCTTTTTTTAAAAAAGTCCTAGTATGGATTTGATTTTCTTCTATCCAAAAATACATTTTCCCTATTTATGTTTTCTGTGAATTTTACATTTAAAGTGATAGTAATGTCTAAAAAAAAAAACTTTTTTTGCATTTAGGAGAGCTTAAAAAGCTGATGTAAATGCAAAAAACAGTATCTCTCAAACTTTAAACGCCCGTATCTCTTAAACCATAGCGGTTTGAGAGATACGTTTTTTTGCATTTAGAGCAGCTTTTTAAGCTCTTCTAAATGCAAAAAAGTTTTTTTTAGACATTACTATCACTTTAACTCATTCTGTCCCAAATAATTAAAAAAATATTTAATTCCGATTCAGGACTGTCCCAAATAAAGACGATATCATCTGTATACCTTTGCCAGAGGACCATGTTTGCCAAAAAGGGTTTATGGTTTCAGATTATATTTTCTTCTCATAAATAGGTTTGCATACCCCGGGGCAAACCTGGTCCATAGCTGTGCTCTGTTTTTGAAGGTAAAATTGACCATTAAAAATAAAAAAAGTATGGGTCAGAATGAATAAAATACAATACAGAATAAACTCAGTCTGTCTAGTTTTCACTGTGCCCTTTCTCTCCAGGAAGTATTTACATGCTGCAATACCATCTTTGTGTTTGATGACCATATAGAGCAATGAAATATCTAGTCACCAAAAAATATGAGGGTTTCCACACAATATTTTGTAATGCACACATCATATCTTTGCTATCTTTTAAATAAGATGTAATAGTAATTCATGTAAAAAATATTGACATATCTAAATAGATTTTATGTTAAAGACATAATCCCAGAAATTATAGGACATCCATGATGATTTTTTTGATCTTTATGCAATTTTGGAAGAATATAAAATATAGCGGTTTTGGGATATTTACTAGCTATCTATATTCAAAATCATTTAATATACCTATTTTTTCCCTTAGACTATTCTGAAATTTGAAAACAGTATTGTAATTGATAGGCTGATAAGGGATGGGGTCTAATAGCAATGGATTACATTCTTCTGTGTACTTTGGAAAATTCATAATTACTATCCCCCCTCCCTTATCAGACTCTAATTACTATAGTATCATCCTTAATTATGGCTTGTATATTATTCCACTCCTTCTTAGACATATTTTTTTACTTTTTAATTTCAAATTTTAAAATTCCTGATTCACAAAATTAAAAAATTATCAGTAGCTGATTTTTTTACAAAAATAGAACCTGGACTTAGTTCTCTATGTTTAAAAATTGTTTGTTCTATATTTTTATTACTATTACTTTCTTCTTTAATATTATCATTATTCAATAACTCTTCTTTCTCTAAAAAGTAATTTTTCAATCTCAACTTTCAAGAGAATTTCTTTAAATCAACTTCTAAATCAAGCGTATTATTGTCTCTAGATGGGGCAAAATTCAGCCCCTTATTTAAGGCAGAAAGCTCATCTTTTTTCAATTTTCTCGAGCTGAGAATAAATACGCTATAATGGAAACCCAAGACACAGGGAAGTCCTGGGCCATCGTCTACGGGCTCTCTCTCTCTCTCGAGGTAAGCTGAACCACGTCGAACACCTCGGTCAGGACGTGCAACCAGAGCATCGAACCCGCCACTCGAACCAGAAGTCAGTTTCCTTCGAGTCAGTCAACCATTCAAGGCTCGATACCACGCCGAACGATTCGAGCGGGAGGTACAATTCCCAATGATTCCCAATACACATTTGGTGGACAAAGGCTGAGGCTCCGAGAGCCGTTACTACCAGTTCGAAATATCCCGCCTTTTGTTCGACCAATGGTAAGTCCTCAAATGCCCGGTTGTCCAATGAGTGTTGCGGTCCTACAATCCGGTGTCGACCGTTACCTCTGTCCTGAGATCTATACCGAACAACCAGGGTTTCGAGGCTTTGAGTAAAGTTCATACCACCCCGACCCGCCAGAATGTCGATTAATATCAAGTAACTGCCCCTAGTGTCTATAGTTCGAATCCATAGCCCCAGTAACGGCCTATGGCCCATTACATATGCCACTTTTTTTTTTTTCAGGGACCCGCATGATCTCTCCTTTTGGGAAGACTGACTTTTTTTTGTTTGGGACCCCTCCCCACAAAAAAAGAGAAGAAGAATTGCTTTCATCTTCTTTTGGAATGTTTTTCACTCTTCTCTGTTTTAACCAATTATTATGTTGGGTATTTTTCATAATTAAAAGCACTATTCTGTTAAAAAAAATCTTTAGAAAATGTACTAACTCTATTGAAATGTGAAGGTCTATTACCCTCTTTATCTTTATAGGAAGTTCTATTACAATTTCTGATGGTTTTATCATTATATCCGTTCCTCACTGCATCTGCATAAGACCTATAGTCAGGATTTCTTTGAGAAAGCTAGACGGGATCTGTTCTACCGCTATCCTTTCTAGTATGTTTGTTATATTTAAAAGATCTTTGGGAATTCATATCAAAATCTTTTGCCTGTTTCCATTTATAATGATTTCTCCTAGCATAATCATCTCTATTCCTAATATTTTTTTTTTAATTCTACTACATCATCTTCAAATTTATTTAATTTTTTAAATAAATTATTTTCCAATTCTACAACCTCTGGTATTTCCTTAAAAGGTTCTAGTTTCTTTTGAAAGTCTACAAGTGAATTATTAATTTAAGAGATTTAGTGTGAAAATTTATAATCAACCTCATCAGGTCAACAGAGCACCTATCCAAGACTCTATTCCAATCCTTTCAAAACTGTTCATCAATTTTAGAAGTTGGGTCTTTATAGATCCTTAGACTCCATGGAACCCTGTTGACCTTGATGTAATTTTCAAGTGTTATTATTTCCCATTTGGTTTTCATTTTCTTTTATTAATATTTTTTCCAATTCATCAAATATATATTCAAAAATTGAATTCTCTGCTCTATTTGATTTTGCAAAATCATATGACTCATCAGAGAACACATCTTATTATAAGTACTATACTTTTGCATAAAAAAAAAATCTTTAATAGGTCAAAGTGTTAAAAAATAATGATAAATATTATATAATCAAATCTGCCCTAAGAAATAGGGTGCTGTGAGATATATATGATAATTCAGGCACTAAGATACAAAAAAAATTACCAAAAATATACGCGCATCAAATATGTATAAAAAGAAAACAGAAAAAAATAATGTAGACTTATCTTAGAAATGTTTTTTTCATTCCAAGGACCTCAAAGGAAGAAAATAAAGAAGATATAGTGAAGAAAGTTTTAATAAATATTTAAAATGAAAAACAGGATATCTATCTACTCACAAACTTAAATGCAAACCAATACTATTAGTTTGCTATAATCGTTCAGGAGGATGTCAGCTAGGTGGTTTTGTTTGAAGGAAGTCTGTTAAGGATACTACACTATCCATACCACTCCATCTCTATGACTAAGTCTTAGGACGAAACGCGTCAGTGAGTATACAACTGTCATTTTATCAGACTCACATGTATTAAAAATAAGTCATTTATGATCAATAGTATAAAGTAAATCCAGAACATAGCCTTGTAAGCAGCTAGAAGACACCCTAGTGTGAAAGAATACCTATTTGGGATTTATATGGACACTTGAAGTCGATTGAATGCTGACTGCTGTGGGATTCGGTGGAAAGACCAGTCTGGAGTGAATGACCTTCATTTATGGACACTAAGTTGTCCGAGATGCAATTATAGCAAACTAATAGTATTGGTTTGCCTTTATGTTTGTGAGTAGATATTTATCCCATTTTTCCTTTTAAATATTTATTAAAACTTTCTTCGCTATATCTTCTTTATTTTCTTCCTTTGAAGTCATTGGAACCTCATCCACATCTTAATTATGGCTAGAAGGATTATAATGTTAGTGTGGATGTCTGAAAAGAGACGGAGCATGCTGCATGTATCATTCTGAACACCACCAATCTACCACACTATAAACTGGTGCATTCCCATAGAGGCATCATATTGAAATTTAAAGATATTTGATGACCAAGTTTAAATCAAATGCATAATATTGCTATAATTAATGATCATATATATATATAGTATCTGCATGCCATATAACTGCTTCCTTCTCTGGTTAATTGTGGCCTCCTGGTATTCATGTATTGATCACAATCCTTTACATTAATTATTATACTCCTCATACTCCATATAGAACATTCCTGTCTTCCATTTGCAAATAGATTTCATTCTACAGTATTGATGACCATATATATTCATGTCACTGTCTTGACAATGCAGATGAAGTGGGATGTAGCCAAGTGGCGTCTGATAGGACAGTATTGCTTAAAATTAACAAGTTTAGGAATAGATTTTAGGGATAAGACATAAAATTTACACTAGATGTAAGAACGTACTTAAAGGGATAGTAATACTTCATTTTAACTTTATTTTATTTTGTAGGCATTAAAAAAAACATGAAGAATGATGTCTTTTCTCTCAAACCTTTATGGTTTGAGAGATATTCACAAGCAAAGTTTCCCCTCCCACCCCTTTTACCTAGTGTAAGCCATCTCTTCTCAGATGTGGAATCCAGTCCATAGACCAGACAGATAACAGCAGGGGACAATCTTCTTCCTATGAGAACAATGAAATCCCTGCCCCCCTTGACAAGCTTTTTAGGGTTTTCCTTTATCTTAATTGAAGATTGTCCCTCTCTGCAGTCTACCTGGGCACCTCCCTTCTGATCTGGCTGAGCAGTGTGACATCAGTAAAAGGGGAGGGAGGAGGACACTTTATCATTGAATTACTCTTGTGCTACAACTCTGACAGAATTGAAATAACACTCTCCAAAGTCCAAATACTATGATGATTAATTAGAGTTGCTTTTATTATGAAACATTACTATCCCTTTAACGCTGTGAGTGCTAGACTACTATCTATCCCATTGCTTAGCAAGGGGTAAAGGTGTATCAAGAAATTTAGTTTTTAGGTCTCCGTGTTCAATTATTTATATTATTACTACTATTCCATTGACCACAAATAGCCATAAACGTGTCTGTATTCCTGTATGTATTCACTAGGGAAGACACTTCATTGTCCTCCATCACTGGTACTGAGAACCCCAGGACCATAGCTGAATCTAGAGATGGGAGAAGGGTGTAATTTCTAAGGATGGTCAAAAATTTTCGGCTCAAACTTAAATCGGCGAATAATGGCACTTTCCGCTTGGTGAAAAATTAAGGTAGGACATTTGTTATCTGTATTAGGGGAGTCTGGGGGCACTCTAGGGGATAAGAAGGGAGGAAGGAGGTTGTCCCCCAAATACTCCAAAATTCCATGTGACTGACAGGTAAGACACAGGCAACCTATTTGCTTGCTGATCTTGTTGTTATTGTCCCTGTGCTGGGTGGGGAAGTCTGGAGAAAGACATTGTTGATTTTTTTTCTTCAGTTATAATTTTTTTTGGACAGACTGTGAGAAGACAACAGGGTGGACAACTTAAAAAAAATAAAATAAATAAAAAAAAAAAAGAAATCTTAGGTGACAGTGACAGACAGCTGATTGGGCTTAGGCAAGGCATCATACACCTCCATCAGTTGTGTTGTCCACTGTACAGTAAAAAAACACAGTGTAGTTGCATAATGTCCAGCAAACACACAAGGGGAAGAGGGAGGGGTGGATCAGTGTAGGGACTTGAGAGTAAAGTAGTAGTCCAAAAACCTACTGCAGCAGTGGTTGTTGCAGCGTGTGCAATCAATGGTGATGATCCCTTTACTCCAAGGGAGGATGCAGTTTGTCAAGGTCCCAGCAAAACTAGGTCCAGCACCACCAGTGCCAGTAGAAATATCGAACCATATAAGAAGAACACTGAAGACGACAATAAGTCACATTCAAGTGTTGATGATGCTGGCAATAGCATAATAGAGGATGGTGTAGCAGCTGAACCGCCTGCTGCATCAGACAGTGAGACACCAAAACACCTGTCCTCAAAGTAGTAGTGAATTTTGTTATAGTAAAAGTAAAAAGAAATTGGTTGAGACCTCCAAAAGCTTAGAGGAATATAAGGGTAGTAGTATGCAAGAACTGCTAGGTGATGCTGATGCTGCTGAGGATGACCTAATGGTGACTGATGATGATGCAGACCTAGAATATATCCCTCCAGCATCCTTCTCTTGTTCAGATACAGATGAATTTGAGAGTGAGGATGGTGACAGGGCTATAAGATTAGCAGAAAGTCAAAGGCTGAATCTTCCGCCACTTTTAAGGAGCACTGTGCCTTTCTATAAACTGTTTGAGAAAGCCATTGGAAAGTCTGACCCTGGACAAGCACAGATGTCAAAAAGCACACAGTCACCCTATCAGTCATCATTAGCATTATTGCCTCTTCAAAGTCCAAGTCCCACTCTGCCACACCCACCTGTTTTGAGTACCCAACAACAGCAACACAGGTTAACATCCACAGTCTTAGATATGAAGAGTATCTCTGGTGCTGCTGCTGTAAGTGCTGCACATTTGACACCTAGTAGCAGTGGCAGTAGAATTACATCAACATCCAGCTCCAGTAGTAGTAGTAGCAGAAACCACACATGACAGACAAAGCCAGGACAAATATATATATAAACAGCAGCACAGATGAGGAGGGGGAGAACAGATGGGACCACTGCTATGAACGATAAGTAATGTGTTGGATCAAATCTCTATGTAAAAAACAGAAGCGCAAAGAGGACTATCTAAAAGCGGAGTATTTTATTCCATGAAAATCTTATTGCGCAAATGTTAAAACCACACTTACAAAATATACATGAACATACACATCTTTTTCTATATAATCTCCCTTTAGATCCCTGGTTTGGTTTCTTTCACATTGATCCTGACAATGAGTACACTTCAATCAGCCTCTGGCGTTAGAAGCGAACCAGCTAAGTTGTTATTGTAGTATCCGTCTCAGTGGACAAAGGGATCTACTCACGAGACCTCTTCAGCTTGAATTCCAGGATCACTTCAATTGTAACGCCACACACGCTGCTTTCTATAATGTATCCACTCGTGGGATCTTCAGTATAACTCCCAAACCACCCAACAGGGACTATATCTTTAAAAACAATAAATATTATAATCTACCGACTCGTATCGCGGGTCTCCTGCCCGCTTCCTCGAGGCTTTTACAGACCGTATCCTCAGACCGGATTAAATACCACCCACATTACATCTGGTCCAGAGGATTCTTATCACCTTGTATTAACCATCTCCTATCCCTCTGATTACACTGGGCCCACATCATATTTTACCCAAGTGAAACTGCATTCCTTCCTTCCTTCCATTTTTTCATAAAATCGTACTTGTTCACAGAGATCAAATAATTTATACTCTCCTACTATCTTACATACTCTACACCTAACTACCATAAACCCCTCTATACTATACCCATATAGTTAATGATAGATACATTTTTAAGCTATAGGGGGAAAGATTATTATTCAGGAACCCTATATATTAACCAGTAATAACTTGCTCATTAGGACCCATCTCCCCAAACTGCCCCCTCCCTTAAATAAATGCCGCTAAGTCTAAATCTACATTCAGACCTGCTGGTTGGAGGGTCTTTAGTTGGTGAATCCAAAAAGTTTCCCTTTTTCTTAATTTTAATAACCTATCTCCCCCTCGTCTGTACATCTTTACTTGTTCTATCGCCATAATAGTCAAATCTTCTTTTTTACATTCAAGATTATTTATGAAATGTCTCGAGACACTATGTGTTTCTAATTTTTTCATGACATTTCTGAGCTGTTCTCTAAATCGCACCCTGAGTCTGCGTTTAGTCCTCCCCACATATTGTTGGCCACATTTACATGCAAGGAGGTATACCACATACTCAGAGTTACATCTAAGGAACTGTCTCATTTCATATTTCCTCCCTGTCACTTTAGAGTTAAAAGTCGACTTGGACTCAGAATTCTTAAAGGGATAATGAATACAAACTGGACAATTCTTTCCTCCACATTTATATATCCCTTTACCTACAGATAGAAAGTGATCTTGCCCTACACCGGCATCCTTCTGGATGTTCACTTTTTTGTATATATCATTTGGTGCCACAATTTGCTTTAGACTCTGATTTTTTCTGAAGGAAAATTTTGGTTTTTCGTCTAACATCGGCCCCAACACTGGATCTTCCTTTAATATATGCCAGTGTCTCTTAAGAATCCCCTCTATCTGATGGGCTTTTTGATTGTACATAGTCTTAAAGAAAGACGTCCAATGTCTATCATCTTTTTTCCTTTCTTTATATTGTGTAAGATCTTTCCTAGGTATCTCTTTCACTCTTTGTTCAGCCTGATCCAACAGTCTACTTTGATATCCTTTCTCTAGCAATTTTTCTTTCACCACTCGTGCCTCTATTTCATAATCTTGCTCTCTTGTACAATTACACCTTACCCTCTGTAGTTGTCCAAACGGAATGTTTTCTTTCCACCTCTTGTGGTGTCCGCTCTTAAAATGAAGATACCCATTGCAATCAAATATCTTTCTATGATTCCTCGTGCATATTTGGCTACCTTCATTAAATAAAACCAGGTCCAGGAACTCTATTTCTTCGGTACTTGTGTAACTGGTGAACGATAAATTGAACAGGTTATTGTTCAAGTATTGGATAAATTCCTGAGATCTCTTTTCTGTCCCTTCCCAGATAATCAAAATATCATCTATATACCTCCAGTAATAGACAATATTCTCCATAAACTGATTATCTTCCCAGATAGTGACCGATTCCCACCTACCCATATACAAATTAGCGAATGATGGAGCAAAGGCACATCCCATCGTTGTACCTGTTTTTTGACTATATATCTTGTCCTGAAATAAAAAATAATTGTGCCCCAGGACTAGCCGCACAGCATCCAGAATAAACTAGATCTGTGTCCGCGACATTACTCCATCGCTCTCCAAGAAGTATTGGATAGCTTGAACCCCTCTCTCTTGTGGAATAACTGTATACAGAGCAGACACATCACAAGTAATCCACCTGTAAGTGTTTTTCCAATATATATCTTCAAGACTCTTAATCACCTGTATACTATCCCTCAGATAGGAGGGCAGAATTCTTACCAATGGCTGCAGGTATAAGTCAATATACCTGGAGAGATTATCCATCATTGACCCTATCCCTGATACTATAGGGCGTCCGGGGGGTTTTTTGCTATCTTTATGCAGCTTGGGAAGATAGTAAAAGATATGTATTGTACACCCTTCATTATATACATATTCAAATTCTGCCTTATTTAGAATTTCATCTTTGGCTCTTACTAATAACCCTTTCAACTCTCTTAAATATTCTTTTGTGGGGTTAGACCTTAGAATTCGGTACGTATTTCTATCCGAAAGCTGCCTATTGGCCTCCTTTAGATAGTCTTCTATATCCAATATACATATCCCTCCCCCTTTGTCTGCCTGTCGAATCACAATCGTACTATCATCTTTTAAATTATTTAGAGCCTGTTTCTCATTTTTATCCAGGTTGTACTTCGATTTATTTTTTAGCATGCATAGGTTTTCCATATCTTTCTCCACCAATTTCTCAAATACCTTAATGAATTCCCCCTGTTGTTGGACCGGGTTAAAATTGGACTTGATCCTTTTTCCATTATGTATTGGCCTAATTACTTCTTGACTATTTTCATCTTTAAATCTTTCTAATCTCCTCAACCCATATGAATCTGCTATTGAACTCTCTTCATTAAATAAATATCTCTCACCTTCTTTGTTCAAGAAAAAACGTTTCACAGTGAGTCATCTCGTAAATTTCTTAATATCAATAAACAGATCAAATTGGTTGGGTAGACTCGATGGAGCAAACGAGAGACCCTTAACTAACACTCTAACCTTGTCTCGTGTGATATCTCTAGAGGACAAATTGACAATGTGTGCCAATAATCTGAGATGAAGGATATGACAGTGGTAAATGACAATGGTATGACAATGGTAAAAATACATACACTAATCACACCATGCCAGTCCCCTACCACCACAACCAAAATATATATCAACCACATTGTAGTTTATATTTTATTTTATTTATTACTTGATATCATCCTGAATATGTGTCAGTGTCACTTAAGCAAGAAAGTGTTGTGGGCAAAGGACAAATGCACTCTACATGCTAACACATTTTTCAAGCCATATTTTGTTGTAGGACTAACAATTTTGACTTTCAGCCACTTATTTCTAAACTTCCGCCCTCAGAAGTAGTAATATTACAGTGGGAAATGTAGTACCTATAGGAGATATAGGTGAAAAGTGTATTAAAATGGAAAATTTGTTAAAATAGGAGCAAAGTAGGAAGTTTTTGCATAGCCGCAAAGACAAAATTTTTCACAGGAAAAGCAAAAAATTGGCACGTTGTTGCGAAATTTTTAGCAGGAAATTTTTCAGACTTTTTGCCCACCCCTAGTAATTTCCACAGGAGAGAAGTTTCTTGTTCCAGCAGGAAGGACAGTTCTATTTCTGTCTATGTCAGACTTTATGGAGATTACATAATGTTGTGCACTGGTGTTTGACTGCAGGTCCCATCATGCTGCCCTGGCTCTATCTTATCATAAATATATCAGAGGAACCACTAGCACTCTATGGTCATCTGCTCCCGGCATTTTTGAGCTACTTACATTCCTGGATATCCTTGCGCCTACGTCATGACAGCTGGAGCTAAGTAGAAGAGCAGGAAACAGTGTGAGACAGGTCAGCAATGCCTGCAGTGTGTGGATGTGGCTCAGGATGTGGTAGGCGCAAGGATATCCAGCAATGTAAGAAGCTCTGAAATGCCTGGAGCAGATGACCATAGAGTGCTAGTGGTTCTTTTGATATATTTATGATGGGATAGAGCCACTGCAGCATGATGGGAGCTGCAGTCCAACACCAGAGCGCATCAGTGCACTGTGGTACTTGTTGGACTGGTCGGACTGGGATGCGACCTTTCAGTAGGTGATATGAGAATCTCACGCTGTCATGGTGTGCGAGATTCTCATGTCGCCATTTTTATTATGGCGACATGGTTGTGGTTTCGTTTGGTTGAACTCTCTTTTGTGTGCGACTTTTTAAAAGTAAACCATTTGTTTTGGTGGGGTGGGCTTCTTCTGGATCAACAGGGACGATTTGGCATGGTATTGACTTGATGTCAATCCTAGAATTTGGAGGAGGAGAGTATGTCCAGTAGTGCCATAAGAAGCTGACAGATCAAGCATGATAAGTATTGAATAGTCACCTTGTGGTTTAGCAATGTGAAGATCATTGCCACTCTTGTGAGATCAGTTTCAGTGGAATGAACAGTGCGAAAACCAGACTGTAAAGGGTAGAGCATGTCGTGCATGTAAAGTAAGTCAAGCGGGCAGGAGTAGGCTAGGTATTCCAAGAGCTTAGAGACAAATGGCAGGAGAGAAACTGGCCGAATGTCAGAGGTTGTGGTACTGTTCGAGGACTTCCTCTTGAGGATGGGTGTTACAATGGCATGTTTGAAGTCATCAGTAAAGGTAGCAGTGGCAAAAGAGGAGTTAAAAATCTGTAATAGGAAAGGGGTTAGTGTGGACTGGATGAAGTGAGAGGGGAGTGGATCAGGTGCACACGTAGTGGAGGGAGCGTAGGATAGCAGGTTAATCAATTACTTCTCCGTGACTAGTGAAAGTCAAGAGTGCAGAGTTGCAAGAAGTGAATGAGGAAGGATAGGTATTTACAAGGTGGGATGGAGTCTACCTTGGCTTTGAAGAAGTCCACAAAGTAAATCGTAATGTCCCCACACCTTATGCCTGTATAGCAGCTCAAAGGGCAAGAAGCCTATGTATTCCTAATGCAATTCTCTATACACAAAGAATAAATGCGGCAGGAAATTCTCCCTGTCCGAATCAGTGTCTATAAATGCTTTCAACATGCCCTTTAGTGCCCCATTATGGCTTTTACCTGTGGGTGATAGGGGGTCGTCTGGATGGGTCAGACTCTGCACAGCTCCCAAAGATGCTGCAGCAGCTCCAGCACAAACAGCATTCCTTTGTATGACCGTATCTCTCTTGGGAATCCAACTCTGGTAAAGCTGCATACCAGGACACCACCAGCCTTCTTGGGATATCTTTTAGCATAAACTTCTATGGTTGGCATATACTTTTTTCCAGAGCAGGTAGGATTAGCAAAAGAGTCAGTAATATGTAGGGCAACCCACTGGAAATGTTCCGTAATGAATGGTAGGGGCTGGAGGGGTATTCTGGAATGATCATTGAAAAGTGACACAAAAGCAGCAAAAGTCAACCACCTCGTTTGTTATGAGGTTCTGGGTGCGCCTCTTCCCGATGTACTCTGACAGTGGCATTTCATGAGCCAATGTAAGTAGTACTCCTCAGTATGGTCTGGAAAATAAAAGCAGTTTCCCATGGGCAGTTACAGTCCGGGTTACTCATGAGGCTATACAGCAGTTCCTACTTCCACACTATCCGGTCCCCTGCATTCCCTTGCTCACCAGAGTCTGCATGGGTGCACAGAGAAGTTAAAGAGGGCTCTGCCCCAATTAACATTCTGAAGTTAGTAGGCTGAGGGGTGTCATCAGTTTCAGTAGGCACTGAACCCCACTTACTGCTGGACACATCAGGTTCAGCCACAATCAGCTGATTTGTTGGTGTGTTTGGCCCGGGTCTACTTCCTTAGGTAGGTATTTAGTGGACAGTATCCCAAGCTATTTACCTAATAACATGATCCTAACCTCAAAAGAAATATAATTGATGCTGCAATCCAAGTGCACTTTAGCCATTGGCAACACATACTGCTACCCTTCTGAATCCTGGACAGACACTCATTTGGTAAAGAACGAAAAGAATGTGACGAGCGCACACCGAGAAAGAGCAAAATAAAGTAGATTGCTCAAAGCATGTGTGGCTCCTCAGGTGCTGCTCAAGTCACGTTTTTCGCTCCCATGTGCCATTGCAGAGAGGAAATTTCCATATTCATATCAGTCTGGTCCCACCCACAGGCAGTCCAGCCCCGAAATGTCAGGCAAATCCTCTCCGCACGAGAGAAACAGCACAACCCCAGACGTACGTTTCGGTCTATGTGGACCTCGTCAGTGGGATGCAGCTGTTCCCCTCTAGGCACACAGAAGCAAGGGCCCATGCCTGGGATACCCTTCCACTTAGGGAGACAACAAACGAAAAGAATGTGACGAGCGCACACCGAGAAAGAGCAAAATAAAGTAGATTGCTCAAAGCATGTGTGGCCCCTCAGGTGCTGCTCAAGTCACGTTTTTCGCTCCCATGTGCCATTGCAGAGAGGAAATTTCCATATTCATATCAGTCTGGTCCCACCCACAGGCAGTCCAGGCCCTTGCTTCTGTGTGCCTAGAGGGGAACAGCTGCATCTTAGAGTGGTGTGCACATTAATTTGTACTTCCTGATGGTGCCAGCACTTGTTATTTCAGTGGAGCTTCTGCACAGTGGTCTCTCCATATGCCTCCTAGGTATCCTCTGCCAGGCCAGACCTGGCGTTTGTGGTTATAAATGGAATCCTGTACAAATACAGCATGGGTAGAGGGGATAGGGGCTGTTGTCAATCCTGGGGTGATCCTGCTTTGGGGGCGGTTGCTGGTTCCTGCAGGACTCAACAGCATTGTTTCCTACCTGTTGACACAAATAACAATGCTAGTCCGAATTTCTCTCTGGTTGTTGGGTATGGACTGAGGCTGAGGGCACTCTCCTCATGGGTACTCGAGTCCACAGGGTGGTGGACTGAAAAGGGAGTGGGAGGTACAAGCTTGGAGCTGCCCAGGCAGCTCTCAACATGCTGGTCAACCAACCAGGTGCCCTCCCCTAGGGTACAGCAATTGAGGTCACTTGCCCACTCCTGGACTAGAGTGGTGCTGTGGTTATAGACTGTTCAAGCAACATGAGTTGGTGTCAATCCTCAAGAGGTGTCTTACTCCTCCCCAGAACTATTTGAGGTTGGCTTGGTCCATCCAGCTGCCCCATTTATGTTATGTATTTACATCTAGCTGGGTGCTGGTAAGCATTCGGGGTAATGATATTCCGGTACAGGAGGGTTTGCTTGACCCACTCATAATCTCAGCTAGTGGCAAGGAACATGACCTGGTAGGCCATGGAGGCCCTGCTAGTGATCTTACCTGCCAGGATGAAGACCCTTTCAGAGCGGACAACCCAAAACAAGTTGCACTGCTGTTCGAAGTCCTGGAGGAAATGCTCTGTATTCCTTTTTCTCATGAAATCTTTGGAAGATAACAATAAGAGCGAAGGGATATGGTTTAATTTAGAAAAGGATCCTAGAACAGTTTATATAAAACTATGAGTAATACATTATTGCTACTTTGTTAGACCCTTACATCCCAATAACACACAATCTTCATCACAAAATGCCACTCAGGGGCAGAACAGTCTAACATAGGGAGTTGTGATAGAACTGGTGGTGATGGCAGTGACACTTTCTATGGGACTTGCTCCCTGGTAACTGGTACCCATGAATATAGTCTGGCTTAAAGGAGAGGTCCCAGTGCATGTGAGGTGGTTACAACCTGCCTGCAGGACAGCTATGTTCTAGGTGTTTCTAGGTTCCAAAAATATCTGGTCCTAGAGTCCATGGCAAAATTCCACAGCGCGCGTGGCACCCACTACACGCAATTGATGATAACCACATGTGCACGCTGAAATTTATGTAGTACATATATGCATAAATGTTATAAATATGTTTAGCAGACATTGTTTTAACAAATCAAAATACATTAATATTGGGCTAGCCAAAGACTGGCACTCAAACAGTTGGAGAATTACAACCACTGAGATTTATGCTTGCCTATAGCTTAGAGTCAGGTACTCTGCAGCACTCATGGCCAATGGGAAATAGCACATATACCACCCAAGCCAACTGAATTTGGATGAAACTATAGAAAAAGTTTCTGCTTAGAGGACCCACCTGTTTCAGAGGGAATATAAAATTAGTTTTCACTGGACAGGATTCAGCAAATAAAATGGTAGCATTTTACCCGAAAATCCTTATAGATCACCTTGCCTTGACCTGATTTCCTTGCCCTGAGTACAGCTGTCTCTGTTTAGTTACCAATGTGTGTGGTGTGGTAGCACTCAAGATCCTCAACATGTGTTTGGACATCCCAATCCAAATACTTGCAATTGCTAAAGATAACTGGAGCTGTAATTCAGCAATAGCTGGATAGCAAACAGTTGACCATCTCTTGCAAAGACATTTGAAGGAATTTTAGGAAAAATAGTTTTTTATACCAGAAAGAAAATCAAACCAGAGAATTAGTATTCCAGTTCAGGTATGTTTTATTTAGTGTATGACTGCAACCATATCAAATAAACAAATCACAATCCCGGAGCTGTCTCGGGAGGAGTAGCGGTTGCTGGATGATCTGATTACTCTTGAGGAGGTGCTTGGGGCAATCAAGCTGCTTCCTCTGGGTAAGGTTCCCAGTCTGGATGGACTCCCTCCAGAGTGGTACAAAACATATGCTGTTAGCATTGGAAGGTGTCACCCTTCCCCAGTCCATGAACCTGGCCTCTGCGATTCTTATCCCCAAGCCTGGGAACGATCCTTTACAGTGTGACTTGTATCATCCCATTTCATTGCTAAGTACTGACACCAATATACTGGCTAAGGTCTCTACACATACTGGTCACCAGCTTACCCAGCACAAAATCCTTCACAGGATATGCTATACACCTAGACATCTGAGACTTATGGATGGGGGGGGTCAGATGTTTGCCCCAGATGTGCTGCACTGGATGCTGGTTTTCGCCACATGATCTAGGAATGCTTGGGTGTTTGGAGGTTTTGGTCTTTGATACTATATCAGCAGTGCTATATCGGGTGGTTCCCAGGACCCCCAAACTGGGTATTCTTTCTATTTTACCTGACAACTTGAACTAAACCTGCATTAAACAATTGCTCCGCAAGTCCTTGGTCATGGCCCGCGGAGTGGTGGCTGCGGTTTGGATGTCCCCTACGCCTCCCTCTCATTCCATTCGGATGAATAAGATTAAACAAAATATGCCACACTACTGTTTGATTTATGTTCACAGGGGATCCCCACAGAGATTTGATGAGATTTGGGGGCCTTGGGTGGATTACTTTGACAGACTCTAGCTCAACTGAGGTGCCGCTAGCCCTCATGGCTCCTCTGAGTGTGGGGGTGGACACTGCTGTTGTTGAGTGCCGCTTTTCCAGGGATCCAGCTGTTGTGATGGTCTGGACCGCTGGTCTTGGTTGGAGGGTATTTCTTTTCTATCTAATGCCCCCCCCCCCCCTTAGACTTTGTTTAAGGTCAAAAAATGGAAAATGGCAGTATGTGAAGATGAATACATATTATACCCCGCAAGATTGAACTATGTCTGAGGTTCTATGAAAGGTAATATGACTGTTTTTGACTGCGATGGTCATTATGCTGGATTGCTACTTGTACTATCCATGTATCTGACCATAATTGTACATTGTTTAACACTGTATGCCTTCAATAAAGTCTCTTTAAAAAAAAAAAACAGAAATTGTGTGTGAACAAAAATGTATTTAAAAATGCTAAAGTTTGTCTGTAACAATGGAACAATTAAATTATTTAATAGAAATGTAAACAAGGTACCTCATATTAGGCACCATTTTTCATTACACAACATAGTAAAGGTCTGCAGCTGTGTATCCCCACTGTGGAGGCTAAGGCCTCTTGCTGCTGAGTTGTTTAAGCAGCAGGATTATTAGGCAGCTGAAATGGAATGGGATCAACAACAGCAGTAACATGGTTGATGGATGATGAAGGTTCCATTTGCCACAACTAGCTCCAGTGATGCGCCTGAGGCAGTAGCAGCACAAAAACTACCCCCCAATATATGTGGAGAAAAGAAGAAGATGGCCAATAATTCTTCTCCATCTGACCTTCCTCCAAAATCATGGTGTGTTATTAAAATATACATTTTTCCTTTGAGAGCAGGAACTGTGCCTCTCATCAGCAACTGCAATGTGCACAGTGTGTGTGTGTGGTAAATAACATCTGGGGGCACAACTGTATCCAAACACCATGTCACCGGACACCAAGTACTGCAGCTGTCACTATACCCCGTTTCCACACCTGCTAAGGACACATGACAACTTGCTGACAGTGTAATAGTAATGATGAACCCTCCCTGCCACCATCTTATTATATTTTGCTGGATGGAATGTCCTCAGATGCCACTTGGTGCACTGATTGCGATTCTACTCCACCACACTAGCATGTGTGGTCAGTGCACCACACAGTGTGCCATGGGTGGACACGAACTGCCACATCCTAACATCAGAGTTGCTATCATTTGGCGGAGGAGGTAACGATGAATCAGATGGAAGATGTAGTTACCCTAGAGGAAGAAGGTGATGGTGTATGTGTATCAGAGGCAGTGTTTTTCTATGTTCCCTATATGTGTATGTGTCAATGTGTGTTCCTCATACATGTATAAGTGTCAATGTATGTGTGCGAACTGGGTGGGCAGTGTGTGTGGAGGTGGACATGGTGGGCAATGTGTGGAGGAGGACATGGTGGGCAATGTGTGGAAGAGAACAGGGTGGACAATTGGAGGAGGACAGGGCGGGCAGTGTGTGGAGGAGGACAGGGCGGGCAGTGTGTGGAGGAGGACAGGGCGGCAGTGTGTGGAGGAGGACGGGGCGGGTAGTGTGTGGAGGAGGACAGGGTGGACAATGTGTGGAGGAGGATGGGGTGGGCAGTGTGTGGAGGAGGACAGGGCGGACAATGTGTGGAAGAGAACAGGGTGGGTAGTGTGTGGAGAAGGACAGGGTGGGAAGTGTGTGTAGGAGGACAGGGTGGGCAGTGTGTGGAGGAGGAAGGGGAGGGCAGTGTGTGGAGGAGGACACATGTCTAGTGACCTTCTCCAGTTCTGAGAAAAAGAGCTTTATGCCCACAAATGGAAGAGAGATTTATTTTAGAAGACTGATGAGCAAACAAAATTGTCAATGGATATATCAGTGTCTGTCGTTGCATCCCTAAGATTTGCATTGGCTTCATGAATCTTCGAGATGGAAAAAAGTACAATATCCCTTTTAGGAGTGTCAGGGTGAACGTCTTCCAACAACGACTCGCCCTAAATAACCATGAATCTTGGCACCCACACTGCAGCAAATGTTGGGGGAAAGGAATTCCCAGAGGCTAAAATGTTAATATTGAAAAGAAAATCCAAGAGTTTATCTGTCAGATCCATGAATGCAGCAGCATCTGCAACTGGTAAATCTCTACGGGATCAACTGCCAGCGGAGTAATCCACTACTGCAATGTGGCAGGTGAAAATGTACACAGAGGAATAGGGACGGGCAAAAAGTCCAATTTTTGTTTTCTTGTGTGAAATTTTGCCTCTTAACCCGAGGAAACTACACATGAAACTTTGCTGGTAAATTTCAGCCCTACTAGATAATGCAGGTGAATATTGGAGGCGGGAATTTCTCACCTCCTAGAAAAGCACCCCTTAATTTCCCACTGGATTCTACTATAAAAGCAAATAATTTCCCACACTTCAGTGTGGGGTTTTTTGTAACGAGAGGAGTAAAGGTTGTTTAGCAGAGGAGAATGGAATGAGATAAAAAAATACAAAGAAAAAACCAAGGTGCTTCCTCGTGTGGTCAGGGCTGAATCTGCCATAAGGCAGAGTAGGTGCCTGCCATTGGGATTCTTTTTTATTTATTTTTTTATTTAAATTAGCCACCTCGCTGGCTGTGTAGTGACAGAACAATAATTCCCCCACCCGAGCCCACTCCATGTCGCCCTCACATTGCATCCCCCCTTGTCTATTTCCTACCTCCCTGGCAGGACAGGTCTGTGCCTCCTTTGGCACAGTCCTGTAGCTGCTGAGCTCACTCGTTGGCTTTTTAGGAATGCAGAGCGCTGGGAGATGACATCATCTCCCAGCGCTCTGCATTTCTGAATAGGAGACTGTGCGGGAGCTCCATCAGCTACATGACTGTGCCAAAGGAGGCACAGATGACACATCTCCTGGCAGGGAGGTAGGAAATGGACAACGGGGAGGAGGTAGGAAATAAACAATGGGGTGAGGCAATGTGAGGGCAACATAGAGATGGTGTGGGGGGGGCATTTCAGATTTCTGTGCCTACAGGCTCCTGAGATGTAAATCCGGACCTGCGTGTGATAACGTAAACTTAACGAATCACCACACCTCCACTGACAGAATCATACTCACATAACGAATAGCTAGACAAACACATAAGTGTAGACTAACAATCACAGCTCAGGGATCTTACAGTCATCCCTTATGTAGCTCTCTCCATATCGTTTAACTCCACAAACTATAGGCCACTCTTCTAGAAACTTCCGCCCAACGAAGGGTTAAACCATATAGCAAAAAACAACAAACACATAGAAGGCGCCAATAGTGCCTTTTCATTGAGAGTACTTAAAACAATCCCAATAAGAGGATATATATATATACACTCACATTAGTTAATGGCTGTATGTAAAAATACAGCTATATAAACTTTCAGGGTATAATATACCGTCCCTGTACAGAAATCACTACTGTGCTCACGTCTCCTTCATGCAGGTCCCCGATTCGCACTCCTTGAATCCAGTCTCCTCTTGGAATGGATCAATTCACATAGAAAAGAAGTAAGCCGCTCCAACAAGGTTCTGCAAATGTCTATTTATTAAAAATATCAAACATAAAACATTAAATCTGATTTCCACAATGGTACGCATTTCGTAACGATTAAACGTTACTTTCTCAAGTTATGCAGGTAATCTAAATGGATACAAAGTATGGAGCGGCTATTTAAAACTTCCTAATACCTCCTGATTGGATGGTGGACAAATCATCAGGGAGCCGTCCATCCACAAATTAACCCCTCACATTAAATGATAAGTGGATGATAACTGATTCAGCAGAGGAGAGAGCGGTGAGTAAAAAAAACATGTGATTCCAGAAGTCTGTGAATTATGTGTGTGAATTAGTGTTAGGTTAATGAGGGTCAGTCAAATTGTGTAAGTTCGTGTTGGGACAATGAGAGTCATTCAAATTGTGAGTTATTTTTAGGGCAAAGAGGGTCAGTGAAGTGTGCAGTATTGTGTATGTTTTATTTGAATTGTTATAGTGATTTCCATCTTTAATTTTTTAAATTTTTTTTTATAATTTTGTTTATTTATTTGTTGGTTTATAATAAGACTTGTGCTTCATGTTAAGCAGTCAGACTTGGAGTGGATGAAAAGAAATAGGGGATCATCCTCATCGGGTGGCATAGGCCTTGCTTAAATAGGGGTGCTCTCTCACTAGTGATGGAAGAAGAGGTAGCAGTTGTGCCACTCCTCTTTCTTGCAACCTCCTACTTATATTAACAAAATAAATATACCATAAAATATCGGGTATAATACGCACAATTTTACCCCACTTCACCTTATGTGAAGTGGGGGGGTGCGTATTATACACAAGAGTAAAAAAAAACAAAAAAGTTAGGGTTGGCAGATACCTTCCCTCCCTCGCGCCAAAACCGCTGCCAAAACAAGACTTACTTGGTTCAAATTTAATTCCCCACTGAAGTCCACATCTCTTGAATTGATGAAAGGCAAAATACAAAGCTTCCCAGTGGGCGGCATGTTTCCATTTGCCACCCGCATCCTTCAGTGAGCTTTCAGGACCTTCCGCCTTCATCCAATTGGCTGGAGGCAGAAGGTCCTGAAAGCTCACTGAAGGAAGCAGTCGGCAAATGGAAGCATGCAGCCCGCTGGGAAGCTTTGTTTTTTTCCTTCCATCAATTCAAGAGATGCGGACTAAAGTGGGGAGTTAAATTTGGCAGCGGTTTTGGCCCGGGCGAGGGAGGGAAGCCTTAAATTTTATTTTTATCAAGGGGGAAAATAAGGGTGCGTATTATACATAGGAGCGTATTATACATAGGCACTCTTGTTTTCCCCTAAAATCTTTGGTATAAAATGCACCTGCGTATTATACACGTGTGTATTATACCTGAGATTTTACGGTAGTAACTGGTACATGAGGCAGATCTAAAAAGAATATGCGCATGTGCCATGATGTAATATAATCAATTAATTTGCTGAATGGGAAAAAAAAGAGGACAAGATTAATGAAAATTAAAAACTCCAATAAGAAAAACTCATTAGTGGATCATACTAATAAACATAAAACATAGCAATATAGTTGATGATGCTATAACATGTCATATCACCCCTGTTGATGTTGAGCGAGAAGAAGGGAAAAACACTTTAAATCCATTTCCAGTGAAGTTCTAAATGGGCAAAGAAAATGGATTCCTTCACTCCAAGTGGCAGTTGGATATTTCCCTGTGGATCAACATCCTATCTGCACTGATTCCAACTGTCATCTTAATTCTCCCTCCAAAGCTATCCATTACTTTTTTCATAGCAACTACAATAATTGCAAACATATACTTAAAATGGTAATGCCTCAATTAATTGTGAATGAGTATGATAAATCATAATATAAGAAAAACAAAAATAAACAAACAAAAAGCAAACTTAAACTTAGATGTGTTACTCCTCAGGGATCTTCTGTTCAATATACCCACCATTATATAAAGTCCATACATACAGTAATGCTCAAAAGTCTTAGGCAGGTGTGAAAAAATGCTGTAAAGTAAGAATGCTTTCAAAAATAGACATGTTAATAGTTTTTTTTGGTTTTTTTTTACCGAACTGGCCTGGCTGAGTATCTGATTCTGTTACAGACTAGGACTGGCTGACTAACTCCGTGTGTACCGAACTGGCCTGGCTGAGTATCTGATTCTGTTACAGACTAGGACTGGCTGATTAACTCCTTGTGTACCGAACTGGCCTGGCTGAGTATCTGATTCTGTTACAGACTAGGACTGGCTGATTAACTCCTTGTGTACCGAACTGGCCTGGCTGAGTATCTGATTCTGTTACAGACTAGGACTGGCTGATTAACTCCTTGTGTACCGAACTGGCTTGACTGAGTATCCGATTCCGTTACAGACTAGGACTGGCTGACTAATTCCATGTGTATCGACCTGGCTATGTATCCGGTTCTGTTTCTGACTGGACTGGCTGACTACCTCCGTGTGTACAGATTGGGGCAATGCTGGCTTCTGATCTGTCAGGGTGTGCACCCTGTATCCCATTCCACCTACTCCACTTGCTATACCATCAGTGCCTGCCTGGCTTGTATATCCCCGTAGTCACCAGGGGTCTGTGGGAGTCCGATCACTTGCCAGTGTCTGTTCTGTCTCCATTAACCCTAGCGTTCTAGGGTCAGGTCACTGCCAGAGTCATATCTGTGTTACCTCCATTAACCCTAGCATTCTAGGGTCGTGTCACTGCCAAAGTCCTGTCTGTGTTGCCTCCGTCAGATTTGGGAAGTACTAGGTACGGACTTCATCTGGACCTGAGCAGGGTGATTGTTTTTTTTTATTTTCAATAAAGCTTTTAAACCTTACCTAACTGTCTGAGTGTTCTTACAAAATTCATGACAGGGGGCCATACCATCACATCTAGGACTCCTTGTTCTTCTTTACAATGAAGATAGTTCTTAATGATTTGGGCTGTATATTTGGGGTCATTGTCATGCTGCAGAATAAATTTGGGGCCAATCAAATGCCTCCCTGATGGTATTACATGATGGATAAGTATCTGCTTATACTTCTCAGCATTGGGTAGACCATTCTTTCTGACTAAATCCCCAAATCCATTTGCAGAAATGCAGCTCCATACTTACAAGGAACCTCCACCATGTTTCACTGTTGCCTGCTGACACTCATTCTTGTACTGCTGTCACGGATTGCAAGAAAGAGAACTGGACCAGTACTGTAGGTAATACAATCTTTATTAAGATACACAACGTAAAGAAATACTTGACAACAGTAAGTACACAAAACAATCTTCAGCAACGTCAGGAAGGATAGCGCTGTTTTCTTGGGGTAACCTTATGGTACCTAAAGCCAGGAAGAGGAGGAGCCAACAATTGCACAGCTGCCTCTTTAAATGGAGTGCACGGACGTGCGCCCATTATGACCTCATCCAGCCGTGGCACAGAGGGAAGGCACTAGACCCCAGAAGCAGGAAGTGGCTGAGCCGCATAAGCAGCATGCAGCTGGAGCCGCCAGACAAATGATGCGGCCGGAGCCGCCGGATGAAAGCTGTGGTCAGTTCGAGCAGCCGCCGCAGAGGTACTATAACAACTGCTCTCCAGCTCTTCACCAAACAAACTGCCTTCTGCTACAGCCAAATCATCAGTCCAGAGCATCTGCTGAAATTTTTCTGCACCCCAGTTCCTGTGTTTTCATGCATAATTGAGTCACTTGGCTCAAACCATAAAGGTTTGAGAGATAAGAATATATCGTTCTTCGTGTTTTTTTAATGCCTACAAAATAAAATAAAGATAAAATGAAGTATTACTATCCCTTTCATTGTTAATGTGCATTACAATAAGGGAAACCCTCTTGGGCCATAGAATTCAACTAAGATCTTCATCTGTACATATCAAGGGTTAATAATTGCAGTCAATTAGGTGGAACTTCTGATTAATTTGGGGGAAGGGCAAAAGAGTATAAAAACGGCTTTTTCGAGCCGGCTCTTTACCCATTGAAAAAGCTGACAGAGCGAAATGATCGTCAGGGTCTCTGAGCAGAGACTGTGTGTCTCAGCATATTGTTCCTAGTTATACCTTAAAGGATTTAATATTGGTTACTATCTCTCTTCTCTATTAGATTTTTTGGCCTTTACGAATCACCCATCCAACAGGTCCATTTTTGTGGACTTATCCGCTGGGATTGGTAGGCAATGAGTCCATTGATTAATACTACAATTTTTAGGTGATTAACTTTTGTGGCCACTCTCTTCTCCTTTTCACTAGTAGATTATAGATAGGCAGGTAGAATCTTGAAAAAATCACCTGTCTGAGTTAGAAAGGGAATGAAATTCCCAGCAATTCACTACTTTATCTCAGGGAGAGTGAGATTCATCATAGACATTTGGTCGCTGTATGCATCATTGGGATTCAGGGCTGTCTATCACCTGCAGGCATTATACGTAAGAGCGAAATATACAGCCCTTGATCTATGTATGTTAATAGTGAGAGAGAAAAATGTCTAATGACGCTTTAAGCTGGATTCACTATAGAACTTAGCGACATACTTAGGGATGATATTTTGTTTTTAATATTTGCTATTTTATAACAGGGCACTAATAAAAGTTACATTTTATTTGTTATTTCTTTTAATTGTTTTTCCCCTTTGGATCTTACACCTAGCTAACCCCATTAGAGCACTGCATATAGGAGAGGGTCTGGTGCTGTTAGGAGATTTCTCTATCTCTATTGTACGTTAACATATTTACATGGCCATGCATGGCGACCCTTATCCCTTTGAGTGCCAGAGAAGTATCAAACGCATTTCATTTGCAATGCACTGGATACCTCTCTGGCACCCATAGGGTTAAGAATGCAACATCAGATTATGTAATGTAAAGCTTGTCATTTTTACATGGTTTACTATTTAAAGGGATAGTAATGTTTCATAATAAAAACCGCTCTAATTAATCATCATAGTATTTGGACTTTGGAGAGTGTTATTTCAGGTGTAATTGAATGATAAAGTATCCCCTCCCGCCCCTTTTACTGATGTAACACTGCTCAGCCAGATCAGAAGAGAGGTGCCCAGGTAGACTGCAGAGAGGGACAATCTTCAATTAAGATAAGGGAAAGACCTGAAAAACTTGTCAAGGGGGGAAGGGCTTTCATTGTTCTCATAGGAAGAAGATTGTCCCTTGCTGTTATCTGTCTGGTCTATGGACTGCATTCCACATCTGAGAACAGATGGCTTACACTAGGTAAAAGGGGCAGGGCTTTCATTGTTCTCATAGGAAGAAGATTATCCCCTGCTGTTATCTGTCTGGTCTATGGACTAGATTCCACATCTGAGAAGAGATGGCTTACACTAGGAAAAAGGGGCGGGAGGGCTTTCATTGTTCTCATAGGAAGAAGATTGTCCCCTGCTGTTATCTGTCTGGTCTATGGACTGGATTCCACATCTGAGAAGAGATGGATTACACTAGGAAAAAGGGGCAGGAGGGGAAGCTTTGCTTGTGAATATCTCATAAACCATAAAGGTTTGAGAATAAGACTTATATCGTTCTTCATGTTTTTTTAATGCCTACAAAATAAAGTTAAAACGAAGTATTACTATCCCTTTAAATGTCACCCTCTAGTTGGCGACCCTTAACGAGTGACATAAGAATGTCGCCCTGTTGATGCGGGTGACATTCTGATGTCGCCCTTTTGATTTGGGCAATATTATGATCTCGCCCTTTTGATGGTTGCCAAATAGAGGGCGACATTTCAATAGGATACCCTTCTCTTTGTCATTATTGTGAGACTCCTTAGTCACGCGCCTCAGTTTTTTCTGCGGAAAATACCAGTGGGAGAATCTCACTGTTTCCTGCTCCTACAAACCAGCAAAGTGGCTTCCTCAAAAGGTTTCGGCAGCTCACGTAGGTAACACATTAGCTGCTATTGCCCAGATGACAAATATGCTCTCTCCAAAGACTTCCAATTTTGTATTGTGTACTCAGTAATGGCCTTATTCTACTAGTACAAATGCTCTATCATGTACAATGTGGAACTCCACCTGGGTGAGACCTCTATTTTCAGCTTGTGATGGGGGCAGGTTGTTGCATTTTAGTATGGAATATAATGCATTGCAAGCACTGTAGGAGAAGCTAAAATGGGCACAGATTTTCTATGCAATATTCATCATATCTCTGAGGGTGTCAGATTCTGTGAGGAATCTAGTCACACCTAAATTTATGACATGGGCAAAACGGGGTACATTCACCATATCATGTGTTCTCAAGGCAGCTATTATGTTGGAACCATTATCAGCAGATAGAGAACCCAAGGAGTGAAGTACAAACCATTCTTCTATGACCTGCTCTAGTTCGTTTAATATATATGTGGCCTCATGGGCTTATATCTTAAAACTCTGCATGAACAAAGTGGTGTGCTGAGGGTGTGGGCCACCCTGCTGTTGTCCTTCAATAACACTACCAGAAACAGAGGCAAGATTACTAGTCATGACCTGATGCTTCAAATTATTGTTGCCTATTGTTGGGAGGGAAACCCAATGAGCAGTGACAATCATATAGTATGTACTCTGCCCTCTTGTCCACATATCTGATGTCAGGTGGATTTTCATTCAGGATGAGATTTCCAGCTCTTTGGCCACCACACTAACCACCTGTTATCCTTGAAACGTAATGCATCTTGGCACATGCCAGAGGGTGCAACACATTGCAACACACCAACATGTTAACAACTTTGCCATTCCAAAGTGTACTTTGGGATTATTTTTGTGAATCGATTCCTTCCCAGTAACTCAGTGTTGGCAGAAGAACTGCGTAAATGTATTGCTTTTACAACACAACTCATTGTCATTGTCCTCTGCAGAAGGACCCAGAGATATTATTTGACAATTAAATATTTGTACACGCTGACACAAAAATATCACACTACTTCTCTTATGTGCCCAAGAGCCCCGGGAACAATCAGGATTGTTGTTGCTAGTTGTGGCATCTCTGGCCTGTTGATAGTGTGTTTCCCAGTCAGACCTGTGGTTGTGCTCCAGGTGGGATCACATTGAGGAGGTACCTAGGAGAGATCCTGGTATACCAGCACTTTTTGGGAAAAATATCCCACTTGGCAGGAAGTGCCATTTTCTCTTGTTTTGCTTTTCAGGCCAAAAAAATTCCCCTATCCCTACTTTTAACCCCTTAATTGCTAGATAAGACTCTAGTATTTAAATATCCCATTTAATTCAGGTGAAAGTTTGGGGCATTTACTTACTGGATTTCCCCAGAATTGAACCACTTTTACTCAGTATATCATCCTCTGAATCAACAAAACAAAAGATACTGAGGGATAAAAAAAATGTCATAGATGTCAACTGAAACTCCTGTAACACTAACTAATATCATTTGAGAGCCAGAGATGTATGTAACTCTTTACTAAGTAATACACTCCATACTCTCTGGCACTGAAATGGTTAATCAGTAAGTAAAATGAATCCCATAGATGCAGTGTCCAGTGCACTGTGATAAGACAAGGTGTCCAGTATCAAGCTGCTGCCCACTCTACTGTCAAACATTAACAGTCAGTGTTTAATATGAAAATAGGCTTTATATACAAATTCAATATAACCGATGAACGTACAGATAATGTGACTTTCAAAGGGCATTTCAGGTGCTTAGATACATTTCAGACAAGACAATCCAGCACACAAATACCAAAAAGAGAATACATAGTATTACATACTAATATTATCACTGGGGGATACAGACAGGTGAGAGGAGCTGGTGTTATCACTGGGGGTATACAGACAGGTGAGAGGAGCTGGTCTTATCATTGGGGGATACAGACAGGTGAGAGGTGCTGATGTTATCACTGGGGGGATACAGACAGGTGAGAGGAGCTGATGTTATCACAGGGGGTATACAGACAGGTGAGAGGAGCTGGTGTTATCACTGGGGGGATACAGACAGGTGAGAGGAGCTGGTGTTATCACTGGGGGATACAGACAGGTGAGAGGAGCTGACGTTATCACTGGGGGGATACAGACAGGTGAGAGGAGCTGATGTTATCACTGGGGGGATACAGACAGGTGAGAGGAGCTGGTGTTATCACTGGGGGGATACAGACAGGTGAGAGGAGCTGGTGTTATCACTGGGGGGATACAGACAGGTGAGAGGAGCTGATGTTATCACTGGGAGGATACAGACAGGTGAGAGGAGCTGGTGTTATCACTGGGGGATACAGACAGGTGAGATGAGCTGATATCTCTGGTGGGGATACAGACAGGTGAGAGGAGCTGGTGTTATGACTGGGGGGATACAGACAGGTGAGAGGAGCTGGCGTTATCACTGGGGGGATACAGACAGGTGAGAGGAGCTGATATCACTGGGGGATACAGACAGGTGAGAGGAGCTGATGTTATCACTGGGGGGATACAGACAGGTGAGAGGAGCTGATGTTATCACTGGGGGGATACAGACAGGTGACAGGAGCTGATGTTATCACTGGGGGATACAGACAGGTGAGAGGTGCTGGTGTTATCACTGGGGGGATACAGACAGGTGAGAGGAGCTGATGTTATCACTGGGGGATACAGACAGGTGAGAGGAGCTGACGTTATCACTGGGGGATACAGACAGGTGAGAGGAGCTGGTGTTATCACTGGGGGGATACAGACAGGTGAGAGGTGCTGGTGTTATCACTGGGGGATACAGACAGGTGAGAGGAGCTGGTGTTATCACTGGGGGATACAGACAGGTGAGAGGAGCTGACGTTATCACTGGGGGGATACAGACAGGTGAGAGGAGCTGATGTTATCACTGGGGGATACAGACAGGTGAGAGGTGCTGGTGTTATCACTGGGGGGATACAGACAGGTGAGAGGAGCTGATGTTATCACTGGGGGGATACAGACAGGTGAGAGGAGCTGGTGTTATCACTGGGGGGATACAGACAGGTGAGAGGAGCTGATGTTATCACTGGGGGGATACAGACAGGTGAGAGGAGCTGGTGTTATCATTGGGGGATACAGACAGGTGAGAGGAGCTGATGTTATCACTGGGGGGATACAGACAGGTGAGAGGTGCTGGTGTTATCACTGGGGGGATACAGACAGGTGAGAGGTGCTGGTGTTATCACTGGGGGATACAGACAGGTGAGAGGAGCTGATGTTATCACTGGGGGATACAGACAGGTGAGATGAGCTGATGTTATCACTGGGGGATACAGACAGGTGAGAGGAGCTGATGTTATCACTGGGGGGATACAGACAGGCGAGAGGAGCTGATGTTATCACTGGGGGGATACAGACAGGCGAGAGGAGCTGATGTTATCACTGGGGGGATACAGACAGGTGAGAGGTGCTGGTGTTATCACTGGGGGGATACAGACAGGTGAGAGGAGCTGATGTTATCACTGGGGGATACAGACAGGTGAGAGGAGCTGATGTTATCACTGGGGGATACAGACAGGTGAGAGGAGCTGATGTTATCACTGGGGGGATACAGACAGGCGAGAGGAGCTGATGTTATCACTGGGGGGATACAGACAGGTGAGAGGAGCAGATGTTATCACTGGGGGGATAAAGACAGGTGAGAGGAGCTGGTGTTATCACTGGGGGGATACAGACAGGTGAGAGGAGCTGATGTTATCACTGGGGGGATACAGACAGGTGAGAGGAGCTGATGTTATCACTGGGGGGATACAGACAGGCGAGAGGAGCTGACGTTATCACTGGGGGGATACAGACAGGTGAGAGGAGCTGATGTTATCACTGGGGGGATACAGACATGTGAGAGGAGCTGACGTTATCACTGGGGGGATTCAGACAGGTGAGAGGAGCTGATGTTATCACTGGGGGGATACAGACAGGTGAGAGGAGCTGATGTTATCACTGGGGGATACAGACAGGTGAGAGGAGCTGACGTTATCACTGGGGGGATACAGACAGGTGAGAGGAGCTGACGTTATCACTGGGGGGATACAGACAGGTGAGAGGAGTTGATGTTATCACTGGGGGATACAGACAGGTGAGAGGAGCTGACGTTATCACTGGGGGGATACAGACAGGTGAGAGGAGCTGGTGTTATCACTGGGGGATACAGACAGGTGAGAGGAGCTGATGTTATCACTGGGGGATACAGACAGGTGAGAGGAGCTGATGTTATCACTGGGGGGATACAGACAGGTGAGAGGAGCTGGTGTTATCACTGGGAGGATACAGACAGGTGAGAGGAGCTGACGTTATCACTGGGGGGATACAGACAGGTGAGAGGAGCTGGTGTTATCACTGGGGGATATAGACAGGTGAGAGGAGCTGATGTTATCACTGGGGGATACAGACAGGTGAGAGGAGCTGATGTTATCACTGGGGGATACAGACAGGTGAGAGGAGCTGACGTTATCACTGGGGGGATACAGACAGGTGAGAGGAGCTGATGTTATCACTGGGGGGATACAGACAGGTGAGAGGAGCTGATGTTATCACTGGGGGATACAGACAGGTGAGAGGAGCTGACGTTATCACTGGGGGATACAGACAGGTGAGATGAGCTGATGTTATCACTGGGGGATACAGACAGGTGAGAGGTGCTGGTGTTATCACTGGGGGGATACAGACAGGTGAGAGGAGCTGGTGTTATCACTGGGGGGATACAGACAGGTGAGAGGAGCTGGTGTTATCACTGGGGGATACAGACAGGTGAGAGGAGCTGATGTTATCACTGGGGGGATACAGACAGGTGAGAGGTGCTGGTGTTATCACTGGAGGGATACAGACAGGTGAGAGGAGCTGGTGTTATCACTGGGGGATACAGACAGGTGAGAGGAGCTGATGTTATCACTGGGGGATACAGACAGGTGAGAGGAGCTGATGTTATCACTGGGGGGAAACAGACAGGTGAGAGGAGCTGATATCACTGGGGGATACAGACAGGTGAGAGAGCTGATGTTATCACTGGGGGGATACAGACAGGTGAGAGGAGCTGATGTTATCACTGGGAGGATACAGACAGGTGAGAGGAGCTGGTGTTATCACTGGGAGGATACAGACAGGTGAGAGGAGCTGGTGTTATCACTGGGGGATACAGACAGGTGAGAGGAGCTGATATCACTGGGGGATACAGACAGGTGAGAGGAGCTGATATCACTGGGGGATACAGACAGGTGAGAGGAGCTGATATCACTGGGGGATACAGACAGGTGAGAGGAGCTGATATCACTGGGGGATACAGACAGGTGAGAGGAGCTGATGTTATCACTGGGGGGATACAGACAGGTGAGAGGAGCTGGTGTTATCACTGGGGGATACAGACAGGTGAGAGGAGCTGATGTTATCACTGGGGGATACAGACAGGTGAGAGGAGCTGATGTTATCACTGGGGGGATACAGACAGGTGAGAGGAGCTGATGTTATCACTGGGGGGATACAGACAGGTGAGAGGAGCTGACATTATCACTGGGGGGATACAGACAGGTGAGAGGAGCTGGTGTTATCACTGGGGGGATACAGACAGGTGAGAGGAGCTGATGTTATCACTGGGGGGATACAGACAGGTGAGAGGAGCTGACATTATCACTGGGGGGATACAGACTGGTGAGAGGAGCTGACATTATCACTGGGGGGATACAGACAGGTGAGAGGAGCTGACATTATCACTGGGGGGATACAGACTGGTGAGAGGAGCTGACGTTATCACTGGGGGGATACAGACAGGTGAGAGGTGCTGATGTTATTAATACTGGGGGGATACAGACAGGTGAGAGGAGCTGATGTTATTAATACTGGGGGGATACAGACAGGTGAGAGGTGCTGATGTTATTAATACTGGGGGGATACAGACAGGTGAGAGGTGCTGATGTTATTAATACTGGGGGGATACAGACAGGTGAGAGGAGCTGGTGTTATCACTGGGGGATACAGACAGGTGAGAGGAGCTGATGTTATTAATACTGGGGGGATACAGACAGGTGAGAGGTGCTGATGTTATTAATACTGGGGGGATACAGACAGGTGAGAGGTGCTGATGTTATTAATACTGGGGGGATACAGACAGGTGAGAGGTGCTGATGTTATTAATACTGGGGGGATACAGACAGGTGAGAGAAATGTCCCACTTGGCAGGAAGTGCCATTTTCTCTTGTTTTGCTTTTCAGGCAAAAAAAAAAATTCTCCTATCCCTACTTTTAACCCCTTAATTGCTAGAGAAGACTCTAGTATTTAAATATCCCATTTAACTCAGTGGAAAGTTTGGGGCATTTACTTACTGGATTTCCCCAAAATAGAACCACTTTTACTCAGTATATCATCCTGTGAATCAAAAAACGCAAAAGATAATGAGGGATAAAAAAAACCTTCATAGATGTCAACTAAAACTCCTGTAACACTAATATCATTTGAGAGCCAGAGATGTATGTAACTCTTTACTAAGTAATACACTCCATACTCTCTGGCACTGAAATGGTTAATCAGTAAGTAAAATGAATCCCATAGATGCTGTGTCCAGTGCACTGTGATAAGACAAGGTGTCCAGTATCAAGCTGCTGCCCACTCTACTGTCAAACATTAACAGTCAGTGTTTATTATGAAAATAGGATTTATATCCAAATTCAATATAACCGATGAACCTGAAGATAATGACTTTAAAGTGACTTTAAAAGGGGATTTCAGGTTATTACATTTCAGAAAAGAGAGGAGCTGACGTTATCACTGGGGGATACAGACAGGTGAGAGGAGCTGACGTTATCACTGGGGGGATACAGACAGGTGAGAGGAGCTGACGTTATCACTGGGGGGATACAGACAGGTGAGAGGAGCTGACGTTATCACTGGGGGGATACAGACAGGTGAGAGGAGCTGACGTTATCATTGGGGGGATATAGACAGGTGAGAGGAGCTGACGTTATCATTGGGGGGATATAGACAGGTGAGATGAGCTGATGTTATCACTGGGGATACAGACAGGTGAGAGGAGCTGATGTTATCACTGGGGGATACAGACAGGTGAGAGGAGCTGGTGTTATCACTGGGGGATACAGACAGGTGAGAGGAGCTGATGTTATCACTGGGGGATACAGACAGGTGAGAGGAGCTGATGTTATCACTGGGGGATACAGACAGGTGAGAGGAGCTGATGTTATCACTGGGGGATACAGACAGGTGAGAGGAGCTGGTGTTATCACTGGGGGGATACAGACAGATGAGAGGAGCTGATGTTATCACTGGGGGGATACAGACAGGTGAGAGGTGCTGATGTTATCACTGGGGGATACAGACAGGTGAGAGGTGCTGGTGTTATCACTGGGGGATACAGACAGGTGAGAGGAGCTGATGGTATTATCACTGGGGGATACAGACAGGTGAGAGAAGATGATGTCATCACTGGGGGGATACAGACAGGTGAGAGGAGCTGATGGTATTATCACTGGGGGATACAGACAGGTGAGAGGAGCTGACGTTATCACTGGGGGGATACAGACAGGTGAGAGGAGCTGATGTTATCACTGGGGGGATACAGACAGTTGAGAGGAGCTGATGTTATCACTGGGGGATACAGACAGGTGAGAGGAGCTGATGTCATCACTGGGGGATACAGACAGGTGAGAGGAGCTGGTGTTATCACTTGGGGATATAGACAGGTGAGAGGTGCTGATGTTATCACTGGGGGATACAGACAGGTGAGAGGAGCTGATGTTATCACTGGGGGATACAGACAGGTGAGAGGAGCTGACATTATCACTGGGGGATACAGACAGGTGAGAGGAGCTGATATTATCACTGGGGGATACAGACAGGTGAGCGGTGCTGATGTTATCACTGGTGGGATACAGACAGGTGAGAGGAGCTGATTTTATCACTGGGGGATACAGACAGGTGAGAGGAGCTGATGTTATCACTGGGGGGATACAGACAGGTGAGAGGAGCTGGTGTTATCACTGGGGGGACACAGAGGTGCTGATGTTATCACTGGGGGGATACAGACAGGTGAGAGGAGCTGGTCTTATCACTGGGGGATACAGACAGGTGAGAGGAGCTGATATCTCTGGTGGGGATACAGACAGGTGAGAAGAGCTGGTGTTATCACTGGGGGGATACAGACAGGTGAGAGGAGCTGACGGTATTATCACTGGGGGGATACAGACAGGTGAGAGGAGCTGATATCTCTGGGGGGGATACAGACAGGTGAGAGGAGCTGGTGTTATCACTGGGGGGATACAGACAGGTGAGAGGAGCTGATGGTACTATCAGTTGGGGGATAAAGACAGGTGAGAGGAGCTGGTGTTATCACTGGGGGGGATACAGACAGGTAAGAAGAGCTGACATTATCACTGGGGGGATACAGACAGGTGAGAGGAGCTGATGTTATCACTGGGGGGATACAGACAGGTGAGAGGAACTGATGTTATCACTGGGGGATACAGACAGGTGAGAGGAGCTGATGTTATCACTGGGGGGATACAGACAGGTGACAGGAGGTGATATTATCACTAGGGGGATACAGACAGGTGAGAGGAGCTGATGTTATTACTGGGGGGATACAGACAGGTGAGAGGAGCTGATGTTATTACTGGGGGGATACAGACAGGTGAGAGGAGCTGATGTTATCACTGGGGGATACAGACAGGTGAGAGGAGCTGGTGTTATCACTGGGGGGGATACAGACAGGTGAGAAGAGCTGATGTTATCACTGGTGGGATACAGACAGGTGAGAGGAGCTGATGTTATCACTGGGGGATACAGACAGGTGAGAGGAGCTGATGTTATCACTGGGGGATACAGACAGGTGAGAGTATCTGATGTCATCACTGGGGGATACAGACAGGTGTGAGGAGCTGATGTTATCACTGGGGGATACAGACAGGTGAGAGGAGCTGGTGTTATCACTGGGGGGGATACAGACAGGTGAGAGGAGCTGACATTATCACTGGGGGGATACAGACAGGTGAGAGGAGCTGATGTTATCACTGGGGGATACAGACAGGTGAGAGGAGCTGATGTCATCACTGGGGGATACAGACAGGTGAGAGGAGCTGGTGTTATCACTTGGGGATATAGACAGGTGAGAGGTGCTGATGTTATCACTGGGGGATACAGACAGGTGAGAGGAGCTGATGTTATCACTGGGGGATACAGACAGGTGAGAGGAGCTGACATTATCACGGGGGGATACAGACAGGTGAGAGGAGCTGATATTATCACTGGGGGATACAGACAGGTGAGCGGTGCTGATGTTATCACTGGTGGGATACAGACAGGTGAGAGGAGCTGTTGTTATCACTGGGGGATACAGACAGGTGAGAGGAGCTGATGTTATTACTGGTGGGATACAGACAGGTGAGAGGAGCTGATGTTATCACTGGGGGGTACAGACAGGTGAGAGGAGCTGGTGTTATCACTGGGGGGATACAGACAGGTGAGAGGAGCTGGTGTTATCACTGGGGGGATACAGAGGTGCTGATGTTATCACTGGGGGGATTCAGACAGGTGAGAGGAGCTGGTCTTATCACTGGGGGATACAGACAGGTGAGAGGAGCTGGTGTTATCACTGGGGGGATACAGACAGGTGAGAGGAGCTGACGGTATTATCACTGGGGGGATACAGACAGGTGAGAGGAGCTGATATCTCTGGGGGGATACAGACAGGTGAGAGGAGCTGGTGTTATCACTGGGGGGATACAGACAGGTGAGAGGAGCTGATGGTACTATCAGTTGGGGGATACAGACAGGTGAGAGGAGCTGGTGTTATCACTGGGGGGGATACAGACAGGTGAGAAGAGCTGACATTATCACTGGGGGGATACAGACAGGTGAGAGGAGCTGATGTTATCACTGGGGGGATACAGACAGGTGAGAGGAACTGATGTTATCACTGGGGGATACAGACAGGTGAGAGGAGCTGATGTTATCACTGGGGGGATACAGACAGGTGACAGGAGGTGATATTATCACTAGGGGGATACAGACAGGTGAGATGAGCTGATGTTATTACTGGGGGGATACAGACAGGTGGGAGGAGCTGATGTTATTACTGGGGGGATACAGACAGGTGAGAGGAGCTGATGTTATCACTGGGGGATACAGACAGGTGAGAGGAGCTGGTGTTATCACTGGGGGGGATACAGACAGGTGAGAGGAGCTGACATTATCACTGGGGGGATACAGACAGGTGAGAGGAGCTGATGTTATTACTGGGGGGATACAGACAGGTGCGAGGAGCTGACATTATCACTGGGGGATACAGACAGGTGAGAGGAGCTGACATTATCACTGGGGGATACAGACAGGTGAGAGGTGCTGATGTTATCACTGGGGGGATACAGACAGGTGAGAGGAGCTGATGTTATCACTGGGGGATACAGACAGGTGAGAGGAGCTGGTGTTATCACTGGGGGGATACAAACAGATGAGAGGAGCTGATGTTATCACTGGGGGGATACAGACAGGTGAGAGGAGCTGATGTTATCACTTGGGGATACAGACAGGTGAGAGGAGCTGATGTTATCACTGGGGGGATACAGACAGGTGAGAGGAGCTGATGTTATCACTGGGGGGATACAGACAGGTGAGAGGAGCTGACGTTATCACTGGGGGATACAGACAGGTGAGAGGAGCTGATGTCATCACTGGGGGATACAGACAGTTGAGAGGAACTGATGTTATCACTGGGGGGATACAGACAGGTGAGAGGAGCTGATGTTATCACTGGGGGGATATCGACAGGTGAGATCAGCTGTTGTTATCACTGGGGATACGGACAGGTGAGAGGAGCTTGTGTTATCACTGGGGGGATACAGACAGGTGAGAGGAGCTGATGTTATCACTGGGGGATACAGACAGGTGAGAGAAGCTGGTCTTATCACTGGGGGATACAGACAGGTGAGAGGAGCTGATGTCATCACTGGGGGATACAGACAGGTGAGAGAAGATGATGTCATCACTGGGGGATACAGACAGGTGAGAGGAGCTGATGGTATTATCACTGGGGGATACAGACAGGTGAGAGGAGCTGACGTTATCACTGGGGGGATACAGACAGGTGAGAGGAGCTGATGTTATCACTGGGGGGGTACACACAGTTGAGAGGAGCTGACATTATCACTGGGGGGATACAGACAGGTGACAGGAGCTGATGTTATCACTGGGGGGATACAGACAGGTGAGAGGAGCTGATGTTATCACTGGGGGGATACAGACAGGTGAGAGGAGCTGATGTTATCACTGGGGGATACAGACAGGTGAGAGGAGCTGACGTTATCACTGGGGGATACAGACAGGTGAAAGGTGCTGGTGTTATCACTGGGGGGATACAGACAGGTGAGAGGAGCTGGTGTTATCACTTGGGGATATAGACAGGTGAGAGGTGCTGATGTTATCACTGGGGGATACAGACAGGTGAGAGGAGCTGATGTTATCACTGGGGGATACAGACAGGTGAGAGGAGCTGACATTATCACTGGGGTATACAGACAGGTGAGAGGTGCTGATGTTATCACTGGGGGAATACAGACAGGTGAGAGGAGCTGATGTTATCACTGGGGGATACAGACAGGTGAGAGGAGCTGACATTATCACTGGGGTATACAGACAGGTGAGAGGTGCTGATGTTATCACTGGGGGAATACAGACAGGTGAGAGGAGCTGACGGTATTATCACTGGGGGGATACAGACAGGTGAGAGAAGCTGATATCTCTGGGGGGATACAGACAGGTGAGAGGAGCTGGTGTTATCACTGGGGGGATACAGACAGGTGAGAGGAGCTGATGGTACTATCAGTGGGGGGGATACAGACAGGTGAGAGGAGCTGGTGTTATCACTGGGGGGGATACAGACAGGTGAGAGGAGCTGACATTATCACTGGGGGGATACAGACAGGTGAGAGGAGCTGATGTTATCACTGGGGGATACAGACAGGTGAGAAGAGCTGATGTTATCACTGGGGGGATACAGACAGTTGAGAGGAACTGATGTTATCACTGGGGGATACAGACAGGTGAGAGGAGCTGATGTTATCTCTGGGGGGATACAGACAGGTGACAGGAGGTGATATTATCACTAGGGGGATACAGACAGGTGAGAGGAGCTGATGTTATTACTGGGGGGATACAGACAGGTGAGAGGAGCTGATGTTATTACTGGGGGGATACAGACAGGTGAGAGGAGCTGATGTTATCACTGGGGGGATACAGACAGGTGAGAGGAGCTGGTGTTATCACTGGGGGGGATACAGACAGGTGAGAGGAGCTGACATTATCACTGGGGGGATACAGACAGGTGAGAGGAGCTGATGTTATTACTGGGGGGATACAGACAGGTGAGAGGAACTGACATTATCACTGGGGGATACAGACAGGTGAGAGGAGCTGATGTTATCACTGGGGGGATACAGACAGGTGAGAGTAGCTGATGTTATCACTGGGGGATACAGACAGGTGAGAGGAGCTGATGTTATCAGTGGGGGGATACAGACAGGTGAGAGGAGCTGGTGTTATCACTGGGGGGATACAGACAGATGACAGGAGCTGATGTTATCACTGGGGGGATACAGACAGGTGAGAGGAGCTGATGTTATCACTGGGGGATACAGACAGGTGAGAGGAGCTGATGTTATCACTGGGGGGATACAAACAGGTGAGAGGAGCTGATGTTATCACTGGGGGGATACAGACAGATGAGAGGAGCTGATGTTATCACTGGGGGGATACAGACAGGTGAGAGGAGCTGATGTTATCACTGGGGGGATACAGACAGGTGAGAGGAGCTGATGTTATCAGTGGGGGGATACAGACAGGTGAGCAGAGCTGACATCACTGGGGGATACAGACAGGTGAGAGGAGCTGATATTATCACTGGGGGGATACAGACAGGTGAGAGGAACTGACATTATCACTGGGGGATACAGACAGGTGAGAGGAACTGACATTATCACTGGGGGATAGAGACAGGTGAGAGGAACTGACATTATCTCTGGGGGGATACAGACAGGTGAGAGGTGCTGGTGTTATCACTGGGGGATACAGACAGGTGAGAGGATCTGGTGTTATCACTGGGGAATACAGACAGGTGAGAGGATCTGGTGTTATCACTGGGGAATACAGACAGGTGAGAGGAGCTGATGATATCACTGGGGGGATACAGACAGGTGAGAGGAGCTGATGTTATCACTGGGGGGATACAGACAGGTGAGAGGAGCTGATGTTATCACTGGGGGATACAGACAGGTGAGAGGAGCTGATGTTATCACTGGGGGGATACAGACAGGTGAGAGGAGCTGATGTTATCTCTGGGGGATACAGACAGGTGACAGGAGGTGATATTATCACTAGGGGGATACAGACAGGTGAGAGGAGCTGATGTTATTACTGGGGGGATACAGACAGGTGAGAGGAGCTGATGTTATTACTGGGGGGATACAGACAGGTGAGAGGAGCTGATGTTATCACTGGGGGGATACAGACAGGTGAGAGGAGCTGGTGTTATCACTGGGGGGGATACAGACAGGTGAGAGGAGCTGACATTATCACTGGGGGGATACAGACAGGTGAGAGGAGCTGATGTTATTACTGGGGGGATACAGACAGGTGAGAGGAACTGACATTATCACTGGGGGATACAGACAGGTGAGAGGAGCTGATGTTATCACTGGGGGGATACAGACAGGTGAGAGTAGCTGATGTTATCACTGGGGGATACAGACAGGTGAGAGGAGCTGATGTTATCAGTGGGGGGATACAGACAGGTGAGAGGAGCTGGTGTTATCACTGGGGGGATACAGACAGATGACAGGAGCTGATGTTATCACTGGGGGGATACAGACAGGTGAGAGGAGCTGATGTTATCACTGGGGGATACAGACAGGTGAGAGGAGCTGATGTTATCACTGGGGGGATACAAACAGGTGAGAGGAGCTGATGTTATCACTGGGGGGATACAGACAGATGAGAGGAGCTGATGTTATCACTGGGGGGATACAGACAGGTGAGAGGAGCTGATGTTATCACTGGGGGGATACAGACAGGTGAGAGGAGCTGATGTTATCAGTGGGGGGATACAGACAGGTGAGCAGAGCTGACATCACTGGGGGATACAGACAGGTGAGAGGAGCTGATATTATCACTGGGGGGATACAGACAGGTGAGAGGAACTGACATTATCACTGGGGGATACAGACAGGTGAGAGGAACTGACATTATCACTGGGGGATAGAGACAGGTGAGAGGAACTGACATTATCTCTGGGGGGATACAGACAGGTGAGAGGTGCTGGTGTTATCACTGGGGGATACAGACAGGTGAGAGGATCTGGTGTTATCACTGGGGAATACAGACAGGTGAGAGGATCTGGTGTTATCACTGGGGAATACAGACAGGTGAGAGGAGCTGATGATATCACTGGGGGGATACAGACAGGTGAGAGGAGCTGATGTTATCACTGGGGGGATACAGACAGGTGAGAGGAGCTGATGTTATCACTGGGGGATACAGACAGGTGAGAGGAGCTGATGTTATCACTGGGGGATACAGACAGGTGAGAGGAGCTGATGTTGTCACTGGGGGATACAGACAGGTGAGAGGAGCTGATGTTATCACTGGGGGAGGGCTACAGACAGGTGAGAGGATCTGATGTTATCACTGGGGGATACAGACAGGTGAGAGGAGCTGGTGTTATCACTGGGGGATACAGACAGGTGAGAGGAGCTGGTGTTATCACTGGGGGGATACAGACAGGTGAGAGGAGCTAATGTTATCACTGGGGGATACAGACAGGTGAGAGGAGCTGGTGTTATCACTGGGGGGATACAGACAGGTGAGAGGAGCTGGTGTTATCACTGGGGGGATACAGACAGGTGAGAGGAGCTGATGTTATCACTGGGGGATACAGACAGGTGAGAGGATCTGGTGTTATCACTGGGGAATACAGACAGGTGAGAGGAGCTGATGATATCACTGGGGGGATACAGACAGGTGAGAGGAGCTGATGTTATCACTGGGGGGATACAGACAGGTGAGAGGAGCTGATGTTATCACTGGGGGATACAGACAGGTGAGAGGAGCTGATGTTATCACTGGGGGATACAGACAGGTGAGAGGATCTGATGTTATCACTGGGGGATACAGACAGGTGAGAGGAGCTGGTGTTATCACTGGGGGGGATACAGATAGGTGAGAGAAGCTGGTGTTATCACTGGGGGGATACAGACAGGTGAGAGGAGCTGGTGTTATCACTGGGGGGGATACAGATAGGTGAGAGAAGCTGGTGTTATCACTGGGGGGATACAGACAGGTGAGAGGAGCTGGTGTTATCACTGGGGGATACAGACAGGTGAGAGGAGCTGACGTTATCACTGGGGGATACAGACAGGTGAGAGGAGCTGATGTTATTACTGGGGGATACAGACATGTGAGAGGAGCTGATGTTATCACTGGGGGATACAGACAGGTGAGAGGAGCTGATGTTATCACTGGGGGGATACAGACAGGTGAGAGGAGCTGGTGTTATCACTGGGGGATACAGACAGGTGAGAGGAGCTGACGTTATCATTGGGGGATACAGACAGGTGAGAGGAGCTGGTGTTATCACTGGGGGGATACAGACAGGTGAGAGGAGCTGGTGTTATCACTGGGGGGATACAGACAGGTGAGAGGAGCTGGTGTTATCACTGGGGGGATACAGACAGGTGAGAGGAGCTGATGTTATCACTGGGGGGATACAGACAGGTGAGAGGTGCTGATGTTATCACTGGGGGGATACAGACAGGTGAGAGGAGCTGGTGTTATCACTGGGGGGATACAGACAGGTGAGAGGAGCTGATGTTATCACTGGGGGATACAGACAGGTGAGAGGAGCTGGTGTTATCACTGGGGGGATACAGACAGGTGAGAGGTGCTGATGTTATCACTGGGGGATACAGACAGGCGAGAGGAGCTGGTGTTATCACTGGGGGGGATACAGACAGGTGAGAGGAGCTGGTGTTATCACTGGGGGGGATACAGACAGGTGAGAGGAGCTGGTGTTATCACTGGGGGGATACAGACAGGTGAGAGGAGCTGGTGTTATCACTGGGGGGATACAGACAGGTGAGGGGAGTTGATGTTATCACTGGGGGATACAGACAGGTGAGAGGAACTGATGTTATCACTGGGGGATACAGACAGGTGAGAGGTGCTGATGTTATCACTGGGGGATACAGACAGGCGAGAGGAGCTGGTGTTATCACTGGGGGGGATACAGACAGGTGAGAGGAGCTGGTGTTATCACTGGGGGGATACAGACAGGTGAGAGGTGCTGATGTTATCACTGGGGGGATACAGACAGGTGAGAGAAGCTGGTGTTATCACTGGGGGGATACAGACAGGTGAGAGGAGCTGATGTTATCACTGGGGGATACAGACAGGTGAGATGAGCTGATGTTATCACTGGGGGGATACAGACAGGTGAGAGGTGCTGGTGTTATCACTGGGGGGATACAGACAGGTGAGAGGTGCTGATGTTATCACTGGGGGGATACAGACAGGTGAGAGGAGCTGATGTTATCACTGGGGGGATACAGACAGGTGAGAGGTGCTGGTGTTATCACTGGGGGGATACAGACAGGTGAGAGGTGCTGATGTTATCACTGGGGGTATACAGACAGGTGAGAGGAGCTGATGTTATCACTGGGGGATACAGACAGGTGACAGGAGCTGATGTTATCACTGGGGGATACAGACAGGTGAGAGGAGCTGATGTTATCACTGGGGGGATACAGACAGGTGAGAGGAGCTGGTGTTATCACTGGGGGATACAGACAGGTGAGAGGAGCTGACGTTATCACTGGGGGGATACAGACAGGTGAGAGGAGCTGATGTTATCACTGGGGGGATACAGACAGGTGAGAGGAGCTGATGTTATCACTGGGGGATACAGACAGGTGAGAGGAGCTGATGTTATCACTGGGGGATACAGACAGGTGAGAGGAGCTGGTGTTATCACTGGGGGATACAGACAGGTGAGAGGAGCTGACATTATCACTGGGGGGATACAGACAGGTGGGAGGAGCTGCTGATATTATCATTGGGGGGTTATCACAGTGCCCGTTATTGCTGCATTTCCTTGTCAGTTACCAGTAGGGGGCTCTCCATTGGTTGCCTGCATTCAGCCCGCCCTGTGTTGCCTATTTAAACTGAGCTTGGGCACCCTTTGGTTGCCCTTTCGTGTTGTCTCTATGCTACCTGCACTTACATTGGATTCCTGAGCTTCCTGGGCCATTTCTCTGTTCCTGCTCGTCAGTGATCGCCTGAGTTCCTGTTCACCAGCTTCCCTGGTTCCAGCATCCGTTGCTGATCCAGTTGGGGTTGCTGTCTCTACTGCTGTTTCCTGCTGCCGTTCCTGATCCGGTTTACTGCCTGCAGATCTGTTTCCTGTCCTTCACAGCTGTGTTCCTGCTCCTGGATCACCTGCAGTGGGCTCCTCTCCTCCAGTCACCCTGGCATCATTTTCATTCACTTGTGTTCCACTCTCCAGTACGCGGGTACTGGTTCGCTCCACATACATCCGGCTGCGGTTGAACCGGTAGAGTTCTAGGTTTCTCCAGTACACGGGTACTGGTTCGCTCCATGTATAACCGGCTGCTTGCTATCATCTGACAGCACCGGTGGTGTTCGAGGTTTCTCCAGTACACTGGTACTGGTTCGCTCCACATACATCCGGCTGCTGTGGCACCGGTAGAGTTCTGGTTACTCCAGTACACGTGTACTGGTTCGCTCCATGTATAACCGGCTGCTCGTTGTCATCTGGCAGCACCGGTGGTGATTGGGTATCTCCAGTACGTGGGTACTGGTTCGCTCCACATACAACCGGCTGCTGTTTCACCGGTAGAGTTCTAGGTTTCTCCAGAAAGCGGGTACTGGTTCGCTCCATGTATAACCGGCTGCTTGCAATCATCTGACAGCACTGGTTGTGTTCGAGGTTTCTCCAGTACGCGGGTACTGGTTCGCTCCACATACAACCGGCTGCTGTTGCACCGGTAGAGTTCTAGGTTTCTCCAGTAGGCGGGTACTGGTTCGGTCCATGCATAACCGGCTGCTTATTATCATCTGGTGGTGGTTGGGTACCTCCAGTATGCAGGTACTGGTTTGCTCCATTCAGCTGGTTGCTTGTTACACGGTAGTGTTTCCTCCTCCAGTACACGGGTACTGGTTCGCTCCATGCATAGCCGGTTACTGTTCAGTCCTAGACAGCTCCGGGAGAGTCTTTGTCCCTCCAGTACGTGGGTACTGGTTCGCTCCATGCCTAGCCAGTTACTGTTCAGTCCTAGACAGCTCCGGGAGAGTCTTTGTCCCTCCAGTACGTGGGTACTGGTTCGCTCCATGCATAACTGATTGCTGTTCAGTCCTAATCAGCTCCGGGAGAGTCTTTGTCCCTCCAGTACGTGGGTACTGGTTCGCTCCATGCCTAGCCGGTTACTGTTCAGTCCTAGACAGCTCCGGGAGAGTCTTTGTCCCTCCAGTACGTGGGTACTGGTTCGCTCCATGCCTAGCCGGTTACTGTTCAGTCCTAGACAGCTCCGGGAGAGTCTTTGTCCCTCCAGTACGTGGGTACTGGTTCACTCCATGCATAACTGATTGCTGTTCAGTCCTAGACAGCTCCAGGAGAGTCTTTGTCCCTCCAGTACGCGGGTACTGGTTCGCTCCATGCATAGCCGGTTACTGTTCAGTCCTAGACAGCTCCGGGAGAGTCTTTGTCCCTCCAGTACGCGGGTACTGGTTCGCTCCATGCCTAGCCGGTTACTGTTCAGTCCTAGACAGCTCCGGGAGAGTCTTTGTCCCTCCAGTACGCTGGTACTGGTTCGCTCCATGCATAACAGATTGCTGTTCAGTCCTAGACAGCACTAGTAGTCTTGTTGTTCCTCCAGTACGCGGGTACTGGTTCACTCCACGTATTAACCGGTTGCTTGCTGCGTATTCCTCCGCACTGGTAGAGATTGTGTTCCAGTCCAGGCTGCCTTGCCCAGTATTGGTAAGGCCAGTAGAACGTATTCCACATTGTACCAACTTAAGGTTGCCTTACCCGGTATTGGCATGGCCGGTAGAGCCTATAACTAATCGTTGTACCAGTCTCCAGGCTGCCTTGCCCGGTATATTGGCAGGGCCGGTAGAGCCTATTTCTATTTGTTGTGCCAGTCTCCAGGCTGCCTTGCCCAGTATATTGGCAGGGCCGGTAGAGCCTATTACTATTCGTTGTGCCAGTCTCCAGGCTGCCTTGCCCGGTATATTGGCAAGGCCAGTAGAGCCTTCTTTTCTCCGTTACTAGTCTAAGGGCTGCCTTGCCCGGTATATTGGTAAGGCCGGTAGAACCTTTTCCATCTGTGTCATCTAAGGTTGCCTTTTCTGGTATTGGCAAGGCCGGTAGAGCCCGTGTTACATTCCGTATACCACTACTCTTGCTACTATGTATTGACATTAAATGTTATATGTGTATGCTACCCACATGGGTATCCATTAAACTTTTCAATAAAGTTGTGTTTTATCTTAACTCTGTGTCTGAGAGTCATAACAAACCGTGACAGGGGTTCAGACATGTGAAAGTAACTAATATCATTAGGGGGATACAGACAGGTGAAAGTAGCTGATGTTATTAGGGGGATATAGACAGATGAGAGAAGCTGATGTTATCATTGGGGGTTCAAAAAGGCAAAAGTAACTAATATTATCATTGCGGGTATACAGGCATTTGAAAGTAACTAAGATCACTAGGGGGGTACAGGCAGGTGAGAGAAGCCAACATTATCACTGGGGGATACAGACAGAGCTGAAATTATTACTTGGGGGATACAGGCAGGTGAGAGAAGCTGACATTATCACTAGGGGGATACAGACAGGTGAGAAAAACTGACATTATCATTAAGGGGATACAGACAGGGGAGAGAAGCTGACGTTATCATTGGGGGTTCATACAGGTGAAAGTAACTAACATCATTTGGGGATACAGACATTTGAAAGTAACTAATATTATCACTAGGAGGATATAGACAGGTGAGAGAAGCTGATGTTATCACTGGGGGGATACAGACAGGTGAGAGAAGCTGATGTTATCACTGGGGGGATACAGACAGGTGAGAGAAGCTGATGTTATCACTGGGGGGGATACGGACAGGTGAGAGGAGCTGATGTTATCACTGGGGTATACAGACAGGTGAGAGAAGCTGATGTTATCACTGGGGGGGATACGGACAGGTGAGAGGAGCTGATGTTATCACTGGGGGATACAGACAGGTGAGAGAAGCTGATGTTATCACTGGGAGGATACAGACAGGAGAGGAAGTGAATATATCACTGGGAGGATACAGACAGGTGAAAGGAGTTGACGTTATCACTTTGGTGATTTTCTTGGCTTGTAAATATGAAGCAGGGTCATATGACAAAATGGTCTAGATTCTGGTGATGCCACTCACGTTTACCTCCAATGACTGCAAAGGGAACCATCAGCTTGAAGTTGGTGAGAGGAATTGGAGTATTTATCTGGCCATTGAATACCGATGAATGAGTGATCACCAGATCGGATTGCTGAACAAGCGACTGGTGAATACACAAGGAAATCCATTGATCCTCTGTTTTCCCTATGCCCTGAGTAAATAACACCTCAATGAATTCCGGCCTTATTGTCTAAATGTTTTGGGCTGTCTCTGCTGGACATTCCTGTATCCTAACACCATTATCTTATTTTATATTTCAGAGTTTATCCATTTGGGACCATGAAGCTCTCCTTGGCTTTATTTCTCCTTGTGTCTCTCAGTGCTTTAGGTAAGAGTAAGAATATTATGAGCACTCGAAGATCTAATCTAATATAACTACTATATCAGTGGTTCTTAAACACTTTACTGATGTTGGAGGAAAGCTAACAATGAAGAATGTAAACCCTTGGATGATAGGTCTCCAATTCCCAACAAAGCCATGTCTAGGAGATGACATTTGCAATAAAGGGCTAAACACCATATCAATATCACATATATGAGAATCCTTCTTGGTACCAGTAACAAGACTAAATTATAAGGCTAAAACATATTGTATAACAGATCAGATCATTGTATCTAATTTACTGTCTTCCAAAGGCACAGTGTTATAGTGTTTATGTCACAGTTTAGTAAGAACGCTCAGGCAATTAGGTAAGGTTAAGATTAGCTTTATTGAAAATAATAAATCAACAAGTAATAATCACCTCCTCAGGTCCAGATAAGGTCAGTACCATGGTACTTCCCAAATCTGATGCAGGTCAGGTTGGACAGTAATATAAGCAAGCAATAATATACAGTAAGAGTAAGCTGGCTTGATCCATCGACAGGTCACTGGAACAAAGTAGACCACAACAGTACCACACAGCGGAAAGGCCCTTCTATTGTGGGGGTAACTGCAGGGCAAATCCCTAGAAGACTAGGGATAGCGTAGACAACACAGAACGGTCACTGGAAAATAACAGAGTCCCTAGAACACTAGGGATAGCAGAGGTAGCACAGATAGGACACTGGCAAGTGACTGAGTCCCTAGAACGCTAGGGATAGTGGAGACAGCACAGACAGGACACTAGAAAGTGACCGAATCCCTAGAATGCTAGGGATAGTGGCGGCAACACAGATAGGACATTGGCAAGTGATCGAGTCCCTACAATGCTAGGGATAGCGGCGGCAACACAGATAGGACACTGGCAAGTGACCGACTCCCTAGAACGCTAGGGATAGCGGAGGCAGCACAAAAGATACTGGCAAGCAACCGGAGCAATGCGCAACACAGGCTCCCAGGTGACCTTGAGAGTGACAGGCGTAGCAGGTGCTGTAGCGGTATTTACTTTGAATGAGAGTAAGCGTAACAGAGCACATGGTATGCACCCTGACGAGTCAGAAGCCAGAAATGCCAAATCGGTTCACACAGAGGTAGTAGCCAGTCCTAGTCAGCAACGAAATTGGATACTCAGCCAAAGCCAGGTTGGTACACAAGGAGGTAGTCAGCCAGTCCTAGTCAGCAACGGAGCGAGTTCTCAACCATAGCCAGATTGGTACACAGGGAGGTAGTCAGCCAGTCCAGTTAGCAACCAGATTGGTACACAGGGAGGTAGTCAGCCAGTCCAGTTAGCAACGGGAAGCAAAACACAGGAGCGACATGAGTGAAGTCATGCGAGCCGGGTCATACACGGAGCAGGAACAAGCAGCAACTCAACTCTAGGTACAGGTACACCACAAAAGGGTGCTGAAAAGATGAAAGGAGAGAGTTTAAAAAGGCTAGCCCTGGGCGGAGCCAGAGCCCAATAACCAATAAGAATTATGCAAGGAGAAACTTGGAAGTAACAATGTCAACCTGCCGTTAGGATCACGGGCACCGTGATAGCTTAGAACAAGAAGAATATAACAGAAAACAAAAGAGAACTATGTCAGTCCTGCACCGTCCACTCATAGTCACCTTCTGTCACTGCAGCCTTGTTCTCCTGTCGCCTGTTACATGTTGTGTGGAACCCTTTGTACTTCTGGGAATCCATGTAATACAGTTTAAGAGCCGATGGTCTTCACTATTAATACTTTCTATAGAGTTCTAGTGGTTATCACACCTTCCCCTGCTATTACAGTGACAGTGAACTTCATTTTTAGTCTACATATTCTGCAAGTGCTTTCTAACATTTCTTATGTAGATGTAACTATATGTTTCACATCTTCAATCAGACCTGTCTATGGAAGTGGACATGGCATTTGATACAAGACCACAGGACCTTACGCTCCATCCACTACTCATGATAACCAGCAGCTCATGCACTCTCTGATCAGTTTAATGGGCAAAAAAAACTTCCTACAACTCATGTCCACCGACATGCACAGGACAACCAGGACTGAAAATCCCCCCCCCAAAAAAAAAACTCATAGGGGCCATAAGAATTTCTGGCCATAGTAAGGTAGATGGGAAGTCTTAGTGTTCCTTTAAGACCACTCTGTAATCATTACATTTGTTCCCTTCCCTTCTCTCCATACCCCAGTTCTCTGTCCTAGACAGAAAATAAGAAAACACTCACCAGCAATCCACAATACGCACACCAGTTTTGTCTGAGAAAAGGAAAATACATAAAAATACATAAAATCTAAATGTAATGTCTATATATATATATATAAAAGAGAATGGCTCATTGCATAATTTGTCTCCTCAGTACGCACACACACACACCCAGGGGTGGCAATAAGGAGGGGTTACTGTTCCCATTGGGTGATTCAATGGGGGTGTGATATTCACACCAATTGCAGTGGCCGAAGGAGTTGGCCCACCCCCACTATGCAGCCCTCCCACCACTATCAAAGTCAGAAAAAAACAATATGGCCGCCACTTGCTCCTACACACAAGCAAACACACACACATGCCCCACTCACACAGCACCAAACTCACACACATGCCCCACTCACACAGCCACCACACACACATGTCCCACTCACACACACAAATGCCCACTCACACACACAAAAGCCAGAAAGAAATATGGCTGACACACAGTCACTCACCCTGACTCCCAGTGCCTCAGCAGGACCTGTACCTACAGCCACTGAGGAACAAAATGGCACTCAAAGGGTTAAGGTAGGTCCTCATTGCTCACTTATTTCTTCACTGTCATCAGGTACACACACTTAACCCACTGACTGCCACAGGGTTGTGTATCAAGTTTTAGCCCTCAGTGAGTGTCTTCAAACCTCTCACACTGTAAACTTGCATTTCCTCCCACATATCCTTCTTCCCCAGCCTATTACTAACACTTTTCCCACATTTCTCTTAGCCCCGCCACTACTCGCGATTAAGCCCCGCTTCCTTTAACCCAAATTGCCCCATTGCTCTCTCCACATCAGCACCACATGAGGGACTCCACAAGTAAAAGTTCCCCATGGTATTACACACTCATGCCCCACTCACACAGCACCAAACACCCATACACACACACAAAGCCAGAAAGAAATATGGCTGACACACAGTCACTCCCTGACTCCCAGTGGCCTCAGCAGGACCTGTAGTACAGCCACTGAAGGGTGCTGCAACACCAGGGGAACAAAATGGAACTCCAAAGGTTAAAGTAGGTCCTCATTGCTGAATTATTTCTTCACTGTCATCATTTGCCATACAAGACACAGGACAGACAGCCATCAGATTCACACTTAACCCACTGACTGCCACAGGGTTGTGTGTCAAGATTTACCCCTCAGGGAGTGTGTTCAACCCCCTCACACTGTAAACTTGCATTTCCCTCCACTTCTCCTCCTTCCCCAGCCTATTACTAACACTTTTCCACATTTCTCTTAAGCCCCGCCCCCTACTTGCGATTAAGCCCCGCCCACTTTAACCCAAATTGCCCCATTTGTCTCTCCACATCAGCACCACATAACTCCCCTCCAGAGACAACACAAATCAAAGTTCCCAGTATGAATACACTTCCCACTGTTATTTAACTCTGACATGCCTCTCTATAACTTAACCATTTGAGTGCCAGAGGGGTGCACAACTCATGCGTGCATGTGTTTCTGCGCATATATGTTGCGTATGTGTGTACATCTCTGTTACATATTTGTGTGCATGTGTGCATCTCGGTGTGTGTGTGCATGTCTTTTGCATATCTCTGCCGCTCACTGTGTGTATGTGTCTGCCTGTCTGTTGCATATATCTGTTTATCAGTGTGTCTACATTTCACACACACACACACACACACACACCACACACACACACACACACACACACACACACACACGTGCGCCCAACGGTCATAACATGACGGCCAATGCCGTCCCACATAGTGTATAAGCGCCCCAAACATGTGTCACTTATCCCTTTCACTGCCAGATGACTATACAACTCATTACACAGCAATGTGTTGCGTACCTCTCACACTCAGAGTTAACGTGCCTCACTCCAACCAACTGCTACACTATGTCTGTATAATGCAGTAACCCTACAGCCTGTATTTCATGTCTACTTCACTGTCTATGTATAGTCATTTCTCCCCCTCACCCATTACTTTACTGTAACACTTCACTGTCCCTCTTCTCCTCAATCTCTCATCTCCTCCTCCGTTGTCACCCCCACTCACCTATCCCTAGCCATTCTCCATAGTCCCAAATATCGCCATTTTACTCCCACATCACTATTACATTATCTATCACTGCATCTGTCACTTAACCCTCTGTCTGCCACCTATTTCTTCAAATGTACTGCAGTATCCACTGCTGTAATCTAAATTATTCGTTTACTCACAAACATCTTCTCACTGTGACCTTCACCAAGTATATAGCACACTCACTTTAACTGAAGGATACAAGACCTTATTCATCAAGTAACACAGCACACTACACTTCAACTGTAAGGATACAGGGCCTTATTCATCAAGTAACCACAGCACACTCACTTCAACTGTAAGGATACAGGCCTTATTCATCAAGTAACACAGCACACTCACTTCAACTGTAAGGATACAGGCCTTATTCACAAGTAACACAGCACACTCACTTCAACTGTAAGGATACAGACTCTTATTCACCAAGTAACACAGCACACATACTTCAACTGTAAGGATACAGGGCCTTATTCATGAAGTAACACAGCACACTCACTTCAACTGTAAGGATACAGGGTTTTATTCACCAAGTAACACAGCACACTCACTTCAACTGTAAGGATACAGGGCCTTAATCATCAAGTAACACAGCACACTCACTACAACTGTAAGGCTACAGGGCCTTATTCACCAAGTAACACAGCACACTCACTTCAACTGTAAGGATACGGGGCCTTATTCATCAAGCTGAAGAGCTGCAATTAAAACATTTTTTACAACTCTTATCAGCATATCTACATCACTACTGAGTCTGTCACACACTGTCTACATATGTGACATACGTCATGTATGTGTGTGTCTCTCTGTATGTATGCGTTTCACAGTGTGTGACACGCTCTGTCTCTTTAAGTGTGTGTCTGTAACACTGCATATTTCTGTTTCACACAATGTCTCTCTGTGTAAATAATATGACGGGCAACGCCGTCCCACATTGCTAGTATGATATATATGTTAAGATAATAATACAAGTTTGGTTAAAGGGATAGTAATACTTCGTTTTATCTTTATATTATTTTGTAGGCATTAAAAACATGAAGAATGATATAAGTCTTATCTCTCAAACCTTTATGTTTAAGAGATATTCACAAGGAAAGTTTCCCCCCTCCCGCCCCTTTTTCCTAGTGTAACCATCTCTTCTCAGATGTGAATCTGGTTGTATGACCAGACAGATAACAGAAGGGGACAATCTTCTTTGTATGAAAACAATGAAAGCCCTTCCCCCCTTGACAAGTTTTTCAGGTTTTTCCCTTATCTTAATTGAAGATTGTCCCTCTCTGCAGTCTACCTGGGCACCTCCCTTCTGATCTGGCTTAACGGGGCGGGATACTTTGCTTGTGAATATCTCTTAAACCATAAAGGTTTGAGAGATAAGACATATCGTTCTTCATGTTTTTTTAATGCCTACAAAATAAAATAAAGATAAAACGAAGTATTACTATCCCTTTAAGTGGAGGATAAAAACTGATTATTTTCAACAAATCTTTTTTGCAGCTTTTGCTGATGAAACCTGCGACTGTGATTATCACCCTTGGGCTGCGTCATAAGTTCTCCACCACCCCCCAAATAAGGCTTGTTACTGTGAATTCAAAACCTTCTGGAACTGCAGAGGAGAAATCCGTCCATGCAAACAAACCAGATGCCCCACACTGCAAAAACCCTGACAAATCGCTGCCCACCTGTCTACAGGGAGGTGGATACTGTCTCACTTCTGACGACAACTGTGATTGCGAGTACCATCAGGGGGCTGCAGGATTAGTAAACCTGCAATCCCCCACACTGCATGTAAATGCATCTATAGAGGACTGTGGAATTGTTCAGAGCAAAATTGTGAGGTGCAAAGATGCCAATTCTGAGCAATGTATCAAACCTGATGAGTCCCATTTGTCCTGTATACAAGGTGGTGGGGATTGTGGGGGCTAGTTAAATAAGGACGGGTGAAAATGTTTGCCTCCAAACTGAAATTTGCAAATAATGGCACTTCCCGCTTGGAGAATAATTACCCTCAATTGTGTGTGTTTTCCGCTTTTATCGCCTACTCATTCCATTAAAATCAATGGAAACACTGAATTTACACGCAATACATTACAAATATTATTTTATTTCCCAAAGGCATAGTAACAAAAGGCACATGCAGGGCCGTATTTACATCTCAGCAGCCTGTGGGCACAGAAATCTGAAGCTCCCCCCCCATTGGTCATCCTCACTGGACACCACCGCATTGCCCACCACCATCTCCATATTGCCCTCACATTGCCACACATCAGCTCTATATTGCCTTCACATTGCCCCCCATCAGCTCCATATTACATTGCCCCCATCAGCTCCATATTGCCTTCACATTGCCCCCATCATCTCCATATTGCCCTCACATTGCCCCCCATCATCTCCATATTACCCTCACATTGCCCACATCATCTCCATATTACCCTCACATTGCTCACATCAGCTCTATATTGGCCCCATCAGCTCCATATTTTCCTCACATTGCCCCATCAGCTCAATTGCCCTCCATCAGCTCCATATTGCTCCCCCCGTGTCCGTTTCCAACGTCCTACAGACACCCCTGCTCCCTGGTAGCCGCTGTTGCTCCCGCACGGTCTAATCTTTAGTAATGCAGAGCGCTGGGACATGATGCCATGATGATGTCATCTCTCAGCGTCTGCATTACTAAAGAGCCGACGAGGGAGATCAGACTACAGGTCTGTTGGAAAATAGACCTCACTGGGTGAGGATGGGGTTAGTGAGCACGGCAAGGCTAATTTTAACCCTTTGAGTGCCAGAGGGGAACGCACTCAAAGCGTTAAAACAAAAAACGGGTCCCAATGACAGGCGCCCCTCTGTAGACAGATGCCTACTCTGCCTTATGATAAATCTGGCCTGGGGACATGAGGGGCCTGTGTTGGTGGGGTGTGAAGAAAGAATCAGTTGAACAGAGGATTAAAAAAAACCCATAAGACATGGTATAAAAGGGGTCTGGGAAGGGTACCTGTGTTGGTGAGTGGTGTCTGGGGAATGAATCAGTTGAACAGGGAATTTGTTTTGGGGGGGGGGGGGTTCTTGACTGGTATTGTTGGGACAGTTAATAAATAAATAAGACAAAATAAGAAATTTGTATGATAGAGACAGGAACCCACTGACATCAGCTGCCACTGGGGTAGACTGATACTTGACAGGATATTTTGATGATTTGTTGTTAGAAGCCTAAGCCCTGAGGAAACATTGTTTGTAGAACTTACACTTATTAGAGGCCCAAGCCCCGAAGAAACCTTGATTTTTAGGACTTAGGCTTGTTTGGCACAAGCCCTAAGGAAACATTGATTTGTAGGCCTTGTTAGGAGCTTGTTAGAAACAACCCCCAAAAAATAGTTTATATTTTTTTTTGTAGGACTATGGGTTTTTTTATTAATTTTTTTTTTTTTTTTTTTTTTTTTTTTTTAAACACAAGCCCTGACAAAAAAAAAGTGCCCTACTGACCTAGCGCCAGCAGGTCATGTCCTGTTGGCTAGTGGCCTGATGTAGGTCCGGAATTTGCGACTGCTGTTCTTGCTGCTCCTGCTGATTTGTTTAAGCAGCAGAATGATTAGGCAGCTAAAAGGGAATGGGATCAACAGCAGTAACATGGGTGATGGATGATTAAGGTTCCACTTGCCATGACTAGATCAAGTGATGCACCTGAGGCAGTAGCAGCACAATAAGTACCCCCCAGTATATATGGAGAAAAGAAGAAGATGGCCAATAATTCTTCTCCATCTGCCCCTCCTCCAAAATCATGGGTGTGTTGTTATTAGAACAGAAATTTTTTCCCATGAGAGCAGGAACTGTGCCTCTCATCAGCAACTGCAGTGTATGGTAAATAACTACTGGGAGCACATCTGTGTTCAAACACCATGACACCAGAACCCAAGTTCTACCGCTGTCACTATACCCCTTGTCCAGACCCATTAAGGATACATGACAACTTGCTGACAGTTTAACAGTAATGACAAACCCTCCCTGCCACCTTCTTAGCATATTCTGTGGGATGGAATCTCCTCAGATGCCCTGCTTGCGATTCTCCTCCACCGCACTGCCATATGTGGTCAGTGCATGATCACATGAACTGGCACATCCTAACATCTACAGAGTGGATATCATTTGGTGGGGGAGGTAATGATGAATGAGGTGGATTGACAGAAGATGTAGTTACCCTAGAAGGGTGATAGTGATGGTGAGCTAGTCATGGATTTTCCAGTATCTGCTTGGACTTCTCTATTCTTTCTCTCTTTGATGTCTGCCTCACCTCTTGTTGCCTTTCAGGAGAGTCATGGGGTACAGCAACAGTGGTGCTTGATTTCTGTGGTGGGTGTTTGGCTTTACCATGTGTGACATAAATGTCATGGTGCCTGTGTTTCATGTGTGATATCAGGGTGCTTGTGCCAAGCTGTGTTCCCTCCTTTCCTCTTCTCGCTGACATGTCACAAATTGTGCACAGTGCCATTGGTGATTACTGCACTGTGCCTGTCCCAACAGAAAGATATTCCCACACCCATGATGACTTCAGGTGAAAGGAATAGGAACAGGTGGAGAAGAATTACCTCTTTCTTCTTGTCCTCCACATCCCCCTTCACTGTCTGTGGCAGCAGATAATGTTGCTGCTGTTGCTGCTACTGCCTCAGATTTAGCACTGCAACTAGGACCAGGAGTATTTCTGGTGCTGGCAAGTGGAACCTGTCCTAGTCTTGCATCACTTGCGGACCCCATTTCCTGTGTGTCCATGGTGGTTTGTGGCACACTAGCTTGCTCCTCAGCATTCTGTTGCCCTTGCAACTCAGCAGCAGCAGGATTTAGAGCAGTTGCAAATTCCAAAACTCCCTGCTGGTGGTGGTGGTGGTGGTGATGGTGATGCTCATCCTCATCCCAGTTTCCCATTACTTCTCAGTTTGGGCTAAAAAGGCCATCAATGTCTCTTCCACAAAAGCTTCTCCACCATCATCATCACCACCACCACTAGTCCCTACGTGCTGTTGCTGCTCTATTACAGACCTCTCAATGCGATGGTTTGAGGAGGTGACAAGCAGTGTGACAGAGGTTGCCCTAATGTCACACTTGCCATTTCTTGGTGGAGTGAAGAAGGCAGACTGGCAGCAGTGGCAGCAGGTACAGGCAGCTGATCTGTGCTCCTGGTGGTAGTGGTATTATTATTTGTACTTGCTATCTCCCAACAGTTCTGGCCTCTTCAGGAAAATACAGGTCCGTTAAGAAGGATTTCAGGGACTTAGTATATAAGCTTAAGCAGAGGACCTCTAAGGTAGTATTTTCTGCTACATTAGAAATGCAACGGGAGATTAGGGAGTTAAATGCGTGGCTAAAGACTTGGTGTAAGCAGGAGGGGTTTGCGTTCCTAGAACACTGGGCAATCCTTTTCCCTTGGAGGCAATCTTTATAGTTGTGATGGATTGCACCTTAGCGGAAGGGGGGCCACTGTGCTGGATGTTAGGATGGTTAGAGGGCTGGAGGAGACTTTAAAGTTGAAAGGGGGGGGTGATGCAACACAGGATGGTGATGGTGGTATAACTGAGGAAATTAGATTCGAGAAGGAGCATGGGGGTAGAGAGGGGGAATGGGCTAGATCATCTAATAGGGAGTTGCCATTGTTACAGCCTGATAAAAGACAAATACATCTGAAAAAGAACAAAATCTTAAAGAATGGCAAAAAGATAAAATGTATGCATGCAAATGCTCGCAGTCTGGCTGGTAAGATGGGGGAACTAGAAATGATTGCAGTACATGAGCAGTATGATCTGATTGGTGTGTCTGAAACCTGGTTAGATGATACATACGACTTAGCAGTCAATCTAGAGGGTTATTCACTTTTTAGGAGGGATAGGGTTAATAAAAGGGGAGGGGTATGTCTATATGTAAAGCGGGCCTTAAAACCTAGTTTAAGGGAAGATATAAATGAAGGGTCCAATGAAAAGGTAGAGGCCATGTAAGTTGAAATGCACACTGGGGGCCACACAAAAAAAAAAAAAAACTTTAATGGGGAGTGTTGGAGAAAGCCCAACTTTTACTGCAAATGGAATAGGTGTCTAGGTCAGCAAAGGTAATTATAATGGGAGATTTCAACTATCCTGAAATTGACTGGAACAATATGACTTCTGGTACAAACGGAAATCATTTTTTAAGTATGATAAAGGATAGTGATGAGCGAGCACCCCAATGCTCGGGTGTTCGGGTGCTCTGACTGAGCGCCCCCGGAGGCTCGAGTGCTCGGCCGAGCACCCGAGCCCCATTGAAGTCAATGGGAGGACTCGAGCATTACACCAGGCACCCCCTGCTCTGATGAGGGGAGGGTGCCTGGTTCATAGGAAAAGGGCAGAAAAAGATGGAAACACTACAGAAATGGTTCAGGGACAGCATAGGGAGGATGTCTGGATGCATCTTGGACTCCAACATCGCTGCTGGGAACGATCTTTCGCCCGTAGTACGCCATTTTTACAGACTGACCGTAAAACACACAAAAAGGAAGATAAAAACGACTTTAGGCGAAAAATTGTTACCAAACAGTATTTGCTGTATATTTACTTGTATATCATCTGCAAATTCTGCAAAAAATTTCATCGATTTTTCTGCACTGAGGTCATGATTAAGAGGGAAACGTGCGCAGAGGCAAATTCTCCCAAAAATTTCCTTGATTTTTCTGAACTGAGGCCATGATTAAGAGGGAAACGTCCGAAGAGGCAAATTCTCCCAAAAATTTCCTTGATTTTTCTGAACTGAGGCCATGATTAAGAGGGAAACGTGCGCAAAGGCAAATTCTCCCAAAAATTTCCTCGATTTTTCTGAACTGGGGCCATGATTAAGAGGGAAACGTGCGCTGAGCCGACCATCAAAAACATTATGGGTGAGGGTCTGCTGCGGAGCTGACCATCCTAAACATTATATGCGAAGGCCCGCTAGTGAGCTGACGCTATAAAACATTATATGAGAGGGCCCGCTAGAGAGCTGACCCAATAAAACATTATATGAGAAGGCCCGCTGGTGAGCTGACCTATACAAAAATTGTCAAACTGCGCCCGCTGGTGAGCTGGCCCTATATAAAAATTATATCACTGGGCCCTCTGGTGAGCTGGCCCTATATAAAAATTATATCACTGGGCATATGGAAGAGAGTCAACCATATACCCGTTTTTTGGGTGGAAGGGGTGAATGGGAATACAGAGTATTCCCATCATTGTAAATAACATATATAAAGTGACTTTATGTTCCCCCGGGGCTTTCCTCCAGTGGAGTGGAGAAGTCAGGGGAAATCCAGGCCTTGTTCATTTTTATAAGTGTCAACCTATCAGCATTTTCGGTGGAAAGGCGGATACGCTTATCTGTTATGATGCCACCAGCAGCACTAAATACCCGCTCAGACAGAACGCTGGCGGCAGGGCAGGCCAGCACCTCCAAGGCGTAGAGTGCCAGTTCATACCTCGTGTCCAGCTTGGACACCCAGTAGTTGTAAGGCACAGAGGGATCATTGAGGACGCTGACACGGTCTGCTACGTACTCCTTCACCATCTTCCAAAACTTTTCCCTCCTTGTGACACTAGGCTGCGCATCAGGGTGAGGGTGCTGGTGGGGTGTCATGAAGGTGTCCCACGCCTTGGAGAGTGTTGCCCTGCCTTTGTCGGAACTGCTGTGTGCTCCCCTTTGTCAGATGGAAAATTTTGGAGCAATTTTTCGACAAGAACCTTCTGTTATTGCACCATTTTGCTTGTCCTCTCCACCGGAGGAATGAGAGATGAGAAATTCTCTTTGTAGCGGGGGTCCAGAAGGGTGAACACCCAGTAATCCGTGTTGTCTAAAATGCGTGTAACGCGTGGGTCACGGGAAAGGCAGCCTAACATAAAGTCAGCCATGTGTGCCAGAGTACCAACAGGCAAGATTTCGCTGTCCTCACCAGGAGGATGACTCTCAATCTCCTCATCCTCTTCCTCCTCTTCTGCCCACCCACGCTGAAGAGATGGAACTAAAGTTCCATGGCTACCCTCTGTAGCGGAGGCAACCGTGTCTTCCTCCTCCTCCTCCTCTGCCTCCTCCAATTGTCGCTGAGAAGACGAAGTGAGGGTGCTCTGGCTATCACCTTGTGTAAGCTCTTCCTCCCCCATTTCCACCTCTTCCACATGCAAAGCATCGGTTTTAATTGTGAGCAGCGAGCGTTTCAGTAGACACAGAAGTGGGATGGTTACACTGATAATAGCGTTATCGCCGCTCACCATCTGTGTCGATTCCTCAAAATTGCGTAAAACCTCACAGAGGTCTGACATCCATTCCCACTCCTCACTTCTGATTAGAGGAAGTTGAACGGAGAGGCGACGACCGTGTAACAGCTGGTACTCCACTACTGCCCTCTGCTGCTCACAAAGCCGGGCCAACATGTGGAAGGTGGAGTTCCAGCGCGTGCTCACGTCACACAGCAGCCGGTGAGCTGGCAATTGTAAGCGCTGCTGCAGCTTCAACAGGCCGGCTGAAGCTGTAGATGACTTACGGAAATGTGCACACACGCGGCGCACCTTGGTCAAGAGATCATGCAAATTGGGGTAGGTTTTTAGAAATCGCTGAACCACTAAATTAAATACATGCGCTAGGCATGGTACGTGTGTGAGCTTGCCGAGCTCCAAAGCCGCCACCAAGTTACGCCCATTATCACACACAACCATGCCTGGTTGCAGGTTGAGTGGCGAGAGCCACTGCTCGGTCTGGTGACTAATCCCCTGCAACAGCTCTAAGGCCGTGTGCTGTTTGTCCCCAAGGCAGATCAGCTTCAGCACGGCCTGTTGACGCTTCCCCACTGCAGTGCTACACTGCTTCCAGCTACCGGCTGATGGGTGAGTGGCGCTGCACGCAGAGAATTCGGAGGTGGAAACGGAGGAGGAGGAGCCAATAATGTAGGTGCTGGTGGAAACCCTGATGGAGGTAGGGCCCGCAATCCTCGGCGTGGGTAGCACCTGTGCCATCCCAGGGTCCGAGTCACTCCCAGCCTCCACGACATTCACCCAGTGTGCCGTCAGGGAAATGTAGCGTCCCTGGCCACAAGCACTTGTCCATGTGTCAGTCGTTAAGTGGACCTTCCCAGTAACTGCGTTGGTCAGGGCACGGGTGATGTTACGGGACACATGGTGGTGTAAGGCGGGGACGGCACACCGGGAAAAGTAGTGGCGGCTGGGGACCGCGTACCGAGGGACAGCTGCTGCCATCAGGCTGCGGAAGGACTCAGTCTCCACAAGCCTAAATGGCAGCATTTCGATGGCCAGTAATTTGGAAAGGTGTGAGGTTAGTGCTATGGCCTGTGGGTGGGTGGCTGGGTATTTTCGCTTGCGCTCAAATGCCTGGGGTAACGACATTTGGATGCTGTGCTGGGACAGGGAAGTGGATGTGGTCGCTGATGGCGCTTCAGATGGTACAGGTGCAGGGCGGGAGGTATGCGGGCCTGCGCCTTCGACAGGCGATTGGCCGGCACCGAAAACAGGGGAAGAGGAGGCAGTGGTGTGGCCTGCAGACACAGATGGGCGATCCAGGCGTTCCTCCCACTTATTACGGTGCTTGGATGCCATGTGTCGGATCATGCTGGTGGTGGTGAGGTTTCTAGTGTTCATGCCTCGGCTCATTCTGGTGTGGCACAGGTTGCAAACTACAATTCTTTTGTCGTCCGCACTTTCCTTAAAAAAACGCCATACCGCGGAACACCTACCCCTTGGCAAGGGAGATTTACGCAAGGGGGTGCTCCGTGGAACATTTGCGGGCCGGTTTGGTGCGGTCCGCCTTCTTTCTGTAGCCACACCACTGCCTCTTCCAGCCTGTTGCGGTGCTGCAGATGGCTCACCCTCAGGACTGCTGTCATCGCTCGGCTCTACACCTTCCCAGGTGGGGTCAGTCACCTCATCGTCCACCAAGTCCTCCTCCACTTCCTCACTCTGATCATCCTCCTCATGTCTTGATCCCACCACATACTCAGTCATTGACAACTGTATATCATCCTCCTCATCAAGGTCTTGAGACAGTAATAGTGGTTGATTTAATGGCAACTGTGTCTCATCATCATCATCATCCACTAACTTTGACCTTAAATGCCGTTCACCTCTGTCATCTTCTTGTGATTGGGTACCCTCTAGAGGTTCTGAATCAGGGCACAAGATGTCATGTTCCTCTGCAAGCGTGCTTGGAGAGAGGTTCAAATTAAGGATTGGTGATGAGACAGAGCTCCTCACTATATCCCAGTGTGGGATCACTTCTTTGACCAGATCCTCTATGGTGGGAGGAAGGATGATCAGGGTGAGGATTATGTTGACCAGACTCTTGGCTACTGAGAGTGGACTTGGTGGAAGACAGGGTGGTGCTTAACCGACTGGAAGCAGTATCAGCTGACATCCAACCGACCACCTGTTCGCAGTGGTCGGACCTCGAGAGTGATGTCCTGCGACGCCCTGTAAACTGAGACATGAAGCTAGGTATGGTGGATGTCTTTCTGTCTTGTGCTCTGGCACCAGGCACAGTTTCTATGCGTCCTGACCCGCGCCCTGAACTATCAGGATCACGTCCACTTCCCCGTCCCTTTTTACCCGCCTTCTTCATATTACACGGAATATGTGCTGCAAATCTGCAACTTTGCACAGTAAACAGAATGTTCTTCTTAACTGCGGCTACGCACAGTGAATGGAATATGTGACTTTGATATTTTACAGTTTGAACACTTAACAGAATGTTCTCCTAATCTGAAACTTTGCACAGTAAACAGAATGTTCTTCTTAACTGCGGCTACGCACAGTGAATGGAATATGTGACTTTGATATTTTACAGTTTGAACACTTAACAGAATGTTCTCCTAATCTGAAACTTTGCACAGTAAACAGAATGTTCTTCTTAACTGCGGCTACGCACAGTGAATGGAATATGTGACTTTGATATTTTACAGTTTGCACAGTTAACAGAATGTTCTCCTAATATGCAACTTTGCACAGTAAACAGAATGTTCTTCTTAACTGCGGCTACGCACAGTGAATGGAATATGTGACTTTGATATTTTACAGTTTGAACACTTAACAGAATGTTCTCCTAATCTGAAACTTTGCACACTAAAAAGAATGTGCTTCTAATCTGCAACTTTGCACACTGAACAGAATGTGCTCTAACCTGCCACTTTGCACACTAAAAAGAATGTGCTGCTAATCTGCAACTTTGCACACTGAACAGAATGTGCTCTAATCTGCAACTTTGCACACTAAAAAGAATGTGCTGCTAATCTGCAACTTTGCACACTGAACAGAATGTGCTCTAATCTGCAACTTTGCACACTAAAAAGAATGTGCTGCTAATCTCCAACTTTGCACACTAAACAGAATGTGCTGCTAATCTGCGGCTAGGCACAGTGAACAGAATATGTGAAGTTTTTTTTTTTATATCTCTGCCCCCCCACACAAAATAAACTGCTGCCCCCACACACAGTAGTCCTAAAAAGGACTTTTGGGTCTTTTTTTTTTAACAAACTCGCTTTTCTTCTCCCTACACTGACTTTCCCTTCCTATCCTCATCTCTCCCTGGCTAAGACTGAGCCGAACTCGCTGGTCAGGTGCTATACAGCACCCGATCACGGGTTCTGGCCAGCCAATCAGTGTAATGCCAGCAGCCAACATGGCTGCTGGCATTACACTGATGTCAGAGCCTCCCTGCACGTTTATTGGCTGCGCAGCAGCCGCGAAACGTGCGGGGAGGAGACCCGAACATGGCGGGCGAGCACATGCGGTACTCGTACGAGTACCGCCATGTGCCGAGCAGAGCGATGCTCGAGCCGAACCGAGCTTCGGCCGAGCATGCTCGCTCATCACTAATAAAGGATTAATTTTATGTCGCTACTAGTAGAGGAGCCAACTAGAAAAGAGGCCTTGCTTGACCTATTGCTCTCAAACAATTCTGACAAGATAAACAATGTGCAAGTAAGGGACAATTTGGGTAGCAGTGACCACAATATAGTATCCTTTGAAATTTGTTATGAGAAACACAATAGCAAGGGTTTAACTAAAACATTAATTTTTAAAAAGGCTAATTTTACAAAACTAAAAGAAGTATTAAAGGATATTCAGTGGGATGTAATTTTCAAAGATAAAAATGCACAAGAATCATGGAATTTATTTAAAATGCTCTTGGGCAAATATACACGCCAATATATACCATTGGGGGAAAAAGCAAGTAAAGTGAAACCAATGTGGCTTAATAATGAAGTCTGAAGGGAAATGAGAAATAAAAAAATAGGCTTTTAAAGTGTTTAAGTCAAAAAGGTCAGATGCATCATTTAAAAAATATAAAGAATGTAATAAAATCTGCAAACAAGCCATTAAGCTAGCTAAGATTGAAAATGAGAGAAATATTGTTAAAGAGAGCAAGAAAAACTCTAAACAATTCTACAGGTATAGTAATAAAAAAAAGTTAAGGTTGACATTGGTCCTCTTAGGACTGAGACAGGTGAATTGATTAGTGAGGATAAGGCTATGGCTGACACCCTAAATACATTCTTTGCTTCAGTATATACAAAGGAAGCAGCAATGACGGCTATGGGCAAACAGACAAAATGATGGAATTTTCTCCATTATTTACATGACTTACTGAGGACAAGGTCCAAAAGAGACTGGAGAGGGTTATGGTGAATAAAGCACCTGGACCAGACGGTACACACCCAGGGGACTTAAGGAACTTAGTTCAGTAACAGCAAGACCATTATACTTGATATTTATTGAGTCACTTTCGTCAGGCATAGTGCCCTGTGATTGGAGGAAAGCTGATGTAGTTCCATTGTTTAAAAAAGGAGCAAGTGGATCTTGCTCCCTTTTTAAACAATGGAACCAGGAAGTTATAGACCTGTGAGCTTGACTTCCATAGTGGGTAAGATACTAGAAGGTAGACTTGTGCACGGGAAAAATTTTCGGTAAATTTCGAATTCGGACAATTTTTTTTTTTCTAATTCGGATGATCCTAATTTCAGACCGGCCTATTCGATTCGGACGAAATTCTGATCCATTCCGAATTATTCGGCCGAATTTAACATGGGTTAAATTATAGCAGTGCGCCTCCGTGTACGCTGCTATCATTATTTGCAGACAGGGTGTGCATTTAGAAAAAGATCCATCCCAAAAACGGACATTGTCGTACATTGAAAGTCTGTGCATGTCACCTCTACTCTAGCATGGGATGCCAGTCACAATGCAAACGTCGAACATCGAAACCCCATGCCTGTCCTTCAATATAGCATATGCTCAACATTGAAAACCCATGCCTGTCACATCCTACTCAACATAAGTGGTCGACTCGAACATGGACAAACTACATATCACATTCTATGTTAGTACATGGGTAAAGATTAAGGTTTCATTTTCTGGTACCAGCCTCCTACCCTACTGTCCTTCTTTAGTACCCAAATTCCTCTCTCTCGTTTTACTATCCTGATTTCCCCTCATATCAGATAACTCTATGTGTATATACATTGTAGAGTTTCATACTACATCAAGAATAAACATCAATGATTCTAATGTGATAGATGTAATGTGTTAAAAAGAAAAATTGAGACATTCTGTTGTGAACAAACTGCAACACCGGAGTGAAATAAAAAAAAATGCTTGACATCTATACTGAAGAGGGGTCCACAGTAGGGATGAGCGAGCACCCCGATGCTCGGGTGCTCGGGTGCTCTGACCGAGCACCCCCTGATGCTCGAGTGCTCGGCCGAGCACCCGAGCCCCATTCAAATGAATGGGAGCACTCGAGCATTAAACCAGGCACCCCCTGCTCTGATGAGCGGAGGGTGCCTGGTCAATGTCCCCCTTCATCTCCGCTATGCCCCTCTTCCACAATGTCCCCCTTCATCTCCTATGCCATAGCGGAGATGAAGGGGGACATTGTGGAAGAGGGGCATAGCGGAGATGAAGGGGGACATTGTGGAAGAGGGGCATAGAGTCTATGCCCCTCTTCCACAATGTCCCCCTTCATCTCCGCTATGCCCCTCTTCCACAATGTCCCCCTTCATCTCCTCTATGGCATAGGAGATGAAGGGGGACATTGTGGAAGAGGGGCATAGCGGAGATGAAGGGGCACATTGTGGAAGACGGGCATAGCGGAGATGAAGGGGGACATTGTGGAAGAGGGGCATAGAGTCTATGCCCCTCTTCCACAATGTCCCCCTTCATCTCCGCAATGCCCCCTTCATCTCCGCAATGCCCCCGTACCTCCATTCCCTGGTGGTCCAGCGGAGCGTCTTCGGATCTGTGCCTCTTCCGGCACAGATCCTCTTCACCCGAACATGTCGGGCGAGCACATGGCGGTACTCGTACGAGTACCGCCATGTGCCGAGCAGAGCGATGCTCGAGCCGATCCGAGCATCGGCCGAGCACGCTCGCTCAACACTAGTCCACAGCATTGTCTTAGTATAGCAATATCACCGTTTTCCGTGAGTGTGCAATACAGGGCTCTACGGTAATTGCTGGGCATTTCCCAACGTCATAATCAGGGGATGATGGGAGTTGTATTCTAACTACTGTTAGGAAACACATAAGTGATGCACATTCATCTCCCACCTAGAAATTATTTACACATGAGGCAACTCCCCCAAGTAATACCTAGCCCCTTTCCAAGTGAAAGGACTTCCAGAAAGGCTTCAGATCTCTTAGTGACTCACCTGTTATTGCCAGTCAGCGGGACCCGGAGAGTAGGAGGGGGTGATGCTATGGCTGCACGGCACGGTGCTCTTAGTTGGTCACTTGTCGCAATGTTGAAGCTCAGCCCGGCCAGCACCTTCTGGGTGGAGACACCTCACAGCAATCCTGTTCAGGACACATCATGCACTGTAGTGCACTCATACTAGGGATCCCAAATGTTTAGACTCATTTTGTACAGGGGGCACCCTCCTGTATTTGTAAAACCTCTCTAGCAAATCTGGGACGGTAGACCTATTTACTCAAGTCTTGACTTTAGGTGGGCGATAAACAATACAAAATAGACATAAAGTTTCACTATCACATAATTCACGTCACTGAAGCAGCCAGCAGGCATCGCCACTGAGTGAGCATAGGGCTACCCGGCTGCTAACAGTCACACTGATGGGACACCCTGCAACACAGAAATGGTGGAAGAGCACAAAATAAACATGCTATGGGACGGCAAATTGCCGCCCCTGTCAAAGTGCCGCCTGGGTCCTTGGACGGGCCGGCCCTGTATTCGAACAAATACCTAATATTTTTTTATATTTTGCACAGGAACAAATATTACTTACTCTTGCAGTGGCAATAACTGGAACTAATGCTGGCTGCCTACCTATGCCTAGCCTAATGCTACCTTCCTGCCTACACAAGAACTGTACACTCTCTAATCTCTTCTCTCTCTGAGCTCCAACAACCCAATGAGGAAATGCAGGCTGTCTGTCTGTGTGACTGTGTCATTAGTCCAACCCCCATCATGAAACGAAGAAGGCTATTTGAATAGAGACAAAAGAGGGAAGTAGTGCATGAAACGGAGAATGGAATTGGACTAGAGACATGGAGGGATAATTATGGAGGGAAAGTAATTGAGCGCGTACAGGAAGTACAAAAAAGTCCTGGTCAAAAGTAGTCAAAACTTTTGGAAATGTGTCGATTGCCGAAACTTCCGAAAGTTTCGATGAATTTCGGACCTGGGCTGTTCGGAGTCGGATCATTTTTTCCGAATGACCCTTGAGTTTCGGATTGGCCGAATGTCTCCGAATGACCCCATTTTCAACGAAATTCGAATGTCTCTGAATGAATTCGCACATGTCTACTAGAAGGGTTACTAACTGGCACTATTCAGAACTATGTGAAGACAAACAATATTATTAGTAGGAATCAGCATGGTTTCATGAAGAACATATCATGTCAAACTAATTTACTTGAATTTTATGAAAGAGTAAGTAATAATTTGGACAGGGGAATTGCTGTAGATGTAGTATACTTGGATTTTGCAAAAGCTTTTGATATAGTGCCTCACAACAGGTTACTGCATAAATGAAAATGATTCGGTTTGGGTGGTGTTATGTGTACATGGATTGAGAACTGGTTAAATGATAGATGGCAGAGAGTTGTTGTAAATGGAACTTTTTCAAATTGGTCTAGGGTTATAAGTGGGGTGCCGCAGGGTTCAGTCCTGGGCCCAATGCTTTTTAATTTGTTTATTAATGATCTAGAAGTGGGAATTGAAAGTAGCATCTCAATCTTTGCTGATGACACTAAGCTGTGTAAGGAAATACATACAGAGCTGGATGTTTTTTCCCTACAGAAGGATTTAGATAAACTGTGTGAATGGGCTGAAAAGTGGCAGATGACATTTAATGTAGATAAATATAAGGTTATGCATTTGGGCTGTCGAAACAAACTTACTACATATGCTCTAAATGGGAAACAACTTGGGGAATCCTCATTAGAGAAAGATTTAGGAGTTCTGATAGACAATAGACTTCACAGCAGTGTGCAGAGTCACTCAGCTGCTACAAGAGCAAATAGAGTACTAGCCTGCATAAAAAGAGGTGTAGAAGCAAGGGATGCCTCTCATAACTCCTTGGTTAGGCCTCTTCTAGAATATGGAGTCCAGTTTTGGGTTCAAGTTCTTAAAAAAGACATTGTTGAACTGGAAACGGTGCAGAGACGTGCAACAAAACTAATAAGGGGATTGGAGGATCTGAGTTATAAAGAGAGACTAGCCAAACTGGGTTTATTTACCTTAGAGAAGATAAGTATAAGGGGTGATATGATTACCATTTACAAATACATTCAAGGTCAAAACAAAGAACTAGCCAATTAATTATTTACGCAAAGAGGTGAGCTAAAAACAGTAGGTCATCCATTGTGACTAGAGGAAAGGCGCTTTAGACTAAAACAAAGGCAGGGATTCTTTACAGTAAGGGTGGTAAAGCTATTAAATTCTTTTCCTCAGCATGTTGTACTTGCAGATTATGCAACTTCTTTCAAAAAAGCAATGGATGCCTATCTAGCACAGAACAATATTGAAAATTATGACAGATGGCTTCAAAGCAGATAGGATGTTGAACCAGGAAAATACCTGACTGCCATTTGGAGTCAGGAAGGATTTTTTTTTAACCACTTTGGGCTAAATTAGAAATTGATCCAGAGGGGGTTTTTTGTCTTCCTCTTGATCAACAGGGGCGTTTTTGGCATAGGCTGGACTTGATGGACACATGTCTGTTTTCAGCCTCATCAACTATGTTATTATGTTACTATCCCGGCTCGGCTGTGGGTTACTGCTGTGGGTAGAGGGTCCCAGCCTGGCTGTGGGTACGGGGTCCCAGCCCGGCTTTGGGTAGGGAGTCCCGGCCTAGATGTGGTTGGGGATTGCCGACCTAGCTTTGAAGTGCTGCATTGTTCGTACAAAATAAATTTGGCTGGAATTATATATGTGCATTTATAATGCATTTGAATCATGTTGTGTACTACTCAAAAAATTATTGAAAACTGTAATAAAAACATAAGTTTTTAATATAATTTCATACAGTTTTTTTGCACAACAGAACAGAAGTGTGAAATTAGCCACAGCTCCTCAAGCAGGTCTTTATGACCATTACAGTAGTTAGATGCAGGTCTTTATGACCATTACAGTAGTTAGATACCGGTCTTTATGACCATTACAGTAGTTAGATGCAGGTCTTTATGGCCATTACAGTATTTAGATACCGGTCTTTATGACCATCACAGTAGTTAGATGAGATCTGTATGGCCATTACAGTAGATAGAGGAGGTCTTTATGACCATTACAGTATTTAGATACAGGTCTTTATGTCCATTACAGTAGTTAGATACAGGTCTTTATGGTCATTACAGTAGTTAGATGAGGTCTTTATGTCCATTACAGTAGTTAGATGAGGTCTTTATGACCATTACAGTAGTTAGGTGCAGGTCTTTATGGCCATTACAGTAGGTAGATACAGGTCTTTATGGTCATTACAGTAGATAGATGAGGTCTTTATGACCATTACAGTAGTTAGATACAGGTCTTTATGGTCATTACAGTAGTTAGATGAAGGTCTTTATAGTCATTACAGTAGTTAGGTGCAGGTCTTTATGACCATTACAGTAGTTAGATACAGGTCTTTATGTCCATTACAGTAGTTAGATACAGGTCTTTATGGCCATTACAGTAGTTAGATACAGGTCTTTATGGCCATTACAGTAGGTAGATACAGGTCTTTATGGTCATTACAGTGAGTAGGTGCAGGTCTTTATGGCCATTACAGTAGTTAGATACAGGTCTTTATGGCCATTACAGTAGGTAGATACAGGTCTTTATGGCCATTACAGTAGTTAGATACAGGTCTTTATGGCCATTACAGTAGATAGATACAGGTCTTTATGACCATTACAGTAGTTAGATACCGGTCATTATTACCATTACAGTAGATAGATACAGGTCTTTATGGCCATTACAGTAGTTAGATACAGGTCTTTATGTCCATTACAGTATTTAGATACAGGTCTTTATGACCATTACAGTGAGTAGGTGCAGGTTTTTATGACCATTACAGTAGTTAGATGAGGTCTTTATGACCATTACAGTAGTTAGATACAGGTCTTTATGTCCATTACAGTAGTTAGATGAGGTCTTTATGACCATTACAGTAGATAGATACAGGTCTTTATGGCCATTACAGTAGATAGATACAGGTCTTTATGTCCATTACAGTAGTTAGATGAGGTCTTTATGACCATTACAGTAGATAGATACAGGTCTTTATGGCCATTACAGTAGATAGATACAGGTCTTTATGGCCATTACAGTAGATAGATACAGGTCTTTATGACCATTACAGTAGTTAGATACCGGTCATTATTACCATTACAGTAGATAGATACAGGTCTTTATGGCCATTACAGTAGTTAGATACAGGTCTTTATGTCCATTACAGTATTTAGATACAGGTCTTTATGACCATTACAGTAGGTAGATGAGGTCGTTATGACCATTACAGTAGTTAGATACACGTCTTTATGACCATTACAGTAGTTAGATGCAGGTCTTTATGTCCATTACAGTAGTTAGATGAGGTCTTTATGACCATTACAGTAGATAGATACAGGTCTTTATGTCCATTACAGTAGTTAGATGCAGGTCTGTATGGCCATTACAGTAGATAGATACAGGTCTTTATGTCCATTACAGTAGTTAGATAAAGGTCTTTATGTCCATTACAGTAGGTAGATACAAGTCTTTATGTCCATTACAGTAGTTAGATGAGGTCTTTATGACCATTACAGTAGATAGATACAGGTCTTTATGACCATTACAGTAGTTAGATACAGGTCTTTATGACCATTACAGTAGATAGATACAGGTCTTTATGTCCATTACAGTAGTTAGATGAGGTCTTTATGTCCATTACAGTAGGTAGATACAAGTCTTTATGACCATTACAGTAGTTAGATACAGGTCTTTATGGCCATTACAGTAGATAGATACAGGTCTTTATGTCCATTACAGTAGTTAGATGAGGTCTTTATGACCATTACAGTAGATAGATACAGGTCTTTATGGCCATTACAGTAGTTAGATACAGGTCTTTATGTCCATTACAGTATTTAGATACAGGTCTTTATGACCATTACAGTAGGTAGATAAAGGTCTTTATGTCCATTACAGTAGGTAGATACAAGTCTTTATGTCCATTACAGTAGGTAGATACATGTCTTTATGACCATTACAGTAGTTAGATACAGGTCTTTATGACCATTACAGTAGGTAGATAAAGGTCTTTATGTCCATTACAGTAGGTAGATACAAGTCTTTATGTCCATTACAGTAGATAGATACATGTCTTTATGACCATTACAGTAGTTAGATACATGTCTTTATGACCATTACAGTAGGTAGATAAAGGTCTTTATGTCCATTACAGTAGGTAGATACAAGTCTTTATGTCCATTACAGTAGGTAGATACAGGTCTTTATGGCCATTACAGTAGATAGATACAGGTCTTTATGTCCATTACAGTAGTTAGATGAGGTCTTTATGACCATTACAGTAGATAGATACAGGTCTTTATGGCCATTACAGTAGATAGATACAGGTCTTTATGTCCATTACAGTATTTAGATACAGGTCTTTATGACCATTACAGTAGGTAGATGAGGTCGTTATGACCATTACAGTAGATAGATACAGGTCTTTATGTCCATTACAGTAGATAGATACAGGTCTTTATGGCCATTACAGTAGATAGATACAGGTCTTTATGACCATTACAGTAGATAGATACAGGTCTTTATGTCCATTACAGTAGATAGATACAGGTCTTTATGTCCATTACAGTAGTTAGATGAGGTCTTTATGACCATTACAGTAGTTAGATGAGGTCTTTATGTCCATTACAGTATTTAGATACAGGTCTTTATGGTCATTACAGTGAGTAGGTGCAGGTCTTTATGTCCATTACAGTAGTTAGATACAGGTCTTTATGGCCATTACAGTAGTTAGATACAGGTCTTTATGACCATTACAGTAGTTAGATGAGGTCTTTATGACCATTACAGTAGTTAGATGAGGTCTTTATGTCCATTACAGTATTTAGATACAGGTCTTTATGGTCATTACAGTGAGTAGGTGCAGGTCTTTATGGACATTACAGTAGTTAGATACAGGTCTTTATGTCCATTACAGTAGTTAGATACAGGTCTTTATGTCCATTACAGTAGTTAGATACAGGTCTTTATGACCATTACAGTAGATAGATACAGGTCTTTATGACCATTACAGTAGTTAGATGAGGTCTTTATGACCATTACAGTAGATAGATAGAGGTCTTTATGTCCATTACAGTAGTTAGATGAGGTCTTTATGACCATTACAGTAGGTAGATACAGGTCTTTATGTCCATTACAGTAGGTAGATACCGGTCTTTATGGCCATTACAGTAGTTAGATACAAGTCTTTATGACCATTACAGTAGTTAGATGAGGTCTTTATGACCATTACAGTAGTTAGATGAGGTCTTTATGACCATTACAGTATGTAGATACAGGTCTTTATGGTCATTACAGTAGGTAGATACAGGTCTTTATGACCATTACAGTAGTTAGATACAGGTCTTTATGTCCATTACAGTAGTTAGATGAGGTCTTTATGACCATTACAGTATGTAGATACAGGTCTTTATGACCATTACAGTAGGTATATACAAGTCTTTATGACCATTACAGTAGTTAGATACAGGTCTTTATGTCCATTACAGTAGTTAGATGAGGTCTTTATGACCATTACAGTAGTTAGATGAGGTCTTTATGACCATTACAGTAGTTAGATACAGGTCTTTATGGCCATTACAGTAGTTAGATACAGGTCTTTATGTCCATTACAGTAGTTAGATGACGTCTTTATGTCCATTACAGTAGTTAGATGAGGTCTTTATGACCATTACAGTAGGTAGATACAGGTCTTTATGTCCATTACAGTAGATAGATACAGGTCTTTATGACCATTACAGTAGGTAGATACCGGTCTTTATGGCCATTACAGTAGTTAGATACAAGTCTTTATGACCATTACAGTAGTTAGATGAGGTCTTTATGACCATTACAGTAGTTAGATGAGGTCTTTATGGCCATTACAGTAGTTAGATACAGGTCTTTATGGCCATTACAGTAGTTAGATACAGGTATTTATGGCCATTACGGTAGTTAAATACAGGTCTTTATGTCCATTACAGTAGTTAGATACAGGTCTTTATGTCCATTACAGTAGTTAGATGACGTCTTTATGTCCATTACAGTAGTTAGATGAGGTCTTTATGACCATTACAGTAGGTAGATACAGGTCTTTATGTCCATTACAGTAGTTAGATGAGGTCTTTATGACCATTACAGTAGTTAGATACAGGTCTTTATGGCCATTACAGTAGTTAGATACAGGTATTTATGGCCATTACAGTAGTTAAATACAGGTCTTTATGTCCATTACAGTAGTTAGATACAGGTCTTTATGTCCATTACAGTAGTTAGATGACGTCTTTATGTCCATTACAGTAGTTAGATGAGGTCTTTATGACCATTACAGTAGATAGATACAGGTCTTTATGACCATTACAGTAGGTAGATACCGGTCTTTATGGCCATTACAGTAGTTAGATACAAGTCTTTATGACCATTACAGTAGTTAGATGAGGTCTTTATGACCATTACAGTAGTTAGATGAGGTCTTTATGACCATTACAGTAGTTAGATTCAGGTCCTTATGACCATTACAGTAGTTAGATACAGGTCTTTATGGCCATTACAGTAGTTAGATGAGGTCTTTATGACCATTACAGTAGTTAGATACAGGTCTTTATGGCCATTACAGTAGTTAGATACCGGTCTTTATGTCCATTACAGTAGTTAGATACAGGTATTTATGTCCATTACAGTAGATAGATACAGGTCTTTATGGCCATTACAGTAGTTAGATACAGGTCTTTATGACCATTACAGTAGTTAGATGAGGTCTTTATGACCATTACAGTAGTTAGATGCAGGTCTTTATGTCCATTACAGTAGGTAGATACAGGTCTTTATGACCATTGCAGTAGTTAGATGAGGTCTTTATGACCATTACAGTAGTTAGATACAGGTCTTTATGGCCATTACAGTAGATAGATACAGGTCTTTATGGCCATTACAGTAGTTAGATACAGGTCTTTATGTCCATTACAGTAGTTAGATGAGGTCTTTATGTCCATTACAGTAGTTAGATACAGGTCTTTATGACCATTACAGTAGGTAGATACAGGACTTTATGTCCATTACAGTATTTAGATACAGGTCTTTATGGCCATTACAGTAGATAGATACAGGTCTTTATGTCCATTACAGTAGATAGATACAGGTCTTTATGGCCATTACAGTAGTTAGATACAGGTCTTTATGTCCATTACAGTAGATAGATACAGGTCTTTATGTCCATTACAGTAGTTAGATGAGGTCTTTATGGTCATTACAGTGAGTAGGTGCAGGTCTTTATGGACATTACAGTAGTTAGATACAGGTCTTTATGGCCATTACAGTGAGTAGGTGCAGCTCTTTACGTTCATTATAGTAGTTAGATACAGGTCTTTGACCATTATAGTGGTTAGGTGCAGGTATTTATGACCATTACCTGTAGAATGGCAAGGTTGCCAAGATAATGGATTTGAGGAGCGCCACTCTGTATGAATATTGGAAGTGATAAGTATAGCTGAAGGACATGTGCTAGGGTCAAATATAATATGATGCCACAAAAGAAAAAAAGAAAAGAAACCCTCATATAGCACCAGACCCACCTTCCTGGGTGAGCTTATAATCCCTAAAGGTGATGTAATTGTTTTATCCTCTCATACCTAAGTTATTAAATTGTAATTTTTATTACTAGAAATAAAATAAAGGCAAATTTTAAAATCAAAATCTGCATATACTCCTGAGTGGAGACTGAGACCGTCTCTAATCTCCACTATGCTTATGTCCCATCTGGACAACATTATTTAAAGGTGTACATGCGTGGTTAGTTGCAATGATATATGTGTCTGCCTCTAATCAGTATCCAGTATATCACCAATATACTTGTGCATGGAGTGATGGAGTGTACAAATGCAGCAACGATAGTAGTTCATTTACAACCTGTGTGATAAAGATATACACAACAGATAAAGTAAACAGCTGGTATAGCGATAGTGTCTTTAAAGGAGCAGTAAACTTTTTTTATGAAAAAATATATATTGTAGGGTTTTTCCTATTGAGTAAAATAAGGGTACTCCCACTGCCAAACAATTTATATTACCAGAGTTATTACAGTTTAAACCCATGTTGTTTTACATTAGCAGTGCCCTCTAGTGGTCAGATTCTAATTAGATTTCCTGTTAGATTCTAATGGAGATGAAAATCAGGAAAGTCAGAGACATACAGTTCTCCATAGAATGTGATAGAAACCGCCTGTCACTTCCTGTCAGTTAGAACTATCAGGAAGTAAACACAGTAAATTCACTTCCTGTCAGTTAGAACTATCAGGAAGTAAACACAGTAAATTCACTTCCTGATTATTTAAACGGCTATAATTTTTGAATAAAACATCTGACAGCAATGGGAGTGACCTTGTTTTATTCTGCAGGAAATGCTCTATAAAATATGTGTTTTCATAAAAAAAAGTTTACTGCTCCTTTAACTCTACGGAGATGAGCCTGGATGTTAGTAGCACCCACTAATCAAAATTATGTCTCAAGTGGAGAATCAGCATGGATAGAAATACATATCCCTACCTATCATAACTAACCCTGCAGGAATGAGCCCTAAAAGAGTGGGCTGCATATATAGCTACACAGTTGTGTAAAGTATAACTGAGTAGCTTTGAGCAATTGTGGTCGCGTATGGAGCATAAGTGTCTGAGCCTGTAAGTACCAACCGCCTATAGTTTATATATTCCACAAGTTTCAAAGATTCACACACACATTAAGCTGTGATACTGTTATTGTATCAGTGCAGTACAATTGTTCGGGTTGTGTGAATAAAGCCGTGAATCTATGTCGCAATAATCGGGGGTTATTAGAGAGCCCAAAGGAACAAGATATGCATTAGATACACTGTGCATTACAGTTAATATAACTTAGAATGCCTTAGCTAGGATGATCCCTGCTGATCTCTATTTGTTCATTGTATCAGATGCTGATAAGCAAATATGTAGCAATTGAACCATGTAACTTGGCTAATCTGTGTTATCAGACTGCTCGTAAATTACTGCAATGTCCTGATATGACCCTTAAGCAAATACAGATAATTTTGTAGCTAAGACTACCCCCGCTAGATCAGTTAGCATCAGGTCAGAACCGGTGAGCAAGAATGTAATGAGTGGAGCTGACTGCTTTTGTTACTGTGGCTATCCGATTGCTAGTGATAACGCTGTATTGTCTTCCTTTACCTTTTATCAGTGATCAGGATATAGTAAACAAGAGAGAAAACTCACAGCGCCAATTCACCATAACATTTCCATATAATAAATAAACTTTTAATGTTAATATAAAGTGAATCCATAGATAGCAGCTAGGAGTGAAAGGGTTCTCCAGACCCCCAAACTTCAGGCCAAAACCCAAAGTACAAACAAACAGATACCAGTACAGACCAGCGCTCCTCTCTGTTTGTTTGGTATCAGCTATTCCTCACATGTCCTGTGGGGGTTGATATAAAAGTTTTATTTATGGAGAGAACTGCTGGATCCACAGCCCTCTCATATTCCAACTATGCAGACCCATCGGTGTCTTTTTGCATCAGGTAAGTCCACTTTGTACATCTTTTTAGTACAATGTATGTCTTTTGTTTTTAATTGCACCAAACTGGGACCCAAAAGCAATAAAAAGAGCATATTTAAAGGGTCCCCTGCTCTCCAAAGTGTTCATTATAACATCTCCTCGGGGAACTCCAAGTTTTACTTTAATTTTAGATAGGGCATTACAGGTGTAATACAATAGGACTTGCCTGACAGTAAGAAACATTGGTGGGGTGGCAAGCATACCCACAACTTGGCAAACTTGTGAAAATCAATATCTCACTTATTTCATTTAGAAATATTATATATGCCAAATAGAGGGCACACATGTCTTCTCTACATAGAGGAGCGCTGGTCTGTCTTGGGGTCTGATATATAACATATATCACAGTATAACATATATATATATATATATATATAACATATATATAACAGTCATATCCTCAGCCAGTAATATGAGTTAGAGGGTATACGTTACATATGTGAAAACATTGTGTTAACTGGGATGATAGGACATTATTCAAGATGAGCTATCAGTCTCATTCCCTCATTGAGTCCATAGGGAGATAAAGTGTTCAATGTTGTCAGTATTACCCCCTTTCATACCAATTTTAATGTGTTGGATACCAAACACTTTGGTATGGCCAATGGAGGAATTATGCCTACTCAGGCTGGTAAGTTTTTTACCCTTACTGCATCCTTTTTGGAGTTTTTGATGTTGTTAAAATGCTCCATGAGTCTAGTTTTTAGTTTTCTTAGGGTTTTACAATGATCTACATTGGCAGCTGTCAGAGGAACCGCTGGGCCCCTGGCTCCTGGAGGGGCTTGAGGGCCAGCACTGGTCTGTCTTGGTGTCTGATATAGTAAAGCCTGCCTATCTTCCCTACATAGAGGAGCGCTGGTCTGTCTTGGTGTCTGATATAGTAAAGCCTGACTGTCTTCTCTACATAGAGGAGCGCTGGTCTGTCTTGGTGTCTGATATAGTAAAGCCTGCCTATCTTCTCTACATAGAGGAGTGCTGGTCTGTCTTGGTGTTTGATATAGTAAAGCCTGCCTATCTTCCCTACATAGAGGAGCGCTGGTCTGTCTTGGTGTCTGATATAGTAAAGCCTGCCTATATTCTCTACATAGAGGAGCGCTGGTCTGTCTTGGTGTCTGATATAGTGAAGCCTGCCTATCTTCTCTACATAGAGGAGTGCTGGTCTGTCTTGGTGTCTGATATAGTAAAGCCTGCCTATCTTCTCTACATAGAGGAGCGCTGGTCTGTCTTGGTATCTGATATAGTAAAGCCTGACTGTCTTCCCTACATAGAGGAGTGCTGGTCTATCTTGGTGTCTGATATAGTAAAGCCTGCCTATCTTCCCTACATAGAGGAGTGCTGGTCTGTCTTGGTGTCTGATATAGTAAAGCCTGCCTATCTTCTCTACATAGAGGAGCGCTGGTCTGTCTTGGTGTCTGATATAGTAAAGCCTGCCTATCTTCTCTACATAGAGGAGCTCTGGTCTATCTTGGTATCTGATATAGTAAAGCCTGTCTATCTTCTCTACATAGAGGAGCGCTGGTCTGTCTTGGTGTCTGATATAGTAAAGCCTGCCTATCTTCTCTACATAGAGGAGCGCTGGTCTGTCTTGGTGTCTGATATAGTAAAGCCTGCCTATCTTCTCTACATAGAGGAGCGCTGGTCTGTCTTGGTGTCTGATATAGTAAAGCCTGCCTATCTTCTCTACATAGAGGAGTGCTGGTCTATCTTGGTGTCTGATATAGTAAAGCCTGCCTATCTTCCCTACATAGAGGAGCGCTGGTCTATCTTGTATCTGATATAGTAAAGCCTGCCTATCTTCTCTACATAGAGGAGCGCTGGTCTGTCTTGGTGTCTGATATAGTAAAGCCTGCCTATCTTCCCTACATAGAGGAGTGCTGGTCTGTCTTGGTGTCTGATATAGTAAAGCCTGCCTATCTTCTCTACATAGAGGAGCGCTGGTCTGTCTTGGTGTCTGATATAGTAAAGCCTGCCTATCTTCTCTACATAGAGGAGCTCTGGTCTATCTTGGTATCTGATATAGTAAAGCCTGTCTATCTTCTCTACATAGAGGAGCGCTGGTCTGTCTTGGTGTCTGATATAGTAAAGCCTGCCTATCTTCTCTACATAGAGGAGCGCTGGTCTGTCTTGGTGTCTGATATAGTAAAGCCTGCCTATCTTCTCTACATAGAGGAGCGCTGGTCTGTCTTGGTGTCTGATATAGTAAAGCCTGCCTATCTTCTCTACATAGAGGAGTGCTGGTCTATCTTGGTGTCTGATATAGTAAAGCCTGCCTATCTTCCCTACATAGAGGAGCGCTGGTCTATCTTGTATCTGATATAGCAAAGCCTGCCTATCTTCTCTACATAGAGGAGCGCTGGTCTGTCTTGGTGTCTGATATAGTAAAGCCTGCCTATCTTCTCTACATAGAGGAGCGCTGGTCTGTCTTGGTGTCTGATATAGTAAAGCCTTCCTATCTTCTCTACATAGAGGAGCGCTGGTCTGTCTTGGTGTCTGATATAGTAAAGCCTGCCTATCTTCTCTACATAGAGGAGCGCTGGTCTGTCTTGGTGTCTGATATAGTAAAGCCTTCCTATCTTCTCTACATAGAGGAGCGCTGGTCTGTCTTGGTGTCTGATATAGTAAAGCCTGTCTATCTTCCCTACATAGAGGAGCGCCGGTCTGTCTTGGTGTCTGATATAGTAAAGCCTGTCTATCTTCCTTACATAGAGGAGTGCTGGTCTGTCTTGGTGCCTGATATAGTAAAGCCTGACTGTCTTCTCTACATAGAGGAGCGCTGGTCTGTCTTGGTGTCTGATATAGTAAAGCCTGTCTATCTTCTCTACATAGAGGAGCGCCGGTCTGTCTTGGTGTCTGATATAGTAAAGCCTGCCTATCTCCTCTACATAGAGGAGCGCTGGTCTGTCTTGGTGTCTGATATAGTAAAGCCTGTCTATCTTCCTTACATAGAGGAGCGCTGGTCTGTCTTGGTGTCTGATTTAGTAAAGCCTGACTGTCTTCTATACATAGAGGAGCGCTGGTCTGTCTTGGTGTCTGATATAGTAAAGCCTGCCTATCTTCTATACATAGAGGAGCGCTGGTCTGTCTTGGTGTCTGATATAGTAAAGCCTGCCTATCTCCTCTACATAGAGGAGCGCTGGTCTGTCTTGGTGTCTGATATAGTAAAGCCTGTCTATCTTCCTTACATAGAGGAGCGCTGGTCTGTCTTGGTGTCTGATTTAGTAAAGCCTGCCTATCTCCTCTACATAGAGGAGAGCTGGTCTGTCTTGGTGTCTGATATAGTAAAGCCTGCCTATCTTCTCTACATAGAGGAGCGCTGGTCTGTCTTGGTGTCTGATATAGTAAAGCCTGACTATCTTCTCTACATAGAGGAGCGCTGGTCTGTCTTGGTGTCTGATATAGTAAAGCCTGCCTATCTTCTCTACATAGAGGAGTGCTGGTCTGTCTTGGTGTCTGATATAGTAAAGCCTGTCTATCTTCTCTACATAGAGGAGCACCGGTCTGTCTTGGTGTCTGATATAGTAAAGCCTGCCTATCTTCTCTACATAGAGGAGTGCTGGTCTGTCTTGGTGTCTGATATAGTAAAGCCTGCCTATCTTCTCTACATAGAGCAGCGCTGGTCTGTCTTGGTGTCTGATATAGTAAAGCCTGCCTATCTTCTCTACATAGAGGAGCGCTGGTCTGTCTTGGTGTCTGATATAGTAAAGCCTGTCTATCTTCCCTACATAGAGGAGTGCTGGTCTGTCTTGATGTCTGATATAGTAAAGCCTGTCTATCTTCTCTACATAGAGGAGCGCTGGTCTGTCTTGGTGTCTGATATAGTAAAGCCTGTCTATCTTCCCTACATAGAGGAGCGCTGGTCTGTCTTGGTGTTTGATATAGTAAAGCCTGCCTATCTTCTCTACATAGAGGAGCGCTGGTCTGTCTTGGTGTCTGATATAGTAAAGCCTGTCTATCTTCCCTACATAGAGGAGTGCTGGTCTGTCTTGATGTCTGATATAGTAAAGCCTGTCTATCTTCTCTACATAGAGGAGCGCTGGTCTGTCTTGGTGTCTGATATAGTAAAGCCTGCCTATCTTCTCTACATAGAGGAGCGCTGGTCTGTCTTGGTGTCTGATATAGTAAAGCCTGCCTATCTTCTCTACATAGAGGAGCGCTGGTCTGTCTTGGTGTCTGATATAGTAAAGCCTGCCTATCTTCCCTACATAGAGGAGCGCTGGTCTGTCTTGGTGTCTGATATAGTAAAGCCTGCCTATCTTCTCTACATAGAGGAGTGCTGGTCTGTCTTGGTGTCTGATTTAGTAAAGCCTGCCTATCTTCTATACATAGAGGAGCGCTGGTCTGTCTTGGTGTCTGATATAGTAAAGCCTGCCTATCTTCTCTACGTAGAGCAGCGCTGGTCTGTCTTGGTGTCTGATATAGTAAAGCCTGCCTATCTTCTCTACATAGAGGAGCGCTGGTCTGTCTTGGTGTCTGATATAGTAAAGCCTGCCTATCTTCTCTACATAGAGGAGTGCTGGTCTGTCTTGGTGTCTGATTTAGTAAAGCCTGCCTATCTTCTATACATAGAGGAGCGCTGGTCTGTCTTGGTGTCTGATATAGTAAAGCCTGCCTATCTTCTCTACATAGAGCAGCGCTGGTCTGTCTTGGTGTCTGATATAGTAAAGCCTGCCTATCTTCTCTACATAGAGGAGCACTGGTCTGTCTTGGTGTCTGATATAGTAAAGCCTGCCTATCTCCTCTACATAGAGGAGCGCTGGTCTGTCTTGGTGTCTGATATAGTAAAGCCTGACTATCTTCTCTACATAGAGGAGCGCTGGTCTGTCTTGGTGTCTGATATAGTAAAGCCTGCCTATCTTCCCAACATACAGGAGCGCTGGTCTGTCTTGGTGTCTGATATAGTAAAGCCTGCCTATCTCCTCTACATAGAGGAGCGCTGGTCTGTCTTGGTGTCTGATATAGTAAAGCCTGACTATCTTCTCTACATAGAGGAGCGCTGGTCTGTCTTGGTGTCTGATATAGTAAAGCCTGCCTATCTCCTCTACATAGAGGAGCGCTGGTCTGTCTTGGTGTCTGATATAGTAAAGCCTTCCTATCTTCTCTACATAGAGGAGCGCTGGTCTGTCTTGGTGTCTGATATAGTAAAGCCTGCCTATCTTCTCTACATAGAGGAGCGCTGGTCTGTCTTGGTGTCTGATATAGTAAAGCCTGCCTATCTCCTCTACATAGAGGAGCGCTGGTCTGTCTTGGTGTCTGATATAGTAAAGCCTGACTATCTTCTCTACATAGAGGAGCGCTGGTCTGTCTTGGTGTCTGATATAGTAAAGCCTGCCTATCTTCTCTACATAGAGGAGCGCTGGTCTGTCTTGGTGTCTGATATAGTAAAGCCTGCCTATCTTCTCTACATACAGGAGCGCTGGTCTGTCTTGGTGTCTGATATAGTAAAGCCTGCCTATCTTCTCTACATAGAGGAGCGCTGGTCTGTTTTGGTGTCTGATACAGTAAAGCCTGCCTATCTTCTCTACATAGAGGAGCGCTGGTCTGTCTTGGTGTCTGATATAGTAAAGTCTGCCTATCTTCCAGCAGCCTCAAAAGTTGAACACATAAAAAGAGTGAGCGCAGCAGAGGTATAGCCCGCAAAAATCATTTTTTAATGGACACCACGCTACATGTGTTCCTAATGGATGCTGGACATCTAATGAATTCAAGCAAGATGGATATTTAGAAATCTAGACACATGAAGGCACTGAAGTTAATGCCTAAAAAGTAATATAAGGATTAGATGCAGATAATTAAAGCACTAGGTTAGTGCCTATAAGCTCGACGCACGTTTTGCCACTGTGGCTTTTTCTAGGAGCAACGAGCTGGAGTGTTCTGCCGGTTTAAGTAGTAACATGTCCATATATTGCGGGAAAATCGAAAATCGCCTAATTGGATAACTGAGCTGTCAGCAATAGAGTGATTGACAGCTGGATTGTAAACACAGATAACTGATATGGAAGGAAGTAAAAAGAAGTGTCTCAAAAATGTAGACAAAGATTTCTATAAATAAATATGATTTAGATGCAGTCTGTTATCTAATAAACTGCACAAACAACATTTCTATTCAAGATTAATTAGAATATATGGGAAATAGATAGTAATGGTGTGCAGTGGTGTGATACATGAATAATATAAATGCCATATAGGATGCAATGCCGTCAGTTGCAATCCTGTTCATGAAGGTATGGATAGCATATGACTAATGTATATTCAACAAACTTTTAGCAGCATTGAAACGGTTAATTATCACCATCTCACCTGTGCCCATGTTAGTGTTATTTCTCTGAGTTAGAATAAATTGCAAGAGAGCTTATTGTACATTACCTGAGCATAGGATATTACCTAGCTGCTATAAAGGACAAATTCAGAAAAGCTCTGGTTGGCTGTATAGATAGAATAACAGTCATTTCCTCAGCCAGTAATATGAGTTTGGGTATACGTTACATATGTGAAAATATTGTTTTAACTGGGATGATAGGACATTATTCAAGATGAGCTATCAGTCTCATGTCCTCATAGGGAGATAAAGTGTTCAATGTGAAGATCCATTCATTCTCAGCTTTGAGTAATCTGTTGTCAGTATTACCCCCTTTCATACCAATTTTAATGTGTTGGATACTTCGGTATGGCCAATGGAGGAACTATGCCTACTCAGGCTGATAAGTTTTTTACCCTTACTGCATCCTTTTTGGAGTTTTTGATGTTGTTAAAATGCTCCATGATTCTAGTTTTAGTTCTCTTAGGGTTTTACAATGATCTACATTGGCAGCTGTCACAGGAACCACTGGTCCCCTGGCTCCTATAGGGGCTTGAGGGCCAGCCTCCTGCCCACAGACTATGGACCTAGCCCTGGAAAAGGGTATGGCCTCTCCCTGAGACTAATCTCTGCCCTTTTTCCCCTTGCCATGGAGGATCCTGTAATGGATCATAGTCCGTTACTGGTGCCCTTGTCTGGGCCTGGAACTGTTTTCCCAAGAACCCCAGAGACTGTGGACATTTCTGGGCCCAAAGAGACTGACAACCATGGACTGCTGGCTTCCTTCCAAGGAAATGAGCAGTAAGGGTTAATTAATTGAGTTTAGCCAAAGTTACTTCCAATGTTTATTGTAGCCACTCAAGCCAGTGTGTTGTGAACTGTATTGAGACCCCCTGCCGTGAGTTAATTCATTCAATTCCTCAAGTCTTTGTGTCCGTTGTCTGAGTTCAACAACCCTTTGTGTTTGAAATGTAATCATGCCTGAGTCATTGTATCTGCTAGATCATTTGCTGCTGGTTTCTTTTCTTATGTTTCGATTGTATTATCCCTGCCCCTCACCCTATTGTATCTGGCTGGACCATGTATTTCAATGTAGGTTTTGTGTATAAATATGTGTGGTTTGTTCCAATAAAGTCAGTTGTTATTCTAACCCCAAGACACTGGTGTTGTCTGATGCTTGGGGTAAAGCTTGCTGTATGCAGAGTGTGTGCTGGTTACCCTGACACTAGTTTTACCTGGTAATTGGGGTATATTGCGGTATGCAGTTGGATGTCCATCTGGCTTGTAGTGGAAGAAGTGACCATTGACGGGGACACCGAGGCTGGGTGTTCTCTGGCAGATGCCAGAGATAATGTCACAGGTGTTGCAGTTAATAAAATGATGGAATTATCTCCATCTGCCAAATCAATCTTGAGTTCCTTTCCAGTTTTTAATGTATGGACAAATTGTACATTTGCCACACATATATGCTCCTATAGCACATATAGGCCTTTGACCCAGACTCTGATTCTGTAGACTCAGTCACCAACAACAAAGGTGGGGGTCTTGTCAAGAGGAGTCAGTAGGGAAGAGGTTTAAGTTTGCGGGGCTGTGGACACTTACGTGTGTGGTCTATCTACCCCATTTGCTCACATTCCCAACAGGTCCATGTCCCTACTACCAAAATTAAGGACCTCATTAGGCAGATATTAGCCAGGAAGTATGTGGACTTGTTTAAATTGACGTGCCAGGCAGTACAGGATAAGGAGGATGGGGTTAAGAAGGAAGGTGGATGCAAGTCCAAGCATATTATGGATTGGATGAAGGGCTTCACAGCATATGCCACTTTCAATATGGTCCATAACCCGGAGCAGGCATTGAACTTGTTTAAATACCAGGATTTAATTTCTGACACCCATACGGCTTTTGGGGGAAGTGCATGGGCTGATTATGACCTCCCCTTTAGCCGGAAGATGGCACATAGTAAGGTCCTTAATTTTGGTAGCAGGGACAAGGATCTGTGGTCAAGGCTAGTCACACGTGCAAGGGGGGGTTATATCCCTAACCAAGGGCTGCAAAAAACACCTTACAAGGGCAGCGCAAGTGAGACCATTGTTTTGTGTACAATGTAGGTACCTGCAAGAAAGGATTTACTTGTAGGTACAGACATATTTGTGTGAAATGTGAGGGAGGGGGCACCCACTCACCACCTGTGGAAAAGAGCAGTTGAAGGAAGAAGGACACTCCTTTTGAGACTCACTTGGGAAAGGCTCCATCGTCCATAAACCTAGAGCAGGTCCTTCAGGGATATCCAGCTAGACACGAGGCACGGTTTTTGTTGGAGGGGTTTAAGTGGGGGGAAGCAGCGACCGCAATTTGCGCTCAGCAGAGCAATACCCTGACATAGTGCAAGAGAAACTCCAGAAGGAGATAGCAGCAGGGCGCATTGCTGACCCACTTCAGTTTCCCCCATTGCACAACCTCATAGTCTCCCCCCTGGGTGTGGTCCCCAAGAAGGAACATGGGAAGTTCCATTTAATACAACACCTATCATACCTCAAAGGTGACACAGTGAACGATGCCATAGATAGTCAGATTTGCATGGTGCAATACCAGTCATTTGATGAAGCATTGCAGAAGGTCTTTCAAATGGGTCCTGGAGCCCTTAAGGCTAAAGTAGATGTGGAAACTGCCTTTAGGCTTTTACCAATGCACCCAGACAGTTTTAGATTTATGGGTTGTCACTTTCAGGGAGCTTATTACGTGGACAAATGTCTGCCCATGGGTTGCTCTATTTAATGTGCATACTTTGAGGCATTCAGTTCCTTCCTGCACTGGGCGGTTCAAAGTGCAGCAGGGGTTGGGGAGATTGCACATTACTTAGAAGACTTTCTCTTTGTGGGTCCACGGGAGGTTTCAGTATGTTAGCAGCTTTTGGAACAGGATAAGGTCACTTTCCAATATCTGGGGGTCCTAATCGCACAGGGCAAGACAGTAGGCCCCACTTCATGCCTCACCTTCCTGGGTATTGAGATTGACTCAGTGGCTAGGGAGGTCAGGTTGCCACATGACATAGTCAAGCAGGTGCAAGTGCAGGTAGGGAGAGCGATGGGGGCAGGGAAATTGACACTGACAGAGGTGCAGTCACTTCTGGGCACTCTGAATTTTGCCTCTAGAGTCATTTCCATGGGAAGGATTTTCAGCAGACGCTGGGAAAGGGCTACAGTTAAGGTGAGGAGGCCCTTCCTAAGGTGAGGAGGACTTACGAGTGTGGAACGCCTTCCTAGAAGATTTCAATAGGGTGAGGCTGTGGCGAGCAGCCCCTGCAGATAATTTTGTGTCGGGGTTGGTCACAGATGCAGCCAGGGCAATAGGGTTCAGAGCATGGTTAGGGAAGGAGTGGTGTGTGAGCCACTGGCCAGAGGAGTGGCAGCAGTGGGGGTTCACAAAAAACCTTATCCTTCTGGAGTTGTGGTAGTGGTAGCTATTGAGGTCTGGCAGGAGTGTTTTGTCACTCGCGCAGTTATTTTCTGGACAGATAACATTAATAATCTACCATCCTATTCCCCACCAATTCTCACTTTGCTACATCACTTGGTGTTATTATGTATGCAGCATAATGTACATTTCAAGGCTAGGCACGTTCCAGGGGTGGAGAACTGTGTAGCAGATGCATTATCTAGGGGAATGTGGGAAACATTCCATAACCTGGTACCAGATGCTAATACTGTTGGTTGTGTTTGTCCACCACATCTATGGCAGTTGGTGATGAGGATCCAGATCACTTGGCTTCTAAGTCTTGGGCAGCATACAGTACGGCATTCTCTTCCTGGAGTAAGTTTGCACAGGAAAGGGGCACAAGTAGCGATGGTGATAGGCAGGCTTGCATACTCAGCTACATTAGCCACATGAGAAAAGGGGCGCATCCAGAGCTAAAGTGGCCACAACTCTGACTGGCAGATCCTTTTTCTCTCGACTTAGAGGGCTAAGGAATGTGACAGATGGGTTTGTTGACTGCCATATAATGAAGGGGTGGGGGAAGTCAGCTGGTCCTACCCCTGACAAGAGGAGACCCATAGATGTGGGAAGGTCAGCAGCTATAATAACAATACTCCCTAGGATTTGGAGCCCCCCTTTTGAGGCTTCCTTGTTTAAATGTACCTTTGGGATGGCCTACTGTGGGGCATTCAGACTGGTGGAGTTGGTGGCACCAGCAAGGGGAGTTATGGGAAGGGGGTTGCAGGCAGGGAATGTTGAGTTATCAGAATGGGGGGTGCATTGCCTGTTGCAGACTTCAAAAACTGATCAGGAAGGTAAAAGCAGTTGGGTGCCCATGCCCCCCAGAAGGGATGCTGTCTGTCCAGTGGCAGTGATAAGGGAATTTATGGCGCTTAGACCACCAGGGGAAGGGTCATTTTTGAAGCATGCCAGCGGCACCTCGCTGTCATTTTTTCTGTTCAGAGCGGTGCTACGCAGAGCTCTAGCCTTGATCGGTTTAGACCCAGCACTCATTTAGAAATGATGCCGCAACCTCAGCAACGGCTCAAGGTAGCTCCCCCAGGGAAATAATGTGTTTAGGAAGAGGGAAATCTGGGGTCTAGAAAAGATATGTACGCCCATTTGGTGCTGATTAATTAACATGTCAAATTTTGTCTCCCTTTTACAGCTAACAGGTCTACCTGGTAAAACATTCTTCTTGGGGTAGTCCCATTTCTTTGGGCGGAGAAGAAAGCAGCCGCATCAGAGGGAGGCAGACAGCTAGGAATCCCACAGGAACGCATGCAGCTTTTTTGGCTGGTGAAACTGTAGGGGCAGGTGTGGGATCTGTGGCTGGTGGCAGTGGGTATGTGGGCCCATCTGCAGATCATGGTGATCTATGAAGTTGGTAACAACCTAACCAAGGTATCAGCGGTGGCTCTTATTCACATGATAAAGTATACATGCCATAGGATTTTGGATACCTGCCCCAGTGTTAGGCTCATCTATTCAGAAGTAGTCCCGAGGCTGTCATGGCGGGGGGCACATTCGCCCTGCACCATTGACAAAGCTTGGCGTAAGGTAACCTTGGCAATAGCCATATTTTGCCTTCCTGTGGGGGGTACACCATCACGCATAATAGGATTCTTCAAAGGTCAGGGGGCTTGTACAGGGGAGATGGTGTGCACCTGTATAGTGATTGTTTGGAGTTGTTCACCTGCATTAGGCACAGCCCTAGGGGTTATTATGGAATCACAGCAATAGCGTGGGGCACAGAGGGTCACCTTAGAGGCCCTTCTTAAGGTGGCGGCATGTGGGTCCGCCCTATGAAAGTTCCAGTTGCCTTTGAGGCTGGCTGCACGGCGGCCCCTCAGTAGAAGGGTGGGCTAATTCTGTGGGGCACTGAGGTAAGGGGAGGGCTTGGGGTAGGTGTTGGTGCGGACCAGCATCCACAGGCCCTCACAGTTTGAAAGGAGTGGACATTGTGGAGGTCCAGGGTAGGCCATGAGTGCCTGAGAATCCCCTACATACCTCCATGGTGGCGGGCAGCTGGGCACATGGGCTCAAGCTGCCAGGGCCGGACATGGCATCCATGCCAGATGTTGGCCTGGTGGACCCGCATTAGAGGGGGAGGATTCTCCAAGGGTAAATAGGTTCCAACCCATTTTAATAAAGCTGTGATCTCTTTATTCTCACCAATTACTGTGTCTGTGTGTTTCTTTGAAATTGGTTGTGCAATAGGGTTTGGGGGGGGTTGGTGTTTGTTGGTTGGGGAGAAAAGGTGGGTAGTGATGCCTAGCCGTCTTAAAAGGAGGAACATGGCTGAGGAGTCTTACTATAATGACAAGACAGACATGAACCAGCTGGTAAATGACATGTTAGCGTGCTTTGAACAAGATCCTCTCACAGTGTACATTAAAAGCAACAAGGAATACATTCTTGGCACATTGCTGGACCCCTGATTCAAACACAAAATTTCAGAATTTCTGCCAAGGGCCATAAGCATTTTGTCACAAGGAGTCATGACGATCAGCAGCAACTCTCTGAGGAATTGGAATCTGTTAAGGAATATTGAGATATGCTTATTGCTCATCGTCATCATCTAGACAGTATAGTGAAAAGGAAGGCAGTGAAGCATTTCAACCAGCAGAAGCGGCTACATCATCAACCAGAATATCCCATTCGGAACACAGGGCAATTCATGGGTCTCAGCAGGGGCGGCAAAACCCCAACATTGGTGGTGGTGATGACAAATCTCTTTGGGATTTTCTCTCGGAGTATGGGTTGGTAACTGAAGCACAGCAACACCGTGTAGCTCCCACTGTATGTGAGATGGTTTCTGCATACTTGCAGGATAGTTATGTTTTAGGCAGAAACAATGACCCCATGGAATACTGGCAAACAAAGCAGTGTGCTTGACCAGGTTTGACATGTACTGCAGTAGAAACCCTTAGCAAGTGTTGAGTATGAGAGGGTTTTCAGTGCAGCTGGTTATATTGTCAATGACTGCAGGACACGGCTATCAAGCAGCAATGTTGGGAGAATAACATTCTTAAAAATGAACTAACATCTCATATCATCTGAGTATCAGGCAGCAGAAACCACACATGGCAGACAAAGCCAGAACAAATATATTAACAGCAGCACAGATGAGGAGGTGGAGGAGGGATGTGAAGAACGGTTGCCACCATCTATCCCACTTGGGACCACTGCTATAAGCGACAAGTAATGTGTGTCAATAATCTGATTTGACACAAACATGACAATGGTACAAACTACATACATACACAAATCACACCATATCAGTCCCCCACCACCACCACTACCACTACAATATATATCTGCCACATTGTAGGTTGTAATTCTTCTTTATTTTTGTTATTACCTGACATCATCATCATCATCATGAATATGTGCCAGTGTCACTTAAGCAGGAAGTTAGTGTTGTGGACAAAGGACAAATACACTCTGCATGCTAACACATTTGTGCTCCTGTAGGACTCACAACTTTGACTTTCAGTCACTTATTTGTAAACTACAGCCCTCAGAAGAAGTAATATTGTAGTGGAAATGTAGTACACATAGGAAATATAGGTGAAAGAGATGAAAAGAGAAAAATCGGACAGTTTTTGCGAAAATTCATGCAGTAAACTTTACCCACTTTTCGCCCACCCCTATTTATAACAGTTTATCGATGGAGTACCCTCTGTATTCAAAAACCTTGCCTGGGTGCCAATCAGTCACAAAGTAAACTAATAATAGTACAGAAAATGAGCCTCACTCACAAGACTTGTTGGTGATTCAATAAAAGTGCTGGATTATCTATGGATTTAGATATATGTAGAGAGAGTTATTCCTTTACCACCTTTAAACATTGTGTGTGGGGGTTTCATGTATTTTGTCAACCAAGAAGTTAAATGACATTATAAATTCACAGTAAGTATGTTTTTATGAGGGTTACTGGTACAGAAGAGGAAGGGGTTCTTTACAGTAAGTATGTTTTTATGAGGGTTACCGGTACAGAAGAGGAAGGGGTTCTTTATAGTAAGTATGTTTTTATGAGGGTTACTGGTACAGAAGAGGAAGGGGTTCTTTACAGTAAGCATGTTTTTATGAGGATTACTGGTACAGAAGAGGAAGGGGTTCTTTACCGTAAGTATGTTTCTATGAGGGTTACTGGTACAGAAGAGGAAGGGGTTCTTTACAGTAAGTATGTTTCTATGAGGGTTACTGGTACAGAAGAGGAAGGGGTTCTTTACAGTAAGTATGTTTCTATAAGGGTTACCGGTACAGAAGAGGAAGGGGTTCTTTACAGTAAGTATGTTTTTATGAGGGTTACCGGTACAGAAGAGGAAGGGGTTCTTTACAGTAAGTATGTTTCTATGAGGGTTACCGGTACAGAAGAGGAAGGGGTTCTTTACAGTAAGTATGTTTCTATGAGGGTTACCGGTACAGAAGAGGAAGGGGTTCTTTACAGTAAGTATGTTTCTATAAGGGTTACCGGTACAGAAGAGGAAGGGGTTCTTTACAGTAAGCATGTTTCTATGAGGGTTACCGGTACAGAAGAGGAAGGGGTTCTTTACAGTAAGCTTTGTTGAACTGTGGAATTCTTTGTTCAAGAATGTGGTAATTGCAGATACAATGGATACATTTAAGCATGTATTAGATGCCTTTCTAGCAGAAGGGGACATACAGGGTTATAATATGTATTAGAAGGTAAAACATCAAGCTCTGGTAAACATATTAATAACCATTAGTTGGAATGTCTTAAATAAAATGTTCTTGGTCATACTGTGGCAAAGGTTCAATGTGAAGGACTTGCCTTTTCCAACATAATTTACTGTTTAAAGGGATAGTAATGTTTCATAATAAAAGCAGCTGTAATTAATCATCATAGTATTTGGACTTTGGAGAGTGTTATTTCAATACTGTCAGAGTTGTAGTACAAGAGTAATTCAATGATAAAGTATCCCCCTCCCACCCCTTTTACTGATGTAACACTGCTCAGCCAGATCAGAAGGGAGGTGCCCAGGTAGACTGCAGAGAGGGACAATCTTCAATTAAGATAAGGGAAAAACCTGAAAAACTTGTCAAGGGGGGCAGGGCTTTCATTGTTCTCATAGGAAGAAGATTGTCCCCTTCTGTTATCTGTCTGGTCTATGGACTGCATTCCACATCTGAGAAGAGATGGCTTACACTAGGTAAAAGGGGCAGGGCTTTCATTGTTCTCATAGGAAGAAGATTGTCCCCTTCTGTTATCTGTCTGGTCTATGGACTGCATTCCACATCTGAGAAGAGATGGCTTCCACTAGGTAAAAGGGGCAGGGCTTTCATTGTTCTCATAGGAAGAAGATTGTCCCCTTCTGTTATCTGTCTGGTCTATGGACTGCATTCCACATCTGAGAAGAGATGGCTTACACTAGGTAAAAGGTGTGGGAGGGGACATTTTGCTTGTGAATATCTCTCAAACCATAAAGGTGTGAGAGATAAGACTTACATCATTCTTCATGTTTTTTAATGCCTACAAAATAAAATAAAAATAAAACGAAGTATTACTATCCCTTTAAATATGTAACTATGACCGCAACAGTATGCCCCTCTCCTTTTAAGACTGAGTGCCAGAGGCGTATGCTATGCATTGCTTCTCAATACGCTGTGTACCCCGCTGGCATTCCAAGGGTTGCATGTGAACCCTACGACTGCTTGTCATAGGATTTGCATTAAGATCTTACACAGTAACATAGTAACATAGTAGATAAGGCTGAAAAAAGACATGCGTCCATCAAGTCCAGCCCATGCCAAAAACACATATTTATCCTGGGAATCAATTAATTTGTTTCTTAAAGGGATATGTTTTTTCCCCCTGAGTAAAACATGTGCTACTCCCACTGCTGAAAGGTGTTACTGTTTTATTCAAAAGTTATTTCAGCTCAAACTTTAATTTTTATAGTTGCACTGTCACAGTGGTCTGAAATATTAAAGTGGTGCTGTAGCTACAGCATATTGTGAAGATTTATGTTCAACTGTAAATAGGATGGGGTAGCAGCAGTGCCACTTTACAATTTCAGGTCACTGTAATACTGTACCTATAAAATTCAAGTTTGAGCTGCATTACTTTTGAATAAAACATGTTTTAGCAGTGGGAGTACTCTTGTTTTACTTAGATGGATAAACTCTGACATATATTTTTTTAAGTAGTAATATCCCTTTAATAGTAAGAAGAGCTAACTGATCAAACTAAGTTAATGTTTAAACCAGGGGTGAACAACCTGAAGCTCTGCAGCTGTTGTGAACAAAGATTTCCATCCAAAAAGATGGAAAGTGTCAGACTGAGAACAGTTCATGGGTTTCGCTGGATAAAGCAGTTTCTCAACCAGTGTATTTAAACATGTAAACGTGTCTATTAAGTTTAATAACCTTGGCATGTATACGTCACGTGACGAGCAAAGGTCTTCACCTACAAAGCAAACAGGAGAAACTGGCATTTCACCTAGGGGGGAAATTGCCAGCAATTTTTCCTCTCTCTTCCCCTAGCTCATTACATTAAAATCAATGGGAGGACTGAATTTCTACCCACACATGGAAAGATTCCCCTTCTTTGCCACAGGCATAGTACAGAAGGGGTCTTGGCATACCATTCTGTGTTTGCGAGAGGAACAGAGAGAAGCACGTGTGTCAGCTACTGAAGACAGGATAATAAAAAGGAGTTGAAGCTTAATTTAGGGCTTCTTGTAGGCAGGACATTTGTTCTCTGTATTAGGGGAGTCGGGGAGAACTCTAGAGGAGTTCCAAATACCCCAACATCTTGTGTGACTGACTGGAAAAACACCGGCAGCCGTGATCCAAGTTACTTCCAGATTTGGCTGTTATCTCTGTGATAGGGGAGTCTGGGGGAATGAGACAGGAGATTTACCCCAAATATTCCAAAATTGTGTGTGACTGGCTGGGAAGACACATGCTGCTGATATCCGAGTTGTTTCTTTATCTCTACATTAGGGACAGGAAACTCTGGGGTTATGAGAAGCGAACAAAGGAAATGAAACCCCAAATACCCCAACATTCATTGTGACTGACTGGGAAGACACAGGCAGAGGTGATCCAAGTTCCTTCCTGATCTGTCTGCTATCTCTGTGCTGGGGAAGTCTCGGAAAGAGACAGTGGAACATGGAATGTGTTTTTTTTTATTGTTGTGTTTTTGTTGACAGGGATAGAAGACAATTACTAAATATATATAAAAAATCATAGGTGACGGACAGGGTGTCACGGTTTGTTTTGACTCTCGGACACAGAGTTAAGATAAAAACACAACTTTATTGAAAGTTTAAAGAGAACCCTCGCGGGTCCTGACATAAACATATAATATCGACACACAAATTGTACAAAGTAGTAGTGAACAATGGTACAGAGAATATGGATAGGCTCTACAGGCCTTACCAATATACCGGGCAAGGCAGCCTGTAGGCTGGCAAAACGAGATGGAAAAGGCTCTACCGGCCCTGCCAAAATACCGGGCAAGGCAGCCTTAAGACTGGCACAACAATGAAATAGGCTCTACTGGCCTTACCAATATACCGGGCAAGGCAGCCTGGAGGCTTATAAAATGAGATGGAGAAGGCTCTACCGGCCTTGCCAAAATACCGGGCAAGGAAGCCTGGAGGCTCGTAAAATGAGATGGAGAAGGCTTTATCGGCCTTGCCAAAATACCGGGCAAGGCAGCCTTAAGACTGGCACATCGAGCGAGTGGGCTCTACCGGCCTTGCCAAAATACCGGGCAAGGCAGCCTTAAGACTGGCACATCGAGAGAGTGGGCTCTACCGGCCTTGCCAAAATACCGGGCAAGGCAGCCTTAAGACTGGCACATCGAGCGAGTGGGCTCTCCCTGTTTTGGAGCCCTTCACAAGAAGACTTTACAGTTCCAGATAATTCAGTCTCCTCACTTTGCGGTCATTCTGCGTTTCCCATGTGTCACGGTTTGTTAAGACTCTCAGACGCAAAGTTAGGTAAAAACACAACTTTATTGAAGAGTTTAAGACAATCCCATAGGATCTCATACACGTACATACATATATATTGAAATGACAGGAAAAGCAATAATAATAGCGAACTAGGCTCTACTGGCCTTGCCAATATACCGGGCAAGGCAGCCTGGACAGGCAATGAGAAATAGGTGGCTCTAGTACCTACGTACTGGGAATCAATAGTATCGAGTCGACAGTAGCCGTGAGGCTGTGGAGCGAACCAGTACCCGTGTACTGGGAACCCAATATAGTATCGAGGCAATGATAGCCGTGAGGCTGTGGAGCGACCCAGTACCCACGTACTGGGAAACAATCACATAGATCCAACGGCAGCTGGGTGGCTGTGGAGTGAACCAGTACCCACGTACTGGGAATCAATAGTATCGAGGCGACAGTAGCCGTGAGGCTGTGGCGCAAACCAGTATCTGTGTATTGGGAACCCAATATAGTATCGAGGCAATGATAGCCGTGAGGCTGTGGAGCGAACCAGTACCCGCGTACTGGGAGACAATCACATAGATACAACGGCAGCCGGGTGGCTGTGGAGTGAACCAGTACCCACATACTGGGAATTAATAGTATCGAGGCAACAGTAGCCGTGAGGCTGTGGAGCGAACTAGTACCTGCGTACTGGGAACCCAATTCAGTATCGAGGCAACAGTAGCCGTAAGACTGTGGAGCGACCCAGTACCCGCGTACTGGGTAAACCAGCAAGAGTGGAAATGTCGCCTAGGCGACCAGGGAGCAAACGCTGACACAGGTGAACTGGAAACTGAGCGCTGCAGACAACACAGGAACCAGCACTCCGACGGTCAACCGGATCAGGAATGGCAGCGGGGACTGGCAGCAGGAAGCAGCAACACCGGGCGACTCCAACTGGATCAGGAACGGAAACAGGAAGCGCTGAACAGGAGACTCAGGAACTAGACGATCTCAGGATAGCAGGAACACAGCAAGGGCCCAAGAAGCTCAGGAACATGATGAAAATGAGAGCAGCATAGAGACAACACGAAAGGGCAACCAAAGGGTGCCCAGGCTCAGTCTAAATAGGCAATGCAGGGCGGGCAGCAGGCAGCCAATGGGGAGCCCCCTACAGGTAACTGACACAAAAAGGCAGCAATCACGGGCACCGTGATAGTCCTCCCCTCTCAAAGACCCCCTCTCCTAGAAGAGGGTCTGGGTTTCTGAGGGTATTTAGAATGAAAAATTTGCAGTAGCTTGGGTGCATGAAGATCCTTACTATCCACCCAGGATCGTTCTTCAGGACCATAACCTTTCCAGTGCACCAAATACTGCACCTTTCCTCTAAGCCTGCGGGAATCAATGATACTCTGAACTTCATACTCCTCCTGACCTTCAACCTCAATAGGCCCTGGCACCACAGGGTTAGTGGTATAACGGTTGCATACGAGAGGTTTGAGGAGAGACACATGGAACACATTATGAATACCCATGGAAGCAGGAATGTCCAAAGCATACGAAACAGGGTTAATTTTGCGAATGACTCTGTAAGGACCAATGAATCGAGGAGCCAACTAATTAGATGTGACTTGAAGCTTAAGATTCTTGGAGGAAAGCCACACTCTGTCCCAAACCTGAAAGGAAACCGCTGGCAGTCTTCTGCAATTAGCATGGCGCTGATGGCGCTGGAATGACTGACCAAGTGCCCATGTGGAGCGGAGTTGCTTGATATGCTCATCCAGAGCTGGAATCTGTTGTGCCTGAAAGGAATCCGGGAGCAAACAGGGCTGGAACACATAATTAATCAGAAACAGAGAGTTAACCGCACAATTCCTGGCGAACTCTGCCCAAGGCAACAAGTCGGGCCAATTGTCATGATGGTCAGTAATGAAACAGCGCAAAAACTGTTCCAATCCTAGATTGGCACGCTCAGGGGCCCCATTGGTCTGGGGGTGGTAAGCGGAGGAAAAGGATAGCTGTATGCCCATCTGTTCACAAAATGCACTCCAAAATCTGGACATGAACTGGCTCCCCCGGTCGGACACCAGCACCCTTGGCACTCCATGCAACCGAAATACTTCTTTAGTGAATACCACCACTAATTCTTTAGCAGAGGGAAGGCCACAGAGGGGAATGAAATGAGCCATTTTAGAAAACCTGTCCACCACCATTAGTATGAAGGAATACCCTCTAGACACTGGCAATTCTCCCATAAAATCAATGGAAATGTGGGACCAGGGGCATTCACCATTAGGTACTGGCTGAAGCAGGCCCACCGGGAGGTGTCTAGGGGTCTTGGCACGGGCACAAGTGGCACAGGCATTCGTAAAATCAGCACAATCTGCCCTCATAGAAGGCCACCAAAAGACCTGAGAGAGGGACCACAACAATTGGTCCCTGCTAATATGTCCCGCAGCCTTAGAGGAATGGTATGTCTCGAGTAATTGAGTGCGGAATGGCTCATCAACAAAACACTTGCCCACCGGGGTTTCAGGGGGAGCAGAGGCCTGTGAGGCCAAAATCTCTTCCCCTAGTGGTGAACTGATACTAGTACGTATAGTAGCCAATATTCGATCAGGTTGAATAATAGGTGCTGGTACCTCATCTCTGTCAATTTCAGCCTCAAATTGTCTTGACAGTGCATCAGCCCTAACATTCTCAGACCCCGGCAAATATGATACAATGAAATTGAATCGAGACAGGAACAGTGCCCACCTAGCCTGGCGTGAGGACAATCTCTTAGCCTCAGAGAGATAAGTCAGGTTTTTGTGATCGGTCAAAATTAAGACAGGGTTTTTTGTGCCTTCAAGTAGGTGACGCCATTCCTTAAGAGCGAGGATAATGGCCAGTAATTCTCTGTCCCCTATCTCATAATGGCTTTGAGACCCGGTCAATTTTCTTGAGGAAAACCCACAAGGTCTGAGAGTTCCTCCTTTAATAGGCCGTTGAGAAAGCACTGCCCCAACCCCAATATCTGAGGCATCAACCTCCAATGTAAACGGGAGAGATGGGTTGGGGTGGGATAACACAAGAGCATTAGCAAAAGCCGATTTCAGCTTCTCAAAGGCCTCCTCCACAGCCACTGACCATTGAGATGGGTTAGCACCCTTGTGCATAAGGTCAGACAACGGTTTAACAATAGAAGAGAAGTTCTTAATAAACTTCCTATAATAATTAGCGAAGCCCAAAAATCATTGGATGGCTTTAAGACTCTTGGGCCGTGGCCATTGCAAGACTGCCGCTAGTTTCTCTTTGTCCATGGCAATGCCCTCTTTGCCAATTACGAACCCCAAGAATGGCACGCTAGTTCTGTGAAACTCACATTTTTCCAATTTGCAGTATAATTTATTTTTACGAAGATGAAGCAACACCTCAGACACATCTTTAATGTGTTGTGACATATTTTTGGAATTGATAAGTATATCGTCAAGGTAGACAATGACACATGACTGCAGCATATCCCTGAGGATGTCATTGATCAATTCCTGAAATACTGCGGGTGTGTTACAAAGACCAAATGGCATGACTAGATATTCATAGTGCCCAGATCTAGTGTTAAAGGCAGTACCTGCGTACTGGGAACCCAATTCAGTATCGAGGCAACCGTAGCCGTAAGGCTGTGGAGCGAACCAGTACCCGTGTACTGGGAACCCAATATAGTATCGAGGTAATGATAGCCGTGAGGCTGTGGAGCGAACCAGTACCCGTGTACTGGGAACCCAATATAGTATCGAGGTAATGATAGCCGTGAGGCTGTGGAACGAACCAGTACCCGCGTACTGGGAAACAATCACATAGATACAATGGCAGCCGGGTGGCTGTGGAGTGAACCAGTACCCGCGTACTGGGAACCCAATTCAGTATCGAGGCAAACGTAGCCGTAAGGCTGTGAAGTGAACCAATACCCGCGTACTGGGAACCCAATTCAGTATCGAGGCAACAGTAGCCGTAAGGCTGTGGAGCGAACCAGTACCTGCGTACTGGGAACCCAATATAGTATCGAGGCAACGGTAACTGTGAGGCTGTGGAGCAAACCAGTACCCGCGTACTGGGAACCCAATTCAGTATCGAGGCAACCGTAGCCGTAAGGCTGTGGAGCGAACCAGTACCCGCGTACTGGGAACCCAATATAGTATCGAGGCAACGGTAGCCGTGAGGCTGTGGAGCGAACCAGTACCCGCGTACCTGGAACCCAATTCAGTATCGAGGCAACAGTAGCTGTGAGGCTGTGGAGTGAACCAGTACCCGCGTACTGAGTAAACCAGCAAGAATGGAAATGTCGCCTAGGCGACCAGGGAGCAAATGCTGACACAGGTGAACTGGAAACTGGGGCTGCAGACAACACAGGAACCAGCACTCCGACGGTCAACCGGATCAGGAATGGCAGCGGGGACTGGCAGCAGGAAGCAGCAACACCGGGCGACTCCAACTGGATCAGGAACGGAAACAGGAAGCGCTGAACAGGAGACTCAGGAACTAGACGATCTCAGGATAGCAGGAACACAGCAAGGGCCCAAGAAGCTCAGGAACATGATGAAAATGCGAGCAGCATAGAGACAACACGAAATGGCAACCAAAGGATGCCCAGGCTCAGTCTAAATAGGCAATGCAAGGCGGGCTGAAGGCAGACAGCCAATGGGGAGCCTCCTACAGGTAACTGACACAAAAAGGCAGCAATCACAGGCAATGTGATACCATGGTTACATACGCATTATCCCAGAATGGACTGGAGGTCGTGTGAGATTCCGGCCTGGTCTGAATACTGTAGGGTTCACTGCTTAAGGCAGCCTACTAAGATTTTGTGTACCTCTCCCTCTCTACTGCGTGAATACCAATCTTTCAGCGATGTGTTCAGTAAGGCAGAGGCTAGCACTTGGCCGCCGCATCGCCCCTATGATTGTGCTATTGATATTATGCCGGGTGCCATGCCTCCTAGGGGTAGAACGTATCCATTGTTGTGTGTGAGAACTGGGCCATGGAGGAATATATTGCTGATGCCTTGGCCCGTGGTATAATCCGCAAGTCTTCCTTGCCCGCGGGGGCTGTATTCTTTTTTGTCAAAAAGAAAGACGGGGAACTCTGACCCTGTATTGATTATAGGGGTCTCAACAAGATAATGGTTAAAAATGCTTATCCCATTCCACTCATCACCAAGGTGTTCGATCGGGCGCATCCATTTTTACGAAATTGGACCTAAGGGCAGCATTTAACCTGGTACGGATCAAAGAAGGTGTAGTGGAAATTTGCTTTACCGCTTTCTGTGTGCTGATCCAGGCTGGGGCTGACTACTGCTCTCTGTGTACCGATCCAGGCTGTGGCTGACTGCCGCTCTCTGTGTACTGATCCAGGTTGCGGCTGACTGCCGCTCTCTGCGTACCGATCCAGGCTGTGGCTAACTATCTCTCTCTGTGTACCGATCCAGGCTGCGGCTTACTAGCGCTCTCTGGTACCGATCTAGGCAGTGGCTCAATAGCGCTTTCTGTGCATTCCTAGGTCTGACTGACTACGCTAGCTATTCCGATCCTGGCTGTGGTTGTGCTCTATTGGTGACCTCCTGTTATTCTAGCCTTCGAGGCTAGTGCCCAGCCAGTGTGTGTCAGTAAAGCCTCCTCTCCTCAGTCTTCCGAGCCTGAGCCAGTGCCTGTCAGTGTTTCCTTCGGTTACCTAAACCTCCCGAGATTGAGCCAGTGCCTGTCAGTGTTGCCTTTGGTTGCCTATATCTCCTGAGATTGAGCCAGTGCCTGTCAGTGTTGCCTTATGTTACCTATATCTCCTGAGATTGAGCCAGTTGCCTGTCAGTGTTGCCTTCGGTTACCTATATTTCTTGAGATTGAGCCAGTGCCTGTCAGTGTTGCCTTCGGTTACCTATATCTCCTGAGATTGAGCCAGTGCCTGTCAGTGTTGCCTTATGTTACCTATATCTCCTGAGATTGAGCCAGTTGCCTGTCAGTGTTGCCTTCGGTTACCTATATCTCCTGAGATTGAGCCAGTGCCTGTCAGTGTTGCCTTATGTTACCTATATCTCCTGAGATTGAGCTAGTTGCCTGTCAGTGTTGCCTTCGGTTACCTATATCTCCTGAGATTGAGCTAGTGCCTGTCAGTGTTGCTTTATGTTACCTATATCTCCTGAGATTGAGCCAGTTGCCTGTCAGTGTTGCCTTCGGTTACCTATACTTCCTGAGATTGAGCCAGTGCCTGTTAGTGTTGCCTTTGGTTACCTATATCTCCTGAGATTGAGCCAGTGCCTGTCAGTGTTGCCTTCGGTTACCTATATCTCCTGAGATTGAGCCAGTGCCTGTCAGTGTTGCCTTCGGTTACCTATATCTCTTGAGATTGAGTCTGTTCCTGTCAGTATTGCTTGTGGTTACCTCAGTCCTCTGGATTGGCCCTGTGCCTGTGCCTGCCTGAGTTTCCGCCATTGTCCAGTTCTCAGGGATTCTCCCTGTCCATCTGATCAGTCCTACCTCCGGTCATCCTGCCTGCTACTTAAGGCAGACCAGTGTTAGTCAGTGGGCTCTCCAGTTACCAGAACTGTGTCTCACTCCTCAGTGTTCCGGTTGTCTGTTCTCTCTTCCCCAACTCCTGGGGATTGTGACCTGCAGTACCTACCCTCAGCTCGTGGGCCACTTCCTAGGTGGTACTGTTGAGGTTCTGTTCCTGGTTCCTGTTATTATATTATTGCCTGTTTTGCTTATTTCTGTACCCTGACCTGTGTCAGATTTGGGAAGTGCCTTGGCACTGTCTGGATCTGGACCTGTGAAGGGGATCCTGTGTTCTTTATTATTCTTAATAAAGCTGTTTTTACCTCACCAAATTGTCTGAGAGTCTTAAAAACTGTGACAGAGACAGAATGTCAGCATGTCAGAGGTGCCACAACCAACCTACACTGACTGAGTTCCTGGGAAGGAATCAGAAACTTCACAAAAACAATCCCAAAGTAAGCATGGAGAATGGCAAGGTTGTCAAGATGTTGGCAGTGGACATGCTGCCGTATTCTTTTGTAGAAAACCAAGGTTTCAGATAACTGATATCATGTGTAGCTCCACGCTGGCATTTCCCAAGCCGCAGTTATTTTTTCAGGACGGCTGTGTCTGAATTGTACAAGCAGGTGGTTAGTGTGGTGGTGTAACGGTTTGTACGACACTCAGACACAGTAGATTAGAATACAACACAGTTTTATTAAAAGACACAATGTGGATGCCCACTACGGACTATAGTGAATCACAGGAAAATATCAATCATGTACATATGCCCTCACAGGCCCAGTATACAATAGTAGAGAGTTAGATACTGTCACAGGTCAGGCATAATAGGCAACTTCAGCACAACATGGGTTAAAGTTCATAGAAGTATGAATGGTAGCAAGAGACTGTGGTGCGAGGTGTGGAAGCATCTAGTCTGTAAAGCAGGACTGAGACTATACCCTGTGCTGAGCAGAAACGGAGGCCACAATACTCTGCTAGAGCTAGCACAAACTTGAGTCACAAGGACCCGACCGGTGCAGTAATGGAGACACTGTACACTGCTAGAGCTGATGGACTAGAGCCAATAGCACCCGACCGGTGCAGTAACAGAAACACTGTATACTGCAAGAGCTGGAGGACTGGAGCCAATAGCACCTGACCGGCGCAGTAATGGAAACACTATATACTGCAAGAGCTGGAGAACTGGAGCCAATAGCACCCGACCGGTGCAGTAACTGAGACACGGTACACTGCAGAGCTGATGGACTAGAGCCAATAGCATCCGACTGGTGCAGTAACGGAAACACTGTACTCTGAAAGAGTTAACGGAAGGCTCAGTGTAACAAAGGCAACAGTGCTCTGCAAGAGTTAACAAAAGGCTCAGTGTAATGGAGACAACAGTGCTCTGCAAGTGTTAATGGAAGGCTCAGAGTTAACGGAGGCAACAGTGCTCTGTGAGTGTTAACGGAAGGCTCAGAGTTAACGAAGGCAACAGTGGTCTGCAAGAGTAATGGAAGGCTCAGTGGGATGGAGGCCACAACACTCAGTCTGCTAGGCCAGCAATGCGGAAGTAAGAATGTTGCCCAAGCGACACAGAGAACAGGATCAGAATAGATGGCCGGATCACAGCACAGGAACGTCAGACAAACTAGGTCAGGTCACGGAGCAGGAACGTTAGCCAGGCCGGGTTGAATCATGGAGCAGGAATGTCAGACAAGCCGGGTCAGGTCATGCAGCAGGAATGTCAGCCAGGCCGGGTCGAATCACAGAGCAGAAACCAGAAGGAGTAGTCAAACAGGCCAAGTCAGTACACAGGAACGCAGGAACACAGCAACACAGTAGCACTGGTACAGGAACACCACGAAAGGGCACCTGACAGGTGCCAGAGGCCCGGTATAAAAAGGCCATACTGGGCGGCCAAACTAAGCTCAGCCAATGGGAGTGCACAACAGAGAGAATGACAGAAAAGAGCACGGGCACCGTGATAGTACCCCCCTCTCAAAGACCCCCACTCCTGGCAGAGGGTCCTGGTTTCTGGGGATATTTAGAGTGGAAATTGTGCAGTAACCTAGGGGCATGAAGGTCCTTCTGATCGACCCAAGAACGCTCTTCAGGGCCACAGCCCTTCCAATGGACCAAATATTGCAATTTCCCTCTAAATCTCCGTGAATCAATAATGCTTTGAACTTCGTATTCCTCCACCGGCCGAGGAACCACCGGAGTGGTAGTGTAGCGATTGCATACCAAAGGCTTTAACAGGGACACATGGAACACGTTATGTATGCGCATAGATGCTGGGAGTTCCAATGCATAAGAGACAGGATTAATTTTGCGGATCACCTTGAAGGGACCAATGAACCGGGGAGCCAACTTATTGGATGGAACTTGCAAATTAAGATTTCTGCAGGAAAGACATACCCTGTCCCCAACCTGGAAGGAGACCGCTGGCAGCCGTGTACGATTAGCATGCCGCTGATGTCGTTGGAATGACTGTCTGAGGGTCCTTTGAAACTGTGCCCAAGTGGAGCTGAGTTGCTCAATATGCTCATCCAGAGCTGGAATCTGTTGCGACTGGAATGAGTCCGGGAGCAGGCATGGCTGAAACCCGTAGTTGATGAGGAACGGGGAGCTCCCGGACGATGAATTAACTGCACAATTCCTGGCGAACTGTGCCCACGGCAATAGGTCAGCCTAATTGTCATGATGATCAGTCACAAAACAGCGCAGGAACTGCTCCAGTCCCTGATTGGCACGCTCAGCGGCCCCATTGGTCTGGGGATGGTAGGCGGAGGAAAAGGACAATTGGATGCCCATCTGACTACAGAATACCTTCCAGAACCTGGACACGAATTGGCTCCCCCGGTCAGACACCACAACTCTGGGAACCCCATGCAAGCGGAACACTTCTCTAGCAAAAACCACTGCCAGTTCCTGGGCTGTATAGACTTTGTTGGCATCTTTGTATTTTGCAAATGCCTCTGCTGATCCCTCAGCTTTATAGTGTTTGAATAATACTTTCTTCTTCTTTATTTCATGAATTACTTTACTAGTTAACCACACTGGTTTTAATTTGATTCTTTTGTATTTGTTTCTAAAGGGTGTAAATTTATATGTATATTTTTGTAATGTTATTTTGAAGGCATTCCACTTACCTTCTGTGTTTTTACCAGAATATATTCCGACCTAGTCAACAAGACCAAGGGATGCATTAAACCTTTTTAAAATTCATTGTTTTGGTGGAACCCCTACCAAGTAGCTTTTTTTTATTAATCTCAATAACCATGTTATGGTCACTATTCCCCAAGTGCTCCCTTACATGGAATTTAGAGATACGATTGTCATTGCTAGTTATTACCAGATCCAGACACGTGTCCACTCTGGTTGAGGTCTGCACGAGTTGAGACAAAAAAATTGTCATTAGACAAGTTCAGAAAACATTTGTGAGGCTCTGTATACTGATAAATAAAAGTGGAGAATATCTGAACATGGTTAGGAGGAGACTTTATTCTGTTCTGAAAAGAGCTCTACATAGTTATGTTGTTTGCCCTGTGGAATATACCAAAATATGTTTACTAACAGCATCATAGGGCAAGGAATACAAATTCCTAATGATTTAAATAGAGATTTTAACCCCCTTTAAAAACATCTTTCATAGAAGTGATATTAAACTCCTTGTCACGTCTGGGCAGGACTAACAGTTGTCTAGGAAGGAAGGAATGACTTCTCCAACAAGGATGATTGGGGCAAGAAGCTAGGGAGCATCACTAGGGAGTGTAGCTGGATTCCGTCAGCCAACCGCAGGGAGGTGTGCTGTGGCCGAGGCAGTATAAAGATGCTAGCTGTGAAGCTAGATAGCCCCCTTCAGTTGAGCCTACGGGGACCCTGGATACCCCACCATGGTTGGGCTACACCCCAATGACCCCAGGGAGAAACTAACTCCAAAAACAGGAATACACCAGAAAGTGCAGCAACGCTAGTAACAGGTAAACAACAGGACACTAGGAGCAGGCAAGAGAGTTGTCAAGCAAGCCGGTCAGCAACAGGAGAAACAGCAGGACACTTGGAGCAGGAAAAAGAGTGGTCAAGCAAGCCGGTCAGCAACAGGAGAAACAGCAGGACACTTGGAGCAGGAAAAAGAGTGGTCAAGCAAGCCGGTCAGCAACAGGAGAAACAGCAGGACACTTGGAGCAGGCAAGAGAGTGGTCAAGCAAGCCGGTCAGCAACAGGAGAATCAGTAGGACATTTGGAGCAGGCAAGAGAGTGGTCAAACAAGCCGGTCAGCATCAGGAGAAACAGCAGGAACACCGCTACACGGAGCTAAAGGAAATGGACGCTTTGACAATGCGCCCACCGCTGACAAAAGGCGACTATTATAGCCAGAACGGCTTCAAAAAGAGGACTCCGCATGAGCGAGTCCAACTGGAAGTGAGCCGAGTGAGAGAGCAGGAAGGAGAGGATGACGGTAGAGGAGCGGATACTGAGTACCGCCTGGTGAGAGGTGACACTCCTATAACACTAAAGCCATGTTAAATGCATTAATTAATCTGTTGTAGTATTATTCACATGTATGCCAGGGCCATGCTCAATGCATTGTCTCCGGTATAGAAGGGGTTAAGAACAATTCAGCTATCAGTCTGGAAACAAGTAAGTCTGAAAGTCTCTTCCCATCCAGCCTTTGGCTGAACTTTACAGCACAAACTGCGACCCCTCTACTGTCAAATATTAACAATCAGCTTTGTCTCCAAATTCAATATAACCGATGAACCTACAGATAATGTGACTTTAAATGGACATCTCTTATATGTCTCTGTAGTTAATTGTTGAAAAGACTTCTGACAAGCGAAGCCAACAGGTAAGTATAAAAACGGGATACAGACAGGTGAGAGGAGCTGATGTTATCACTGGGGAGATACAGACAGGTGAGAGGAGGTGGTCTTATCACTGGGGGATACAGACAGGTGAGAGGAGCTGATGTTATCACTGGGGGGATACAGACAGGTGAGAGGAGCTGATGTTATCACTGGGGGATACAGACAGGTGAGAGGAGCTGATGTTATCACTGGGGAGATACAGACAGGTGAGAGGAGCTGATGTTATCACTGGGGGATACAGACAGGTGACAGGAGCTGATGTTATCACTGGGGGATACAGACAGGTGAGAGGAGGTGGTCTTATCACTGGGGGATACAGACAGGTGACAGGTGATATTTTCACTAGGGGGATACAGACAGGTGAGAGGTGCTGGTGTTATCACTGGGGGATACAGACAGGTGAGAGGAGCTGATGTTATCACTGGGAGATACAGACAGGTGAGAGAAGCTGACATTATCACTGGGGGGATACAGACAGGTGAGAGGAGCTGGTGTTATCACTGGGGGGATACAGACAGGTGAGAGGAGCTGATGTTATCACTGGGGGATACAGACAGGTGAGAGGAGCTGGTGTTATCACTGGGGGGATACAGACAGGTGAGAGGAGCTGGTGTTATCACTGGGGGATACAGACAGGTGAGAGAAGCTGATGTTATCACTGGGGGAGGCCTACAGACAGTGGTAATGTGGGAATAGCATCAAATTCACTGCTCTCCTATGCAGTCATTGATGTATGATATTTACCATTATGTAATCCTATTTCTCTGTCTCATGCATGCCAAGCAGGGAATTATGACAAAAAAATAGTGTAAATGGCACTATTCCAGTAATAAACACAGACACACGCATACAGACATACACACAGACACAGACACTGGCCATTGTCTACTGATGAATAAGTGATGATCAGATATGATCCGGCCATTGTACAGAGGAGACTGGTGAACACACAAGGAAATCCGCTGATCCTCTGATTCCCCTGTGCACTAAGACAATCACACCTTGATGAATTTCATCCTTGGTGTCTGTGTGTGTTGGGCTGTCCTTACTGGTTTTTCCTTATCCTAACACCATTATCTTATTTTATCTTTCAGAGTTTGTCATCCATTTGGGAACATGAAGGTCTATTTGGCTTTATTTGTCTTGGTGTCGCTCAGTGCTTCAGGTAAGATTAAGAAATATATAGACTAATATAAATTCTACACCAGTGGTTCTCACATACTTTACTTATGTTGGAGGAAACCTAACAATCAAGAATTTAACCTAATCGATACACTCAGCAAAGCCATGTGTGTGAGACTACTTTTGGAATCAAGGGCTAAACAATCTATCAATATCTCATTTATGAGAACCCTTCCTGGTACCAGTAACAAGACTACATTCTAAGGCTAAAACTTGTTTTATTTTATAATGTCTTCCAAAGGCATAATGTTATAGTGCTTAGTACAAGAACACTATTTTGTACTTCTGGGAATCCATGGAATAAAGTTTGAGAGCTGATGATCTCTACACTGAATATTTTCTATACATTTCTAGTTCTGGTATCACACCTGCCCCCGCTCTCACTGTCAAAGTGACGGTCAACCTCATTTTTCAGTTTACATATTCTGCAAGTGCTTAACATGAGAAGTCAAATTGTTTATAGCATATATTTATCGTCACTAGGGATGGGTAAAAATTTTAGCCTCAAACCAAAATCTGCTAGAAATGTCCTGCCTAGTGAAAATTTTTTTTCATTATTTTCTTCTTTTTTCACCTAGCTCATTGCATTGAAATCACTGGAAACATTGAATTTATGCACAACACATAGCAAATGTTATTTTACTTCTCACAGGCATGGTATAAAAGGGGTATGAGGGTGCCTGTGTTGGTGGACTCTGAGGAAAGTATCAATTGAATAGGGACTTTTTTTTGGGGGGGAGGGATTGTTGACTGGGATTGGGGGGCCAGTTAATAAAATAATAAATTGGAACATAACATGATAGAGACAGGGGCCCCCTGACGTAAGATGTGAATGGGACAGACTGATTCTTGATGGGATAGAGTATTTTGTAAAGGGTGATTTATAGGACTTAGACTTGTTGCTAGAGGCCCAAGACCTGAGGAAACATTGATGTATAGGACTTTGGCTTGTTAGCGTCAAAAGCCCTGAGGAAACATTAATGTGTAGGACTTTGGCTTTTTAGAGGCACAAGCCCTGAGGAATAAGTAATTATTTTTTGGACTCAGGCTTGCTAGCTTCACAAGCAGTAAAGGGCAAAAATGTTTGCCTCAAACCAAAATAAGGAAAAAATAGTGCTTCCCTCCTGGTGAAACATTTACAGCAAAAAGTGTTTTAGATTTTTAGTTATTTTAATTTTGGACAGTGGTAAGATAGGGTGGACAATTGTTTAAAAACCAAAGATGATGATAGTATAAATATATTAAGTGAGAGCTGGCTGAGGCAGACTTTTGTTGAGGACCAAGTCAAGAGATCATACTCAATCACTTCTATTGTGTATTTTAAAGTAAAAACACACACAATAGATGAGTGATGTCCAGCAAATGTACAAGGGGAAGGGGGAATAGGAAAGGGGAGCAGTGCAAGGAGTTGGGAGTAAAGTGGTAGGTCAAAAACTGACAGCAGCCATGGTTGCTGAAACAGGTGATGGTCACTCTCTTTCTGGGGAGGACGCAGTTTGTCAAAATCCCACCAAAAGTTCTACCATCAGTACTATAAAAATAAACATATAAGATCACTGAAGGCAACAACGAGTTGCCTTCTAGTGTTGATGATGAAGTAATGGAGGAAGGTGTAGCAGTCAGATCAACTTCTGCATCTGACAGCGAGACAAACAAGCATCAAATAACCTGTCATCAAAGCAGTAGCAAAAGTAAAAGTAAAAATAAATTGTTTGACACCTCTAAAAGCTTAGAGGAATATAAAGGTAGAGGGCAAGAAGTGGCAGGTGATTCTGAGGATGACCTAATGATGACTGACGATGATTATGATGATGATGATATAGATCTAAAATATATCCCTCCAGAATACTCCTCATGTTCAGATACATCGTTGAGAGTGACAGAGATGACTAGGACAAAAAGTTAGCTGAAAGGCAAAGGCTCAGTCTTCCACCACTGAAAAGGAGCACGTGTCTGTATGAGAAAACAATTGGAAGGTCTGACCCTGAGCAAGCTAAGATGCCTACTAGTGTTGAGCGAGCATGCTCGGCCGATGCTCGGATCGGCTCGAGCATCGCTCTGCTCGGCACATGGAGGTACTCGTACGAGTACCGCCATGTGCTCGCCCGCCATGTTCGGGTGGCAGGGATCTGTGCCGAAGGAGGCACAGATCTTACAGACGCTCCGCTGGACCACCAGGGACTGGAGGTAGGGGGCATTGCGGAGATGAAGGGGGCATTGCGGAGATGAAGGGGACATTGTGGAAGGGGGACATTGTGGAAGAGGGGCATTGTGGAGATGAAGGGGGGCATTGACCAGGCACCCTCCCCTCATCAGAGCAGGGGGTGCCTGGTGTAATGCTCGTGTCGCCCCATTGAATTCAATGGGGCTCGGGTGCTCGGCCGAGCACTCGAGCCTCCGGCGGTGCTCGGTCAGAGCACCCGAGCATCGGGGTGCTCGCTCAACACTAATGCCTACCAATACACAGTCATCCTGTCGGTCATCATCAGCATTGTCACCGCTTCCAAGACCCACACAGCCACAGAAGTGTTGAATAAACAGTAGCAGCAACAACAGCAACACATGTTATTAACATTCAAAACCTTTGATATGACGAGTGTCTCTGCTGTTGCTGGAAGCCCTACACCTTTGAGACCTAGTAGTATCAGCAGTAGAATTGCATCAACATTTAGCCCCAATATTAGTAGTTTCAGTCCCTTAGGAACCCCACAGTCCATGAAGTCCACAAAGTCCACAAAGTCCACAGTATGGAGATACTTCACTCAGAATCCAAAAGCTAAGAGTGTTCCTATCTGTTCTCTGTGCAAAAAGCAAATAAGCAGAAGGAAAGAAGGCTCACACCTAGAAACCTCCTCTATGAGATTCCAAAGAATACAAAAGAGTTGTCTGGGGTGCAGACATAGTTATGTCATGTCAGCTGCTCATTAACCCCTTAAGGACCGGGAAATCCGGCCGAAGACGCGACTGAACGACCACGGAGCAAAATTTTTTTTTTGCTCCGTTGCATTCCGGACTCCCCGAACGGCGTGCAGCCGCGGGGGGAGCCCGGAACTCGATGACGGTCATAGTACGTCATGGGTCGTTAAGTCAAATCGACCCTTGACGTACTATGACCGTCAAGGGTCGTTAAGGGGTTAAAGCTTTGATGTAAACTTTGCAGCTGTGCTCCTCAGTTTACCAAACTAATCATAACTACATGAAGAAAAAATGTTTCTAAATAAAGTAAACCTTAAAGAGGGCATATAATGACTAAAGCGTGACGTCTTTTGTAGAATACAGTGTTAGGATCGGGAGAAAGTAATTAAAACTTAACTTTTATTGTGCAAATAATAAAATTAACATACATATCTTTTTTAAAAAAGGATTTTCATTATATATCTCAAAATTGGCCACAAGTTTGCCTATTGTGGATATTGCCTCAAGTAGAGAAAGCAGACCCTGTGTAAAAAGAGGCTGTTATCTTGAACTATGTATCCAACGAAGTAGATTGGAAACAATAGTATTATATTTGTAGGAAAATAAGACAGCAGGCACCAACTGCTTTGGAAACTGTGTAATAATACTCTTTGGTCTATAATAGTCACTAGATTCCAACTTGTTTGAAAAAAATCAGACTGTAACTAAAAATATTGAACTCTGCTGGCAAAGTTGAGATAGAAAATCATAGTATTAAAAACAAATATAAATACTATGTTATACTACGTCATAACAAAGTGTTCCTCAGGACATACTTTAACCAGCAAGGTTGTTGTTAATGTTTTTGATTAAATCACTGAATGAAGCTTCTATGAATTCATCAAAAGCTATTTTACCATAGATTGAACTGAAGAAATGTAGAAAACAAAAGATGAAACGCCTGACGCGTGTTTCACCCGACCGGCTTTTTCAAAGGCTATCAGTGAGGATCCCGGGAGGGAGGCTACTTAAAGGGATAGTAATACTTCATTTTATCTTTATTTTATTTTGTAGGCATTAAAAAAACATGAAGAACGATATAAGTCTTATCTCTCAAAACTTTATGGTTTAAGACATATTCACAAGCAAAGTTTCCCCTCCCCTGTTCAAACAGATCAGAAGGGAGGTGCCCAGGTAGACTGCAGAGAGGGACAATCTTCAATTAAGATAAGGGAAAAACCTGAAAAATGTGTCAAGGGGGGCAGGGCTTTAATTGTTCTCATAGGAAGAAGATTGTCCCCTGCTGTTATCTGTCTGGTCTATGGACTGGATTCCACATCTGAGAAGAGATGGCTTACACTAGGTAAAAGGGGCAGGAGGGGAAACTTTGCTTGTGAATATCTCTCAAACCATAAAGGTTTGAGAGATAAGACTTATATTGTTCTTCAAGTTTTTTTAATGCCTACAAAATAAAAAATAGATAAAATGAAGTATTACTATACCTTTAAAGGACAGATCAGCCAATCAGATTATTTCTTAGCGAAAATAGCAAAGACGTCATGAAAAGGCCTCCGCATGATGTATTCATAATATCTCAGATCATGGAGAGAAGGGAATGGAATTAGCGAAAAAATCCTACTCAGGAATTCTAATCCAAAGGATATATAAGGGAGAGATCGTGTTGTGAAAAATCTTCTCCCAAGACTCAAATTCTAACCATAGGTGAAGAAGCTAAAGGAGTAAAAGAGAAAGTAAAGGAGAAAAAATATCTCTGCAAAAATAAAATAGGTATCACCATATAAACACAATTATAAAGTGAAATAAATAAAAAGCAACTAATAGAATTAAAGGAGCAGTAAACTTTTTTTAATGAAAAAATATAAATTGTAGGGATTATCCTATTGAGTAAAATAAGGGTACTCCCACTGAGGAGAGATTTGTATTTCCAGAGTTATTACAGTTTAAACCCATGTTTTTTTTACATTAGTAGTGCCCTCTAGTGGTCTAATTCTAATTAGATTTCCTGTTAGATTCTAACGGAGTGGAAAGTCAGAAAAGTCAGAGACATACAGTTCTCCATAGAATATGATAGAAACTGCTTGTCACTTCCTGTCAGTTAGAACTACCAGGAAGTAAACACAGTAAAGTCACTTCCTGTCAGTTAGAACTATCAAGAAGTAAACACAGTAAATTCACTTCCTGTTAGAACTATCAGGAAGTAAACACAGTAAAGTCACTTCCTGTCAGTTAGAACTATCAGGAAGTAAACACAGTAAATTCACTTCCTGATTATTTAAACTGCTATAATTTTTTAATAAAACATCTGACAGCAGTGGGAGTGATATTGTTTTATTCAGCAGGAAAAGCTCTATAAAATATGTGTTTGCATAAAAAAAGTTTACTGCTCCTTTAAATGTGCATATATTGTGTAAATCCAATGATTATTAAATGTAAAAAACTGGTGACTGGGAGACACATTATCAACAGGTCAGAGGTGCCACAACTATCAGCGGCAGAAGCACTACAAAAAGTTCCCAGGGGGCAGATAAGAGAAGTAGTGGTACTACTGATATGTCAGAGAGTGTGCCACTGCCAAAAAGTTAGTTCATTACATATAAAACCTATAGCTCCTGCTGCAGAGGAGGATGGTGATTCTGGGTTTGCTGTAAAAGATGATATGAGTCAAAGAGTGCCTACACATGCCACCACCACCTCCCTAAGTGATGGCATTAAAGGGATAGTAATACTTCGTTTTGCCTTTATTTTATTTTGTAGGCATTAAAAAAACATGAAGAATGATATAAGTCTTATCTCTCAAACCTTTATGGTTTAAGAGATATTCACAAGCAAAGTTTCTCCTCTTGTCCCTTTTACCTAGTGTAAGCCACCTCTTTTCAGATGTGGAATGCAGTCCATAGACCAGACAGATAACAGCAGGGGACAATCTTCTTCCTATGAGAACAATGAAAGCCCTGCCCCCCTTTTACCTAGTGTAAGTCATCTCTTCTCAGATGTGGAATCCAGTCCATAGACCAGACAGATAACAGAAGGGGACAATCTTCTTCCTATGAGAACAATGAAAGCCCTGCCCCCCTTTTACCTAGTGTAAGCCACCTCTTTTCAGATGTGGAATGCAGTCCATAAACCAGACAGATAACAGCAGGGGACAATCTTCTTCCTATGAGAACAATGAAAGCCCTGCCCCCCTTTTACCTAGTGTAAGTCATCTCTTCTCAGATGTGGAATCCAGTCCATAGACCAGACAGATAACAGCAGGGGACAATCTTCTTCCTATGAGAACAATGAAAGCCCTGCCCCCCTTTTACCTAGTGTAAGCCATCTCTTCTCAGATGTGGAATGCAGTCCATAGACCAGACAGATAACAGCAGGGGACAATCTTCTTCCTATGAGAACAATGAAAGCCCTGCCCCCCTTTTACCTAGTGTAAGCCATCTCTTCTCAGATGTGGAATCCAGTCCATAGACCAGACAGATAACAGCAGGGGACAATCTTCTTCCTATGAGAACAATGAAAGCCCTGCCCCCCTTTTACCTAGTGTAAGCCATCTCTTCTCAGATATGGAATCCAGTCCATAGACCAGACAGATAACAGCAGGGGACAATCTTCTTCCTATGAGAACAATGAAAGCCCTGCCCCCCTTGGCAAGTTTTTCAGGTTTTTCCCTTATCTTGATTGAAGATTGTCCCTCTCTGCAGTCTACCTGGGCACCTCCCTTCTGATCTGGCTGAGCAGTGTTACATCAGTAAAAGGGGTGGGAGGGGATACTTGGTCATTGAATTACTCTTGAACTACAACTCTGACAGAATTGATATAACACTCTCCAAAGTCCAAATACAATGATGATTAATTAGAGCTGCTTTTATTATGAAACATTACTATTCCTTTAAAAGTCTAATATTAATATCTCCTTTCCTTTGGTTGGGAGGTATTTTCACATTGCCTTTGAATTGAATGTAAGATGTGCCTCCATTGTGAACCTCATTCACGTCTCACAGAAAATTCTAAGAAATTCATAAGCAATGTAACACAGAATATGTTATTGAACACTTCATTTTATTTCCCACAGCATTGGTATAAAAGAGGTCTGAGGGTGCACTTGTTGGTTAAGTTTGGGGAAAGGACTGCTTGAACAGGGATTTTTTTTGGTGGGGGAGGTTGTTGACTGGGATTTGGGGGGTCAGTTAATAAAAAAAAATGAATCTAAAAAAAAATAAATTGGTACGTAATGTGACAGAGACAGGGAACCCTGAGGCAGACTGATATTTGAAGGGATACAGTATTTTGTATTGGATGACTTGTAGGACTTACACTAGTTGTTACAGAAAAAAGTCAGAGATGCTCAACTAGGCTAAAGAGTTTGCAAATTTATGCAAAAAGCTCAGTAGGACTGGGTCCTGCGCCCAGGGTGCAATCTCTTTTAGCTCATCAATGCCATACACAGACCAAGGGAAGCAGCTAACCCCAGACATACATTTCGGACTTATTGGGCTTTGTCAGTGAAGTATATGAAAATTGCTCTTGGGATTGGTCACTCTAAGAGTAATGGGGGGATCCAGATGTGGACCCCTTGCTCACAGTACCTAGAGGGATCTGCTGCACCTCACTGAAAAGGGCCAAAAAGGCCAAAACATACTTCTGGACTTAGCTGTTTTCCTTGTTCAGAGAAGAATTGTCTGGCATGTCATTTTGGCAGGACCTGTATGATATGCTTCAGAATATTTCCTCCCTGTGTATGGCATTGGTGAGCTAAAAGAGATTGCACCCTGGCCGCAGGACTCAGATCTAGTGAGCTTTATGCATATATTTGCAAGCTCATGAGCCTAGCTGAGCATGTTTGACTTTGTTTCTGTACTAGTTGTTAGATGCTCAAGCCCTGAGGGGTCATTAGGATTTTCTGGCCATAGTAAGGTAAATGAGGATTTATTAGGCGGTCTTAGTGTTCCTTTACCACATCTTTATCATTCAAGGATTTTATGGTTAATCACTTTGTTGAATAAACTAAACTAAATTTTTATTTTAATGTTTAAATTAAAATTTTATTTCATTTTATATATTTCTTTTTATGAAGTATAAGGGAAGAGCTTATGTACATCCTGTGAGGATAAGTTAGTAGAAATCAGTTAATGCAATCCGTGAAATCATTCTGGAAGGTAAGGGATAAGTATTTAGGATATGTTTACTGAACATCCGCTTTATTCCAGATAAAAGAGGGAGACTTTACCGAAACGTGTAGGGAGGAGATTTGTGGAAGTGTTTGAAGAGGATACATCGTGGTTAACAAATTTGGGGAGTAAAAAAAAAGCAGACATTATTAATTGATTTTGAGGCACAGGGAATACTGGAGTGAAGATTCTAGTGGTGAGAAGAGGGTAAGAATATTCCTGGTCTCTGGGACGGTTTCAGCATGGGCGGATTGTCCTATTGGGGGATCGGGTATCCCCCGGTGGGCCACTAGATCTTGGGCCGGTGGGGGAGATCAGAGGATCTCACCGTCCCACGATATTTTGAAGGAGAGGTCTGTGTTGCCACCAGCACAGACACTCTCTGTGACAGCCTTCGATGCTGCACAGGGACCACAAGGGGGCATCGATAGGGACGTTGGTGCAACTAGTGGGCTACTTTTAAAAATGCCCAGGCTGGTATTCTTCTACAATCCACCCCTGAGTTTCATTAAAGGCCAGTTGTGATCAGTCTCAGACTTATGCCACACACCAAACAAAGGATAAACCATATACCACACACCCCATTCACATACAACTCTACCACACTCAGTGAAATAAACTCAGAGAGAAGATCAGACACGTTGTATCATTCAATGTAACCATCATGCTGATCTGTTCTGTAGTGGATTACTAGGACTTTTGGGAGTAGAAATGTAGTATAATTTTGTTTATTTTGATTTTCAGTTTCTAGGATTAGGGAATGCATTTCACTCTGACTTATAATTTTGGTATCTTCTTTAGAGTTAAGTTTATATTTTTATTTGATGCACTTATTGTGCTATTTCTTATATGGGATACATAGCTTTTCTTCGTATTTTCAACACTTGGTGCGTGTGGGGTTTGTCCGTGTGTCTGATCGTCCCACATGTAACTCTCTGCTGGTGATGCTTTTAATGCTGGTGAGTTCTGTGGGATTTGTCATTCTGTCTGGATAGGATTGTTCTGTGATCATTAAGGTGCGCTATCATGGCATCCATTGTGTTGGATACACGACGCACGTTTGTGACTACAGAAAGTTTTAAGAAACTACTTTTTTACATATTTTAATGTCATTTTATGTGTATAATTTTGCTGCAATAAGCATTTAGCTTGTTTTTAAGTAATGAATTATGTCAACCTTTTTGTATTTGTTCATGTGTAGACGATTTATTTTCCAGTGCTAAAACTAGCGTGTTTGTGGCACTTTAAAGATTTTGTATTGTACTTATTGATTAACTCTGAGTGGCAGAGGGCAGTGTGATGCGTTGCTTTGAAATGCATTGCACAGCCCCCTGGCACTCAAATGGTTACATGAGAGTTTTAGCACCAAGAATACTAGACATTCCTCCATCTCTAAAATTCATGGGGTTAAACTCCCAAATTAAATCATTGGGAATTATTTATTGTTTGTGGAACAGTTTGATCCAGAATTGCACCTCTTCAGCTTGAAGAATAAGCCCCATAGCCACAGTACGCCAATTCTAGATCAAATCAATTGCATCATGGGAAACAAATCATTTCCCCGAATTCCCAGTGAATTTAATGGGGCTTTGAACACTACAGGTCTCTAATACATTGCAAAACACTTTTTAACCATTTGAATGCCAAAGGTATCCAACACATTGGATTAAATAAACGGAAAACATGAACATTTGTATTTATCTGATATGCCGTGGTTGTTTTTTCTCTACAATTGTCCACCTCTGACTTTGTGAGCGTGGCGCTTTAGCTGATAGATGTACTAAGAAGAGAATAAACACCTTTTACTTGAAAGACAGGAGTCAATTAATCTTTATTCACCGGATGATAAAAACTGATTATTTTCAATAAATGTTTTATGCAGTTTTTGCTGTTGATTCCTGCGACTGTGATTATCACCCCGGAGGCTGTACCATAAGTGCTGCACCCCCCCCAAATAAGGCTTGTTACTGTAAATATAAAGGGTTCTGGACCTGCGGAGGAGAAATCCGTCCATGCCTACAACCAGATGCTCGACACTGCAAAAACCCTGACAAATCGCTCCCCACCTGTCTACAGGGAGGTGGAGACTGTGAAGCCTATAGTGATCGGTGTGACTGCAATTATCATTCAGGGGGCTGCCGGATTGTTAAACCTTCAATCCCATACACGGCATGTCAGTGCGACTACAGAGGGTTTTGGACCTGTTCAGGCAAAATTGTGAGGTGCAAAGATGCCAATTCTGCGCAATGTATCAGACCTGATGAGTCCCATTTGTCCTGTATTCAAGGTGGTGGGGACTGTGGGGCATATTAAACAAGCATTTACATCAAACTCATAAAGTGGATCTGTCGCAACTGAGATTTTGTTCATTTTATAGAGAATTATAAAACACCTATCATGTTAATGGCCATTTGGCACTAATATAAAGTGTAATTTCTAAAACGAATATGTTGTTGGAACAGTCTGACATTTTATGCATATTCTAATGTGCTGGGCCAATGTACCACACACTGGGAAAAAACAATCCTCATGCTGATATTGAAGTAACTTTTTACCTCTTATACACTAGAGAGGTCACCAGTGCATTGAGAAGCAACGTATTGGAGATCTCTCTTAGATTTAAGTGGTTTAAAGACCTGTTTAAATTGGTGGGTTTGTTTATTTCTCTCCTACGGTAAAATTGGTTTGGACCGGAATTGCTACACCAATCTATTTCTGAATAATGCTCAGACTTTGCACATATTAAATCTGGAGCTTTATGAAAATTATATGAAATAATATAAATGTGACTTTCTGTAAACATTAATTATCCTTATTTTAGTAATAAGATATATTTGATTCTTAGTATGTAACCTTATGTATCAAAATATAATATGACTATCCTAGTTGTGGAGAGAGAGCATTCACCTAGATGTGGAGAGAGAGGACCAACCTGGTGGTGGGTTGAGTAATGGCCTGGTGAAGGGTAGATTACCAGCCTAGTGGTGCCTGAAGGGGGGATAGAGTATCGGCCTAGAGGTGGGTAGAGTACCGGCCTGATGGGGGGTAGAGTACCGGCCTGATGGTGGGTAGAGTACCGGCCTGGAGGTGGGTAGAGTACCGGGCTGGGGGTGGGTAGAGTACCGGCCTAATGGTGGGTAGAGTACCGGCCTAGCAGTTGACGTAAACTCTCATTCACACTCATGTTCTCAACCAGGGCTCAAAATTTCCACTCGCCACTAGCCAATGGCGAGTGAAAATGTAGCCCTGGCGAGTAGAAATTCAGCCCTGGTGGGTATGTTATGGCTTGCAGAGGCGAGTAACTTTTCAGGTCTGGCTAGTAGCAAAGGACTTCAACATTTAAGCCCAATCTCAACACTAGAAAAAGTCTGAATATGCATTGTGATACCAACATAATGTGCTTATCTGTTTCAACTGCATCAAATCAAAATCACATTACTGATTTTGTTTTTTAATCATTGGGAAAATAAAGAACTGTATTGTTGGAAGAAAATAAAGCAGGGATTACATTTGTTTATTTATAATGTATTTGAATCATGTAAACTATCCTAATCAAATAAAACGTGATTGGAAAAGGTAATAAAAACAAAGATTTTTAACATGATTTCACACAATTTTTGCACTACAAACAGATCACAAATATAAAATTGACCTCATTCATGTCTCTATTCCATTACAATTACAGTAGTTAGATACAGGTCTTTATGACCATTACAGTAGGTAGATACAGGTCTTTATGACCATTACAGTAGGTAGATACAGGTCTTTATGTCCATTACAGTAGATAGATGAGGTCCTTATGACCATTACAGTAGTTAGATGAGGTCATTATGTCCATTACAGTAGTTAGATACAGGTCTTTATGACCATTACAGTAGTTAGATACAGGTCTTTATGACCATTACAGTAGGTAGATACAGGTCTTTATGACCATTACAGTAGTTAGATACAGGTCTTTATGGTCATTACAGTAGTTAGATACAGGTCTTTATGGCCATTACAGTAGATAGATGAGGTCTTTATGGTCATTACAGTAGTTAGATACAGGTCTTTATGACCATTACAGTAGTTAGATGAGGTCTTTATGACCATTACAGTAGTTACACGAGGTCTTTATGGTCATTACAGTAGTTAGATACAGGTCTTTATGACCATTACAGTAGTTAGATGAGGTCATTATGTCCATTACAGTAGTTAGATACAGGTCTTTATGGTCATTACAGTAGTTACATGAGGTCTTTATGGTCATTACAGTAGTTAGATACAGGTCTTTATGGCCATTGCAGTAGTTAGATACCGGTCTTTATGGTCATTACAGTAGTTAGATACAGGTCTTTATGGCCATTACAGTAGTTAGATGAGGTCTTTATGTCCATTACAGTAGTTAGATACAGGTCTTTATGTCCATTACAGTAGTTAGATACAGGTCTTTATGTCCATTACAGTAGTTAGATACAGGTCTTTATGGCCATTACAGTAGTTAGATACAGGTCTTTATGGCCATTACAGTAGTTAGATACAGGTCTTTATGACCATTACAGTAGTTAGATACAGGTCTTTATGGCCATTACAGTAGTTAGATGAGGTCTTTATGTCCATTACAGTAGTTAGATACAGGTCTTTATGACCATTACAGTAGATAGATACAGGTCTTTATGTCCATTACAGTAGATAGATACAGGTCTTTATGACCATTACAGTAGATAGATACAGGTCTTTATGTCCACTACAGTAGATAGATACAGGTCTTTATGTCCATTACAGTAGATAGATACAGGTCTTTATGACCATTACAGTAGATAGATACAGGTCTTTATGGCCATTACAGTAGGTAGATACAGGTCTTTATGACCATTACAGTAGTTAGATACAGGTCTTTATGGCCATTACAGTAGTTAGATGAGGTCTTTATGACCATTACAGTAGATAGATACAGGTCTTTATGGCCATTACAGTAGGTAGATACAGGTCTTTATGGCCATTACAGTAGTTAGATACAGGTCTTTATGACCATTACAGTAGATAGATACAGGTCTTTATGTCCATTACAGTAGATAGATACAGGTCTTTATGACCATTACAGTAGATAGATACAGGTCTTTATGGCCATTACAGTAGGTAGATACAGGTCTTTATGACCATTACAGTAGTTAGATACAGGTCTTTATGGCCATTACAGTAGTTAGATGAGGTCTTTATGTCCATTACAGTAGTTAGATACAGGTCTTTATGTCCATTACAGTAGTTAGATACAGGTCTTTATGTCCATTACAGTAGTTAGATACAGGTCTTTATGACCATTACAGTAGGTAGATACAGGTCTTTATGGCCATTACAGTAGTTGGATACAGGTCTTTATGACCATTACAGTAGTTAGATACAGGTCTTTATGGCCATTACAGTAGGTAGATACAGGTCTTTATGACCATTACAGTAGTTAGATGAGGTCTTTATGGTCATTACAGTAGTTAGATGAGGTCTTTATGACCATTACAGTAGTTAGATACAGGTCTTTATGACCATTACAGTAGTTAGATACAGGTCTTTATGGCCATTACAGTAGATAGATACAGGTCTTTATGTCCATTACAGTAGATAGATACAGGTCTTTATGACCATTACAGTAGATAGATACAGGTCTTTATGGCCATTACAGTAGGTAGATACAGGTCTTTATGACCATTACAGTAGTTAGATACAGGTCTTTATGGCCATTACAGTAGTTAGATGAGGTCTTTATGTCCATTACAGTAGTTAGATACAGGTCTTTATGTCCATTACAGTAGTTAGATACAGGTCTTTATGGCCATTACAGTAGATAGATACAGGTCTTTATGGCCATTACAGTAGTTAGATGAGGTCTTTATGACCATTACAGTAGTTAGATACAGGTCTTTATGACCATTACAGTAGTTAGATACAGGTCTTTATGGCCATTACAGTAGTTAGATACAGGTCTTTATGGCCATTACAGTAGTTAGATGAGGTCTTTATGACCATTACAGTAGTTAGATACAGGTCTTTATGACCATTACAGTAGATAGATACAGGTCTTTATGTCCATTACAGTAGATAGATACAGGTCTTTATGACCATTACAGTAGATAGATACAGGTCTTTATGTCCATTACAGTAGATAGATACAGGTCTTTATGACCATTACAGTAGATAGATACAGGTCTTTATGGCCATTACAGTAGGTAGATACAGGTCTTTATGACCATTACAGTAGGTAGATACAGGTCTTTATGGCCATTACAGTAGTTAGATACAGGTCTTTATGACCATTACAGTAGTTAGATACAGGTCTTTATGGTCATTACAGTAGTTAGATACAGGTCTTTATGGCCATTACAGTAGTTAGATACAGGTCTTTATGGTCATTACAGTAGTTAGATACAGGTCTTTATGGTCATTACAGTAGTTAGATGAGGTCTTTATGTCCATTACAGTAGGTAGATACAGGTCTTTATGACCATTACAGTAGTTAGATGAGGTCTTTATGGCCATTACAGTAGTTAGATGAGGTCTTTATGTCCATTACAGTAGGTAGATGCAGGTCTTTATGACCATTACAGTAGTTAGATACAGGTCTTTATGGTCATTACAGTAGGTAGATACAGGTCTTTATGTCCATTACAGTAGTTAGATACAGGTCTTTATGGTCATTACAGTAGTTAGATGAGGTCTTTATGTCCATTACAGTAGGTAGATACAGGTCTTTATGACCATTACAGTAGTTAGATGAGGTCTTTATGGCCATTACAGTAGTTAGATGAGGTCTTTATGTCCATTACAGTAGGTAGATGCAGGTCTTTATGACCATTACAGTAGTTAGATACAGGTCTTTATGGTCATTACAGTAGGTAGATACAGGTCTTTATGTCCATTACAGTAGTTAGATACAGGTCTTTATGGTCATTACAGTAGTTACATGAGGTCTTTATGGCCATTACAGTAGGTAGATACAGGTCTTTATGTCCATTACAGTAGGTAGATACAGGTCTTTATGGTCATTACAGTAGTTAGATGAGGTCGTTATGTCCATTACAGTAGTTAGATACAGGTCTTTATGGCCATTACAGTAGTTAGATACAGGTCTTTATGGCCATTACAGTAGTTAGATGAGGTCTTTATGACCATTACAGTAGTTAGATACAGGTCTTTATGTCCATTACAGTAGTTAGATGAGGTCTTTATGTCCATTACAGTATTTAGATACAGGTCTTTATGACCATTACAGTAGGTAGATACAGGTCTTTATGGCCATTACAGTAGTTAGATGAGGTCTTTATGACCATTACAGTAGATAGATACAGGTCTTTATGTCCATTACAGTAGTTAGATGAGGTCTTTATGTCCATTACAGTATTTAGATACAGGTCTTTATGACCATTACAGTAGATAGATACAGGTCTTTATGACCATTACAGTAGTTAGATGCAGGTCCTTATGACCATTACAGTAGTTAGATACAGGTCTTTATGACCATTACAGTAGTTAGATACCGGTCTTTATGACCATTACAGTAGTTAGATGACGTCTTTATGGTCATTACAGTAGTTAGATGCAGGTCTTTATGACCATTACAGTAGTTAGATGCAGGTCCTTATGGCCATTACAGTAGATAGATACAGGTCTTTATGACCATTACAGTAGTTAGATGAGGTCTTTATGGTCATTACAGTAGTTAGATACAGGTCTTTATGGCCATTACAGTAGTTAGATGCAGGTCTTTATGACCATTACAGTAGATAGATACAGGTCTTTATGACCATTACAGTAGTTAGATACAGGTCTTTATGACCATTACAGTAGTTAGATACAGGTCTTTAAGACCTTTACAGTTGGTAGATGAGGTCTTTATAGCCATTACAGTAGATAGATACAGGTCTTTATGGCCATTACAGTAGTTAGATACAGGTCTTTATGACCATTACAGTAGTTAGATACAGGTCTTTATGTCCATTACAGTAGTTAGATACAGGTCTTTATGGCCATTACAGTAGATAGATACAGGTCTTTATGTCCATTACAGTAGTTAGATACAGGTCTTTATGACCATTACAGTAGGTAGATGAGGTCTTTATGACCATTACAGTAGTTAGATACAGGTCTTTATGTCCATTACAGTAGTTAGATACAGGTCTTTATGGCCATTACAGTAGATAGATACAGGTCTTTATGTCCATTACAGTAGTTAGATACCGGTCTTTATGTCCATTACAGTAGGTAGATGAGGTCTTTATGACCATTACAGTAGATAGATACAGGTCTTTATGGCCATTACAGTAGGTAGATACAGGTCTTTATGACCATTACAGTAGGTAGATGAGGTCTTTATGACCATTACAGTAGATAGATACAGGTCTTTATGACCATTACAGTAGTTAGATGAGGTCGTTATGTCCATTACAGTATTTAGATACAGGTCTTTATGACCATTACAGTAGATAGATACAGGTCTTTATGGCCATTACAGTAGGTAGATACAGGTCTTTATGACCATTACAGTATTTAGATACAGGTCTTTATGGTCATTACAGTAGATAGATACAGGTCTTTATGGCCGTTACAGTAGGTAGATACAGGTCTTTATGGCCATTACAGTAGGTAGATACAGGTCTTTATGACCATTACAGTAGTTAGATGAGGTCTTTATGTCCATTACAGTAGATAGATACAGGTCTTTATGACCATTACAGTAGATAGATACAGGTCTTTATGGCCATTACAGTAGGTAGATACAGGTCTTTATGACCATTACAGTAGATAGATACAGGTCTTTATGGCCATTACAGTAGTTAGATGAGGTCTTTATGACCATTACATTAGTTAGATACAGGTCTTTATGACCATTACAGTAGTTACATGAGGTCTTTATGACCATTACAGTAGTTAGATACAGGTCTTTATGTCCATTACAGTATTTAGATACAGGTCTTTATGTCCATTACAGTAGTTAGATGAGATCTTTATGGTCATTACAGTAGATATATGAGGTCTTTATGACCATTACAGTAGTTAGATACAGGTCTTTATGTCCATTACAGTAGATATATGAGGTCTTTATGACCATTACAGTAGTTAGATACAGGTCTTTATGTCCATTACAGTAGTTAGATGACGTCTTTATGGCCATTGCAGTCGTTAGGTGCAGGTCTTTATGGCCATTACAGTAGATATGAGGTCTTTATGGTCATTACAGTAGATATATGAGGTCTTTATGACCATTACAGTAGTTAGATACAGGTCTTTATGTCCATTACAGTAGTTAGATGACGTCTTTATGGCCATTGCAGTCGTTAGATACATGTCTTTATGGCCAATACAGTAGATAGATGAGGTCTTTATGGACATTACAGTAGTTAGATGAGGTCTTTATGACCATTACAGTAGTTAGATACAGGTCTTTATGGTCATTACAGTAGTTAGATACAGGTCTTTATGGGCATTACAGTAGTTAGATACAGGTCCTTATGACCATTACAGTATTTAGATACAGATCTTTATGGCCATTACAGTAGTTAGGTGCAGGTTTTTATGGCCATTACAGTAGGTAGATACAGGTCTTTATGGCCATTACAGTAGTTAGATACAGGTCTTTATGGCCATTACAGTATTTAGATGCCGGCCTTTACGACCATCATAGTAGTTAGATGAGGTCTTTATGACCATTATAGTAGTTAGACACAAGTCTTTATGGACATTACAGTAGTTAGACTAGACATGGGTCTTTATGGCCATTACAGTAGAGGTGCATGTCTTTGGTACATGTCTTTATGGCCATTATAGTAGTTAGATTTGGTCTTTACGGCCATCATAGTAGTTAGATGAGGTCTTTATGTCCATTACAGTAGAGAGATGCAGGTCTTTATGACCATTACAGTAGTTAGGTGCTGAAATTTATGTCCATTACAGTAGTTAGATATAGGTCTTTATGACCATTACAGTGTTAGATACAGGTCTTTATGACCATTACAGTAGTTAGATGAGATCTTTATGGCCATTACAGTAGGTAGGTGAGGTCTTTACGGCTGTTACAGTAGTTAGATTACTTATTTATGTCCATTACAGTAGTTAGGTGCAGGTCTTTATGACCATTACAGTAGTTAGATGAGATCTTTATGGCCATTACAGTGGGTAGGTGAGGTCTTTATGGCTGTTACAGTAGTTAGATGAGGTATTTATGTCCATTACAGTAGTTAGATACAGGTCTTTATTATTATTACAGTAGTTAGATGAGGTCTTTATGATCATTACATTATTTAAATGAGGTCTAACTTTGCAATATGTTGCTAGCCTTGTAAGGAAGACCCAGTCCCTGTTAGAAAAGCATGACAGATTGGGATTATCCCCAAGAATTAGCAGACAAAACCCATTCATTGAGGATATATGGGTGACCAATGACGCTAATCCTATGAATGCAAGAGAGCCTCCACAAGTACTGGCACACCCAGTACCCTGGGACATACAGAAGGGCAGAAAAGGGGTGTGCTTCAGGTAGTTACTAGGGCTTTGGACATGACTTCTGACGGAGACTTGGAAGACAGACACACCACTGTGTGGACTAGTGTAGGGATGCAGACAAGATGGATGACCAGGTCTTCCGAGGCACAACAGAGGAGACAAGACACTGAGACTGAGCCCATCACAAGGGAACAGGCACTCCAGATCCTTACCCAGTCGGTACGGGACATGTGTGCTGAAGCAGGAGTCTCCCCTGGAACCCAGAGAAAACCCAAGGTAGTGACTACAGCTGATAAGCATGAGGAACCATGCACTTCCAGTAGCCAGACACACTTGACTATGCCTTTCATGACTATGGGTGACCAGGTCATTAATAAACCCCCTGACATCCTGACAATGAATGCTTGGGACAAAGATTGCCCAAACTCGATCAAGTCCCCCAGAGCAGCGATTGCTTATTTAAAAAGATGTACACAAGGAGCACAACTGACTGTGCCAGATTACATATGGGTATTGACTGGCCCAAGGACTGCCCAGCACTAGACACTAAACTTGACTTTCCTCAAACTACGGGAGAAAATGTATGGTATTTGCCAGATCACATTATAGAAATGTGGGATCAGGTGAAGAAGTAGTTGATAGCGCTAGGAGGGTAATCAAAGGATATTACAAAAGCTATTGCCTGTAAACAAAAGGGCACAGAAAGTGTCCCCGATTTTTTAACCAGTTTTGGAGACACGTGGGCAAATGAATGTGGACTTGATAAAAAGGATAAATCCCTAAGTCCACTATATGTATGACATTTACTTACCAATATGAAACCGGAGATAGCGCAAACTGTACGTATTTGCATTGATAGCTGGCACAAGTTAGATGCAGAGGGTTTTGAAATGGCAGTTAGAATAAAAGATGCAGCAGGAGCATTGATAGGTAAGGCCGATATGGTTACAGGATTTACTATTACAGAGCAACCTGTAAATAATATGTCAGAAGTGAGTATGTATTCCCAGCAGGGAAGAGGCAGAGAGGGGGGTCAGTTTGGGGTACAGTATAGGGGAAGATGGCAGAACAAAAGGGGAAGAGGACGGGGATCATACAGAGGTCCTAGAAATCAATCTGGAGGGAGACAACCACCACCAAGAGCTTGTTTTAATTGTGGGAAAATGGGACATTAGGCAAGAGAATGTTGGGCACGTACAATGACAGGACAGGTGAATACCCCTTACGGTAGACAGACACCACCTGCTCCATCCCCCACTCTGACACAGAACCCTCAATATGACATGGGTCAGGGGAGACCTCCTGTCCATCAGATACCATGGGGACCCCAAACCCAATAGGGCTGCCAGAGGATAGAACCCCTTGCTTGCTATTTTGTTACACAGGTGTCCAAGAGGTGGGACACGCTCCCTTTGTTAACTCTGCAGGTTGATGGGTGTGTGTGTATGATTTCTTGTTAGACACTGGGGCCACTAAGTCAAGTATTTCTGCTACATTTTACTCATGCCCAATCACAACTACAAGCATATCCTCTGTTGGAGTGGGAGCGGTCCACATTGAGTGGAAGGTCACCCCAAAATTGGAAATTACCGTTGAAGATTACGGTGCTGAATTATTGCATGCATTCCTGATCATGCATAATTGTCCTGTTAATCTGCTAGGAAGAGATTTGATGTCCAAATTACAATTGTCATTGCAGATTACTGAAAAGGGAGGAATAGTGTGCTCTTCCGCATTTTCACTTCCTCATATGAGTTGTACAGAACACCCTGGCATTGAAGGGGTTAACTCAACATTTATTTTTGCTGGTGCCGGATAACATTCTCAGCATCCTTGGCAATGTTTATAACAGGGTATGTTCACCCAAGGCTATTGTAATTGTACGACATTGGATGCCAGAATGTGTTTTCGGAACAGGCCGTGAGGCTGGCATGGAACATATCCATGGTTTATGGTTCAGTGACCAATGTGTGTATATTGTTACCACTGAAGGAGCTTATCTGAGGCTTGAGGGCAGTTGTTTGGTGGATAAACATATATATATTCCCCTAGACCCAACTCCCATCATGTCATATGTACACAGAAGCCAAGACCTTGACATACCCCCAGCACTAGCTGATTTACTTCACACCTTATGGGCTTCTTCTTCCACTGACCCAGGCTACATTGATTGTTCCCGCTACCAAGCAACACTCAAGCCGGGTGGCGCCCCTATATACATCAAACAATACCCCCTTTCACAGGAAAAAGAGATAGGGATAGAACCCATTATACAGGAACTAAAACGAAAGGGCATCATTATGCCCACAGTATCACCTTACAACACTCCCATAAATCCAGTTCCCAAACCAGGAACTGGTACATGGAGATTGACACAGGACCTGAGACGTATCAATGATTTAGTGCAGCCCATAGCACCTCTAGTGCCGGATTTTAACTCTATATTGTCTGCCATTCCAACCACTAGCACTATGTTCACAGTCATTGATCTGAACAGTGTTGTTACGGTTTTCTGACACTCTGACACAGGTTAAAAGTAAAAACACAGTTTTATTGAAATAAAATCAAAAAGACAGCTCCCCTGGTGGCCAGGACAGGCATAAATAGTAATGACAGACTCAAGTACGTATGAGTAAACTGAAATGATCTGAATAAATGAATGGACAAGGGTTAAATGTGAGAGCAACTGAACAGTCTCTGAGATGATAATTAGCCAACGCCCAGGAGTCAATATCAGTCTCTGGATAGTGCAAAGGAAAGGTGTAGTAGGCAACTGAACTGAATCACTCCCAGATAGCTGTATAATAGGACGCCCAAGTGAACAGCAACGATATGACCAGAGCTGAGCCAATACCTCCTTAGAGGAATGAGATGGATGAAAGCCACTGCTGGAGCAAATGGAACTAGAACCTGAAAAGCCCTTAGTACTCGCAACTGAAAGAAACCCTGCGTGTCATCGGGAACAGAGCCAGCACACCCCTTGGGTGCCAATAACACTGCACAAGCAATAGTGAGCCACGCACTGGTAGTGCGAGATATAGCGTAATACAGTGAGCACTTAGAGACCAGAGCCGAGACACCCTTCCAGTGCCACCACGGAGCAACACACTGCAAGAGCACACAGGAGGCCACTAGCACCGGGAGGTGCAACCACGGTGCAGACCGAGCACCGGAACGGAGACTGCTCTGCTTGTGTGAACGGATAGGCTAGGTCAATGAGGCACAGGCTCAGTAAGTGTCTTAGGCTCAGATGAAACACACAGGCTTGGCAAGTGTACGGATGAAGGCTCAATAACGGAGGCAACCAGCACAGCAAGGGTATAGGGCAGGTTCGGCAACGGAGACAACAGCTCAGCAAGGCTATAGGACAGCTCGGGAACGGAGGCCACAGCTCAGCTAGCAGAGAAGATACTATGCACAGTTCAGAATGTCGCCGGTCGGCGACTGAGATCACACTGGAACACAGGATACAATCACGGAGCAGGAAGCGTCAACCGGAACCGGGTCGAATCACGGAGCAGGAACGTCATCCAAAGCCAGGTCAATCACGGAGCAGAAACGTCAGCCAGAACCGGGTCGAATCACGGAGCAGGAACGTCAGCCAAAGCCAGATCAATCACGGAGCAGGAACGTCAGCCAAAGCCGGGTCAATCACGAGCATTAGCAGTAGAATGGTCAGAAGAGCCGGATCGGTACACAGGAACGCAGGAACACAGCAACAGCGCAGGATCAGGAACACCACGAAAGGGTATCAGACAGATGCCAAAGGCCCGGTATAAAAAGGAACATCCTGGGCGGGCCAATCAGCCTCCTCCAATGCACAGGTATCATCTCAGAGATTGACAGGGAAAACACGGGGACCGTGATAAGTGCTTACTTTAGCATACCGGTACACCCTGATACACAACCACTTTTTGCCTTCACCTATAGAGGGAGTCGGTATACTTGGAGACGGATCACACAGGGCTTCTGTGACTGTTCCAGTGTGTCCGTAAGATGCTGGAGAACTGAGCCCCCCAGAAAGGTTCCACGCTATTACAGTACGTAGACGACCTGTTGCTTTATAGTCCAGACAAGGATTCATGCCAAAAAGACACACACAGTCTGCTGTTGCATTTAGCCACCAATGGCCACAAAGTATCACATAAAAAGCTTCAATACTGTTTACCAAAGGTGAAATACTTGGGATTTGTCTTATCACATGGACAGAGACAGTTATCCCCAGATAGAGTGCAGGCAATTATGAGACTCTCTAAGCCACAGACTAAACAAGCCATGATGTAATTCTTGGGGATGGTTATGTGCTGCAGGCAATGGATTCCTGATTGCTCATATTATGATCACATTTTGAGACAATGTACTTGAAAAATGCTCCAAAGAGGCTTTGTTGGACTCCTGAGATGGACAATGCTTATGCTACATTGAGAACATCACTGTGTTCTGCTACAGCACTGGGACTACCAAACTATGCTCTGCTATTCCATCTGTACTGTACGGAGAGGGGGTCCACGTTTGCAGGCATCTTGGGACAAGAGCATGGGAATGGGATTAGGCCTGTAGCCTACTTTTCTAAGGTTTTTGCCTGCATGCTTGAGGTCAGTGGCTAGTTGTGCTCTTTAAGATGTCTCAGCCTATTGTTCTTTCTCACCCCACTATTCTACATACCACCCACCAAGTACTGCATATACTCAATAACATCACCACTCAACACATAACAGCGCAGAGGCTTTCTGGATATGAAACTATACTGACCTCTACACAGAACCTATCCATCAAATACTATCCCTCACACACTGGTCCCTCACTAGCACTCCACAAGATGCTAATACATTCACAAATGGAAGAAACACACGCAGATTAAGAGCCACACAATTGTTTGCAAACCATTACAGCTGATACCTCACCCAGACATGATTAATCCACTTACCTACTGGAGATAGGAGAAGTGCTTTTTGTTGATGGATCCTGTTCCAAACCAGCAGATGGATTGTATCATACTGGGTTCTCTGCTGTACAGCTGCCCAATGTTATTCTAATGGCTAATTCTTTACCCTTTGTTTCTGCACAAGCAGCTGAGTCACTATTTACACAGACTCTAGGTATGCATGTGGAGTAGTGCATGATTTTGGTGTTATTTGGAGAAACAGGGGTTTTGTCTCAGCGGATGGCAAAGGAATATCACATGCTCAGTTAGTCAATGATTTGCTCAAAGCTAGAACATTAGCTATTGTTAAATGCAAGGGACACAGCACTGACAACACGGAAATGGCTAGGGGCAATGCCTTAGCTGACAAGGTCGCAAGGGATGCAGCCTATACTAGACCTTTACATAGCGATTACAATTCTACTATTGACACCCAGCTTGCAATGGTGATGATACCCCCTGTACCCCTGCTGTGGATATTGCTGCATTGCAAGCATTGGCCTCTGACTCTGACAAGGACTGTTGGGCACGTAATGATCTGACCTTGAACCCTGAAGGCTTCTGGTCAGATAAGGAGTGGAGAATAGGTATTCCTAGGACAGCAGCTCCTATTTTTATAAGTCACTTTCACAGTTTTGGCCACATTGGCAAGAAACAGACAGCTAGCACCATACAGAAGCAGTTTGTTATACAGGGCCTGACAGAGCTAGTTGATAAGCAGTTGTCAAGATGTCTGACATGTGCTAGGAACAACCCGACTGGTACAAAACATGGTGAACATGAACACTTGCCTGCTCCCGATGGACCTATTCAAAATTTACAAATTGATTTTACACATTTGCCAAAGTCAAAGGGGTTTCAATATCTGTTGGTCATCTGGGATCAGTTCTTTAAATGGGTTGAGGCTTTTCCAGTGCGCAAGGAAAATGCCGCAACCGTGGCTAGTATATTGTGCAAAGAAGTCATCCCTAGATTTGGATATCCACTAGTGATCAACAGTGACAATGGAACACCTTTTACAGCACAAATTACTCAATTTGTCAGAAACTATGTGTGGAGTGGAAATTACATATACCATATCATCCACAGTCATCTGGTCAAGTAGAAAGAACTAATAGGACAATTAAGGAGAAATTAAGAAAGGCAACAAGGGGTACCTTTGTTAATTGGCCGGCATATTTGCCTGCAGTGTTGGCAGAAATAAGGATGACACCCAATAAAACTACTGGGTTCTCTCCATTTGAAATTTTAATGGGAAGACCATTTCCTACACCTTGGGCAAAATCATACGGTGATCACTAGGTGACCTGGAACGTATTAAACAAGAATATGTATCTCAATCGGTTGATAAATTGAATGGCATCTATGGTGATGTTTCTCTCTCTCTCCCTCTTCCCACAGGTAAACCAACACACCCTTTCCAACCTGGAGACCTGGTCCTTGTAAAGCAGCTCTTCAGTAATAAAACCTTGGACCCTCCATTTGGTGAACCAACCACCGTCCTTGCAGTAATTCGCACAGCCATGTTAACTGACAACAGTCCAACATGGATTCACGCAAGTCGTCTCAAGAAGGCTCCCAAGGAGAATTGATTAAACCGTCTCAAGAGGGCTCCCAAGATGAACTGACTGCCCTGGATGACCACGTTCTTGATGAACTCATTGCTATTTACTTACCCTGAATAACTCCAGAACAGGCTCCCCCTGACTACCCTGATAGAGGGATGTGATATCACCAGCCTGGGTCACGTGCACCAGATCCAGTATACAGAAATTCTGATCGTGTCTATATAGTAATTTTGGGTGTGGTCATGATGACCACTATGGTTACTATGCTCGTTTATATGCACCATTCAGGCACAATGATAATCTGTAATGAGACCAGACCTTTACTCCCTAGAACCATAGGAGTTTTGGGGAAGGAGAAACCCCAAATGTATGGTCATATATGGCTTTACACATGCTGAATACCCCAGATTTCTGTCTATCCCGCATGATTAGTGTCACAAGCATCCTGAGTACCTGTCAGTTATCAGCGTTCCTACTCCGCTCCAAACCCTCCTGAATCTCACCTTTCTCCCAGATGATATGCAGCCAGGTGTAGTCCATTTTTGGACTCTCATGAGTGCTCTCACAACCGGTGATGCTGGGAATACCTTAAGACCCGCTAATATTGCATGGCCAAACATGACATCAATATGTACTATATCTGTTGCCCCAGCTGATTTCTGTGTGTATCTTAGTGGTATCCCTACAGAGTTTTTTGGCCTAGGGGGGAGAATACTTTCTTTGATAGGGAAGTCAACTAAGTTTACCATCCCCCGTAACAGCATGATCTGTAATTAAACTGCTCCTGTATAATCCATCTACTATCATGTTAAATTGCCCAGGGGATGTTTTTTTTCATGTGGAAACACTTCATACTCATATATCCCAGGGAATACCATGGGAGGACCATGTGTCATTAGCAGAATTGCCAAAGCACTCCCCTCCAGATCTGTCCTTCAGACAGAACCACCTAGCCAAGATATAGGGCGGGTTAAAAGGCAGGCCATACAACTACCAGAAGATTGTGATGCAGATATTCTATCATTAGACATCTCAGTAATTGGGGTTCCCGGGTTGGCAGTAGTTAATACTAAGACTATTAAAAAACTTGCCTGTGCCATGGCCAAAGCTATTAACCACACTTCTATGGCTATGGAAGAACTCTTGGCCGATGTCAAGAGCCTTCGGGGCATGACACTTCAGAACAGGGCCGCAATTGATTATTTGTTACTAAAACACAAACATGGGTGTGAGGAATTTGAGGGAATGCGTTGTTTCAATTTATCTGACCATTCAAAGTCAATACACGACCATATTCAGGGATTGCATGACATAGTCAGTGATATTAAGCAGGGTACAATTGGAGATGGTTGGTGGGATTGGTTGTGGTCATGGTTTCCTAATTTTGCCTGGCTTAAACAGATAGCTGTTGGTTTCCTCTTTTGCATTTTTCTCCTTTTTGTTTGTTGTTTTGCCCAGTGCTGTCCATTTCTCATTAGTTGTGCCAGCTCTGCCAGACCCTCATTCAGCCCCGTTGCTCACGTTCCCACAAACCGGCCCATTAATGGCTGCAGTTATGAAGACATTCCCCTTCAGATGTTGGACCCCACCTATGAGGTCCCCCTCCAAGTACTGAATAATTTTTATGACAAATTGCATTCCCCTCCCCCGTTATCAGTTCACCCTGACAAGACAATCACTAAACAACCCCAGGGGGCTGGGGTCCCCTGACGCCGTCATGATGCCCTCGGGGTGTGGTCCTGTTTGCGGTTAGGATCTTGACCTCTCTGTGTAATGGCCAGGGGCTGGTGTTTTTGATTGTTCTTTTAACAAGAACAAAAGGAGGGATTGGAAGGGTTAAAAGACATGTTTTCCTGTATCTTTGCTTTAACACACAGGCTTAGTATCAAATGATAGATACAGTTAATGATTAAACAGCTTAACACAGCAATTATATTCTAATTAAGGGAAATGCTAGCAATGGAAAGAACCTTAGTTTAATTATTGCTCATTTTACTGGAATATATCTCAATTTATCATAAATAATTGTTATTTTGCTCTATGCTGGACATTTAGCGACTAACTCATGCCTAGGGGCATTTGGCCAAGTGATGAGTTGTTCTTTTAGGTTCCTGTTTCTCAGAACAGCATCCTGTTGTTCAGAAGACAGCTGATGTTTTTCAGAACCACTGGCCCATGTTCTAGGTATGGAGTGGCCCCTAGTGGAATTGTGACAATGCTTACATGTGCCATAATTAATGATTATTAATTAAATGATTATGTCATGTATCCTGGGAGGTAATCTCCTAATGAGATTTTATCCTCCCAGGGGCGGACTGACCATCGGGCAAATCGGTCACGGACCGAGGGCCCACCGTCACCACCAATGAAGATATATTTTCTCCCGTCCCTCGCCCGTTTATTTGCCTGCTATAGATGCCTGCTGCAGGTGCACCGCTCCATGATGTGGCGTAATAGGGGTCGCACCTGCGACCGGGCCCATCACTCCAAGGGCCCGGCCGCCTCCTGCCTCCTGCGACGCCCTCGCCATGCGCCCGCAGCAACTATGGACCGGCGCTCTAGTAATACAGAGCACTGGGACATGACATAATCTCCCAGTGCTCTGCATTACTGAGAACCGCGCGCGGGAGCTTCAGGAGGCACAGATCACTCTCCTGATGATGCCAAGCCCCTAGACCACCAGGGACTCAAGGTAGGGGAATTATTGTGAAGATATGTATAGGGGCAATGTGGAGGGGACATTGTGGAGATTGAAGGGCATTGTGGAGATTGGGGCAAGGTGAAGATTGAGGGGCATTGTGGAAGGGACATTGTGGAGATGGGGGTAATGTGAAAATTGAGGGGCAATGTGAAGATTGAGGGATATTGTGGAAGGACATTGTGAAGATATGGGGGCAATGTGGAGATGGAGGGGCAATGTGGAGATTGGAGATTGAGGGGCATTGTGGAGATGGGGGCATTGTGGAAGGGGCAGGTACTAGATGTCATGGGGGGGCTACTGCATGGCCTGGAGGGGGTTACTGCATGGTCTTGGGGGTACTGGGTGGCCTGGGGGGTACTGGAGCTAAGGGGGGGTACTGGATGGCCTAGGAGGGTACTGGATGGCCTGGAGGGGGGTACTGGATGGCCTGGAGGCCCTCCAGGCTATTCAGTACCCCCAGGCCATACAGTACCTCAGGCCACCACACTTTTGCAAATTATATATGGAACATTGTACTCGATACAGGCACAGCCACCAGGCCAGCGAGCCAGCACACCCTCAAGCTATCCAACCAGTAACCAAGTAGCCTTCAGCCAACCGGCAAGAAGCTAGCCAGCAGTGTAAGGTTAGTTTTATTTTTTTATTTTTTTAAACACAAGATTAATTTTATTAAAACAGGTTTACTTCTAAAATGGTGTGGAGTACCTTAATTTGTGTAATGTAAATCTTCTGGTTGGGAGGAGAGGGGTGTGGGGGGGGTGGAGGGGAGGTGTGCGGGGATGAGGATGTAGTGGGAGGTGGGGCCAATGATGTCACAGAGAGGGGCCAATGATGTCATTGGGCAGGGGGCCCAGACCTCTTTTTGGACCAGGGGCCCTGGGTCCTGTCAGTCCGCCCCTGTATCCTCCCATTTATAATCACTATAAAAACGCATGTATCAATCAAAATAAATTTGAGGAGAGATTATAGCATCAAACCACATTGTCTTTGATTTCTTCTCCTGAGCGCTCGAAGGCCTACTTAATCTTGAGGAACGGTGTGGTGTTGGCAGAATAAGAGGCGGAAAAGACCAGTAACTTAACAATCCTCTACAGTATTGACCTGTGGCTCTGGCTGACTATTCCCTCCATGTTGACCCCAGTCTGTCTGACTGTCCAATGGTGCGGACCAGTGGCTCTGGTGGATTACTCGCTCCTTGTTGTCCCTGGTTGTCTGACTATCCACTTGGATCCGGCTTGTGGCTCTAGCCAAGTACTCGCTCCTTGTTGCCATTTGTCTGACTATGCTCACGGTACTGAACCTGGTACAGGCTGCCTACTCTGATACTGTATTCTAAATGAAGGTGGTTTTATTTCAATCTTATTTGTGTCTGATACCTTCTGTTTGTACTGCTTACCGTGACATTTCTGACCATTACAGTACTTAGATGAGGTCTTTATGGCCAATACAGTACTTAGATGAGGTCTTTTATGGCCATTACAGTAGGTAGATGAGGTCTTTATGGCCATTACAGTAGTTAGGTGAAGGTTTTTATGGCCATTACAGTAGTTAGATACAGGTCTTTATGACCATTACAGTAGATAGATGAGGTCTTTTGTAACTGTTTGTTTGACTCACAGACACAGTGGTTAGGATAAAAACACAGTTTTATTGAATAAAACAATACAGTAAGAACTCTCACAGGTCCTGTAGTATACAACAGTATAGTACAGACACACGACAGGTAATTTATTCAATGCCCACACAGGTCCAGCATAACATGAATGTACAGACAGTATATGCTGACACAGGTCAGGCAAGAGAAGTAGGTTCCCAGAATTCCGGCACTGCAGGAGTTAAAGTTCATCAATGAAGGTAAACAGTCCCATGTATGAAGGTACTGGATAGATACTTTAACCATCCAAGGTCAGCAAACATACTTGAACTGCCAGCCAAACTGACGTAGAATGAGCACTACCGGAGCAATCACGGAGGCAACACTTGCAACCGGAATGACAGTAACGGAGGACTATGCCCATCTGTTCACAGAATGCTCTCCAAAATCTGGATAAGAATTGGCTCCTGCGGTCGGATACCAGAACTCTAGGTACACCATGCAACCGAAACACTTCCTTAGCGAAAACAACAGCTAACTCCTCGGCAGAGGGAAGGCCAGGGAGGGGCATGAAATAAGCCATTTTAGAAAACCTGTCAACCACCATCAGGATGAATGAATACCCCCTAGACACTGGCAATTCTCCCAGGAAATCAATGGATACGTGGGACCAAGGACGTTCACCATTAGGCACTGGCTGGAGTAGGCCCACTGGGAGGTGTCTAGGGGTCTTGGCACGAGCACAGGTGGCACAGGCTGCGGTAAATGCAGAACAGTCAGCCCTCAGAGAGGGCCACCAGAAAACTTGTGAGAGAGACCATATCAGTTGATCCCTCCCAATATGCCCAGCAGCCTTAGATGAGTGGTATGTTTCGAGCAAACGGGTACAGAATGACCCACTGGGGTTTCCGGGGGGGTTGTAGCCTGGGTGGCCAGAATCTCTTCCTCCAGTGGGGAAGTGATACTGGTACGTAGGGTAGCCAGGATGCGATCATGCTGTATAATGGATACCGGGACCTCTTCCCTATCAGTTTCAGGCCCAAATTGTCTAGACAGGGCATCAGCCCGAACATTTTTGGAGCCCGGCAAATATGAAACTACGAAGTTGAATCGGGACAAAAACAGAGCCCATCTGGCCTGACGAGAGGACAACCTCTTAGCCTCTGAAAGGTCAGGTTTTTGTGGTCAGTTAGAATTAACACAGGACTTTTGGTACCCTCTAGTAAGTGATGCCATTCCTTCAGGGCAAGAATGATAACCAGCAGTTCTCTGTCACCAATCTCATAATGACTCTGGGCACTAGACAACTTCTTAGAGAAAAACCCACATGGTCTGAGAGCGCCCCGTGCCACCGGGCGTTGAGATAGTATGAGCACTACCGGAGCAATCACGGAGGCACACACTTGCAACCGGTATGATAGTAACGGAGGACTCAGCCGGAGGCACTCTGCCGGAGCAGTAACTGAGACAACACTTGGCAACCTGCCGGAGCAGTAGCGGAAGACAAGCCAATGGCACTTTACCGGAGCAATCACGGAGGCAACACTTGCAACCGGTATGACAGAAACGGAGGACTATGCCCATCTTGTGAGAGAGAAACTTGTGAGAGAGACCATATCAGTTGATCCCTCCCAATATGCCCAGCAGCCTTAGATGAGTGGTACGTTTCGAGCAAACGGGTACACAATGGCTCATCAACAAAACACTTGCCCACTGGGGTTTCCGGGGGGGCCGTAGCCTGGGTGGCCAGAATCTCGTCCTCCAGTGGCGAAGTGATACTGGTACGTAGGGTAGCCAGGATGCGGTCAGGCTGTATAATGGGTACCGGGACCTCGTCCCTATCAGTTTCAGGCCCAAATTGTCTAGACAGGGCATCAGCCCGAACATTTTTGGAGCCCGGCAAATATGACACTACAAAGTTGTATCGGGACAAAAACAGAGCCCATTTGGCCTGACGAGAGGACAACCTCTTAGCCTCTGAAAGGTCAGGTTTTTGTGGTCAGTTAGAATTAACACAAGACTTTTGGTACCCTCTAGTAAGTGATGCCATTCCTTCAGGGCAAGAATGATAACCAGCAGTTCTCTGTCACCAATCTCATAATGACTCTGGGCACTAGACAACTTCTTAGAGAAAAACCCACATGGTCTGAGAGCGCCCCGTGCCACCGGGCGTTGAGATAGTATGAGCACTACCGGAGCAATCACGGAGGCACACACTTGCAACCGGTATGATAGTAACGGAGGACTCAGCCGGAGGCACTCTGCCGGAGCAGTAACTGAGACAACACTTGGCAACCTGCCGGAGCAGTAGCGGAAGACAAGCCAATGGCACTTTACCGGAGCAATCACGGAGGCAACACATGCAACCGGTATGACAGTAACAGAGGACTATGCCCATCTGTTCACAGAATGCTCTCCAAAATCTGGATAAGAATTGGCTCCTGCGGTCGGATACCAGAACTGACGAGAGGACAACCTCTTAGCCTCTGAAAGGTCAGGTTTTTGTGGTCAGTTAGAATTAACACTGGACTTTTGGTACCCTCTAGTAAGTGATGCCATTCCTTCAGGGCAAGAATGATAGCCAGCAGTTCTCTGTCACCAATCTCATAATGACTATGACAACTTCTTAGAGAAAAACCCACATGGTCTGAGAGCGCTCCTGCCGGAGCAGTAGCGGAAGACAAGCCAATGGCACTTTACCAGAGAAATCATGGAGGCAACACTTGCAACCGGTATGACAGTAATGGAGGACTAGGCCAGAGGCACTCTGCTGGAGCAGTAACTGAGACGACACTTGGCAACCTGCCGGAGCAGTAGCGGGGGACAAGCCAATAGTAACCGGAAGTAAGAATGTCACTGAGGCGACAAGGACAAGGAAGCAGGAACGTAGATCAAGCCGGGTCGGTGCACAGGAACGTCAGCCAGGCAGGGTCAAAACACAGGAGCAGGAACGTCAGCCGGTCCGGGTCAGTACACAGGAGCAGGAACGTCAGCCAGGCCGGGTGGGTACACAGGAGCAGATCCAGAAGAATAGTCAGGAAATCTGGGTCGGTACACAGGAGCAGGAACTGAAGAGAAGTCAGGCAGGCCAAGTCGGTACACTGGGAACTCTGAGCAGCAGTTAGCACTGGTACAGGAACACCACGAAAGGGCACCGTGTGGGTGCAGGAGCCCAGTATATAAAGGCCATACTGGGCGGGCTCAACACAGGGCAACCAATGAGAGCATTATACAGGATAACTGACAGCAAAACAACAACAAGGAAGCACGGGCACCATGATATCTTTATGGCCATTACAGTAGAAAATGAGGTCCTTATGGCCATTACAGTAGTTAGATACAGGTCTTTATGGCCATTACAGTAGTTAGATTCAGGCCTTTATGGTCATTACAGTAGATAGATGAGGTCTTTATTACCATTACAGTAGTTAGATACAGGTCTTTATGGCCATTACAGTAGTTAGATACAGGTCTTTATGTCCATTACAGTAGTTAGATACAAGTCTTTATGGCCATTACAGTAGATAGATACAGGTCTTTATGACCATTACAGTAGTTAGATACAGGTCTTTATGACCATTACAGTAGGTAGATACAGGTCTTTATGGCCATTACAGTAGTTAGATACAGGTCTTTATGGCCATTACAGTAGTTAGATACAGATCTTTATGACCATTACAGTAGTTAGATGAGGTCTTTATGGCCATTACAGTAGGTAGATACAGGTCTTTATGGCCATTACAGTAGTTAGATACAGGTCTTTATGACCATTACAGTAGTTAGATACAGGTCTGTATGACCATTACAGTAGTTAGATACAGGTCTTTATGTCCATTACAGTAGGTAGATACAGGTCTTTATGTCCATTACAGTAGTTAGATACAGGTCTTTATGGCCATTACAGTAGGTAGATACAGGTCTTTATGTCCATTACAGTAGTTAGATACAGGTCTTTATGTCCATTACAGTAGATAGATACAGGTCTTTATGACCATTACAGTAGTTAGATGCAGGTCTTTATGGGCATTACAGTAGTTAGATACAGGTCTTTATGGCCATTACAGTAGGTAGATACAGGTCTTTATGACCATTACAGTAGTTAGATGAGGTCTTTATGGGCATTACAGTAGGTAGATACAGGTCTTTATGGCCATTACAGTAGTTAGATACAGGTCTTTATGACCATTACAGTAGTTAGATGAGGTCTTTATGATCATTACAGTAGGTAGATACAGGACTTTATGACCATTACAGTAGTTAGATACAGGTCTTTATGACCATTACAGTAGTTAGATGAGGTCTTTATGACCATTACAGTAGTTAGATACAGGTCTTTATGGCCATTACAGTAGGTAGATACAGGTCTTTATGACCATTACAGTAGATAGATGCAGGTCTTTATGGTCATTACAGTAGATAGATACAGGTCTTTATGTCCATTACAGTAGTTAGATACAGGTCTTTATGTCCATTACAGTAGTTAGATGAGGTCTTTATGTCCATTACAGTAGATAGATGAGGTCTTTATGTCCATTACAGTAGTTAGATACAGGTCTTTATGTCCATTACAGTAGTTAGATACAGGTCTTTATGGTCATTACAGTAGTTAGATACAGGTCTTTATGACCATTACAGTAGTTAGATACAGGTCTTTATGTCCAGTACAGTAGTTAGATACAGGTCTTTATGTCCATTACAGTAGTTAGATACAGGTCTTTATGACCATTACAGTAGTTAGATGAGGTCTTTATGTCCATTACAGTAGATAGGTGCAGGTCTTTATGACCATTACAGTAGTTAGATACAGGTCTTTATGTCCATTACAGTAGTTAGATACAGGTCTTTATGTCCATTACAGTAGATAGGTGCAGGTCTTTATGACCATTACAGTAGTTAGATACAGGTCTTTATGTCCATTACAGTAGATAGATACAGGTCTTTATGTCCATTACAGTAGATAGGTGCAGGTCTTTATGACCATTACAGTAGTTAGATACAGGTCTTTATGTCCATTACAGTAGTTAGATACAGGTCTTTATGTCCATTACAGTAGGTAGATACAGGTCTTTATGACCATTACAGTAGATAGATACAGGTCTTTATGACCATTACAGTAGTTAGATACAGGTCTTTATGGCCATTACAGTAGTTAGATACAGGTCTTTATGACCATTACAGTAGGTAGATACAGGTCTTTATGACCATTACAGTAGATAGATACAGGTCTTTATGTCCATTACAGTAGTTAGATGAGGTCTTTATGTCCATTACAGTAGTTAGATACAGGTCTTTATGTCCATTACAGTAGATAGATGAGGTCTTTATGACCATTACAGTAGGTAGATACAGGTCTTTATGACCATTACAGTAGTTAGATACAGGTCTTTATGACCATTACAGTAGGTAGATTAGGTCTTTATGTCCATTACAGTAGGTAGATACAGGTCTTTATGGCCATTACAGTAGTTAGATACAGGTCTTTATGACCATTACAGTAGATAGATGAGGTCTTTATGACCATTACAGTAGGTAGATTCAGGTCTTTATGACCATTACAGTAGTTAGATACAGGTCTTTATGACCATTACAGTAGGTAGATTAGGTCTTTATGTCCATTACAGTAGTTAGATACAGGTCTTTATGTCCATTACAGTAGTTAGATGAGGTCTTTATGTCCATTACAGTAGGTAGATACAGGTCTTTATGTCCATTACAGTAGATAGGTGCAGGTCTTTATGACCATTACAGTAGTTAGATACAGGTCTTTATGTCCATTACAGTAGATAGATGAGGTCTTTATGACCATTACAGTAGGTAGATACAGGTCTTTATGACCATTACAGTAGTTAGATACAGGTCTTTATGACCATTACAGTAGGTAGATACAGGTCTTTATGACCATTACAGTAGATAGATACAGGTCTTTATGTCCATTACAGTAGATAGATACAGGTCTTTATGGCCATTACAGTAGTTAGATACAGGTCTTTATGTCCATTACAGTAGATAGATACAGGTCTTTATGACCACTACAGTAGATAGATACAGGTCTGTATGACCATTACAGTAGTTAGATGCAGGTATTTATGTCCATTACAGTAGTTAGATTCAGGTCTTTATGACCATTACAGTAGTTAGATACAGGTCTGTATGACCATTACAGTAGTTAGATACAGGTCTTTATGACCATTACAGTAGATAGATGAGGTCTTTATGACCATTACAGTAGTTAGATACAGGTCTTTATGACCATTACAGTAGTTAGGTGCAGGTCTTTATGTCCATTACAGTAGGTAGATACAGGTCTTTATGACCATTACAGTAGTTAGATACAGGTCTTTATGAGCATTACAGTAGATGGATGAGGTCTTTATGGCCATTACAGTAGATAGATACAGGTCTTTATGATCATTACAGTAGTTAGATACAGGTCTTTATGACCATTACAGTAGTTAGATACAGGTCTTTATGGCCATTACAGTAGGTAGATACAGGTCTTTATGGTCATTACAGTAGGTAGATACAGGTCCTTATGACCATTACAGTAGTTAGATACAGGTATTTATGACCATTACAGTAGGTAGATGCAGGTCTTTATGGCCATTACAGTAGATAGATACAGGTCTTTATGACCATTACAGTATTTAGATGAGGTCTTTATGGCCATTACAGTAGTTAGATACAGGTCTTTATGTCCATTACAGTAGTTAGATACAGGTCTTTATGACCATTACAGTAGTTAGATACAGGTCTTTATGTCCATTACAGTAGATAGATGCAGGTCTTTATGACCATTACAGTAGTTAGATACAGGTCTTTATGTCCATTACAGTAGTTAGGTAGTTAGGTAGTTACATACACAATGCACTGAATGCATACTGGGTAAAGTGCTGGTGATGTGTAAATGTGGAGATGCATCACATATGAGAGTGAGGATATTTCCGTACTGTATCTTCTACCATCACACTGGTACCCAGGATCCTGGTGATTACTACATGGCTATAAAAGAAAAAAAGAAGAAAAACAGCAGTGCTCAAAAATAGAATATATATATATATATATATATATATATATACAAACAAGCATAAGGCAATGGCACACACTACAGAAGATAAAGGAATCATACTATTAATAAATATATGTGAGAAGGTGCACGTCCCATAGGAATAAGTATATTAAATGTACTCAGCCTGGGGGACCCGGGTTGTGTTGTGAAGAGTGCTGTCTCCTAACACAACCCGGGTCCCCCAGGCTGAGTACATTTAATATATATATATGTATGTATGTAATAAAATGAATCCTATATAATAATTTGCTAAATTGTGTGTAACGCCCGACATGAGCAGTTGACACTGCTGGGCGTGCGGCAGTCATGCGCAGTAGAGACTGCCCGCTCGGAGCGCCCAGCTCTGTATCAGCTGCGGCGCGGGCAGTCTCCACTGCGCGTGACTGCGCCTCTACCGGCTGCCAGAGGAACTGTGGCCCGTGTAACGGGCTGTTCAACTAGTAAACAATAAATATCCCGAAGGAAAGAGTGGAAAATATCACTATATACAATATGCTTTGCTGCCCCTATGAGATGGAGTCTGCGCCAAATCCGAAACAGTACACAATATTGTCACGGATTGACTTAGGAATAACAACACTGACAAGTACAAATATGGTAAAACGATGATCTTTATTAGGAATAGCACAATAATAAAATAAATACACTTCCCCAACCCTCACAGGGCAGGTTAGGACAAGCACAGGATCACCGGACTGGAGTCAGATAGAGGACCACTCTGACTGCCGGTAAGCTCTAGTAGCAAGGGTGGTAGTAGCTACTTTTGTTATTATTATCCTTTATTTATATAGCGCCAACTAATTCCGCAGCGCTGTACAATTGGGAATAGACATACAGAGGTATTAAACAGTACAATCAGATGTGTAGAACAGGAGGATCAGAGGGCCCTCTGCTGGTGGGGTTAGTCGGGTGAGAGGCAGGCCAATTAGTAAAGAGTTACAGTAGTCAAGACGGGACATGATGAGTGTTTGGATTAGAATTTTGGTAGTGTCTTCTGTGAGAAAGGGTCGGATTCTAGAGATGTTGCGGAGGTGGAGGCGGCATGAGTTGGAGATTGACTGGATGTGAGGAATGAAGGATAGGGCAGAGTCAAATGTGACCCCCAGGCAGCGTGCTGTAGGGGTCGGTGTAATGGAAGTGTTGTTAACGGTGAGGGTAATATTTGGGATAAAGCTGGTTGTAGATGGAGGGAAGAGAATTAGTTCAGTTTTACCAAGGATAAGTTTGAGTTGATGGGAGGACATCCAGAAAGACAGAGCAGACAGACAGTCAGATACTCGGGACAGGAGGAAGGTGAGAGCTCTGGAGGGGAAAGATATATTTAGGTGTCATCAGAATAGAGTTTATTAGTTTTCCAAGGGAAGATTGAGAAGAGCAAGGGTCCCAGTACTGATCCTTGAAGCACTCCAACAGACAGCGGGAGGGGTGGGGAAGTGGAGCCGGAGTAGGAAACACTGAAGGAACGGTTGCAGAGATAAGATGAAAACCAGGAGAGTGCAGTGTCACAGAGGCCTAGGGAGTGGAGGGCTTGGAGGAGGAGTGGGTGATCAACTGTGTCAAAGGCAGCTGACAGGTCCAAGAGAATGAGTAGGGAGTAGTGGCCTTTTGACTTGGCTGAGAGCAAGTCATTGGCCACTTTAGTGAGGGCAGTCTCAGTGGAGTGATGAGTGCAGAATTCGAATTGCAAGGGATCTAGCAAGGAATGGGAGTAGAGGAATTTAGTGACCCGGTTATATGCAAGGCACTCAAGGAGCTTGGAGGGGAACGGGAGTAGGGAAATTGGCCGGTAATGTGAGAGTGAGTTTGGGTCCAGGAAGGGTTTTTTAGGATGGGAGTGATTAGTGCATGTTTGAAAGAGGATGGGAAGGTGCCGGTTGACAAAGAGAGGTTGAATAAGTGAGTAAGGATTGGAGTTAGTAGAGGGGAGAGTTCTTGAGTGAGCTGAGATGGGATTGGGTAGAGAGGGCATGTGGTTAGGTTTGAGCGAGTGAGGAGAAGGGAGTCTTCTTCCTCGGTGACAGGTGGGAAGGAGCTTAATGTGTATGTGGGAGAGGCGACAGGGCTGGGCTGACTGGGTGGGGGTGGTAGTGATGAAATTTCGTGTCTGATAGATTCAGTCTTGTTCTTGAAGTGGTTGGCGAGATCTTGGACAGAGAAGTTAGTGGAAGGTGTTTGTGTTGGTGGGTGTAGAAGAGATGTGAAGGTTGAGAAAAGGTGTTTCGGGTTGGAGGAAAGATTAGTAATTAGAGAGGAGAAGTATGACTGTTTGGCCAGGGAGAGGGCAGAGCTAGATGAATGGAGAATGAATTTATAGTGTGTGAAGTCAGCTGTGGAGCGCGATTTCTCCAGTGCCTTTCGGCAGTGCGTGAGCACCTTTGGAGGTATTGAGTTAGTCTTGTGTGCCAGGGTTGTAGTGGGGTTGTGCGTGGGTGGCGTGGAGTTGCAGGTGCAGCTATGTCAAGGGCTGAAGTGAGAGTGCTGTTGTAGAGAGCAGTAGTTTTGTCTGGGCAACTGAGTGTGAGGATGGAGTTGAGAAGAGGCTGCAGGGAGGTGGAAAATTGTTGCAGATCAAGAGTATACAGATTTCTCCGCATGAGCTTGATTGTGGCGGGGGGATGGGTTTGCGTGTCATGATGAGGTTACTGGTGAGGAGGTGGTGGTCAGAGAGGGGAAAGGGGACATTAGAGAAGTTGGAGACCGAGCAGAGGTTAGTGAAGATCAAGTCAAGGGAGTGACCACTGTGTGTGGGAGAGCTGGTCCACTGTGATAAGCCTAAGGACGTTGCTAAGGAGAGGAGTTTGAGGGCAGGGGGTAGTTATGATTATCTATAGGGATGTTGAAGTCACCCATGATGAGAGTAGGGACATCAGAGGACATGAAGTGAGGGAGCCAGGAGGTGAAGTGATCAAGGAATTGTGCAGTGGGACCAGGTGGCCTGTATATGACAGCAATACGCAGGGGGAAGGGAGAGAATAGGCGAAGTGTGTGAGCTTCAAATGTAAGGAAGGAGAGAGAGGGAACAGTGGGAATTACCTGAAATATATGGTTAGGGGGCAACAGGATGCCTATCCCCCCGTCTGTTGCCAGGCCTGGGTGTGTGTTTGAATTGAAGGCCTCCATGTGAGAGTGCAGCAGTGGAGGCAGTGTCTGACGACGTGAGCAAAGCTTCAGTGATGGCAAGGAGGTTTAGGGAGTGAGAAATTAACAGGTCATGAACAGCTGTTAGTGGAAGAATTGAGGGTGCAATGTGAACAGTGTGACACTTAATGTGGACACAGGAGGAGGAGAGTCTTATGCAGGTGAGAATGGCGATGACAAAGCAAGGAGCTAATTTGGCCATAGTGGGGTTAATGAATGGGGCATTAGAGATGTGCAACAGCCTGTGATCCAGGAGAGTACAAATGACTTGGCAATCAAGGGTCAATGCACGGAGCAGAGGGTGTAGGTGCCAGGGATGGTGAGGAGAGTCAGTAGCAGAACTGCAAAGTACTTGGTGAGGGTAGGAGTCAATGCAGGGTTAACAGAAGTAGTCCACTGATGATCAGGAGAGGTAGATGTTGTAATGGTTAATGGTGGTTGGAGAAGAAATCAAAGTCAGATTTGTTTTTCCCCAGAGGTTTAGTGGTTAAATAAGCAGTTTGTAAGTTCAGTCCTGGAAATCTTGGTTTCTTGCATCAGGTGGTCAGTAGTTTTGATAGAAGATGCAAATGTCAGTGCTTGGTGGAAATACATGTTTCTTGCCTCTTGTCTTTAGGTGGTTGCAGCAGCTGTCTCTCTCCTATCCAACTCTCTTGCCTGACTCTCAGTACTTAGATAAAGATGTACTTGGATAAAGGTGCCAACTAATAACCCTCGCAAATGCCACCCCTAACTGGGCCTGAATATATACTAACTGGAGACCCTAAGAACACTGACTGACTGAGGGATTTCCAAATTCCAAATTGTTTTGGGCTGGGAGAGCCCTGAGTGCAGTCAGGTGTGACACCATTAAATCTCTGATAAGAAACAGACACAGAGAGATATAGGAGGGGAATGGGGGAGGCAGGCAATATGGAGACTGGAACAGGGAGTTAAAATGGCTAATGTAGATTACTACATACCACAAGGGGTTAAATTGTAGAGGGAGACTGGATGAGATTGGAGTTCCAAGTGAAGGGTAGATTAGTACATACCAGGAGACTGTATAGTTAATAAACAGGTGGGTTACAGCACAAGACTTCTAGCAGACTGGATGGGAAACACATACCAGGAGACTGTATAGTTAATAAACAGGTGGGTTACAGCACAAGACTTCTAGCAGACTGGATGGGAAACACATACCAGGAGACTGTATAGTTAATAAACAATTGGGGTACAGCACAGAACTTGAAGCAGACTGGATAGGAAACACATACCAGGAAACTGTATAGTTAATAAACAATTGGGGTACAGCACAAGACTTCAAGCAGACTGGATGGGAAACACATACCAGGAGACTGTATAGTTAATAAACAATTGGGTTACAGCACAAGACTTCAAGCAGACTGGATGGGAAACACATACCAGGAGACTGTATAGTTAATAAACAATTGGGTTACAGCACAAGACTTCAAGCAGACTGGATAGGAAAAACATACCAGGAGACTGTATAGTTAATAAACAATTGGGTTACAGCACAGAACTTGAAGCAGACTGGATGGGAAACACATACCAGGAGACTGTATAGTTAATAAACAATTGGGTTACAGCACAGAACTTGAAGCAGACTGGATAGGAAACACATACCAGGAGACTGTATAGTTAATAAACAATTGGGTTACAGCACAGAACTTGAAGCACACTGGATAGGAAACACATACCAGGAGACTGTATAGTTAATAAACAATTGGGTTACAGCACAAGACTTCAAGCAGACTGGATAGGAAACACATACCAGGAGACTGTATAGTTAATAAATAGTGATGAGCGAGCACCCCAATGCTCGGGTGTTCGGGTGCTCTGACCGAGCACCCCCGGAGGCTCGACTGCTCGGCCGAGCACCCGAGCCCCATTGAAGTCAATGGGAGGACTCGAGCATTACACCAGGCACCCCCTGCTCTGATGAGGGGAGGGTGCCTGGTCCATAGGAAAAGGGCAGAAAATGATGGAAACACCACAGAAATGGTTCAGGGACAGCATAGGGAGGATGTCTGGATGCATCTTGGACTCCAACATCGCTGCTGGGAACGATCTTTCGCCCGTAGTACGCCATTTTTACAGACTGACCGTAAAACACACAAAAAGGAAGATAAAAACGACTTTAGGCGAAAAATTGTTACCAAACAGTATTTGCTGTATATTTACTTGTATATCATCTGCAAATTCTCCCAAAAATTTCCTCGATTTTTCTGAAGTGAGACCATGATTAAGAGGGAAACGTGCGCAGAGGCAAATTCTCCCAAAAATTTCCTTGATTTTTCTGAACTGAGGCCATGATTAAGAGGGAAACGTGCGCAGAAGCAAATTCTCCCAAAAATTTCCTCGATTTTTCTGAACTGGGGCCATGATTAAGAGGGAAACGTGCGCTGAGCCGACCATCTAAAACATTATGGGTGAGGGTCTGCTGCGGAGCTGACCATCCTAAACATTATATGCGAAGGCCCGCTAGTGAGCTGACGCTATAAAACATTATATGAGAGGGCCCGCTAGAGAGCTGACCCAATAAAACATTATATGAGAAGGCCCGCTGGTGAGCTGACCTATACAAAAATTGTCAAACAGGGCCCGCTGGTGAGCTGGCCCTATATAAAAATTATATCACAGGGCCCGCTGGTGAGCTGGCCCTATATAAAAATTATATCACAGGGCATATGGAAGAGGAGGAGGAGGATGAGAAGATTAAGAGTCAACCATATACCCATTTTTTGGGTGGAAGGGGTGAATGGGAATACAGAGTATTCCCATCATTGTAAATAACATATATAAAGTGAGTTTATGTTCCCCCGGGGCTTTCCTCCAGTGGAGTGGAGAAGTCAGGGGAAATCCAGGCCTTGTTCATTTTTATAAGTGTCAACCTATCAGCATTGTCGGTGGAAAGGCGGATACGCTTATCTGTTATGATGCCACCAGCAGCACTAAATACCCGCTCAGACAGAACGCTGGCGGCAGGGCAGGCCAGCACCTCCAAGACGTAGAGTGCCAGTTCATACCACGTGTCCAGCTTGGACACCCAGTAGTTGTAAGGCACAGAGGGATCATTGAGGACGCTGACACGGTCTGCTACGTACTCCTTCACCATCTTCCAAAACTTTTCCCTCCTTGTGACACTAGGCTGCGCATCAGGGTGAGGGTGCTGGCGGTGTGTCATGAAGGTGTCCCACGCCTTGGAGAGTGTTGCCCTGCCTTTGTCGGAACTGCTGTGTGCTCCCCTTTTCTCCCCTTCTCAGTTGGCCAAGGTAGCACGTACTCTGCCGCCAGCGTTGTCAGATGGAAAATTTTGGAGCAATTTTTCAACAAGAACCTTCTGGTATTGCACCATTTTGCTTGTCCTCTCCACCGGAGGAATGAGAGATGAGAAATTCTCTTTGTAGCGGGGGTCCAGAAGGGTGAACACCCAGTAATCCGTGTTGTCTAAAATGCGTATAACGCGTGGGTCACGGGAAAGGCAGCCTAACATAAAGTCAGCCATGTGTGCCAGAGTACCAACAGGCAAGATTTTGCTGTCCTCACCAGGAGGATGACTCTCAATCTCCTCATCCTCTTCCTCCTCTTCTGCCCACCCACGCTGAAGAGATGGAACTAAAGTTCCATGGCTACCCTCTGTAGCGGAGGCAACCGTGTCTTCCTCCTCCTCCTCCTCCTCCTCCGCCTCCTCCAATTGTCGCTGAGAAGACGAAGTGAGGGTGCTCTGGCTATCACCTTGTGTAAGCTCTTCCTCCCGCATTTCCACCTCTTCCACATGCAAAGCGTCAGTTTTAATTGTGAGCAGCGAGCGTTTCAGTAGACACAGAAGTGGGATGGTTACACTGATAATAGCGTTATCGCCGCTCACCATCTGTGGCGATTCCTCAAAATTGCGTAAAACCTCACAGAGGTCTGACATCCATTCCCACTCCTCACTTCTGATTACATGAAGTTGAACGGAGAGGCGACGACCGTGTAACAGCTGGTACTCCACTACTGCCCTCTGCTGCTCACAAAGCCGGGACAACATGTGGAAGGTGGAGTTCCAGCGCGTGCTCACGTCACACAGCAGCCAGTGAGCTGGCAATTGTAAGCGCTGCTGCAGCTTCAACAGGCCGGCTGAAGCTGTTGATGACTTACGGAAATGTGCACACACGCGGCGCACCTTGGTCAAGAGATCATGCAAATTGGGGTAGGTTTTAGAAATCGCTGAACCACTAAATTAAATACATGCGCTAGGCATGGTACGTGTGTGAGCTTGCCGAGCTCCAAAGCCGCCACCAAGTTACGCCCATTATCACACACAACCATGCCTGGTTGCAGGTTGAGTGGCGAGAGCCACTGCTCGGTCTGGTGTCTAATCCCCTGCAACAGCTCTGAGGCCGTGTGCTGTTTGTCCCCAAGGCAGATCAGCTTCAGCACGGCCTGTTGACGCTTACCCACTGCAGTGCTACACTGCTTCCAGCTACCGGCTGATGGGTGAGTGGCGCTGCGTGCAGAGAATTCAGAGGTGGAAACGGAGGAGGAGGAGCCAATAACGTAGGTGCTGGCGGAAACCCTGATGGAGGTAGGGCCCGCAATCCTCGGCATGGGTAGCACCCGTGCCATCCCAGGGTCCGAGTCGCTCCCAGCCTCCACGACATTCACCCAGTGTGCCGTCAGTGAAATGTAGCGCCCCTGGCCACAAGCACTTGTCCATGTGTCAGTCGTTAAGTGGACCTTCCAGTAACTGCGTTGGTCAGGGCACGGGTGATGTTACGGGACACATGGTGGTGTAATGCGGGGATGGCACATCGGGAAAAGTAGTGGCGGCTGGGGACCGCGTACCGAGGGACAGCTGCTGCCATCAGGCTGCGGAAGGACTCAGTCTCCACAAGCCTAAATGGCAGCATTTCGATGGCCAGTAATTTGGAAAGGTGTGAGGTTAGTGCTATGGCCTGTGGGTGGGTGGCTGGGTATTTTCGCTTGCGCTCAAATGCCTGGGGTAACGACATTTGGACGCTGCGCTGGGACAGGGAAGTGGATGTGGTCGCTGATGGTGCTTCAGATGGTACAGGTGCAGGGCGGGAGGTATGCGGGCCTGCGCCTTCGACAGGCGATTGGCCGGCACCGAAAACAGGGAAGAGGAGGCAGTGGTGTGGCCTGCAGACACAGATGGGCGATCCAGGCGTTCCTCCCACTTATTACGGTGCTTGGATGCCATGTGTCAGATCATGCTGGTGGTGGTGAGGTTTCTAGTGTTCATGCCTCGGCTCATTCTGGTGTGGCACAGGTTGCAAACTACAATTCTTTTGTCGTCCGCACTTTCCTTAAAAAAACGCCATACCGCGGAACACCTACCCCTTGGCAAGGGAGATTTACGCAAGGGGGTGCTCGTGGAACATTTGCGGGCCGGTTTGGTGCGGTCCGCCTTCTTTCTGTAGCCACACCACTGCCTCTTCCAGCCTGTTGCGGTGCTGCAGATGGCTCACCCTCAGGACTGCTGTCATCGCTCGGCTCTACACCTTCCCAGGTGGGGTCAGTCACCTCATCGTCCACCAAGTCCTTCTCCACTTCCTCACTCTGATCATCCTCCTCATGTCTTGATCCCACCACATACTCAGTCATTGACAACTGTATATCATCCTCCTCAACAAGGTCTTGAGACAGTAATAGTGGTTGATTTAATGGCAACTGTGTCTCATCATCATCATCATCCACTACTTCCTTTGACCTTAAATGCCGTTCACATCTGTCATCTTCTTGTGATTGGGTACCCTCTAGAGGTTGTGAATCAGGGCACAAGATGTCATGTTCCTCTGCAAGCGTGCTTGGAGAGAGGGTCAAATGAAGGATTGGTGATGAGACGAGCTCCTCACTATATCCCAGTGTGGGATCACTTCTTTGACCAGACCGTCTATGGTGGGAGGAAGGATGATCAGAGTGAGGATTATGTTGACCAGACTCTTGGCTACTGAGAGTGGACTTGGTGGAAGACAGGGTGGTGCTTAACCGACTGGAAGCAGTATCAGCTGACATCCAACCGACCACCTGTTCGCAGTGGTCGGACCTCGAGAGTGATGTCCTGCGACGCCCTGTAAAATGAGACATGAAGCTAGGTATGGTGGATGTCTTTCTTTCTTGTGCTCTGGCACCAGGCACAGTTTCTACGCGTCCTGACCCGCGCCCTGAACTATCAGGATCACGTCCACTTCCCCGTCCCTTTTTACCCGCCTTCTTCATATTACACGGAATATGTGCTGCAAATCTGCAACTGTGCACAGTACACAGAATGTGCTGCTAAACTGCGGCGACGCACACTGAATGGAATATGTGACTTTGATATTTTACAGTTTGAAGACTTAACAGTATTTCTTCCTATTCTGCAACTGTGCACAGTACACAGAATGTGCTGCTAGACTGCGGTGACGCACACTGAATGGAATATGTGACTTTGATATTTTACAGTTTGAAGACTTAACAGTATTTCTTCCTATTCTGCAACTGTACACAGTACACAGAATGTGCTGCTAAACTGCGGTGACGCACACTGAATGGAATATGTGACTTTGATATTTTACAGTTTGAAGACTTAACAGTATTTCTTCCTATTCTGCAACTGTGCACAGTACACAGAATGTGCTGCTAGACTGCGGCGACGCACACTGAATGGAATATGTGACTTTGATATTTTACAGTTTGAAGACTTAACAGTATTTCTTCCTATTCTGCAACTGTGCACAGTACACAGAATGTGCTGCTAGACTGCGGCGACGCACACTGAATGGAATATGTGACTTTGATATTTTACAGTTTGAAGACTTAACAGTATTTCTTCCTATTCTGCAACTCTGCACAGTACACAGAATGTGCTGCTAAACTGCGGTGACGCACACTGAATGGAATATGTGACTTTGATATTTTACAGTTTGAAGACTTAACAGTATTTCTTCCTATTCTGCAACTGTGCACAGTACACAGAATGTGCTGCTAAACTGCGGCGACGCACACTGAATAGAATATGTGACTTTGATATTTTACAGTTTGAACACTTAACAGAATGTGCTCTAATCTGCAACTTTGCACACTAAACAGAATGTGCTCTAATCTGCAACTTTGCACACTAAACAGAATGTGCTCTAATCTGCAACTTTGCACACTAAACAGAATGTGCTCTAATCTGCAACTTTGCACACTAAACAGAATATATGAATTTTTTTTTTTTTTGTTTTTTTTCCCCCCACACAAAATAAACTGCTGCCCCCACACACAGTAGTCCTAAAAAGGACTTTTGGGTCTTTATTTTAACAAATTTGCTTGTCTTCTCCCTACACTGACTTTCCCTTCCTATCCTCATCTCTCCTGGCTAAGACTGAGCCGAACTCGCTGGTCAGGTGCTATACAGCACCCGACCACGGGTTCTGGCCAGCCAATCAGTGTAATGCCAGCAGCCAACATGGCTGCTGGCATTACACTGATGTCAGAGCCTCCCTGCACGTTTATTGGCTGCGCAGCAGCCGCAAAACGTGCGGGGAGGAGACCCGAACATGGCGGGCGAGCACATGCGGTACTCGTACGAGTACCGCCATGTGCCGAGCAGAGCGATGCTCGAGCCAATCCGAGCATCGGCCGAGCATGCTCGCTCAACACTATTAATAAACAATTGGGATACAGCACAAGACTTCAAGCAGACTGGATGGGAAACACATACCAGGAGACTGTATAGTTAATAAACAATTGGGTTACAGCACAAGACTTCAAGCAGACTGGATAGGAAACACATACCAGGAGACTGTATAGTTAATAAACAATTGGGTTACAGCACAGAACTTGAAGCAGTCTGGATGGGAAACACATACCAGGAGACTGTATAGTTAATAAACAATTGGGTTACAGCACAAGACTTCAAGCAGACTGGATAGGAAACACATACCAGGAGACTGTATAGTTAATAAACAATTGGGTTACAGCACAGAACTTGAAGCAGTCTGGATGGGAAACACATACCAGGAGACTGTATAGTTAATAAACAATTGGGTTACAGCACAAGACTTCAAGCAGACTGGATGGGAAAAACATACCTGTAAGTAAGATGAGAAAGTTGTTAGGAGACTGTCTTCATATAGCATACAATGCAGCATACTGGATAGATATTAATATATTATTTCTCTTACCTAACTCTCAGTACTTAAATGTACTTTTTTAAAGGTGCCAACTAATACCCCTGGCAAATGCCACCACAGGCAAATGCCACCCCTAACTGGGCCTAAAAATATACTAGCTGGAGTCCCTAAGAACATTGACTGATTGACTGAGGGATTTCCAAATTACAAATTGTTTTAGACTGAGAGAGGCCTGAGTACAGGAGAAGCTGTAAAGCCCTTGGAAATAGAGAGAATTTCCCCTAGAACTCTAGGGTGACTAGACAGGCAACAGAGGCAGACTCTACCTAGAACACTAGGGTTACTAGACAGACAACAGAGGCAGACTCTACCTAGAACACTAGGGTTACTAGACAGACAACAGAGGCAGACTCTCCCTAGAACACTAGGGTTACTAGACAGACAACAGAGGCAGACTCTCCCTAGAACACTAGGGTTACTGGACAGGCAACAGAGGCAGACTCTCCCTAGAACACTAGGGTTACTGGACAGGCAACAGAGGCAGACTCTCCCTAGAACTCTAGGGTTACTGGACAGGCAACAGAGGCAGACTCTCCCTAGAACGCTAGGGTTACTAGACAGGCAACAGAGGCAGACTCTCCCTAGAACACTAGGGTTACTAGACAGGCAACAGAGGCAGACTCTCCCTAGAACGCTAGGGTTACTAGACAGGCAACAGAGGCAGACTCTCCCTAGAACGCTAAGGTTACTGGACAGGCAACAGAGGCAGACTCTCCCTAGAACGCTAGGGTTACTAGACAGGCAACAGAGGCAGACTCTCCCTAGAACACTAGGGTTACTAGACAGGCAACAGAGGCAGACTCTCCCTAGAACGCTAGGGTTACTAGACAGGCAACAGAGGCAGACTCTCCCTAGAACGCTAGGGTTACTAGACAGGCAACAGAGGCAGACTCTCCCTAGAACACTAGGGTTACTAGACAGGCAACAGAGGCAGACTCTCCCTAGAACTCTAGGGTTACTGGACAGGCAACAGAGGCAGACTCTCCCTAGAACGCTAGGGTTACTGGACAGGCAACAGAGGCAGACTCTCCCTAGAACACTAGGGTTACTAGACAGGCAACAGAGGCAGACTCTCCCTAGAACGCTAGGGTTACTGGACAGGCAACAGAGGCAGACTCTCCCTAGAACGCTAGGGTTACTAGACAGGCAACAGAGGCAGACTCTCCCTAGAACACTGGGGTTACTAGACAGGCAACAGAGGCAGACTCTCCCTAGAACGCTAGGGTTACTAGACAGGCAACAGAGGCAGACTCTCCCTAGAACGCTAGGGTTACTAGACAGGCAACAGAGGCAGACTCTCCCTAGAACACTAGGGTTACTAGACAGGCAACAGAGGCAGACTCTCCCTAGAACGCTAGGGTTACTAGACAGGCAACAGAGGCAGACTCTCCCTAGAACGCTAGGGTTACTAGACAGGCAACAGAGGCAGACTCTCCCTAGAACACTAGGGTTACTAGACAGGCAACAGAGGCAGACTCGCCCTAGAACGCTAGGGTTACTAGACAGGCAACAGAGGCAGACTCTCCCTACAACGCTAGGGTGACTGGACAGGTAACATAGGGTAGGGTAACCAATGGCACAGTACAGGATGGTAAGCAACAGGAAGGCCAGTTTCACGGACTGACACAACTGTACACCGCTAGTGAGGAGGAATCACCAAGGCACCGAGAGTGCTAGCGGAGATAGTAGGCCAATGGTAAGGAGGATAGACTATCAGCTGTAGCCGGAAGGAAATAAGTCCAGCCAGGAGTAGAACGGAGTGCGTAGTCGGCCAGAGTCAGATTGGAGCAGATAATCAGCCAGAGCCAGGAGTCAAACTGGAACGGGTAGTCAGCCAGAGCCAGGAGTCAAACTGGAACGGGTAGTCAGCCAGAGCCAGGAGTCAGATTGGAGCAGGTAATCAGCCAGAGCCAGAAGTCAAACTGGAATGGGTAATCAGCCAGAGCCAGGAGTCAAACTGGAATGGGTAATCAGCCAGAGCCAGGAGTCACACCGGAACGGAGAGCAGTCAGAGATCAAGTGGAGCCGAAGTCAGACGAACCAGGAGTCATACACAGGAATCAAGCATCGGAATCACAAGAGCCAATCCAGGATATACAGGGGGCGTAAATTTGACAGGAGTGGTCAGGACTCTGCATGGAGTTAACCCTCCCTCATCTTCCTCCTTAACAAAAAAAAAAGAAAAAAAAGCATGGCTGACAAACACACACCTACATACATACATACATACATACATACATGTGGCCCCCTGGACATTTTCTGTTGTGGGTCTCCTAGCTTTTATTAGGCTGCTTAGAACTGTGTAGTTGAGCTCAGGATGTGAAAAGGAACTGAATGAGCATGCTCACAACATGAAGAAGAGGCTTGGGATACAAGGAATTGAATGAGCATGCTCACAACATGAAGAAGAGGCTTGGGATACAAGGAATTGAATGAGCATGCTCACAACATGAAGAAGAGGCTTGGGATACAAGGAATTGAATGAGTATGCTCACAACATGAAGAAGAGGCTTGGGATACAAGGAATTGAATGAGCATGCTCACAACATGAAAAAGTGGATTGGAATACCAGAAAAACACACACAAAACAAATGCCCTCACCTGCACTTCTCCTGTTAACCCTTTTAGTGCCTGAGGGATATGCAATGCATTCTTTGCAATGTGTTTCAAATCAATCTGGCACTTAAAGGGTAAAACCTTTATAGACTCTTAACTTGCAGGGAACTAATGTACAAGGGAGGGAGGGATGTCGGATTCCTATGCTACTCAAATGGTTAACCCTTGGAGTGACCGAAGGGTACGCAAAACATCGCTTTGCAATGCGTTGAGAAACCCACTGCCATGCAAAGGGTTAAAGGGATATTAATACTTCTATTAAAGTTTAGCTCCAAGTCTTATTTATATTTTTTTAACCTAGCACTATATTTATTTACTTACAGTTTTGTAGTTCAAACACTATTCAAGCCTAAAGGTTCCCCCCCTGTCCCTTTCCTTGCGTCACTCTGCCTCTCAGTCAGGTCTGGATGGAGCGCGGCCAGGGACAATCTTCAGTAAGCAAAAGGAAAATCCTGTTCTCCTTCCTCAAGGGGGCAGTGTTTTCCTTATAATTACTGAATGAAGATTGTCCCTCTCTGCATCTGTCCAGTCCCACAACCAGATACCAGATCTAATGGGAGGCGGCCAGAAGGGGCGGGAGGGGTATTCTTTTGGCTTCAATAGCGTTGGAATTACAACATTGTAAGTAATATAGTGCAATGTAAAAAAAAGATATACAGAGAAGGCTCAGAGATAAACTAAAGTATTACTATCTCGTTAAAACATTATATACTCTTAACTTTTTCCTGTGTGACATTAATGGGCTATTTTGGAGCCTTTTTTTTTTTTTAATCATGGACAGTGGATGCCCAGGATCTCTGTTCGTTCCTCAACTCACAGACTCTCAGTACGGCCTCTCCATGGCCGATACCCCTGCCAGCCCCAGGCTCAGGCTGCTCCCTCAGAATCAACGGAGGCTTCTTCCACCCGCGCTGGATCCGGACATTGCGAGGCACATTGTGGGGAGAAGAGTGTCTCCTCTGTACCAGGGCCAGTAACGTGGGGAGAAGAGTGTCTCCTCTGTACCAGGGCCAGTAATGTGGGGAGAAGAGTGTCTCCTCTGTACAGGGGACAGTAACGTGGGGAGAAGAGTGTCTCCTCTGTACAGGGGACAGTAACGTGGGGAGAAGAGCGTCTCCTCTGTACAGGGGACAGTAATGTGGGGAGAAGAGTGTCTCCTCTATACCAGGGACAGTAATGTGGGGAGAAGAGTGTCTCCTCTGTACAGGGGACAGTAATGTGGGGAGAAGAGCGTCTCCTCTGTACCGGGGACAGTAACGTGGGGAGAAGAGTGTCTCCTCTGTACCGGGGACAGTAACGTGGGGAGAAGAGTGTCTCCTCTGTACAGGGGAAAGTAACGTGGGGAGAAGAGTGTCTCCTCTGTACAGGGGACAGTAATGTGGGGAGAAGAGTGTCTCCTCTGTACAGGGGACAGTAACGTGGGGAGAAGAGCGTCTCCTCTGTACCGGGGACAGTAACGTGGGGAGAAGAGTGTCTCCTCTGTACAGGGGACAGTAACGTGGGGAGAAGAGCGTCTCCTCTGTACCGGGGACAGTAACGTGGGGAGAAGAGTGTCTCCTCTGTACAGGGGACAGTAATGTGGGGAGAACAGTGTCTCCTCGGTACAGGGGACAGTAACGTGGGGAGAAGAGTGTCTCCTCTGTACCAGGGCCAGTAATGTGGGGAGAAGAGTGTCTCCTCTGTACAGGGGACAGTAATGTGGGGAGAAGAGTGTCTCCTCTGTACAGGGGACAGTAACGTGGGGAGAAGAGTGTCTCCTCTGTACAGGGGACAGTAATGTGGGGAGAAGAGTGTCTCCTCTGTACAGGGGACAGTAATGTGGGGAGAAGAGTGTCTCCTCTGTACAGGGGACAGAAATGTGGGGAGAAGAGTGTCTCCTCTGTACCAGGGCCAGTAATGTGGGGAGAAGAGTGTCTCCTCTGTACAGGGGACAGTAATGTGGGGAGAAGAGTGTCTCCTCTGTACAGGGGACAGTAACGTGGGGAGAAGAGTGTCTCCTCTGTACAGGGGACAGTAACGTGGGGAGAAGAGTGTCTCCTCTGTACAGGGGACAGTAACGTGGGGAGAAGAGTGTCTCCTCTGTACAGGGGACAGTAATGTGGGGAGAAGAGTGTCTCCTCGGTACAGGGGACAGTAATGTGGGGAGAAGAGTGTCTCCTCGGTACAGGGGACAGTAACGTGGGGAGAAGAGTGTCTCCTCTGTACCAGGGCCAGTAATGTGGGGAGAAGAGTGTCTCCTCTGTACAGGGGACAGTAATGTGGGGAGAAGAGTGTCTCCTCTGTACAGGGGACAGTAATGTGGGGAGAAGAGTGTCTCCTCTGTACCGGGGACAGTAATGTGGGGAGAAGAGTGTCTCCTCTGTACAGGGGACAGTAATGTGGGGAGAAGAGTGTCTCCTCTGTACAGGGGACAGTAATGTGGTGAGAAGAGTGTCTCCTCTGTACAGGGGACAGTAACGTGGGGAGAAGAGTGTCTCCTCTGTACCAGGGCCAGTAATGTGGGGAGAAGAGTGTCTCCTCTGTACAGGGGACAGTAATGTGGGGAGAAGAGTGTCTCCTCTGTACAGGGGACAGTAATGTGGGGAGAAGAGTGTCTCCTCTGTACAGGGGACAGTAATGTGGGGAGAAGAGTGTCTCCTCTGTACCGGGGACAGTAACGTGGGGAGAAGAGTGTCTCCTCTGTACCAGGGCCAGTAACGTGGGGAGAAGAGTGTCTCCTCTGTACAGGGGACAGTAATGTGGGGAGAAGAGTGTCTCCTCTGTACAGGGGACAGTAATGTGGGGAGAAGAGTGTCTCCTCTGTACAGGGGACAGTAATGTGGGGAGAAGAGTGTCTCCTCTGTACAGGGGACAGTAACGTGGGGAGAAGAGTGTCTCCTCTGTACAGGGGACAGTAATGTGGGGAGAAGAGTGTCTCCTCTGTACAGGGGACAGTAATGTGGAGAGAAGAGTGTCTCCTCTGTACAGGGGACAGTAATGTGGGGAGAAGAGTGTCTCCTCTGTACCAAGGCCAGTAACGTGGGGAGAAGAGTGTCTCCTCTGTACCAGGGCCAGTAATGTGGGGAGAAGAGTGTCTCCTCTGTACCAGGGCCAGTAATGTGGGGAGAAGAGTGTCTCCTCTGTACCAGGGCCAGTAACGTGGGGAGAAGAGTGTCTCCTCTGTACAGGGGACAGTAATGTGGGGAGAAGAGTGTCTCCTCTGTACCAGGGCCGGTAATGTGGGGAGAAGAGTGTCTCCTCTGTACAGGGGACAGTAATGTGGGGAGAAGAGCGTTTCCTCTGTACAGGGACAGTAATGTGGGGAGAAGAGTGTCTCCTCTGTACAGGGGACAGTAATGTGGGTAGAACAGTGTCTCCTCTGTACAGGGGACAGTAATGTGGGGAGAAGAGTGTCTCCTCTGTACCAGGAACAGTAATGTGTGGAGAAGAGTGTCTCCTCTGTACAGGGGACAGTAACGTGGGGAGAAGAGCGTTTCCTCTGTACAGGGACAGTAATGTGGGGAGAAGAGTGTCTCCTCTGTACAGGGGACAGTAATGTGGGTAGAACAGTGTCTCCTCTGTACAGGGGACAGTAATGTGGGGAGAAGAGTGTCTCCTCTGTACCAGGGACAGTAATGTGGGGAGAAGAGTGTCTCCTCTGTACAGGGGACAGTAACGTGGGGAGAAGAGTGTCTCCTCTGTACCGGGGACAGTAATGTGGGGAGAAGAGTGTCTCCTCTGTACAGGGGACAGTAACGTGGGGAGAAGAGTGTCTCCTCTGTACAGGGGACAGTAACGTGGGGAGAAGAGTGTCTCCTTTGTACAGGGACAGTAATGTGGGGAGAAGAGTGTCACCTCTGTACCGGGGACAGTAATGTGGGGAGAAGAGTGTCTCCTCTGTACCAGGGCCAGTAATGTGGGGAGAAGAGTGTCTCCTCTGTACAGGGGACAGTAATGTGGGGAGAAGAGTGTCTCCTCTGTACCAGGGCCAGTAATATGGGGAGAAGAGTGTCTCCTCTGTACAGGGGACAGTAATGTGGGGAGAAGAGCGTTTCCTCTGTACAGGGACAGTAATGTGGGGAGAAGAGTGTCTCCTCTGTACAGGGGACAGTAACGTGGGGAGAAGAGTGTCTCCTCTGTACAGGGGACAGTAATGTGGGGAGAAGAGTGTCTCCTCTGTACCAGGGCCAGTAACGTGGGGAGAAGAGTGTCTCCTCTGTACAGGGGACAGTAATGTGGGGAGAAGAGTGTCTCCTCTGTACCAGGGACAGTAACGTGGGGAGAAGAGTGTCTCCTCTGTACAGGGGACAGTAACGTGGGGAGAAGAGTGTCTCCTCTGTACAGGGGACAGTAACGTGGGGAGAAGAGTGTCTCCTCTGTACAGGGGACAGTAACGTGGGGAGAAGAGTGTCTCCTCTGTACAGGGGACAGTAATGTGGGGAGAAGAGTGTCTCCTCTGTACCGGGGACAGTAATGTGGGGAGAAGAGTGTCTCCTCTGTACAGGGGACAGTAATGTGGGGAGAAGAGCGTTTCCTCTGTACAGGGACAGTAATGTGGGGAGAAGAGTGTCTCCTCTGTACAGGGGACAGTAATGTGGGGAGAAGAGTGTCTCCTCTGTACCAGGGACAGTAACGTGGGGAGAAGAGTGTCTCCTCTGTACAGGGGACAGTAATGTGGGGAGAAGAGTGTCTCCTCTGTACAGGGGACAGTAACGTGGGGAGAAGAGTGTCTCCTCTGTACCAGGGACAGTAATGTGGGGAGAAGAGTGTCTCCTCTGTACAGGGGACAGTAATGTGGGGAGAAGAGTGTCTCCTCTGTACCGGGGACAGTAATGTGGGGAGAAGAGTGTCTCCTCTGTACCAGGGACAGTAATGTGGGGAGAAGAGTGTCTCCTCTGTACAGGGGACAGTAACGTGGGGAGAAGAGTGTCTCCACTGTACAGGGGACAGTAATGTGGGGAGAAGAGTGTCTCCTCTGTACCAGGGACAGTAATGTGGGGAGAAGAGTGTCTCCTCTGTACAGGGGACAGTAATGTGGGGAGAAGAGTGTCTCCTCTGTACAGGGTCCAGTAACGTGGGGAGAAGAGTGTCTCCTCTGTACAGGGGACAGTAACGTGGGGAGAAGAGTGTCTCCTCTGTACCGGGGACAGTAATGTGGGGAGAAGAGTGTCACCTCTGTACCGGGGACAGTAACGTGGGGAGAAGAGTGTCTCCTCTGTACAGGGGACAGTAATGTGGGGAGAAGAGTGTCTCCTCTGTACCAGGGCCAGTAATGTGGGGAGAAGAGTGTCTCCTCTGTACAGGGGACAGTAATGTGGGGAGAAAAGTGTCTCCTCTGTACAGGGGACAGTAATGTGGGGAGAAGAGTGTCTCCTCTGTACAGGGGACAGTAATGTGGGGAGAAGAGTGTCTCCTCTGTACAGGGGACAGTAACGTGGGGAGAAGAGTGTCTCCTCTGTACAGGGGACAGTAATGTGGGGAGAAGAGTGTCTCCTCTGTACCAGGGCCAGTAATGTGGGGGCTGAATCTATATTATTTATGTCACTGGGACAACTGCTTTATACATTAACAGCACTCTATTTAACCATTTGAGTGTCAGAGAGGTAACTAATACATTGCACCACAATGAATTGGATGCCTTTCCAGCACTCAAAGCGTTAACTCTGACAAAACACACCACTGTATATTGCATGGCACTCTATGGGTTAACATTCTGGTATAAGTCTCTCTCACATAATCTCCTTTTATTTTCTGCTCTCCACTTCTACACACCAAACACACAGAGGCATAATATTACAATTCTGCACGAAACTAAAGGAAATAACATATACCACTGATTTAACCCCTTAAGGGCCAGGAAAATCAGAGGTGAATTTGACTTAAGGACCGGAGCAATTTTGACCTTTTTGACTATGTCTTTGTTCAACAGTGTTTTCCCTCTTAGGCTTTTATTCCACCCCCATACATTATATACTGTTTTTTTTACAAACAAATAGGGCTTTCCTTTGATACCCCACTTATATGGATAACCCACCATTTACTTTATTAAAATTAAAGAAAAAGGTAAAAAAAATATAAAAAAACCCACCATTTTTGTTTTTTCTCTTGGGATCAATTGGGCGCAAAGGGTTAAATTTTTATGGAGACTGCATGAAACATATGACCACTCAGTCATACCTACAAAATGCGCAGTTTAAAGTGGCCACTGTCCCCCCTGGGTGAAAATCCCCATGTCCCTTTTTCCCACCCTGTTTTCCCACTTTTTTGTTCATTACATTTGGCGGTGTGTGTAAGTGTATTACATGGCTCCACAACAATCACACTTCCAATTTTGTTTCTTGAGATGTTTTTTTTTTTTAATAAAATATTTTATTTGTAAAAAAAAAAGTGTGTTGTTTTTATTTAAAAAAAAAAAGTGTATTTAGCAGGGCAGAAATTGACCTGCATCTAGCCATCCTCCTGCACCAGCAGTGAAGGGGTTAACACCCCCAGCTGCTGTATTTTTTATTTCCACTAGGTGTCTCCTCCCTGCTTCTCTGTCCCTTACTTTGATGTAAGAGACGCATTGGCAGAGAGGAGACACTAGAGGCAGTAAGTAGCACTGCCTCATTCATTGTTTTAGAATGCCGGTACATGTGATCGCTGACGCAGCGATCACATGACCTGGCACAACCGACGGAGGCTGAGACTGAACGGTCCGGTACTGGACCGCTCAGTCTCAGCCTGGATTGAATGGTAGCAGCGTGCACGACGGCGCACTGCTACCATTTAACACTTGACGTACCAGGACCGTCACTGGTCCTTAAAGCAAATTTACCCATGACGGTTCTGGTACGTCAAGGGTCGTTAAGGGGTTAATGGTTTCAGGATCAGATGGGGGACGGCAATACGTTGTGAAGTGATGCCCGGCTGGTCTATAGAGGACTGCATTTTGCTTCTAACTCTCTGAATACTGCAGATATTCACTTCAATACAAGATTGTTACCTACACAGCACTGTAATGCTCCAACGCTAATCCCAGGGAGGTCACAGCCCACACTTCTACACTCAGAACCTACAGATCCGGGGGGACCAGCAAGAGCCGGAACCTCCACACAAGGGGGCAGCTATGGACATTTAATCTCTACATAGCCACTGCCCGAATTCCGTATATTGGTCCAGGAACTTTCACAAAAAAGAGAGAGCATTATTTGGTGTGAGCCTGTAACTTCCCAAGTGCTGTAAAGAAAAGCACCAGAGATCCCTCTTAAATAGGCTAAGTACCCACTGAATGGTAATCAATGACAATTTTCATTACCCCACTATGGTACATTTGTTTTGCCCCAGAATTGCTCCTCTCTCCAGTCGGACTGGAAATAAAAGAAAACAGGCCTGGCTAAAATCGAATACCAGCCCCTTTTTTCATCACGCTTTTTATTTACAATGTACAGTTCAGCTGAATACCCCATAATCATGTGTAGATGTCAAGGGGGATATATAATAAAACTGTATCGTTGACTGTATCAGTAATATAAATAAGGTCAGTCATGCCTAATTGTGTAAAAATATAAATGTTTATTTAAATAGTCAAAAAATACGGATTTAAAAAAAAATAATACTGTATGCCAGGGCTCAAAATTTCCACTCGCCAGTGGTGAGTGAAAATGTAGCCCTGTCGAGTAGAAATTCAGCCCTGGTGGGTATGTTATGTATTGCAGTGGCGAGTAGAAATTCAGCCCTGGTGGCTATGTTATGTATTGCAGTGGCGAGTAGAAATTCAGCCCTGGTGGGTATGTTATGGATTTCAGTGGCGAGTAGAAATTCAGCCCTGGTTGGTATGTTATGTATTGCAGTGGTGAGTAGAAATTCAGCCCTGGTGGGTATGGTATGTATTGCAGTGGTGAGTAGAAATTGTAGATTATGTTAACGTAGTGTACAAATAATCTTAATTTTAATAATGACAGGAGGCGAATATTTGCTTGACTTTCTTTACTTGAAACCCATAGCAGCACAGATCATTAGCATAACCAATAGAAAAACAGCCAGTACAGCTATATAAGACCCTCACTCCATAAACTCCTCCTCTTTCTTTGATGAGACAGATACAACAATAAGAACACAAAACTTCTTTTAACAAGACGTCCCCGCAAAACTTCTTCTAACAAGACGTCGCCGTCAACCACCACCACGGGCACTGAACCAGGATTCAGGCTGAAAGAAAAGAAAGAAAAAACATGATAGTACACATGTCATAGAAAACGAACGGCCTTAATTCACACAATATGTAAAACATTGTGAAATATGAAACCATAAACATAGCAATACATATATAAACAATCAACCTATCCCCAACAAACCCAAATCTCGGGAGGGAAAATAAAACCTGGGGGGGAAATATTCGCCTCCTGTCATTATTAAAATTAAGATTATTTGTACACTACGTTAACATAATCTACAATTTTACCACATGACAGGAGGCTTCATATTTGCTTTTTTAACGCTGTGAAACTAAAGAAAAAGCAGCGTGAGAAGTAGGACGAAAATAAAAGGTGCGAAACGTGTCTTCCCTAGACCAATCCGCAGAACGTAAAATATCGGCTAGAGAGGCACCCGCAAAAAAAGCTTGAGAAGCTGCCGCACCTCTAACCGAATGAGCGCCAAAAGAAAAATCGACACCCGCTAAAGACAAAATCCACCTGATCCATCTGGTTAGAGTAGTAGAAGAGACTGGTTTGTGAGGTTTAACATAAGAAACCAACAATTGACCAGAAGACCGAAATCTAAGAGGAGCCGTAACGTCAACATATTTGAGCAAAGCCTGAACTACACAGAGCTGCGGAACTTCAGTAAAGAACGGATAAAATACCAAATCCGAATCCGTCTTAGTACGACGAGAGATCGAAAAAGTTACTCCATCTGGAGAGATCGAAAATCTATCCACATCAAAAGCTCTCACATCCGAAACTCTTCTAAAAGATACTAAACAAAGGAGAAGAGTAAGTTTTGCCGAGAGCTGTCTAAGAGACAAACGATCATTAATTGGCCAAGACTTCAAGAAGGTAAGAACCACCTCTACGTCCCAAAAACGGGAATATTTGGGGTTCGGAGGACGAGCCAACTTAATACCCCTCAAAAGACGACAAATCAAGGGGTCGCGACCCACAGATACCCCAGCTACAGGAACATGAGCCGCCGAAATGGCGGATCTCACCAGATTAATAGACCTATAGGATCTACCTAAGGAGAATAAATGCGACAAAAAATTTAAAATCATAGGTACAGCTGCTGTAAAGGGATCGCAATCCCTCTCCAAACACCAGCTAACCCAGGAGCCCCATGCAGAGATGTAACATCGTCTCGTGCCAGGAGCCCAAGATTCCCACAAAAGGTTCTTAGCCGTTTGCGATAAACCATCGACGGCCCAGGATCCCCTGAAAGCATCCAGGCCACCAGACAGAGATGGCCTTCCAGCACCAAAGGATGAAGGTTCCCTCGAGGGTCGACAAGAAGGTTCGGAAGAGAAGGAAGAAGAAGAGGGTGTTCGCAGGACATCTCCAACAAGTCCGGGAACCATGCTTGACTTGGCCAAAGAGGAGCAATTAGCAGAAGGGTCACCCCTTGAGACCTGATTCGATGAAGAACTCTCGCCAACATGGCAAAGGGAGGAAAGGCATATGCCCCTGTCTCTGGCCACACCTGGAGGAAAGCGTCCACCGCTGAACAACCCGGATCCGGGAGCCAACTGAAATACTGAGGCAGTTGATGATTGGTGCGAGACGCAAACAGGTCTGTCCTCAGAGGACCCCTGAGAGAGCGAAGACGATGAAAAACAAGGGGGTTCAGCATCCAATCGCTGCTGTCTCTCCAATGACGAGAAAACCAGTCCACCGTCAAATTGGAGACTCCTGGAAGATATTCCGCCTTGATCGAGATGTTGCGTTCCAAACAAAACTGATAAATATTCTTGGTGGCCTCCGTAAGGACTCGAGACCTGGCACCTCCCAATTTGTTGATGTATTGGACAGCTGAAATATTGTCCATCCGAAGAAGAATGCAACAATCCGACATCTCTCTGGCAAGGCTGCGAACTGCGAAGGAACCTGCAATTAGTTCCAGACAATTGATGTGAAGTCCCTCTTCTTCCTGAGACCAAGGGCCTCCTGTGGAGAAATCTACACAATGAGCCCCCCAGCCCCACAGACTGGCATCTGATTCCAGAACAAAGTCCGGAAGGTGGCCGAAAATCGCCTTGCCATTCCATGCTTGCATGTGAAGCAACCACCACCTTAGCTCCGAGCGAACCTCTGAAGAGAGAGTCACAGCAAGATCGTACGAAAAGCCCGCTCGAAGATGATGAGCCTTGAATCGTTGCATTGCCCTGTAATGCAACGGACCCGGATAAATCGCCTGTATGGAAGACGAAAGAAGGCCCACTATGCGAGCAAGGAGACGAAGAGGAACCTGAACCATCCGGAGAACCTTCCGAATCTCTCGCCGAATTGCCACCAACTTGGACTTCGGGAGGCGAAGAACACAAGAGACTGAGTCTATCTCGAACCCTAGGAACTGAACCACCTGAGAAGGAACCAGAGCCGACTTGACTCTGTTGACAACGAAACCTAGAGATTCGAGAAAACTCACGATAAATTTTGTCTGAGAGCGCAATCTGGATCTGTCGTTGCAAAAAATAAGCAAGTCGTCCAGATAAATGAGGCAACGAATCCCCCTTGCCCTGAAATGCGCAATTACTGGCTTCAGCAGCTTGGTGAAACACCACGGAGCTGAGCTGAGGCCGAACGGAAGACAGGTGAATTGGCACAGCTTGCCCTTCCAAAAGAAGCGGAGAAAGCGGCGGAAAGACTCCGCCACCGGAACCGACAGATAGGCATCCTTGAGATCCAATCTTGTGAACCAATCGCCCCTGACCAACAGATCTCGAAGAAGATGAATACCTTCCATCTTGAAATGCCGATAAACCACAAACGCGTTGAGGCATTTTAGGTTTATAACAGGGCGAAAGTCTCCTGTTTTCTTTCTCACCAAGAAAATAGAGCTGACGAAGCCTCCGCCGTCTGGAGCGAACTGCACTGCTCCTTTTTTGAACAAAGTCAAAATCTCGGCATCTATTAAAGACTCCCTGTCCTTTGACACCACTAAGGGGGGAGGAGGGAACGGCTGGATTGGAGGAGAATGAAATTCTATTACGTACCCTTGAACGGTCTGAAGTACCCAAGCGTCCGTCAAAATTTTTCTCCAATTCTGAAAACAGAGAGACAGTCTGCCAGCCGTGATTATAGAGCAAGGAATTAAAACTGGAATACTCACCGGGAGTGAACTTGCTTCTGCCACGTCCTCTGGGTCCTCGACCTCGATCGGATCCTCTTTGAAATGAGGTAGGTCTGTAATTTGTTGATGGGAAGAATGCAGCGGAGGGAGGATTAGCTCTGGGGCCTGAAGACCAGAAGCGGCTGGCGGCACGGCCCCTCTGCCGACCAGCCCTTCCAAAAACCCCTCTAGACATCTGTGGACGAAAGACCTGCTTCAATGAGGTTTGCGCCTTGCTCAAGGTGGTAAACAAAGTAACATGTTTCTTCAGCTCAGCTATAAAAGAATCTCCAAATAAGAGGCCATTTGCAGCTGGGCCCAATTCCTTAACTCCCAGATCCGCAAGCTTAGGGTCGATACGAAGAAGGGCCGCCTTGCGCCTCTCAGAAGACATAGCTGAATTGGAGTTTCCCAGAAGGCAGATTGCTCGTTGTGCCCATTCTCTAACTGCCGATGCATCCAAAGAGGAAGCCTCTGAGACTGCTAGATCAGCAAAATATAGGATTCTCGCCAAAGGCCCCAAAATATCCAGCATCTTATCCTGAACTATCTTCAGGCCTTTTTCAATACCCTTGCGAGGGTCACGTCCAGACCGAGACATAAATGTCAACATGGTAGAGTCAAAATCGGGAGTGAAGGAGACCTTATCTGGAAGTAAGGGCCTGGGACATTCGGCTCGAAGCTTGTTGCGAACATCTCTGTCCAGAGGCTTGCGAAGCCAAAAATGAACAAACTGAGAAAGGTAGTCTGGGAGAGACCATTCTGAGGATTTCGGATGACGTAGGCATCTAGGGTCAAACAATGGATTCCCTTTAGAATCATAAAGACGGTCTTCCTGTGATCCATGACCCCAGGAATCCTCCGTGATAGATTCCTTGACGTAAGGAGAATCCATATGACTTCCTCGATTCTCAGAATCGAAAAAAGGGGAATCTGCCTTCCATTCATCGACAATCTCTAAATCAGGCTGCGCCACCTCTTCTTCATCAGAGGAACAAAAGGGTTCTGGAAGAGGATCCGCCACCTCCGTCTGTTTCATACGCTTGATAGGAGCTTTCCCAGCCGACCTCCGTGGCGCAGAAGAAGATCCCTTCCAATGACGTTTGGACGTAGGAACTTCTAGTCCAGGGGAGTCAGGAGACCGAAGATCTTCGTCCTCACCAGCTTGAACCAAAGGATCATCCAGAACATCCTCAGGATGGTGAGACGTCAACACTCTGGACAAAACCTTCTCCACAGAGGCTGACACAGCAGAATTGATGATGGATTGAAAATCCGGAAGCGGATGAGACGGAGCGTCACTCATGATGACTGGATGAACGTAGAAAGTGATTTAATGGGTAAAACCTCGTTTGGAACCTAAGGAAGGAAAAATACCCAGTCAGAGAGAAGATATAAACCGAGTCCAAGAGTGGAGAAGCCCCTGCTGGGCACAACTGGGGCTCACCCAGTATTAAATCCCTGCGAGCAGGTGATAAGAAGGTCTTACCCAGAAAAAAAGGGGGCAAAGGAATCCTTTGTGTGAAACTAAAGGAATTTTTTTTTTTTTTTTTTTTTTTTTTTTTTTATATATATATATATATATATATATATATGTGAAGGGGCTCACCCCAGAGGCACCAGCAAGGGCAATCCTCCACACACAAAAGAACTTAAGTAAATAAGCTAGAGGGGCTCACCCTCATTCAAACAGAAATCACCAAAGGGACCTTGTAAACATAGCAGAGGGCTCACCTCAGAATGCCAGCCTTTAAAAGGGGAAGGCGAACAATTAACCCCTAAGGTGGGGAGGTAAATATAATGGGGGCTCACCCCTATCAGTTCATAAAAATGGCACACTCTACAAGGGGCTCACCCTAGAATCTCTCACAGGAGATATAGATTAAACAGTAAATGAATAACCCATTGGTGGTAATTTGCAAGCGGTTTAAAAAGAGAGAGCAGCCAATATATCGATTAGGTAACAGAACCAGATACTTTATTAGGGATGTACCAAAGAGTCCTGTGTAGAGAAAAACAGCTTGAGCGCGCTAGAACAGTTATATAACGAGACCGGAAGCCTCAGGCAAAATGGCCGCCGAGAATCTCGTCCAACACGAGATTCAAGATGGCCGCCGCGCCTAAAACCATCCGAGACGGTCCGCAGACCGCAATCTACAAACAGCTACAGCCGAAATCGGCACACCACCTGGCCGCGTCTCACTGACTCCCGGGAGCTGCCATCGATGCGTGCAGCCGAAAGAGGCAGCTTGACACGATCGTAGGCAGGACAAACCCCAAGTCAGGGAGGCAGCACACAGAAAGTGTCCAGATCCAAGGTAATCTGCAATAAACCCAAACCTCAACAGATTGGGATAAAATACAAAACTAGAAAAAATATAAAAGCAACGCCAAGATAGGAAATCTATAGAAGAGAACTCCAACAATACCTGAAGGAGAAATATAGACTTAATACAGACTTAGGATAAATAGAAAATAAACAATCTAATAGAATTAAGGTTTACAGTAAAAAAAAAAAAAAAAAAAAATGTTTGAGAAAAGATACACTGACCTGTACTGCTCGGCTAGCAGCAAAGAAAGAGGAGGAGTTTATGGAGTGAGGGTCTTATATAGCTGTACTGGCTGTTTTTCTATTGGTTATGCTAATGATCTGTGCTGCTATGGGTTTCAAGTAAAGAAAGTCAAGCAAATATGAAGCCTCCTGTCATGTGGTAAAATTCAGCCCTGGTGGGTATGTTATGGCTTGCAGTGGTGAGTAGAAATTCAGCCCTGGTTGGTATGTTATGTATTGCAGTGGTGAGTAGAAATTCAGCCCTGGTGGGTATGTTATGTATTGCAGTGGTGAGTAGAAATTAAGCCCTGGTGGGTATGTTATGTATTGCAGTAGTGAGTAGAAATTCAGCCCTGGTGGGTATGTTATGTATTGCAGTGGTGAGTAGAAATTCAGCCCTGGTGGGTATGGTATGTATTGCAGTGGTGAGTAGAAATTCAGCCCTGGTGGGTATGTTATGTATTGCAGTGGCGAGTAGAAATTCAGCCCTGGTGGGTATGTTATGTATTGCAGTGGCGAGTAGAAATTCAGCCCTGGTGGGTATGTTATGTATTGCAGTGGCGAGTAGAAATTCAGCCCTGGTGGGTATGTTATGTATTGCAGTGGCGAGTAGAAATTCAGCCCTGGTCGGTATGTTATGTATTGCAGTGGCGAGCAGAAATTCAGCCCTGGTGGGTATGTTATGGCTTGCAGTGGTGAGTAGAAATTCAGTCCTGGTGGGTATGTTATGTATTGCAGTGGTGAGTAGAAATTCAGCCCTGGTGGGTATGTTATGTATTGCAGTGGCGAGTAGAAATTCAGCCCTGGCCCAGGATAATAAAACCTATGGATTACTGCACAGTGAATTGACTCATTCACTATGGCAAGAGTATCAGTCCCAAAATGGTGGATGCCACTTTGTCTGTAAGAATTTCCTAAAAATAAAGGGAGTGCTTATTCTTACAGAAAAAGAAATATTTCATCACCTTAATCCAAAATGATTACAACACTAAATGTACCTTTGTGTTTCTTTGAGTAAACTCAGATACAATTCACATATGTACGCACTTAAATAAATAATTTACTTTTACCATAGAACCTCTTAAAAGAATCTCATGCTAATCACAGAAACAGACATGAACTATCAGGATAGCAAACTAGCATATTAGACACCAAATCAATGTAGCTTCAAATGACCAACACAGAATCATCCAAACTTGTGCATGATATATATATAATTAAATGCACTAGGACATGCTGAAATTACATATCATAGCATACATGCTATCTACTATCTATCTATCTATCTATCTATCTATCTATCTATCATAGTCTTGTTACATAAGTACGCACAGGACTTAAAGGAGCAGTAAACTTATTTTTACAAAAACACATATTTTATAGAGCATTTCCTGCTGAATAAAACAAGGTCACTCCCATCGCTGTCAGATGTTTTATTCAAAGTTTATATCCGTTCAAATAATCAGAAAGTGAGTTTACTGTGTGATTACTTCCTGATAGTTCTGACAGGAAGTGAATCTACTGTGTTTACTTCCTGATAGTTCTGACAGGAAGTGAATCTACTGTGTTTACCTACTGATAGTTCTGACAGGAAGTGAATCTACTGTGTTTACCTACTGATAGTTCTGACAGGAAGTGAATTTACTGGTTTACTTCCTGATAGTTCTAACTGACAGGAAGTGAATCTACTGTGTTTACCTACTGATAGTTCTGACAGGAAGTGAATTTACTGGTTTACTTCCTGATAGTTCTAACTGACAGGAAGTGAATCTACTGTGTTTACCTACTGATAGTTCTGACAGGAAGTGAATTTACGGTGTTTACTTCCTGATAGTTCTAACTGACAGGAAGTAAATTTACTGTGTTTACTTCCTGATAGTTCTAACTGACAGGAAGTGACTCAGCAGTTTTGATCACATTCTATGGAGAACTGTATGTCTCTGACTTTTCTGACTTTCCTCTCCATTAGAATCTAACAGGAAATCTAATTAGAATTTGACCACTAGAGGGCACTGCTAATTTAAAAAAAATATGGGTTTAAACTGTAATAACTCTGGAAATATAAATATCTCCGCAGTGGGAGTACCCTTATTTTACTCAATAGGAAAATCCCTACAATATATATTTTCTCATAAAAAAAGTTTACTGCTCCTATAAACTTGATTTAAAGAAACAAACTTTTACTTATCAATGTTTCGGCTGCTCACCGCCAGCCTTCCGCAAGATACAAAGTGAATAAAAAGAGACCCTTTTAAACCCCTCCCCCCTCCCAAACAAAAACTTGGCATCCTAATTAAGGAATGACATCATCAATACACACGTGAATACAGTATAATACTTTACAACCATGAAACATAAATATTACTAAAAAATGAAAAAGAAAAAGCGATAAGGAAAAAATCCACGCTAAATGTAATACAAGGACAAGCGAGACTTGTACAATGTTGTGGAATAAAATGTACAATAATGTGTAATTCATTGGTGTGTATCCAGACAGCACAAAGTGTAGATGAGCTAAAATATAGTATATATTCGTGTAGGGGATGTATAATAAAGATAAATGGATACCGAGGTCGGTCAGAGGAGAAGAGCAATGCCCTGGAGCAACAAGCATCACGTGAACTTGCACAGATCTCTTACTTAAGGAGTGTGGCTATAGGCCAAGGAGTCATCGACTAATATATCAATACAGCAGGAGGGCGCTGGTGAGATAATTCATAGTGGGGCAAAGGAGACACTTTAATAGTTTGGTGCTCTCTAAGACTCTCTATAAGTATAATAAGTGAAAGAGGAGGCAAAGAAACCCCCTACTCTAGGGAGATCTTATTATTGAGACACTCAACCCACACACAAATATCACTCAATAATCTTTATTTATATCAACAATATGACAAACAGATGACAGATTAAAAACAATTAAAATACAATTGAGAGGTATTCAGGTGGAGCCAAAGTTTTACCAAATGAGGAAAATAAGTCATAAATTATCCTTATAAATAAGATAAAAAAATATAATATATCCTAATAAGTAATATACTTTCCCACTGAAAATCATAAATAAAACACAATAAAAAGGCATCTGATCAGGTCAAGGAGTCACCTGTGGTCAAGAGCAAGAAAATGACTTGTGTTATGGTCATAACCTGAGGCTTGTTTGCTGTGTTTTGTGAAGGAGATAAGATACAAATGGAGTACAGCCTAAATTCATGACTGAGAACAGAATAAAGATAATAAATTAGTGTGTGAGATACACTGACATTGTGTTTTCTAAAGACTGCTTGTAACATGCACTGTGTGATGGAAAAACTAATGTTTGAGCAAAGTTATAGGATAGCACAAGGTTTAGATGGTGGGAGGTCTAGCGGTCAGTCCTGGAAACAAACTATCTCAGAGATCACTTAATCATGTAGTTAGAATAGCAGGGTAATATCAACCAGAAATGAGCTCAGTGGGTTCACCTTATATCAGGGCACCTTAAGTTCTGTCCTCAAGGGTCTCCAACAGGCCAGGATTTAAAGGAATAGTAATGTTTCATAATAAAAGCAACTCCAATTAATCATCATAGTATTTAGGATGTGGAGAGTGTTATTTCATTACTGTCAGAGTTGTAGTACAACAGTAATTGAATGACAAAGTATCCCCTTCCCACCCCTTTTACTGATGTAACACTGCTCAGCCAGATCAGAAGGGAGGTGCCCAGTTAGACAGAGAGGGACAATCTTCAATTAAGATAAGGGAAAAACCTGAAAAACTTGTCAAGGGGGGCAGGGCTTTCATTGTTCTCATAGGAAGAAGATTGTCCCCTGCTGTTATCTGTCTGGTCTATGGACTGGATTCCACATCTGAGAAGAGATGGCTTACACTAGGTAAAAGGGGCGGTAGGGGAAATGTTATCATTCAATTACTCTTGTACTACAGTGCTCACAAAAATGAAATAACACTCTCTATGGCTCAATTGCTATGAAGATTAATTGGAGCTGCTGTTTTTGTGAAACATTACTATCACTTTAAGGATTTCCCTGATTAAACACAGGTGAACCAGTCACAATGAATGAGCCACCGATTAATTCACATGTGCTTAATCAGGGAAATTCTTCCATCCTGGCCTGTTGGTGACGCTGGAGGACTGAACTTGGACAGCCCTGATATAAGGTGAGGGGACAGCAATAGATAATCTATGCTGAATGTTGTTGGTCAAGATAGTATATAATAAATCAGGAGGATAGAGAGCAGGTAATAGTAAAATTTACTAAAGCATGAAGATTGTGTCAGGCTGTGTGTAAATGGTGAGATGTTCCTGGGACCCACAGCCTGACATTATAAGCTAAATGAAGACACACTAGTTGAATGAGGTAAGATAATAGCACTAAAGAGGGTCCTAAAAAAGCTAGAATGACAGATTATTGCTGAATCCTGATTTGAAGGATGTTTCTATTGGAAGGTAAGGCAGGAATCGTGATCAAGTGGGAGCTGAACTTTAAAAGGAAATACAAAAGAGGAAATGATGAGAGTCTCTTAAGACTTGGGCAACATGTATGAATATATGAATAATGAGCTTTAAAGTGATGGAGGGGGGATAATAAGAGTCATGTAACACAATGTTCGGGTTGGAGTAAAGAGAATGTGCACTGAGGTAATCTGTGTCTGTAACCCATCTTTGTAGAGAGCAGAGAGAGTGTGCAGTGGTGCTGTGTCAACAGTAAAGATGAATGCAAAGAATGATCTGTCTGGCAGTATATTGGATTACATAGACAAGTGTGGAAAGATAAATGACTGCAATTACTGTTATGGGCTAAATATCCAAAACTATCCCATGTAGATAAGTCAACAGTTCATATTCTAAGGTGCTGTGGTCTTCATGTCAGTTCTTCATGTACCCACAGATCCATATCCTATATAAGCCTGTCCCTGGGATTTGTATACATCTCTAATGAGTTTATAAGATGCGGCAGTCAATAGATTCCATTGCCATAGTGTGTTGGTATATATCTAATATTGTTCCTGAAAGCTTGTACCTATGGGTCAGTGCGGGGGGTGCAGCTTGGTAAGTTAAAAAACTTCTCTTATGTTTAGAGAATGTCCACAGTGGTGTAGCATCCAAGTCGTAAAAGAGAAACGCAGTGCCATTGTGCATCAGATGATGATGGACTCTTGTGATCAGGTGGTATCGAAGTGCTGGACAATCAGTCCTATCTGTACACATAGATCCACATCAGGAAGAATAGAGTCCCGTTAAGTGAGGAACTACACTGGTGATGGATATTTCAAAAATATTGAGGAGAAAATTGGTGCCCCTTTGTTTCAGATGAAAAAGGACTCTAGTGATCTGGTGGTATTGAAGTGCTGGACAACAGTGCTATTAGTACACAGGGATCCATTGTTGAAACCGAGTTTCTCATTTAGTCCAATAGGGCCACCGTGTCAAGATGGTATATCCCATATGTCTCTCGTGAAGTTTTACTTTCCCGTTGCCGCCCCTAGTGTTCTCAGGTACATGGTTAATAATCATACATTTCAAAGAGGGTAACAGGTATTGAAGATTAAGGAAATGTCTAGGAACAGGTTTGTTAGTCTTTTTTGGTGGCTAAGGCTAGGCTGATAGAAGACCAGCGGCATAACATAGAGGGCTATGTACGTTAGTATTGGGATTAATATTTAATTAGGGCTTGTTGATCCAAGGAGAAATCTGATTACCATTTGGAATCAAGAAGGAATGTTTTCCCCCCATTCAGGGTAGAATTTGAAATTGCTGTATTGAGGGTTTTTTTTTGCCTTCTTTTGGATCAACGAAGGTAAACAGGAATAGGAAAAGGTTGAACTAGATGGACGCAAGTCTTTTTTCAACCTAAATTACTATGTTACTATGTTACCATTATTTCAGGAAAAGTTGTCTGTTTCCTCTTTTCCCACATAGTATAGCCCATACGGACGTATGTCTACTACAAATGCCTTTTAACACCGAATGCTCTGTTACCTGAAGCTGAAGCTCTTTGACTATGTGTATTTCTTCTACTGCAGGGTTATGTGTAGTCAACAGAGGTATACGTGTAGAGACTTCCTCCTCTTTGTATTGTAGCAGGTGTTCAATTGGTCTTAATGCAGATGTTATTTTTTTGTGATTTATCCTTGTTTTTGTAGCCTTTTATCTAAATCATTCAGACAATGTTTTTAATGGATTATCGCAGTCGTCTGTTTCAGAGCATATGTGGTGGTATCTGATAGCTCATCTACGAATGATGCCTTGTGTAGTGTGGGATGGATGAAAGCTGGAGCCGTGAAGATAACTGTCTATGGGTTTTCTGTATACAGATGAATGTAGTTTTCTCTTGATGAAACTTATGGTTGTGTCAAGGAAATGTACGTCTTCTGCAGAGAAATGAATTTTAAATTTAATGAATGAATGAAATGCTTTTAAGGGTTTATGATCAATATAGTGGTAATATTTATAAGATTTGATTTGGTATGCACCAATAAATCTCTGTCCCAGTTGAGCCATAAAAAGAGTACCCTATTGTGGAGCCATCTTTGTTCCCATGACATATCCCTGGTTAAAGGTGTAATAATTGTGTGTGAGGAACATTTTATTGATTTAGTGATAATACAGTGGGGCTATAATTCTGGCTGTGGGCATGTGATGATAGGAACTGATAGCTGGTATGAATTCCATCCTTACCTGGGATTTTGTTATACAATGATTCTACATCCATGGTTGCTAAAATTGAGTAGTTTTTAATTTAGTTGAGTTTGTGAAGGAAATCTGTGGTGTTGAAGCTCTTGGTGTTTTTGATAAAAAGTTGTAAGATAATTGCCACCAGGCCAGTTATCTGTTCAAAGTGTCTACACCTGTTAATACTGACCTACACTGGGTTTCCTTGTTTGTGGATGTTTGGAAGCACGTATAAAGTCTCCACAGCAGGGTTGGTTGTAAACGCTGTTAAATTTCTGGCTGTGTCTTTAGGAAAAATGTATTGAATTTTTGGAGTTGCAAGGAATATTTCTTGGTGGGGCCTTGGTTTAGTGTTTTTTTTTTGTTTGTCTTTTAATTAATTGATCAATCTTACTCATGTTATATATTTTTTATATATTTTCACACTGACAAAGGGATTTTAGGATCCTTAAACTGGTGTCATTTGTAGTTTAACAGTTTTTGTTTTCTTAACCCATGTATTGCCTCTGTCATCTGACTTGGCTATTTCATTTTGATGATTAGTATTGCTTTTGTGCAAATATTTATCCCATCGTGACCACTAAGTTTTGAAGGTAGAATATATTCTCAAACCCCCAAATAACTGTAGAATAATCTCTATACGTTGGAGTAGTAATTGGTATTGTTTTCTTTCTAAGTGTTCAAATACTGCTTTAGTACCTTTCAAATTTTGTGAAACTAGTGTATAAACTGCTTACATCATATGCTTACATCACATGCTTACATCATATGCTGCCAAAGATGTTCATCTCTCCGTTCAACAGCTTGCATGTGCTATAGCAGGTAAATTATGTCTTAAGTAAGATAATTGACTCCGAGCAGAGGGTTGAAAGAATACATCCATATTCTCGGGCAGAGGGATGGATAAGCATTTATTGCATGGCGGGTTGGTTGGGAATTTTTGGCAAATTATTAAAATATTGCAAAAGTAGAATTTACATTGAATAAAAGGGTATATTTTTCTATGTTAATCATATTATACTTCAACTTGGGCAAGAGGAGATCTCAGTTAAAAATAAATTGTGTGGGGTCCTTAGGAAGTTTGCATACATGGTGTAATTTCCTATAATCTATATGCTTCTGGTAAACACCAACATTTTTGCCCAGATCCCCACCCCCCTTATCTTCATTGTGAATAACTAAATATAATTGTTGTTCTGTGATTTCCTGGTATAGTGAGGTCATTTATAGATCTTTTCAATATTTCTCTTATAACCAGTTGATTAAATACCTTCATGAATTTGTTTTGAGACTGAATTGGATAAAAAGTAGATTTCAGTTTCTTGGCGTTATATTTATAATATCAGTAATTTGTGTCATACTTGCTTTTTTTTAGTATTTGTAGATTTCACTGTGTGTAACTGAAAATCAAAGACTAATTTGAGAGTGTGATGGGAAGGGCATTAACATGTGGAGAGGTGACAGACCACCGGAGCCTTTACAGGGGCTGCAGGTGAGGAAAGGAGTGTGATTGGAGATGTGGGTAGGGAGAGGTGATGGGAGCTGTATAAAAGATAGGGCTGCGGTTAATGGACAAGGTGGCAGGAAAGATGGCGGCACTGTACCCACTCCTGAAGACCAAGTCCATGCCACTACGGACAAAGATTAACGTCTACAAGGCAATCATCAGACCTACCCTGACGTATGCCTCCCCAGCATGGATCACTTGCCATGAGCGACACCGGAAGAGTCTTCAGAGAGTCCAGAACAAGGCCCTGCAGATATCGTCCAGAGCTCCAAGATTCATAAGGACAGCTGACCTTCACAGGGAGCTGGACATCGAGATGTTGGACGAACACCTAGAGAAGCTGAGTAAGAACTTCTGCCAAGGACTGGATCAGAACCCGAACCCGTTGATCAGAAAACTCACTGCCACCACTGCAAACCCCTTCGACCGCTACCCACGGCCCATCACAGCGAAGACCCTGTGAAACTAACCCAACTGTGAAAAGTAAACACAGACCAAGAAGAATCCAAACCTGCGACTTAAAACCCAACCCGAGAAGATGGAGTAGTGAGGCACAAGCCTCGGTATCCAAAAATCACCGCTGATAGATTTTATCCATCAGCAAGAAGAAGACGACTGGCAATGGACAAGGTGAGTGAGGGGACCTGAGAGTGAGGGAAGCTGGTGTTTGGGAGTTGTGGATGATGGGTGTGTGATGTGAGCTGTAGATGGAGGGGCATGCAATGAGGGAAGCAGATGTGTGGTGGAAGCTCTGAGTGAGGGGGGAGTGGGTGAATGTGGGAATTGAAAATGACTGGCAGTAGGTTTGTCTGTTGGAAATGCCCTTGAACGTTTTTTCTTTAAGATCATTGCTCATTTAATCCATAAGCAGATCTTCAATATAGGAGAACGTGTTGGCTATATGCCACAATGATCAAAGTCAGGTAATACTTTCAATTGGATTTGAAAGTCATCTTTCAGGCCAAGCCCAGGCCGTTATGCTCCACAGCAGATTGTCCGTTCTGCAGTGAAACATTAACAAACAGTATTTATTCACCCATTCATTTATTCACACATAATGTGACTTAAAATAGAAAACTAATTGCTAAGATAATTAAAATAGAAGAAGTCTACAGACAAGAAAGAAGAGCTAACAAACAAGTATTGTTAACTGGAAGGAGTGGACGATATATCCAGAGAATTTAAACAGGTAAAGATAAACTTAAATAAAAGTACAATGTAATAAGGAGATAAATCTAATATTATAACTGGAGGACAAAGATAGATTAAAATAGCTGATATAGAAATTTAATCACAATCAAACACTATCACAGGAGGATTAAGCCCAGCTGATTATACCACAGTATCAAAAGGGACCAGGATGAATCTTATATTGTCACAGGAGGGACCAGGCTGGAGCTGTTATTATCACAGAAGAAACCATGCTGGAGTTGATATTATCACAGGAGGGATTAGGCTGGAGATAATGTTATCTCCAGCCTTGTCCCTCCTGTGATAATGTTATCTCCAGCCTTGTCCCTCCTGTGATAATGTTATCACAGGTGGGACTAGGCTGGAGTTGATATTATCACAGGTGGGACTAGGCTGGAGTTGATATTATCACAGGAGTGACTAGGCTGGAGTTGATATAATCACAGGTGGGACTAGGCTGGAGTTGATATTATCACAGGAGGGACTAGACTGGAGTTAATAAAATCACAAGAGGGACCAGGCTGTAGTTGATGTTATCACAGGAGGGACTAGGCTGGAGTTGACATCATCGCAGGAGGGACTAGGCCGGAGTTGATATTATCACAAGAAGGACTAGGCCGGAGTTGATATTATCACAGGAGGGATTAGGCTGGAGTCGATATTCTCACAGGAGGGATTAGGCTACAGCTGATCTTATCGTAGGAGGGACTAGGCTGGAGCTGATGTTGATATTATCACAGGAGGGACTAGGCTGGAGATAACATTATCACAGGAGGCACCAAACTGGAGTTGATATAATCACAGGTGGGACTAGGCTGGAGTTGATATTATCAAAGGAAGTACTAGACTGTAGTTAATAAAATCACAGGAAGGACCAGGCTGTAGTTGATATTATCACAGGCGGGACTAGGTGGGAGTTGATATCACAGGTGGGACTGGGCTGGAGTTGATATTATCAAAGGTGGGACTAGGATGGAGCTGATATTATCACAAGAAGGATTAGGCTGGGGCTGATGTTATCACAGGAGGGGCTAGGCTGGAGTTTATGTTATCAAAAGAGAGACTAGGCTGGAGTTGATATTATCACATATGGGACAAGACTAGAGCTAATATTATCACAGAAGGGATTAGGTTGAAGTTGATATTATCACAGGAGGTGATAATAGGCAGGAGGTGATTATCACAGTAGGGACTAGGCTGGAGCTGATATCACAGGAGGGATCAGGCTGGAGCTGAAATTATCACGGGAGGGACTAGGATGGAGCTGACATTATCACAGGAGGGACCAGGCTAGAGTTGATATTATTACAGGAGGGACTAGGCTGGAATTAAAATGATCACAGGTAGGACTAGGCTGGAGTTGATATTATGACAGGAGGGACTAGGATGGAGCTGATTTTATCACAGGTGGAACTAGGCTGAAGCTGATATTATCACAGGAGGGTCTAGGCTGGAGTTGATATTATCACAGGAGGGACTAGGCTGGTGTTAAAATTATCACAGGTGGGACTAGGCTGGAGCTGATATCACAGGAGAGATTCGGTTGGAGCTGATATTATCACAGGTGGGACTAGGCTGGAGTTGATATTATCACAGGTGGGACTAGGCTGGAGCTGACATTATCATTGGAGGGACTAGGCGGGTGTTGATATTATCACAGGAGCGACTAGGCTGGAGCTCACATTATCATATTATCACAGGAGGGATTAGGGTGGAACTGATATTATCACAGGAGCGACTAGGCTGGAGCTCACATTACCATATTATCACAGGAGGGATTAGGGTGGAACTGATATTATCACAGGAGGGACTAGGCTGGACGTGATATTATCACAAAAGGGACCAGACTAGAGCTGATATTATCACAGGAGGGACTATGTTAGAGCTGTCCTTATCACAGGAGGGACTAGGATGGAGTTGACATTATCACAGGAGGGGCTAGGCTGCAGCTGATATTATCACAGGAGGGACAAGGCTGGAGTTGATATTTTCACAGGAGGGATTCGGCTGGAGCCGATATCACAGGAGGGACTAGGTTAGAGCTGACATTATCTTTGTAGGGACTAGGCTGGAGCTGATATCACAGGAGGGATTAGGCTGGAGCTGATATTATCACAGGAGGGACTAGGCTGGAGCTGATAATATCAAAGGAGGGACCAGGCGGGTGTTGATATTATCACAGGAGCGACTAGGCTGGAGCTCACATTATCATATTATCACAGGAGGGATTAGGGTGGAACTGATATTATCACAGGAGGGACTAGGCTGGACGTGATATTATCACAAAAGGGACTAGGCTGGAGGTGATATTACCACATAAGGGACCAGACTAGAGCTGATATTATCACAGGAGGGACTATGTTAGAGCTGTCCTTATCACAGAAGGGACTAGGATGGAGTTGACATTATCACAGGTGGGACAAGGCTAGAGTTGATATTTTCACAGGAGGGATTAGGCTGGAGCTGATATTATCACAGGAGTGACTAGGTTAGAGCTGACATTATCTTTGTAGGGACTAGGATGGAGCAGATATTATCACAGGAGGGATTAGGCTGGAGCTGATATTATCACAGGTGGAGCTAGGCTGGAGATGACATTATTACAGCAAGGACTAGGCTGGAGTTGATATTATCCCAGGATGGACTAGGTTGAAGCTGATATTATCACAGGAGGGACAAGGCTGGAGTTGATATTTTCACAGGAGGGACTAGGCAGGAACTGATATTATCATAGAAGAGACTAGACTGGAACTGATATTATCATATGAGGGACCAGACTGGAGCTGATGTTATGACAGGTGGAACTAGGATAGAGTTGATATTATCACAGGAGGGACTAGGCTGGAGTTGATATTATTACAGGAGTGACCAGGCTGGAGTTGATATTTTGACAGGAGGGACTAGGATGGAGCTGATATTATCACAGGAGGGACTAGGCTGGAGCGAAATTATCACAGGAAGAAGTAGAATAAAGTTGGTATTATCTCAGGAGGGACTAGGCTGGAGCTGATATTATCTCAGGAGGGACCAGGTTACAATAAGAAACATTAAAATCCACAGTCTCTACAGTTCAAAAATAGTTTCTCCTAATTAATGTAAAGCACTCGCCCTTCCAATTTTGGGTCGGCGGACCCGATGCAGCTCCCCATAATCGCAGCTACAATTCCACAGACTGGAGGACAACCGGAGGGAAGCGTGCACAGGTCCACCCAAGCAGCAAATAGCCAGATGCAATTGATAAAAAAACTTTTCTTTTATTCCAACAATTAAAAGCTTCCATGAAAGTAAATAATCATACGGATCACATGCGTGGTAAGCAAGACAAATCTCCTTACTCGTTTCGCGATAGTGTAGACATCACTTAATCATAGGCTTCAATATCTACACATTTAACCACACACTTATAATCATTCAAAAAAAAAATCATATAAATGCCAATTAACTAATTGGAGAGGATCCCTATAGCCTGTACCGGAGGGAATGGGCACGAGCTGACATTATTGCAGAGGGGAGTAGGATGGAGCTGATATTATCACAGGGGACTGGGCAGGAGCTGATATTATCACAGGAGGGACCAAACTGGAGTTGATATCACAGGAGAGACTAGGCTTGATCTGATATTATCACAGGAGGGAGTAGGATGGAGCAGATATTATCACAGGAGGGAGTAGGATGGAGCAGATATTATCACAGGAGGGACTGGGCAGCAGCTGACATTATCACAGGATGGAGTAGGATGGAGCTGATATTATTACAGACAGGACTGGGCTGGAGCTGATATTATCACAGAAGGGACTGGGCTGGATCTGATATTATCACAGGTGTGACTAGGATGGAGTTGATATGATCACAGGTGTGACTAGGATGGAGCTGATATCACAGGAGGGATTAGGCAGGAGCTGATATTATCACAGGAGGGATTAGGCAGAAGCTGATATTATCACAGGAGGGATTAGGCAGGAGCTGATATGATCACAGGAGGGATTAAGCATGAGCTGATATGATCACAGGAGGGATTAAGCATGAGCTGATATGATCACAGGAGGGATTGGGCAGGAGCTGACATTATCACAGGAGGTACTAAGATGGAGCTGATATTATCATAGAAGGGACTGGGCTGGAGCTGATATTATCACAGGAGGGACCAGACTGGAGATAATATAATCAAAGGAGGGATTAGGCAGGAACTGATATTATCACAGAAGGTAGCAGGCTGGGGCTGACATATTGTCCATATGTAGATCTTCAATATAAGAAAGAATATGTTGAATACAAGCAACAATTAACAATTTTTCAGACCAAGCCCAAGCCGTTATGCTCCATAGCAGATTGTCCTTTCTGCAGTGAAACATTAACAAACATGTATTCAATCGAATGAACAGCCTTCTCTCTATCCAATGTCATCATGATTTATATACATGGTAAAGCCTCCACATAATGTGACTTAAAATAGAGCAACCTTCAATTGTTAAGATAATTAAAAGAGAAGAAGTCTACAGACTAAGAAGAGGAGCGAACAGACGAGTATTGTTAACTGGAAGGAGTGGACGATATATCCAGAGAATTCAAACAGGTAAAGATAAACTTAAATATAAAGACAATGTAGTAAGGAGAGAAATCTAATATTATAACTGCAGGAAAAAGATATACTAAAAGAGCTGATATAGAAATCTAATCAGAATCAAACACTATCACAGGAGGAATAAGCCCAGCTGATTATACCACAGTATCAAAAGGGACCAGGATGAAGCTTATATTGTCACAGGAGGGACCAGGCTGGAGTTCTTATTATCACAGGAGGAACTAGGCTGGAGTTGTTATTGTCACAGGAGGGACCAGGCTGGAGTTGTTATTATCACAGGAGGGACCAGGCTGGAGTTGTTATTATCACAGGAGGAACTAGGCTGGAGTTGTTATTGTCACAGGAGGGACCAGGCTGGAGTTCTTATTATCACAGGAGGGACCAGGCTGGAGTTGTTATTGTCACAGGAGGGACCAGGCTGGAGTTCTTATTATCACAGGAGGGACCAGGCTGGAGCTGTTATTGTCACAGGAGGGACCAGGCTGGAGTTGTTGTTATCACAGGAGGAACTAGGCTGGAGTTGTTATTGTCACAGGAGGAACTAGGCTGGAGCTGTTATTATCACAGGAGGAACTAGGCTGGAGTTGTTATTATCACAGGAGGGACCGGGCTGGAGCTGTTAATGTCACAGGAGGGGACCAGGCTGGAGTTGTTATTGTCACAGGAGGGACCAGGCTGGAGCTGATATCACAGAAGGGACCAGGCTGGAGCTGATATCACAGAAGGGACTAGACTGGAACTATTATTATCACAGGAGGGACCAGGCTGGAGTTGTAATTGTCACAGGAGGGACTAGGCTGGAGCTGTTATTGTCACAGGAGAGATTAGTCTGAAGATGACATTATCACATATAGGCTGGAGCTGGAATTATCACTTCAGGATCCAGTCAGGAGAAGGAGTTGTCCTTATTCCAATCCATTATCATTTTAAAATATTTGCAGTTCTGTTCAGTATCCTGTATTGAAAAATCATCTTCATTTACATTGTAGTGTATTTGTAAAAAGGCATGAGGAAATGGATGATGACATATGAACAGAGTTTAATGACAAATAGACATAATCTTACATAGTTCTCAGATTATATCTAGGATGACCCCAGACGTTTTTGCATTCACTCTCTATGGGCTGCATTCTGTCACAGCCAGGTGATGACATCCATAGCTTTATAGAATAGATTCCTGGGGAAATGTGTATATAAAACCAGTGATAGTTACCACCTGCAATGGAATCCTGGCCTGTTTTAGACCTTAAACTTCATTTGGAAGAGGGGTATGTGAAAAAGCCATGTACTAATCACATTACACACCACAAGCTGCAAGTATTTGGAGCTGACTTTACCATTCAAATACAACAAATTTTAGAAGGATATCAGGTACGTAATACACATATGCAAAGCAGGGACATAATGCACAAATATAAAGTATGAAATTAATGCAAGGGGCTCTCTACAGTTCCTTGAGGGACGCGAGCACTGCCTAGTAAGATTTGTTGTTTTAAAGGTTCCAGACAGTGAAGTTGACTTGAGTGTATTACATGATTTAGGGAGCTGATATTCTATATGAAGAATCCGTTTGCTACTGCACTGCCTCCAGCCTTCACAGCCCTAATTCAGCCAGATCTATAGATCCATCTCTTTGAAATCATGATTACAAATTTTTTCACTATGAAATCCTAGATTGTCATCAATAAATCATCACTGTACAACTGAACTTCAGTGAGATCCAACAGAACTTAATGGATGTTCCTCAGAGGGAAACATTCTATATTTCCATAATATATTGTAGCACAGATCCCCAAAAATCCCTTGCCTTATCACATTTTATTAAACTCCACAGCTTTTTGATTATCACTCAGTTCTGATAAATTTAACCATGCAAACTGTCCCTTCTTTTGGGTCTTGATTAAGAATGTGAGGATGGTCCATTTTCCTCCATGTGGGAATTTCTGTGGAAAGGGGATTATATTTTTCCTTTCTGCAGAAATCCCATTGAGAAGAAAATACCTGTGAAAGCTATTTCTGGAAAGTTCTTCCTGCACTAATTTCCTGGTTCCTGCACCAACTTCTGATGTACCTACATTGATATAATGCATGTCATCATGTATATATGCATTCACACAGCTGGAGCAATGAGGAAGTGTGCAGAATGTCCATCCAGTGGGGGTTGGAGGGTCTAGTTCTTCCTGATACAAAAAATCTGCACATCCTTAGTCTTTATAACTGAATGTGACAAGACAGGACTGTTGGGTTCTCTATTACGCTTTCCTGTTTGTTTTTCCTTTCAGTGATCATTTTCAAAGTTGGCCATGAAGCTCTATTTGGCTCTGTTTGTAGGACTCATTGCTTCAGGTAAGAATACTACATTGTCCATCTAGGGAACATTTGTTATAAAGTTATAATTATATTTCTTTTCAACGTGACTCTTATTCTCTGTTTAGTGACTAGTTATGACAATTTAATGGCAGAAATTGGCAGGTACTAATTAAATATCCGCTCTAGTCTCTGCATCCTTGTGAAATCACAGATTTAGATCTGGTAATGACAAGGGTGAGACGATTAGATCTGTGGAAGGCAATTGCATCTACGTGTGTATTCCAGTGAGAGCCCACAATGCTTTGAGTTATATTCTCAAAAGAAAGCCACCATCCCCTGCCAGGCCTTGATTATGTATGGTTACATCTCCTGGGAAGAGATGCACCAAAGGTCGATTATGGTGATGAAGTGGTTTGATGGCATATCAGTCGCATTAACTAAGGTGTCTTCTCCACCACAATCTGACCTCACCATGAATCCCTCCATGACTTTGGCAGGTTTATGGTTTTGTTTGAAAAGTACTAATTTGCATATGGAAATTCAGGTTAATGTCACTGTCATATTCATGTGGCTGTGTTTATACGTTAACGTGCCTGTAAGCCTCCTCCCCTCAGATGTGGAATCTGGTCTCTTGACCGGACAGGTCACAGCAAGGGACAATCTTCTTACTGTGATCATAAGGAAAACCCTGCCCCCTTGATAGGTTATTCAGGTTTTTCCTTATGATCACTGAAGATTGTCCCTCTCTGTGATCCATCCGGACAGTCTTGCTGCTCTGAGGTGAGCAGTGTTACATCAGTAAAAGGGGTGGGAGGGGGATCAGGGCCGGATTTCCCGTAAGGCAGAGTAGGCATCTGCCTACAGGCGCACCCTACAGAGGGGCGCCTGCCACTACAATTATTTATTTATTTTTATTTTTTTTACTTGGCGCGGCTTGTCATGCCGAGCCGCGCCGAACAGCCAGCAGCCGCCTTGTAGGCTGTGAGCTCTCCCGGCTCTTTAGCAATGCAGAGCGCTGGGAGATAAAATCTCCCAGCGCTCTGCATTACTAAAGGGAAGGTCGCGCGGGAGCTCCATGTCTGTGCACAAGCACAGATCTCTCCAGCCGCTGGACCACCAGGGAGTTAAGAAAAGGCTTAATGAGGCTTAACCCTTTAAGTGCCAGAGTGGCACGCAACGCATTGCAAAGCAATGCGTTGCATACCACTCTGACACTCAAAGGGTTAATCTGGGGATAATGGGAGCAATGTTAGGTCAATATGGGGATGATGGGGTGCAAGCAATGTGTAGCTGATGGGGGTCAATGTGGACTGATGCTGATGGGGTCAATATGGAGCTGATGGGGGTCAATGTGGAGCTGATGGGGGTCAATGTGGAGCTGATGAGGGTCAATGTGGAGCTGATGGTGATGGGGGTAAATGTGAGGGCAATGTTGAGATGATGGGGGCAATGTGAGGGCAATATGGAGATTTGGAGCATTGTGGAGATGGTGGGGGGGGCGCTTCAGGTATCTGTGCCTACAGGCTCCTGAGATGTAAATCCAGCCCTGAGGGGGATACTTTATCATTCAAATACTCTTGTACTACAGCTCTGACAGTACTGAAATAACACTCTCCATGGTCCAAATACTATGAAGATTAATTGGAGCTGATTTTATAGTGAAACATTTCTATCCCTTTAAACAGTGTCTGATAAGGTAAGCAGATGAGAGCTGTGCAGCTTAGCGAAGCATCCGCTCAGCTCAACAGTCATTTGTAGGGTAATACAAGTTCCCAGAGGTGTAACTAGAAGCCATCTGGCCCTGGTGCAAGAATTGCCATTGGCCCCCACCTCCACATTGCCCCTTCAACAATGCCCCCATCACAATGCCCCTCATTCTCCACAGTGCCCCTTCATCTCCACAATGCCCCTCATTCTCCATATTTCCCCTTCCACATTTCCCCTTCAACAATGCCCCCATCACATTGCCCCTTCCACAATGCCCCCATCTCCATATTGCCCCTCAATCTCCATAATGCCCCTCATTCTCCACAATGCCCCCATCACAATGCCCCTTCCACAATGCCCCCATCACAATGCCCCTTACACAGTGCCCCTTATTCTCCACAATGCCCCTACTGACCTCCCCCCTCCTCCTATCTCGAGTCCCTGGTGGTCTAGTGATGAGTCAAGCTCCCACGCGGTTGTTAGTAATGCAGAGCGCTGGGAGATTATGTCATCTCTCTGCATTACTAGAGCGCCGGCCGCAGGGAGATCACTTGTTACGCCACTGCAAGTTCCCCTTTAGAAATACAATTTCAGATCCAGTACAGGAGAGCAAATATCCAGGAAAACTCAAACAGAGCAGTAACAAGAAGCTGTTGTTGGGAGTATGGCCTTTTAATGAAATAAGAACAGAAGTCAATACATGTGTTGTCATATACATTACATTTTCATTGGTGCCTAATAGTAGGTGGGGATGTATTAATACGATTCTGCTCTAAAACAGAGTGTCTGCCTCATGGCCATTTACGAAGCTAACAAACAATCCTCCTCTTTATCCTGCTGCACCAAGAAGGCAGCAATGGAGGAAATGTATTCATGTTTTTTATTCCCATTATGTGATAACAAGGGCATTCCCACTGCTGCAAAATGTTTTGTTTAAAAGTTATAACAGTTCAGGTTATCAGCAGGAAGTGACTCAGCTGTTACTATCTTATTCTATGGAAAACTGCAGTCAGTAAACTATAGGTTAACTTTCTGGCCATGTAAAAAATAAAAAACTGTTAAAACTGTAATGACTCTGGAAAGATACAACTCCCACTTCAGATACATATCCCTTGTTTACTCAACAGGAAAATCCCTGTAATTTACGATACTGAAGCGCTTGTACATAACCAGAGTACCAGCTGTAGGGTACGGTATGGATAACTAGGAGCAAACCACCTGCGCCATAAAGGAGAAATAAATATCCCCTGATTCCAATTTATTTAATTGTTGCTTTTAACCCCTTGAATGATAGATCCCAGAACCTTCTAACATTCAATGGGTTAAAAGCACCATTTAATTTATCCCCTTCTGAGCTGCTGCTCTGCCCCAGAATTCCCCCAGTCATCAGACTCAGTTTGGGGGATGCACCAATATGATTCCACACCAGCCATGTCCTACCCCAATTCACTATGTACTTACACCTACATGTATCTCATTAACGCCACTTGTCCTACCCCAATTCACTATGTACTTACACCTACATGTATCTCATTAACGCCACTTGTCCTACCCCAATTCACTATGTACTTACACCTACATGTATCTCATTAACGCCACTTGTCCTACCCCAATTCACTATGTACTTACACCTACATGTATCTCATTAACGCCACTTGTCCTACCCCAATTCACTATGTACTTACACCTACATGTATCTCATTAACGCCACTTGTCCTACCCCAATTCACTAGGTACTTACACCTTCATGTATCTCATTAACGCCACTTGTCCTATACCAGTTTACTAAGGTACTTACACTTACACGTATCTCCTTAACACCACGTGTCCTACCCCAATTCACTATGTACTTACACCTACATGTATCTCATTAACGCCACTTGTCCTACCCCAATTCATTATGTACTTACACCTTCATGTATCTCATTAACGCCACTTGTCCTATACCAGTTTACTAAGGTACTTACACCTACATGTATCTCCTTAACACCACGTGTCCTACCCCAATTCACTATGTACTTACACCTACATGTATCTCATTAACGCCACTTGTCCTATACCAGTTTACTAAGGTACTTACACCTACACGTATCTCCTTAACACCACGTGTCCGACCCCAATTCATTATGTACTTACACCTACATGTATCTCCTTAACGCCACTTGTCCTACCCCAATCCATTATGTACTTACACCTTCATGTATTTCATTAACGCCACTTGTCCTATACCAGTTCATTATGTACTTACGCACAAAAGAAGAAAAAAAGAACCCTGATATACTAGCACACCTATAAATCCCCAAAAAAACCCAACAAGGTCAATATGGCAAAAAAGGACAAATATCTACACCATATTAAAACTTAACCTTTATTATAATTAAAATACTAAAAGTAAAATGGTGATATATTTCCCAAGGCAAAAGACCGACTTATCACTCAGTATAGCAGAAAGGTTTATCAATAGAGAGTGAAAATGACTTCAAAGAGACATATAACAGCCTCTCATCTCAGCCGCAACTGGGCACCTGATCTACTAGAATACCATATACAGAATTCAGAGAAGCTCATCAGGGGTTAACTGCTGTCGTTAACATACTCCAGCAACATAGCATTCATTAGTTTATAAACCACATCGGCACAAAAGCATCCATCGGACATAAATAATGTCCCAATGAGTGCATATAAATCACCTTGCCGATTAAAACATCAGCAAAAAGAAAAGATTTGCAGATAATATATTTAATGAAGCCCAAATGCCGGGGCACTAGACCGGCTTGCCAATACAATTCACTCTCAAATAATCGGAGCTAATATGGGAGCAAAGGACATTTTAGAATACACATCTTAACATAAATGATCTAGCCTAAATGCCGGGGCACTAAACCGGCTTGCCAATAGTTAATTAGCATCACTCGCTAAACCTCGGAATTATAACCTAAGCAGCAGAGGCTGAATATCTGAATCTCAATGCCGAGGCACTGAACCGGCTTACCAATACTTAATATACGAAACTAGCCGAACATCAATATTAACCCCGTCCACACAAGTTAGATTTATTCCCTAAGTGCCGGGGCACTAAACCGGCTTGCCAATAATTAATTGGTATCGCTCACTGATTATCAAAGTATCATTCAAAGCAACGAAGACTAGATATCTAAGTCCCAATGCCAGGGCACTAAACCAGCTTGCCAATTTTAATTAGAAAAAGCTACTCAAGCACCGATGGTAACCCTATCCACACACACTAAGCATATTCCCTAAGTGCCGGGGCACTAAACCGGCTTGCCAATAATTATAAAAACAAAAAACAACACATGTCACGCCTGACGCGCGTTTCGATAGCCTTCATCAGAGGCAGCATGTAAGACGCCATTCCTACAGCATCGCTGCTATATATACCCCCATAATTCAAATGTGTATTGGAAAAAGCCTCGACTGGCTGAATAATCTGTCAATCAAAACAAAAGACAACACCCGATACTGAAACAATGTATAACATATACTAAAGCATATACCTATGTTTATTCACCACATCCTACAACAATAATAGAAAATCAATAAAAACAAAAATCATTAAAAATAATGAAAATATATACAGAGACACATATGAGAATAAGGGCTAAATATAAAGCTCACAACCACTCTAATATAAATGGAAACTCATTAAAAGAAAAACACCTTTATTTGTTCCATAAGTAATTTAGAACATTGATGGAAAATAAATTATATCTTGATTTCTTATTATTACAAAGGGCACATTTAAATTAAATGTACACCCAAATTCCATTCTTCATTAAGTCCTCTAGGGGACAACGAATTCAAAAGAAATATCCATTTGTTTTCACACTTAAGAAGGGCATTATCCAAATCACCACCTCTAATGCCCAAATGGATTTTTTGTAATCCCCACGCTGTTAACTCTTTAGGGTTAGACATATGTACATCTTAGAAATGTCGAGCAACAGATGTTAACTTTTTATTGGGAATCAAAGATTCTTTAGGTGCATTCAAAATATTGTTAACATGTTCTCTAATTCGTAATTTTAATTTCCTAATGGTTTTGCCTACATAAAAGAGGTTACACGAACATCTCAGGCAATAAATTACGGCTGTTGTTTGACAAGTTATAAAATCCTTAATCTTGTGGACTTTACCAAAACGATCTACAATTGTCTTCATTGTAATCATTGTGGAACAAGCCACACAATGACCACAAGAATATGAGCCTGAGATTGTCTTATGCATACGTTTTTGGTGGTGACTATGGACTAATTTGTCACGCAAATTAGGAGCCCTCCTGCAACACATACTCACTTTATCACCTAATACCTCTTTTAGATCATCATCACTTAACAGAATATGCCAATGTTTGTTGATAATGCTCACTAAATTATCCCACTGACAATTATAAGTGGAAATAAAACGAATCACTTTGCCACCTGGCTCTTTATTTGTTTTATATAATAGGTACGGTCTTGAGGTATATAATGCACGTTTGTATGCTTTTTTAAGGATATTTTTACTATACCCTCTCTCAATAAATCGTTCCATTAATTCAACAGATCTTATCTTAAATGTAGCAACATCACTACAATTTCTCCTCAATCTCAAAAACTCACCCACTGGAATGTTATTTTTCATATATTTAGGATGATGACTATTGAAATGTAACAGACTATTAGTCGCTGTAGTCTTTCTATACAGATCAGTTTTCAAAATATCATTCTCACCTCTCTGAATAGTAATGTTCAGAAAATCAATACTGACTGGACTATAAGCAAGAGTAAGTTTGAGATTATAATCATTAGTGTTAAGAATGTTAATAAACCTCTTTAATTTGTCCTCAGAGCCTGCCCATAAAATAAACAAGTCATCAATGTAGCGTAACCACATCAATACTTCATCAGTGTATTCATTCATAGATTCTGTAAAAACTCGATTTTCCTCCCACCACCCTAGGTACAAATTGGCATAGGTTGGTGCACAAGCACTACCCATAGCAGTACCCCGGGTTTTTGTAGGAAAAATTTATCCTTGAATACAAAAAAATTTCTCTTAAGGACAAAAGACATCAAATCCAAGAGAAACTCCTTTTTATCTCCACTCCATCTATCATCCTAACTTGTGTGGACGGGGTTAATATTGATGTTCGGCTAGTTTCGTATATTAAGTATTGGTAAGCCGGTTCAGTGCCTCGGCATTGAGATTCAGATATTCAGCCTCTGCTGCTTAGGTTATAATTCCGAGGTTTAGCGAGTGATGCTAATTAACTATTGGCAAGCCGGTTTAGTGCCCCGGCATTTAGGCTAGATCATTTATGTTAAGATGTGTATTCTAAAATGTCCTTTGCTCCCATATTAGCTCCGATTATTTGAGAGTGAATTGTATTGGCAAGCCGGTCTAGTGCCCCGGCATTTGGGCTTCATTAAATATATTATCTGCAAATCTTTTCTTTTTGCTGATGTTTTAATCGGCAAGGTGATTTATATGTACTCATTGGGACATTATTTATGTCCGATGGATGCTTTTGTGCCGATGTGGTTTATAAACTAATGAATGCTATGTTGCTGGAGTATGTTAACGACAGCAGTTAACCCCTGATGAGCTTCTCTGAATTCTGTATATGGTATTCTAGA